>OZ023321.1:45000823-46200823 GCA_964007375.1 Ophion obscuratus | reverse complement strand
CAAAAAAGGTTGATTCCCGACTTATCGGCGGATAGTCGGGTAGGGTTTTGATTTAGAATCAGCCCCATGATCGACTGTCGATGTCTGTACTTACCGACCGATGGTAGGGCTGCACTGCTTACCGACCGATGGTGATGCTCACCTGCTTACTGACCGATGGTAGGGGTCACCTGCTTACCGACCGATGGTGGTAAGTCCCCCTTCGCCACGAATGGAATTCGGCGGAGGGGGGGGGGGGTAAACACGGGACACACGTCCGACTCCTAGCGAGGCCGCGCAACGACTGACAAAGAGTCGAAGTGCTTTGTAGTAAAAGGGAGTTCCCCTCCCCTCCCGCGGGGAGAGGGGTGGTGGGAGGAAGAGTGGGGGGTTCGATTTCTTAGAAATTGTTTTAAACATTTGTGGGCGGTGAATCATCGGGCGCTTGCCGGGGCTTGACAAAGCCCCCCCCCCCCCCTCTTGCTGAGATGCGATAGTTTTGTTTATCGACGTGTCTAAACCTGCGAATTGAGGTGTTGAATGATTATTTTCCGAGAATTTATCATCGGCACCGGTGACATTTGATAGCGTCAATATGGCGGCGGGATTTCGTCAGATTTCTACGTATTACATTTTTTAAACATTTTGCGGGGGGGTCGCGGAGGTGGTGTAACGTCGCGTGAAAAAGCGCTATCTATTTCTTTTTCCTCTCCTATTTTATTTTACTCCGGCGAAAACGCGGGCTTACCCGATTCCACATGGAAATCGTGAAAAACTACGAAAACCAATACATACGATAACGGCATTCTCATTTTTCGACGGGTTCTTATATTTTCTTTAGAATTAGGCGTACCACAGCCGAAACGAAATATATCGATAAGAAGCGAGCGTCGCATAATTTCCCACGCGAGAGCACAGTCGGTCTTGAACATATCTACACGCAACCGTCAAACGCAGTTGATGATAAAATCCTTAGCCATAAGAACGTACAACACACGAAGACACAAAAAAATATCCAAATCCTTACTCTACAAAATTATACATTCCCCAAAAGAAAATCCGGCAATAAAACTACGTTGGTATTTCCCATGCGCCTCACACCTGGGTCAACAATGCCTATCTTGAGGCAAGCGCGGCGACGCGACCAAGGCCCTTTTACCTCCCTATATTTTTCCAACGCTCCAGATAACGAGACGCGGACTAGTTTCCAAGAATCGAGATGGAGATCACGAATCATAGTCTCCAAAAATATTTCCCCTTCCTACTCGACCAATCATATGCACTCGGAAGTTTCCTACATCCTTTCCACCAATCAAAAAATTAACGCATGACGGAAATGCACTTTTCGAGAAACTTCTTCTCCCACCATCCCAGCATCCAAAATATCCTATAAGCTAGGATGGAAAAATCTTGAAGTCAGTGTTCCATCACCACTCATTCAGACCTAGTCTCCCAACAGAGTGTTCCATCACCACTCGCTGAGTCAAAGTCTCCCAACAACTTTCATCGGAATAAGAACATCTATCTCCTGACAACAAGCGCGAACTTGAACTTTGAAATTGTTCCTCCTAAAAACGCGGAACTTGAACTTTGAAATTGTTCCCCATAAAAACGCGAAACTTGAACTTCCAAATTGTTCCTCATAAAAACCGCGAACTGTAAGAAATCATTTAACTGTCTTCGTTGAGTGTGTACGTGTGAAACTCGCATGTGTGAAAATTTGTATCAACGTGTAATCTCAACATTGTCACGGAGCGTGCGCAACCGAGGGGTCCGACCTGTCTGCGGAGGCCCGAACCCAACCGCTGTAAACCGATTATCGTATTCACGGCGCATCATAAATGTAAGCGAACCTCTATGTATTTTCATGTTGACGGAATTAACTAAATTGGTTAATTTCAATAAATTCCAAATTGTTAATTATTTTTATAGATCAATTTATTTCTTAATCGAGTCACTGCGTCACTCCCATCTTTGCATGCACCTTTCCCTTTTTCACCCTCATCCCGAGCTATTGCGCTAGGCGTAGGCTAAAAAGAGGGAACCGCGATAAAATATATGCCCACGTCCCCTCAGGACGTGACAGTGGAAAGCAGTACATAATCTAGCGACTCAAGATCGGACACACACGCATGAAAAAGAACCACGTGCACAAGAGTGAAACAAAAATGGCTTTCATCAATAAGACTGGTAAAATTGATGATTTTCTGCCGACGAAGAAGCTCAGCGAGTTGTCAGCCGGGTCGGATTATATCATCACCAACATACGGGCGGTCAACACGAAATTTGGCAAAAAGCACGTCGTCGACATTCGCAATGAATTCAGCGTACTTCTACCCGCAACGATCATCAAGGCGCTTGAGGCTGATTCGACAACATCCGAGAGCATGTTGGCGGCAGCCCATAGAGGAGATTTATGCATGGTCTATCGCGGCGGAAAATGCCACAGCCTGAAATTCGCGAATTCAGCAACTTTCCAGCTGATGTTGGAAGCAGCGTACAAAAGAAATGTCTGCATAGCCTACATCGGTGGAAAGTTTATCGCATACGTTAAGGTTTACGAAAATCGAGAACAGCTAGCTCATATACTGAATATGAAGAATTATCTAGTTATTGAAACGTTGGATGCGGAATCTGAAGATATGGATGCATAATGTATAATGAAGGATACTAGTAAAGCATTTCAAGAAAACAAATCATTTTGAGTTGAAGATTGAAACGCATGAGAAAGTGCACCCAACGTCTCGCTGTTTAGAACTCGATCTTGTGTATACAAACTCGACGTTTGAACGCGTGCCGGCGCGCACACACACACACACACACACACACACACACACACACACGAACACAGGCACAACCGCGTGTGCGAGGTTGTATAGAGATTTTTTCTTTAATATATATTGGTGAGCCGTTCTCCTTCGGTATTTGATTCATCGAGCAGTCTGGACCATGGACGATTGCGATAAAATTATCGATAAGTTGAGCGGTGCGAGGAACAATTTCTCTCACGTGGATAAGTGGCAAAAGTTCTGTAAAAACCGGGGTTCAACGTCGGTCAAAAACTGAAAATACAATCGATAATAGCGAAATTGTTGTCGCTGAGGGAAAAAATCGTGCGTGGAGCAAGTGTAAGCAGCGCAGGTGTAAGCGGTGCTGGTGTGAGTGATGCTTGCGAAAATATAGAGTGGGTCGATCTCGAGTCGGCATTCAAAAATCGAATAAAGACAGGCTCGATTGTGAATTTCGAGCACAAAGATGTGCAGAGTTTCCTCGAAGATGCGATGCGCGTGGTGTTTTCAAAACTGGACAAAAT
This sequence comes from Ophion obscuratus, assembly GCA_964007375.1. NCBI lineage: Eukaryota > Metazoa > Arthropoda > Insecta > Hymenoptera > Ichneumonidae > Ophion > Ophion obscuratus. The sequence goes on along the minus strand of OZ023321.1, from coordinate 46,197,531 downwards.
CGTGCGCGAGGAGGGTAACGTGAATGTGACCTTGGCGTGCAAATTTCACCTCATGAAGGTGAATGAAATCATTGAGAAGGAACGCGGTCATTCTACCATCGAGCGATATTGCCGAGTGGTTCATCGAGTGCGTCCAAGCAAAACTCTCCGCCAAAATCGAGGACTTTCAGGAAAAAAAGTCGGGTTGGACGTTACGCGAAATCTCCGATCTAATTGTGAAAATTAACAAGTACGAACCACCGCGAGGGAGCTTATCCACCTACACGCGTCTCCCGAGGGGATGTACAGATGAAACGGGCCGTCGTCGTCAATATTCAAATACAATGACCCTTATTGTTTTCTTGGGCCCGTCACCGCAGCTCTCTCCCCCACCACCACCGAGGATACATCCCGAACGTAAGAGTTCTTATCCTCATTATAGCGAAGTGCTCAAATACGAAGGCTTGAATTTTTCGATGAGCACATCGATGATTGAGAAATTTGAGGAATTTAATGGTTTGACGATCTATGTGTATGGGATCGTTGGCATCACGAAAGACGGTATTAGTAAAATTGTACCGATATATCTGAGTAAACAAACGTCGGATAAACCAACAATTCACCTACTCATCATGAAAGCCGAAATCGATGAGGAAGAAGAGGACGAGGAGGATGCTGCCGCTCCTAAGGTGTATCATCATTTCGCGTGGATTAAAAACATATCGTGACTCTTGAGTGCGTAGATATCGAAAGGTAAACGTTGTATGCGGATTTGCGGACGATGCTTGCGTCATTTTACCACGAAAGAAAAATTGCAAAGGCACAAAGAGGATTGCGCGAATAATGCGTAGATGATTATGATAAATAATAAGAAGTCATGTGTACACTACAATAAAATTGAGATAGAATCAACAATTATAAAAATTGTATAAAATTTATTTCGAATGAACCATGGTTTCAGTTATCCGTGGATCGTTCAGCCTCGATCACCCTGGTTAATCCGAGTGTTACTGTAAAAAGTATGAAAGACTAGTATATCGTATATCGAAAGGCTATATGGGTTTTCTTCAGATAAATCAAAGACAATAAGAACATATCCATAAGACGCGGTAGCATCGCACTGCTAGCACACTAAACAATTCAGAAGAAAGGCCGCAGATGAGTGGTACACTAATATGCCGGCCGTGCCATACTTGATGTATTACAATTTCAATCATCTGTATGGTGTAGCTATGTGTGAGTCATTGCTATACGGCCCGTTCGCTTGGGTAGAAAATTTCGAGCAATGTATCGGGGATATTCCAGATGACGCTGAAACGGGATACATCTTGAAAGTTGATTTGGAGTATTCTCGAGAGTTACACGACACGCGCAAAGATTTACCCTTGTACCCACAACACTACGGCCCTCCTGTGCGGGCACTCAAAGAAAATTAACGACCACGCGGCCGCGAAAAGAAAAATACGTTATTCACTAAAGAAATTTTAAACATCGCGTAAAATTGGGATTACGCGTCATGGAAATTCACAGAGTCCTCGAGTTTAAGCTTGGCTAAAATGTCGCAATGATCGAACTGACTCTCATTCTTGCGTTTATTATTTTTACGATTCATCTGGAGAGATAGAATGTCATATCGTGGCTTTTTTCAATTGTGTAGACATCTTCACGGACCGTATGGTATACTCTTTATGGTATCGAGTCTATCGTGAGCAATTCGAAGATTCCGCGAGCATGATTTTTAAACGGCTATAGTTCGATAGGTGTGATTGAGCTCGTTCCCGAAAGCGTCAGCGTGAAAGAATTATTCATGGGTAGTTGTCATCCAACTGATTCGTATCCGAACAGAATCCTTTTTTGTACACTTCAAAATTTTATACATAAGTCACTACATACAACAGTATCATAGTCCTGATATCGTTCATGATTGTGTCTGATAGTGCTACCAGCACCCAAATATCTCTCCAGATCTTGAGGTCGCTAAATTATCAAAACTGTCGAATTACATGACTTCATCGTTAGTTCTTCTGTATGTAACCCAATGTGTGCTAGGTCCATCTTTGTCATCGAAATTCACAATAGTGGTTTCGTAATTTCGGCATCCACTCTTGGGAATTCATTTCTCACGCGAACTCCACGACAATGAGGAATTTCCGTAGCTTTTGAATTCATTATCGAAATTTTAAGCAATGCCTGAAATTGGGACCGCGCATCACAAAACGCAAAAAGAATTATCAAATTCAAACAGCGCGCTTGGCTAAAAAAAATACACCAATGTAAATATGGAATTGGGGGGGGGGGGGGGGGGGGGGATCTGACAAGGACTTTAAGAATTTTTTACAAACTCATGAACAATCCGGTCTTTGGTAAAACAAGGGAAAATGTGAGGAAACATCGGGAAGTACGACTCGTAACAAGATGGAAGAGGGGGTGGGGAGCGGAAGCGCAGATCGCCAAGAGCCCATATTCCATAGGTACAGCATATTTGACAATTACATTGTTATAATTACGCTCAATAGAGCGTACGTTTTATTTAATAAGCCCATATCTACAGGATTTTCCATTCTCGATTTACCTTAGCCCTGGATTTATGATTTTAACTACAATTACATACTCGAAAGATTTAACAATCGAGCGAAATTGTTGTATACGAAGACTGATAGTCTGATTTATCACATCAGCGTGTCCGACATTTATGAAACCATGAAGTGTGACATTGACAAGTTTGACACGTCTGATTATTCGCCAAATAATCCGTACGATGTGCCCTCGCGAATTAAGAGGAATTAGGCCTCATGAAAGATGAGAATAATGGTCGTATTATGATGGAATTTGTAGACTGGGGAGCGAAATTGTACTCGTTTAAAATCCTCGACTGTGACGATGTGAAGAAGCGAGCTAAAGGTATTAGGCGGTGAACCCTGAAATCCATCACATTCAAAGACTTAAAAAAATTGCTTGTTTGTCCACGAAACAAAAACCCATCAAGATGCAACAATTGATCATGAGTATAGAAACACATTGTTCATACGATGATGCAAAATAAAGTTGCTCTCAGCTGGAGAGATGACAAAAGAGTGCTAATTCCCAGATTCTACGGACACTCTTCGATTATGATTTCGATGATATGGAATATTAAAATTAAGTGTTAAAAAACAATTGTGTGTAAAGAGAGAAACGGTAACATACATTTACGCTTGAACCTAAACATTTTCGAGCATGCCCCCCCCCCCCCCCCCCCCCCTATTAGACCTATCGAAGAAAAAACCATGCCGTAGATATTGGAGCCAAGTCCGCGACACTGAGAATGTAAACAAATCACGAATACTATAAGACGAGCAACAGGAATTGGCTTTGAAGGAGGACGAGGAGAAGGAGGCCGATGTCGATAATACTTTCAACACTACGTATGGTGATGATGGTGGTGGTGGTGGTGGTGGTGGTGGTGGTGATGATGACGATGACGATGACGATGACGATGACGATGACGATGACGATGACGATGACGATGACGATGACGATGACGATGACGATGACGATGACGATGACGATGACGATGACGATGACGATGACGATGACGATGACGATGACGATGACGATGACGATGACGATGACGATGACGATGACGATGACGATGACGATGACGATGACGATGACGATGACGATGACGATGACGATGACGATGACGATGACGATGACGATGACGATGACGATGACGATGACGATGACGATGACGATGACGATGACGATGACGATGACGATGACGATGACGATGACGATGACGATGACGATGACGATGACGATGACGATGACGATGACGATGATGATGATGATGATGATGATGATGATTATCAACAAGTATTATTAAAATAATCTACAAAGGATGTTGAGCGAGAAACTTTCGAACTTCGATGATTTTATTTCCTGGTGGTACGGATGGGAAAAACTCGTGAATCGTGTGTACTCTTCGCTCATTGATAACTTTACGAATTGTTGAATGATATTTAAGAATTTTTTAACAGTAATAATAACATTCGTTTTTAAAAAAATCTGATTTTTTTCTTTGAAAATCATTTGGTCGTTTCTGATTTGTCGAAAAAAAAAAACATTTTTTGTACTCTACAAATTTTAAATTGATTATTTTTAAAATAAAACATTTTTTTCCGACAATTTTGTATAATAATAATAAATTCGTATTCAAAAATTCTTTTTTTCGATGAGAATCCGTTCGTCGATTCTGATTTGTCGACCCAACTGTTGTGTGTACCATCGAAGGCCAATCACCGGCTGAACGAATAAATAATTTAAAAACGAGTTTCTTAAAGATCAACGTCAGTCATGATTTGATCTTGGCATCGACTTGATCACGCTAAAACATATTCATTATGACTGTGCCCACGTTTGTGGATCTGCAAGGATTCATTGTTGGACGGAACTTTATCGTGAAGGAGGTAGCAATTCTGCGAGCACGATGCGTACTCTCCCATTACATTTTCGCGAGTCCCATACCATGGAGTCTTCTCACAAAATCTGAGAGATATGAATCATCATGGGCGATTCGAAATCAACATGGTCTAAAGTGGGCCTATGGAAACGTTCCATATAGCATGGCTGACAGTTTAATAACCGCTGCAGTTGAGGGTTCAACGGAAGACGACATGTGCCCCATCGTATATGTTAAGGATCATGAAAAGCGAGAATGGCTAGCCGATATACTAAAAATGAAAAATGATCTAGTTATTGAAACGTTGGATGTGGACTCGGAAGATATGGATGCATTGAGCAAATTAGATGGAAACTCGACGCTACGTTATGATAAGCATGAAAAAAACGGTGCATTGCAAAATGTATTTAAAATGTTTAATTGGTGGTCGAATCATAAAGATTCGTGCAAATAAAAGAAATGCAACATTATGTAATTTTGAATTATTCTCCTCACCCCGTACTTCGTTACATTATCATCTGATATCGGGTTGCACAACTGTATGAAATATTTCTTCCCAATGTGAAACTAAATTTCTTGTGTATGGAATTTGATTGAAAATAAATTATTATTTTCGCTCGATGGCGTTCGAAGACATTTATCGGCAGACGTTCGATAGATGTTTGTGAGACGTTCGAAGACTTCCGAAAACATTCGCGAGACATTCGAAGATGTTCGTGAGACGTTCATAAGACGTTCGCGAGAAGTGTGAAAGCATTCACTAGACATTGGGGGAGAAGTACAATAGATGTACAGAGGCGTTTGGAGTCATTTGAAGACTTTCATGAGGGACTCAACGGCGTTCAAAAGATTTTCGAAAACGTTCATGAGCCGTTCGAAGACATTAATGGAGGGTTCAAAGACGTTCAAGACACTTTCGAAGACGTTCGTGAGACATTCGACCATGTTTGTGAGACATTCAAAAGACTGCCATAGACGTTCATAAGACGTTTGAAGACATTCATGAGGGGTTTGAAGACATTCCAGAGAAACTTTCGAGGACGCTCATGACTTTTGTTGGATTTGTTTCGGTTTGTTTGGGATGGGAACCCAAACAAACCGAAACAATCCAGCAAAACTCATGAGCGTCCTCGAAAGTTTCTCTTGAATGTCTCATGAGTTTTGTTGGATTTGTTTCGGTTTGTTTGGGATGGGAACCCAAACAAACCGAAACAATCCAGCAAAACTCATGAGCGTCCTCGACAGTTTCTCTTGAATGTCTTCAAACCCCTCATGGATGTCTTCAAACGTCTTATGAACGTCTATGGCAGTCTTTTGAATGTCTCACAAACATGGTCGAATGTCTCACGAACGTCTTCGAAAGTGTCTTGAACGTCTTTGAACCCTCCATTAATGTCTTCGAATGGCTCATGAACGTTTTCGAAAATATTTTGAACGCCGTTGAGTCCCTCATGAAAGTCTTCAAATGACTCCAAACGCCTCTGTACATCTATTGTACTTCTCCCCCAATGTCTAGTGAATGCTTTCACACTTCTCGCGAACGTCTTATGAACGTCTCACGAACATCTTCGAATGTCTCGCGAATGTTTTCGGAAGTCTTCGAACGTCTCACAAACATCTATCGAACGTCTGCCGATAAATGTCTTCGAACGCCATCGAGCGAAGATAATAATTTATTTTCAATCAAATTCCATACACAAGAAATTTAGTTTCACATTGGGAAGAAATATTTCATACAGTTGTGCAACCCGATATCAGATGATAATGTAACGAAGTACGGGGTGAGGAGAATAATTCAAAATTACATAATGTTGCATTTCTTTTATTTGCACGAATCTTTATGATTCGACCACCAATTAAGCATTTTAAATACATTTTGCAATGCACCGTTTTTTTCATGCTTATCACAACGTAGCGTCGAGTTTCCATCTAATTTGCTCAATGCATCCATATCTTCCGAGTCCACATCCAACGTTTCAATAACTAGATCATTTTTCATTTTTAGTATATCGGCTAGCCATTCTCGCTTTTCATGACCCTTAACATATACGATGGGGCACATGTCGTCTTCCGTTGAACCCTCAACTGCAGCGGTTATTAAACTGTCAGCCATGCTATATGGAACGTTTCCATAGGCCCACTTTAGACCATGTTGATTCCGAATCGCCCATGATGATTCATATCTCTCAGATTTTGTGAGAAGACTCCATGGTATGGGACTCGCGAAAATGTAATGGGAGAGTACGCATCGTGCTCGCAGAATTGCTACCTCCTTCACGATAAAGTTCCGTCCAACAATGAATCCTTGCAGATCCACAAACGTGGGCACAGTCATAATGAATATGTTTTAGCGTGATCAAGTCGATGCCAAGATCAAATCATGACTGACGTTGATCTTTAAGAAACTCGTTTTTAAATTATTTATTCGTTCAGCCGGTGATTGGCCTTCGATGGTACACACAACAGTTGGGTCGACAAATCAGAATCGACGAACGGATTCTCATCGAAAAAAAGAATTTTTGAATACGAATTTATTATTATTATACAAAATTGTCGGAAAAAAATGTTTTATTTTAAAAATAATCATTTTAAAATTTGTAGAGTACAAAAAATGTTTTTTTTTTTCGACAAATCAGAAACGACCAAATGATTTTCAAAGAAAAAAATCAGATTTTTTTAAAAACGAATGTTATTATTACTGTTAAAAAATTCTTAAATATCATTCAACAATTCGTAAAGTTATCAATGAGCGAAGAGTACACACGATTCACGAGTTTTTCCCATCCGTACCACCAGGATATAAAATCATCGAAGTTCGAAAGTTTCTCGCTCAACATCCTTTGTAGATTATTTTAATAATACTTGTTGATAATCATCATCATCATCATCATCATCATCATCATCATCATCATCATCATCATCATCATCATCACCATCATCACGATACGTAGTATTGAAAGTATTATCGACATCGGCCTCCTTCTCCTCGTCCTCCTTCAAAGCCAATTCCTGTTGCTCGTCTTATAGTATTCGTGATTTGTTTACATTCTCAGTGTCGCGGACTTGGCTCGAATATCTATGGCGTGGTTTTTTCATCGATAGGTCTAATAGGGGCATGCTCGAAAATGTTTAGGTTCAAGCGTAAATGTATTTTACCGTTTCTCTCTTTACACACAATTGTTTTTTAACACTTAATTTTAATATTCCATATCATCGAAATCATAATCGAAGAGTGTCCGTAGAATCTGGGAATTAGCACTCTTTTGTCATCTCTCCAGCTGAGAGCAACTTTATTTTGAATCATCGTATGAACAATGTGTTTCTATACTCATGATCAATTGTTGCATCTTGATGGGTTTTTGTTTCGTGGACAAACAAGCAATTTTTTTAAGTCTTTGAATGTGATGGATTTCAGGGTTCACCGCCTAATACCTTTAGCTCGCTTCTTCACATCGTCACAGTCGAGGATTTTAAACGAGTACAATTTCGCTCCCCAGTCTACAAATTCCATCATAATACGACCATTATTCTCATCTTTCATGAGGCCTAATTCCTCTTAATTCGCGAGGGCACATCGTACGGATTATTTGGCGAATAATCAGACGTGTCAAACTTGTCAATGTCACACTTCATGGTTTCATAAATGTCGGACACGCTGATGTGATAAATCAGACTATCAGTCTTCGTATACAACAATTTCGCTCGATTGTTAAATCTTTCGAGTATGTAATTGTAGTTAAAATCATAAATCCAGGGCTAAGGTAAATCGAGAATGGAAAATCCTGTAGATATGGGCTTATTAAATAAAGCGTACGTTCTATTGAGCGTAATTATAACAATGTAATTGTCAAATATGCTGTACCTATGGAATATGGGCTCTTGGCGATCTGCGCTTCCGCTCCCCACCCCCTCTTCCATCTTGTTACGAGTCGTACTTCCCGATGTTTCCTCACATTTTCCCTTGTTTTACCAAAGACCGGATTGTTCATGAGTTTGTAAAAAATTCTTAAAGTCCTTGTCAGATTCCCCCCCCCCCCCCCCCCCAATTCCATATTTACATTGGTGTATTTTTTTTAGCCAAGCGCGCTGTTTGAATTTGATAATTCTTTTTGCGTTTTGTGATGCGCGGTCCCAATTTCAGGCATTGCTTAAAATTTCGATAATGAATTCAAAAGCTACGGAAATTCCTCATTGTCGTGGAGTTCGCGTGAGAAATGAATTCCCAAGAGTGGATGCCGAAATTACGAAACCACTATTGTGAATTTCGATGACAAAGATGGACCTAGCACACATTGGGTTACATACAGAAGAACTAATGATGAAGTCATGTAATTCGACAGTTTTGATAATTTAGCGACCACAAGATCTGGAGAGATATTTGGGTGCTGGTAGCACTATCAGACACAATCATGAACGATATCAGGACTATGATACTGTTGTATGTAGTGACTTATGTATAAAATTTTGAAGTGTACAAAAAAGGATTCTGTTCGGATACGAATCAGTTGGATGACAACTACCCATGAATAATTCTTTCACGCTGACGCTTTCGGGAACGAGCTCAATCACACCTATCGAACTATAGCCGTTTAAAAATCATGCTCGCGGAATCTTCGAATTGCTCACGATCAACTCGATACCATAAAGAGTATACCATACGGTCCGTGAAGATGTCTACACAATTGAAAAAAGCCACGATATGACATTCTATCTCTCCAGATGAATCGTAAAAATAATAAACGCAAGAATGAGAGTCAGTTCGATCATTGCGACATTTTAGCCAAGCTTAAACTCGAGGACTCTGTGAATTTCCATGACGCGTAATCCCAATTTTACGCGATGTTTAAAATTTCTTTAGTGAATAACGTATTTTTCTTTTCGCGGCCGCGTGGTCGTTAATTTTCTTTGAGTGCCCGCACAGGAGGGCCGTAGTGTTGTGGGTACAAGGGTAAATCTTTGCGCGTGTCGTGTAACTCTCGAGAATACTCCAAATCAACTTTCAAGATGTATCCCGTTTCAGCGTCATCTGGAATATCCCCGATACATTGCTCGAAATTTTCTACCCAAGCGAACGGGCCGTATAGCAATGACTCACACATAGCTACACCATACAGGTGATTGAAATTGTAATACATCAAGTATGGCACGGCCGGCATATTAGTGTACCACTCATCTGCGGCCTTTCTTCTGAATTGTTTAGTGTGCTAGCAGTGCGATGCTACCGCGTCTTATGGATATGTTCTTATTGTCTTTGATTTATCTGAAGAAAACCCATATAGCCTTTCGATATACGATATACTAGTCTTTCATACTTTTTACAGTAACACTCGGATTAACCAGGGTGATCGAGGCTGAACGATCCACGGATAACTGAAACCATGGTTCATTCGAAATAAATTTTATACAATTTTTATAATTGTTGATTCTATCTCAATTTTATTGTAGTGTACACATGACTTCTTATTATTTATCATAATCATCTACGCATTATTCGCGCAATCCTCTTTGTGCCTTTGCAATTTTTCTTTCGTGGTAAAATGACGCAAGCATCGTCCGCAAATCCGCATACAACGTTTACCTTTCGATATCTACGCACTCAAGAGTCACGATATGTTTTTAATCCACGCGAAATGATGATACACCTTAGGAGCGGCAGCATCCTCCTCGTCCTCTTCTTCCTCATCGATTTCGGCTTTCATGATGAGTAGGTGAATTGTTGGTTTATCCGACGTTTGTTTACTCAGATATATCGGTACAATTTTACTAATACCGTCTTTCGTGATGCCATCGATCCCATACACATAGATCGTCAAACCATTAAATTCCTCAAATTTCTCAATCATCGATGTGCTCATCGAAAAATTCAAGCCTTCGTATTTGAGCACTTCGCTATAATGAGGATAAGAACTCTTACGTTCGGGATGTATCCTCGGTGGTGGTGGGGGAGAGAGCTGCGGTGACGGGCCCAAGAAAACAATAAGGGTCATTGTTTTTGAATATTGACGACGACGGCCCGTTTCATCTGTACATCCCCTCGGGAGACGCGTGTAGGTGGATAAGCTCCCTCGCGGTGGTTCGTACTTGTTAATTTTCACAATTAGATCGGAGATTTCGCGTAACGTCCAACCCGACTTTTTTTCCTGAAAGTCCTCGATTTTGGCGGAGAGTTTTGCTTGGACGCACTCGATGAACCACTCGGCAATATCGCTCGATGGTAGAATGACCGCGTTCCTTCTCAATGATTTCATTCACCTTCATGAGGTGAAATTTGCACGCCAAGGTCACATTCACGTTACCCTCCTCGCGCACGATTTTGTCCAGTTTTGAAAACACCACGCGCATCGCATCTTCGAGGAAACTCTGCACATCTTTGTGCTCGAAATTCACAATCGAGCCTGTCTTTATTCGATTTTTGAATGCCGACTCGAGATCGACCCACTCTATATTTTCGCAAGCATCACTCACACCAGCACCGCTTACACCTGCGCTGCTTACACTTGCTCCACGCACGATTTTTTCCCTCAGCGACAACAATTTCGCTATTATCGATTGTATTTTCAGTTTTTGACCGACGTTGAACCCCGGTTTTTACAGAACTTTTGCCACTTATCCACGTGAGAGAAATTGTTCCTCGCACCGCTCAACTTATCGATAATTTTATCGCAATCGTCCATGGTCCAGACTGCTCGATGAATCAAATACCGAAGGAGAACGGCTCACCAATATATATTAAAGAAAAAATCTCTATACAACCTCGCACACGCGGTTGTGCCTGTGTTCGTGTGTGTGTGTGTGTGTGTGTGTGTGTGTGTGTGTGCGCGCGCCGGCACGCGTTCAAACGTCGAGTTTGTATACACAAGATCGAGTTCTAAACAGCGAGACGTTGGGTGCACTTTCTCATGCGTTTCAATCTTCAACTCAAAATGATTTGTTTTCTTGAAATGCTTTACTAGTATCCTTCATTATACATTATGCATCCATATCTTCAGATTCCGCATCCAACGTTTCAATAACTAGATAATTCTTCATATTCAGTATATGAGCTAGCTGTTCTCGATTTTCGTAAACCTTAACGTATGCGATAAACTTTCCACCGATGTAGGCTATGCAGACATTTCTTTTGTACGCTGCTTCCAACATCAGCTGGAAAGTTGCTGAATTCGCGAATTTCAGGCTGTGACATTTTCCGCCGCGATAGACCATGCATAAATCTCCCCTATGGGCTGCTGCCAACATGCTCTCGGATGTTGTCGAATCAGCCTCAAGCGCCTTGATGGTCGTTGCGGGTAGAAGTACGCTGAATTCATTGCGAATGTCGACGACGTGCTTTTTGCCAAATTTCGTGTTGACCGCCCGTATGTTGGTGATGATATAATCCGACCCGGCTGACAACTCGCTGAGCTTCTTCGTCGGCAGAAAATCATCAATTTTACCAGTCTTATTGATGAAAGCCATTTTTGTTTCACTCTTGTGCACGTGGTTCTTTTTCATGTGTGTGTGTCCGATCTTGAATCGCTAGATTATGTACTGCTCTCCACCTCCGCGACCCCCCCCCCCCCCCCGCAAAATGTTTAAAAAATGTAATTCGTAGAAATCTGACGAAATCCCGCCGCCATATTGACGCTATCAAATGTCACCGGTGCCGATGATAAATTCTCGGAAAATAATCATTCAACACCTCAATTCGCAGGTTTAGACACGTCGATAAACAAAACTATCGCATCTCAGCAAGAGGGGGGGGGGGGGCTTTGTCAAGCCCCGGCAAGCGCCCGATGACTCACCGCCCACAAATGTTTAAAACAATTTCTAAGAAATCGGACCCCCCACTCTTCCTCCCACCACCCCTCTCCCCGCGGGAGGAGAGGGGAACTCCCTTTTACTACAAAGCACTTCGACTCTTTGTCAGTCGTTGCGCGGCCTCGCTAGGAGTCGGACGTGTGTCCCGTGTTTACCCCCCCCCCATCACCTGCTTACCACCTGCTTACCACCATCGGTCGGTAAGCAGGTGACCCCTACCATCGGTCAGTAAGCAGGTGCGCATCACCATCGGTCGGTAAGCAGTGCAGCCCTACCATCGGTCGGTAAGTACAGACATCGACAGTCGATCATGGGGCCGATTCTAAATAAAAACCCTACCCGACCATCCGCCGATAAGTCGGGAATCAACCTTTTTTGGTTCGTTTCTCAACTAAGTCGGTAAATGTCAGTAGTAGGAATTTTGGTTTAGAATCGGCCCCATTACACTACTGCGGGAAAAAAACATCGTAACCGTACTGTCGAGCGATGGAATAAAAAAGCTACTGATACATCAAAGCGAAATTGCGACGATCGGCGACGTACTCGACAAAAAGATGCGAAGAGAAAGAATGGAATATCAACTCTCGCCAAAGGCAGTAAAGACCCGGCCGTCAACCCCCGTGATCCGTGATCCTTTGATGCCTCTTTTTGGGTATGGCACACTTCGAGTTTATACATTTAAATATCAACTTCGATTCTCCATTAGCATGCACATATAGAATAACTAATTGTGCGACGTCAACGAAACTGAGACCCGAACGGAATACTAAAGGGAACGCAACAGCCCGAGTGCCCGAGTTTACAGTTATTATCTCCGTGGACTCGGAATCATGGAAAAAATCCGGTATTTCCGTAGTTCGAATCAGATTAATGTTATAGTAAATCTTTTGTCAGGAAATCTGTTTCCTCTCGACGATCGGGACAGGAGCCTAAGCTTCCTTGCCATTCTATGGATAATCTGTATGTGGGGGGTTAAACTCACATATTTCTGGACAGGACTGCTGGGCTCGTTGTACTTTGCCAACCTAACAACGAAGGAGATTTTTAAAAAATCGGGAGCAATTGGTGTATTGTCCGCGGAACATATAATTCCATTGGTCTATTTGCAATTACGACGAAAATCCTTCAGCAAACTGATAACCAAATACAATCTTGTTCTCATCGATTCCGACCACTTAAGACGATGCATTCGCGATACTCTGGAACCTTACAGAAAGGGCTTAAAGTTTTACATGTTCATGGGTTTCATCACGACGCACAGTGGGGCAGAATCCCAAAAAGCTGGCCAAAATTCGGAAAGTGTCCAAAATGATCTCCAATTCTCTTCTCGGGGGTTTTCGGGGTCGCTGAATACGAATCTGTTATCAGAATTACGATTTTCAAAATGGCGGACCCAAAATGGCGGACAACCAATTAGTCAAATAATTCAGTAAAAAATACCCAATCATATTTCTTAAGGGTTTTTGGGATCGCTGATTACGAATTTGTTATAGGAATGTTAATTTTCAAAATAGCAGACGCGATATATAGACGATTCCACAAAAATTTTCAATTTTTAAATATTTTTAAATAGAAAATGTTTCATAATATTTTTAGGTTTAAATGAGTAGAAAATCTCTTGAGCCATGTTTTTATTTTTGAACAATTTCTTGAGTACAAAATTTTCAATAAATCAAATATCTGTTATTTACTTCTAGTAACAAAAATCTTGTATGCCATCTTCAATGTTGGAAATATTCGATTCGGATTCTGATGTTGACCCACTTGTATCCAAATCGGAATCGTTCCTTATCTCTTGTCTGGTGACTTCAGGTTGTTTTAACATTTCTATAGCTTCTTTATGTAAAGATTTCGCCGGCCTCTGGGGCAATTTCCTGATGCTTGAGAGAAATGGATCTGATGATACTAAGAGCCTATAGAAAATGTCTCTCATATTCGATTCTCGAGAGCATTTTCTTGAATGATGTAACCTGTAGTTCTTTATGTCCTTATTGCGTGACTCTTGGGCCTCTTCAGAAAGTTGTCCGATCGGTAAAAGGGCATAATTTACAATTTCTGCTCCGTGCATCAACACTTTGTGCACAGATGTTGGCATGTAATACCATGGATATAAAGCAACGAATAAACGGGCAGTATTTACACAATAGTCTTTGAATTTTTCTTCGTCTATATCATACCCGCTCGAAATTGCCTGCAAAATAACATGAAATCGGTGAATTAAATTTTCATCGACTCCTGTTATTTCAGCAGATATATTAGCATTTTCGAAAAAGCGGCGGGCGGTATTTCCATCGTTTGAGCTGCCATATCCTGGCTTTGGTTGATCAACGATAAGCCCCAGTGTTGTCTTAAATTGAGTCTGTATGTCTTCCTTGCGTACTTTCACAATCTTTTTCACTTCCTCTTCACGAGGTTGCCACTTTTGAGTTGTGAGCTTATACGACAAATGCAAACAGCACTCGAAAAAACGAATCCACGCATGTAATGTAGATATGCCAAATCTTAAATTATCTGTAGTAATGTCCATTTTTATAATTTTGTCGATGTTATTAAAATCTTTAGAGGTGGCTTTGCACAGGAAGCTGCGTTGTGCAGAAGTGGTACCGGTTACAGCGTTACAGACTTTGCCGTCTATCATCGTAAACGACATACAATAGGTTACTGAAATTGATTTTTTACTTTGTTCAGTAGTGTATGGTGCAAGACCGAGGTGCAAGGTCGAGCTGAGGGAGCCGAGGGAGGCTGCTGAGGCATCCATGGATGCAGGGCAGAGGCAACGTTAGGGGGCTTTCGACACCCGACGGTTTAAGCCGCCTACGTACGCAGTGGGCGATGCCGTCATGGTAGTAGCGAGTCCTGTTGCAGACGGGCAGAGCAGGAGGCTGGTCGCGAAGGCAAAAGGGCCCTTCAAGGTGACGGCTGTTCTGACTAACGACCGGTACGAGGTTCAGGATCTCCGAAGTCTGGGAAAGCCGCCGAATCAACACAGCATGGTAGCGGTCCGCGGCTTGCGGAAGTGGGTCACCCTCGACGCGACGCAGTCAGCCCGCGAGTACATTTCGTCATCTGGTGACGGGCCGCGAGTCAGTGGCCCCGAGATGCAATCTGTGGTCGAGATTGTGTGCTACGACGGGCGCTGGCGAGGCAGGACTAGGGCCGAGTCCATTCTTTGCGATTGAGAGGTGGTCAATCTCGAAGGACGTGGAGTTTGGGCGGAGGCCACGACCCACCACAGGTAGTCAGAGTCAGGTGTGCATAGGGCTGAGGAGGCCGGTTGCCAACTCAGTTCGGCATTTGGCACTTGGCAAGGCTAGCAACCATCAACAGGTAGTCAGAGTCAGGTGTGCATAGGGCTGAGGAGGCCGGTTGTCCACTCAGTCCGGCATTTGGCACTTGGCAAGGCTAGCAACCGTCAACAGGTAGTCAGAGTCAGGTGTGCATAGGGCTGAGGAGGCCGGTTGCCCACTCAGTCCGGCATTTGGCATTTGGCAAGGCTAGCAACCGTCAACAGGTAGTCAGAGTCAGGTGTGCATAGGGCTGAGGAGGCCGGTTACCCACTCAGTCCGGCATTTGGCACCTGGCGAGGCTAGCAACCGTCAACAGATTCCTATCCAAATACCTTCCCGAACTAATCAACTCTTGGTCATAGCTGTTTGTCGATAGACACTTTTGAAGGAACTGATTTCGTTTCCGATATGAAGTCTACATTGAGACGCAGTTATCACCTTTCCCACTTCTTAGTGCGTGATGTGTGTGTAATAAGGAATTGTGATTTTTTTAAACTTTAGCAGACAACTTATGCGGGAAAGAAAGGTCGAGGACGACCTAGGATAGTCAGGAAGGCCGAATGAAGTAAACATTTTCGGGCTTAGTCCGAGAAGGCGGTTATCGGAGACGGGCTCACGCAGTACGAGACCATAAACACTTGAGAGGCACGTGGCCGTCGGATGACGGTTTTCCTAGACGACAAAGGACCAGTTGAAGGCCCTGCAAGGGGTTCGGCGTTCTTGGAGGCAGTCCATGCGGAACGGTTAACAAGAACGCATGGTCGAGCTGCAAGTCGTATATCGGCGCTTCATTGTTACGCGTCGAATATATTAAGAGACTTTATATAAAATTACCATACTGTACGAGTCCATTGGGAATTACATTTACAAAATATAACCTTAGTAAGGAAATCTTACTACAATAGCGACAGCGAGAAGCCGAAGAAGAAAACACCGGAAGTCAAGGTACGTACGTGCTATAACCTCATAACCTCAATTTACGTACTTTGTTATTTGCCACGATCTTCCCTCGCATTGCTTTCCCGCTCGCCGATTTGTCAAACAGCCAACGGCTTCGATGCAAGAAACCTTTCATCTGCAATGAAAGAGATAGTACCTTACGGTGTACTTGTACTGTAGTACATCGCTACACGCAAATGTACGTGTTACTAGTATGGTACCGGTACACTGTGCAATAGTAAGATATACCGGTTCAGTATCCTCACCATACTAATGCTAGTGCCGATACCATACGCACACACGTGGTAGGTGCGGTACCTGGACTATCATGTAGGAACCAGAACTAATGTAGCGTCGGATTTACTGTCTAGATGGAACATCGGAGTTATCCAGGGCAGCAAATACGTACTGCCGAGGATAAGAAACCGCGTCAATCGTCGCGACCACAATATACAGTCCCGGTGTTGCGAGGATATCACCGCTGTCTCCAATCTCTCTGAGAGCACCAGCGAGGCTGACCTCAAGGAACAAAATCTCGCCAAGGATCGTACCACCAATCTGTGTAAGGCCTTTCGTTTATGTATGTACGTTTCAAAAACAAGGGCGAGGACGCTAGGGCCTTCTTGCATCTCAATGGTTACGGCTACCATCATCTTATACTCAGAGTCGACGGGTCCGCACCTTCAGTCCAACAGAATTGAATGGTCAACGGTTGAACGTGTTAAAGTAGAACAAGCATGCGCTCTTGATTTTTATAGATTTTATTCAAATTTTAACCAAACATTGTTCGTATAATTATGCATGTCTCAGTGAAATTTCAGAACAGTCGACTATTTAGATTCGGAGATAATGGGTTTTAAAATTGTAACTTTTAACAGTGCAGGGCCTGCATTGAAATTTAGACAGAGTAATTTTACGTAACAAATATTTGTCCTTGGTCGCTCAAAACCACTGACGTTGCTACGACAATGAATAAAGTATTATAAAAAATATATATATATATTTGTCCTCTATAAAAAGACACAAGGCAATAACATAAGCAATATAAAATATCAACATTTATAACGCAAATATTTCTTTTTACGTAAAAAATTTTTTACTTTAGGAAGCCGGTAATTATCTTTTTTCTCGAAATATTGAACAATTTTGCCCTTTGTTTCATTATGCAAGACTGTTCTACAGTGTTGCATAATGTCTTCTTATTATAACGGACAAATATTTTTTACCGAGAGTTATTCTGTCGTTACTGAACGTCTCTAGAAAAACTGAATAGTAAAGACAATCCAAACTTTTTGCACTCGTTCCCTAATTAGTTTGCTATGTGATCATAATTTTTTTCAAAATGAATAACCCAATAGAATGGTACGCCGAATTATGTGACCTGACTTTCGGCCAATGCAGACCCTGCAGTGTTAAAAGTTGCTATTGAAAAATCCATTATCTCCCAATATAAATAGTCAACTGTTCTGAAATTGCACTCAAACTTGCATAATGATATGAACAATGTCTGTTTAAAATTTGAACAAAATCGATAGAAATCAAATGCGCACGCTCGTTTTACCATAAGGGCTTGCACCACTGTAAACGGCCAAAATTGAGTGATATTTCGCGATTTTTTTTGTAGGACGAATAAGAGACTATTAATATTCAAGGATGTTATTAATCATATGTTCGAGTGACCAAAATAAAATTTATATTAGAAAATTATGCCAAAATGTGACGCTGGAGCCATTCTGGCGAGACATGTTGAATTTGAGACGCTCTGCGGCACGCAGTATACTTGACGCAAATTTAATTTTAGAATAAAATTTTAAAAAATCTATTAATTTACACGAGTATAGCTAGAGAAATACGTGGAGGATTGTGAAAATATTAATTTTTGTGTAATTGGGGAGCATTAAACCAAAAACTTAATTTTCGCCAGAAAAAAAGGATAATCATTTGGTAATTACTAATGTTATAACTAACTCATACAAAGTCCCGTACGTATTTCTCTTTGGAATGTTATTTTAAACATGTACTCAAAATTTGGAGTGAAAATAATGCAAATTTTCGGAGTTATGCTGCGTGCCGTTTTGAAAAATTGTGTTTCGAGATAAACCAGCGTAACGCAGAGTTTCTTCTCCGTTCCCTGGTGGACTATGGACAAAATATTTTCGATGAAACTTTTCGAGGAGAATAAGCCACTGTTCGGGCTGAATCTCCATCGTCTGATGACATCAGCACCGTACCCATACCTTCGCGAGGCGAGCGGTGGACAAAGTGTATATGAATCGTGGTCGAGGTATTTGTTTAAATTTATTAAAACGGGCGGTAAGATGTCACGACCTTTCCACAGGGCAAGTCTTTAGCAACTCGGAAAGCCTAAAGTTGAATTGTTGTAAAAAAATATCGAAACCTTCCTATTTTGGGAGAGGCAGCATTTGATTTCAAATTCGTTCAGGTAAAAATGACGCAGTGTGTCAAGGAAGGAGAACACCACCGTCACTGCCCATTTTCGACCGTTTTTTTTAGATAAAAAAAAAGAAACCAATAAAATACTTGGTCAAAAGAACTTTTAGGCTTTATCAGGTATATATTGAAGTATGTAAAAAGAGTTTATTTGTCAAAAGAATAGAAAATCGCGGTGCACGAGTTGCTATAGCACTACTGATTTTCAGTCAACCTTCTCCATAGTGTTGAAGTTTGCATTGTTGGAACGCAACGAAAGCTCTTGCTTACATTTAATTTTTTATATTTGTATTCTTATAGAAAATCATTTTTTTAAAGATTTATATTGTAGATTGCTAAATAAACATTTTAAAAAATAGTTAGAAGATTTTTGTGAGCAAAGTTTGCCAAAATAAATTAAAGGAATTCAGGAATATTAATTTTCGTTGCGTTCCAACGATACAAACTTCAACCTCATCCTCTCTTCGCGGAACGCAGTAGAACTATCGTACATTTAATCCTGGAACTAAGAGCGAAATATTTTCGTTAATTATGTTAGTTTTAGAAGTCAAGTACGGGGAGAAATTTCAAAATAATTATTAAAAAATCGTAACGAGTTTCACAAACAGTTCGTGTTTTCGACCATAGTTTTTATATACTACTCCAAAAAATTAAAGGAACAGAATTTTTTTCATTTTTTGGAGTGATTTTTGAAGTGCTGAATCTATGTGAAAAATGGTCGCATCGATAAAAAAAAAAGTCTTCGAAGCTTCAAGTTTCTATTTTCGCGATTTTTTGGAATTTTTTTTTGTGATCTGCGGTTTTCGCATTATCATAAGAATAGCGGAGGAAAAAAATTGCCAAATTTGTTTGTTTTTTTGCAAGGTTTCACGGGCTAGTTAATTTTTTTCCACGTAACTCAATGTATAGGTCAGTTAGCTTGTTGATTCAGCTTTAATTTCGTTTTTTTTGTCTCGCTACATCAATTTTTTGCTGAGATATCCGACTTTAAATGTAAAAAGATCCTTTTGTCTTTGATCTTCGATATCTCAGCAACCAATGATTGCAACGGAAATTAAAGGGCAGCTTTGAGAACTTGAATAAATTTCCTACCGGCCCCTTTCGTTGATCTTTCAGAAAAACATTTTTTCACCCTTAACATTAATCTGAAAAAAGAACAAAAAGTGACTTTTTATACTTTGTCAGTAAATCTACTACTACCTTACAAATATTGATGGAAACACTAATGTTGCAGCGTTTTTTTTTCAAGCGTAATGTAGCCCCAATAGCCCTGTTAATTTTAAAATTGATCTATCGAACCGTTTTTCCGGACCGATTGATCAATGTTTTACAGAATAATAAAAGGCACAAGTGTATTGTTTCTAAACACCGTGTAATCATCATCAAAATGGAAAGACCAATTTTCTTCGATTTTTTTCACAAATTGGCACTAGTTTCTTGTTAAATTTAAGAAAAAAAATCAAACTTTTTTAATTTTTTAGAAATATTTCTTTCAACTTTGTAAAACATATCAGGAAACAATACCCTGAGGATGAGACGACGAAATGTAAAAGATAAAGAATGTCTGACGCTCTAACATCGCAAAATGAAATAGCGTCAATGGACGGAAGCCCGCTTTATTAAACTTGTCGGAGTCTTCCTTTTCAACTGAAGTCAGCCGCCAAGTTCTGTTGCGAAGTTGGCAACTTACTTCAGTTGAGCAGTTGGCCGCAGTAACATGCTAGCACGTTATCATTGTACACATGGAGCATAGACTAGATACAGGAGCCTAAACTCCAATGAGGAAACGATAAAAACCGCGTACCTAAAAATGAAGGCAACAGGGATGACGCGATCGCGCGAAGGATTGCGGTGTTAGCTTCACTCGACACAGACCGAACGCGAGTTTGACACGTTACTAGAGCGAACGAAAAGACTGCGGAAAAATTGCGAAATTGAGAGCGGTCAATAACTTGATGGTTATTGTATTCTTAATAAATAAGTATTGTTAACTTTTAAAAGTTCAATCTTTATTTATTACAATTGCCCATATTCCTTCACATGTTCCTACAAGTTTTCAAAGTTCTTTATTTTTCGCGTTTACCCCACCATGTTTGATATCTTATTAATTAGCAGAGATTAGTAGGGTGATGTACAACGCTCCCCTTTTCGGCGTGCATCGCGAATGGCGCTAAATCGCGGTGGTCAGTACGGGAATATGATTTTGTGTGCATCGCCTCTGTCGAGGTTGCAGATTCCCTTGTAGCCGCGTGAGTTGTGAGCACAGCTCCAGTCGATATCGCAGTCAGCGTGCACGCGAACGGGTCGCTCGGCGGAGGAAAGTCTCTGCCCCTCCCTCACTCCACAGGCGAACGGAACGAGGTTTTCCGTCCGATCGATCTCGACGTATGTGTGGCCGTACTGCGGATTGGAATATGCATTAAATGAATTTCAAAGAGAAGAACATGTATCGAGAAAATTGTTTTCTCTCGGTTGGCCGTTTATGCCGAGAATGCGGGTTAAAAAAATGAACGACGAACCGCGTTGAAAAATAAAACGCCGAAACGACCGTGGAAGGTTCAAAAAGAAATCTCGAGCCTTTGCCGCGGTCGTTACGGCGTTTTTTTTCAACAGTAAACATTATGAATAAGCGTGTATCATAAATGTTTTTCTATCCCAATGAGCGTCGTGGCTGAGTTGGCAGCGTGACGGATTGACGATGCTTGCGGTCCGGATACGATCGCTGGTTAATCGACTTTTTTTAATCTATTTTTTTCTTCATTTTATATTTAAAAAATTGTGAACTTACTTTCGCTTTAGCTATTCTTGCCTGTCCAGGCATTATTTATGATATTTAATTCATATATGTTTAATTTAAAAAAAGACGTTGGCTACCGGGGAACGAACCCGCGTCGTCTGCACTCAGAGCCCGCACGCTGATAATCAATCGCGAGGCTCTTGTGATTGCAAACCTGCCTTACGTATACACACTTATCCAACCTTAAAAAAAATTCGCTGCATACTAATTGCATATTGTTTTTATGGCCCCAAAGTATTATTGAAGACAAATGAAATCGATTTTTCAAAATTCTTAGAGTGGTATTATCCCTTAAAGAATAGAAATTGATTTTTTGATTGTTGTAAATGTATATCCCCTCTTAAAGACTTTAAGGCGTCTGGCCGACTTGGCCGATCGAAAATGGGTATTAAAAAAAAATAATAATAAACTCAAAAGTGTGGGCCGGAATATTTTTATTTTTGTACACAACGTCAGAAAGGGCTTTAAGAATAACGTTAATAAATTTCCGTTAAAAATATTTTAAAATGGCGCCGTTATGCACATTGCCAAGGAGGCCCTCCGCACGATACGCGCGGTCGTTGTCCCAGTTGTTACCCGGTCATGTCACATCTGCAAAAAAAATCAGCTCATTCGTGAATAGTGTCGCTACAATGTAGCGTAGCGGTTTTTTTTTCGACCATTAAAAAAATTATGGTGAGCCGAAGAAAAAACTTTGTATTTTTCACCGAAATTATGGTTCACTATAATTTTTTTAATGGTCGAAAAGAAAACGCTACATTACATTGTAGCGACACTACTCACGAATGAGCTGATTTTTTTTCAGATGTGACATGACCGGGTAACAACTGGAACAACGACCGCGCGTATCGTGCGGAGGGCCTCCGCGGCAATGTGCATAACGGCGCCATTTTTTAATATTTTGAACGGAAATTTATTAACGTCATTCTTAAAGCCCTTTCTGACGTTATGTAAAAAAATAAAAATAATCCGGCCCATACTTTCGAGTTTATTATTTTTGCTTAATATACCCATTTTTCGATCGGCCAAGGTGGCCAGACGCCTTTAAGGGGTTACCCCCACTTGCGATTTTGAAAAGAATCGATTTTTTATTTTATTGCATTTTTTTGAAGTATAAGTATCTGAGAATATGTCCTGAAAATTTCAAGTCGATCCGAAATCCAAAATTGACTGAGATATGAGCGTTGAAAGAGAAGAATCCGTTGTGTAAACGACCGGCTAGTTGAAACTTTAAACGCGTTTTTCTCAAAATGGCATTTCTGAAGTCGGTGAACAAGATTACTCGAACACTAATGCACCGATCTTCTTAAAATGTTGCAGGCTTATTTAATACATAACAATGTAGTCTTTAATCGTTCGATTTTTTTTCGAAAAAAATGGCCGTTTTATAGCAAAAAAACGGCCGTTTTATTTCGTTAAAATCGAACCATTAACTTTGACTGTCCGCCATTTTGTGAAAAATCAATATTTTTTAAAATCCTTCGATTAAAGACTAGTTTATACTTATATTTGACTAAATCCATCCGCATTTTTTTTTCCAGATGATCCACTTCGCCGCAATGTTGGTCACCGCAAACCGTGTATATAAAAACATTATTTCATTGACGGCCATGTGCCACTAAACAATGTAATATTTTTCAATAAAAAAATTACTGAAAGCTCTTCGAGATGTGTTCTTTAAGATGTTATATTGATCGATTAAAAAAGTTTTGTAGTTTCTTTTAAAAAAAATTCATGAAAAAGGCCTTTTTTGCGCTACAAGTGGGGGTAACGCGTTAAAGAATCTCGTACGTGTTAGCGAAAACCGGCAGAAAATTATGAGGCAGCTCGTCCACTTCGTTGATGGTCGCTATTTTGGACTATCGCTCGTTTGCCTATCTGAGGTCTACACTTTCGAAGTTTGTATCCTCGATATATATGTTTTTTTCCTATAGATGGTATTACCAATATTAGATACTCACGTCTTTCCATTTCGGAGATATGGATGTTCTAGATTGTTTGAATCTGTATTTGTATGACTCAAACTGCAGACAATCTGAATACACGTTCTCGAATAAATGAGCTCTCGATTAAATAATCCTTTGGTGTAATAGTTATTCAATTTCGTCATCGGTCGAAGGATAACATTTCGAATAATTTACAGTTCGTTATATTGAGTTTATAATTCTGTCATTTTGAAATCTTTGTCGTTCTATATTTGGCCTTTCAAAGTTTTGACCCCCATCCCAATGTGAAATGTGTTGAAAAGAATGCCGAAACATACTTATCCAATGTGAAATGTGTTTTGAAAAAAATGCCGATCGAGAAAGACTCAAAGTTCTCTTCGAGCCATTCTCGATCGTTTCGGCACTTTTCTTCAACAATTTTTTAAATTAATTTTCTAAGGGGAAAAGTAAAAACTCATTTACGTATTGGGGGAAACATTAATGTTTTTGTCATATTTTTCAATACTGTTTGCACCAAAATTTGGAACGCCCGCTCGTTTTGAGCAACTTCAAGATGCGTCCGGCGGGGCGAACGACTGCGGCTTCGGTCGCGTCGACGATACCCAGATAGACAGATATTTGCGTCCGGCGGGGCGAACGACTGCGTGTTCGGTCGCGTCGACGATACCCGCGGCATCCTTGCTGCGGCCGGTCCCCTCGCTCGTGCCGCTGTTCTATTGATGGCCTGCCCTTCTCGCGCCCTTGGGCTCCCTCGGGTGCCGCTTGCCGCTGCGGCTGCTGCTGACGACAACTTTTCTTTTTGTTGCGACGCCAAAATTTCTTCTTTGTAACTGTAAAAAAAATAATAAAATGTACAAATAAAATACACTACTCACACAAATTAAGGGATATTTAAAAAATTCCAAATTTTTGGCTGATTTTTAACAAGGGATAACTCGGAGAAAAATGGTCGTACAAAAAATAAATAAAAAAGGAAATTATAGCTTCAAGTATCTAGTTTTCAGATCTGGACTGTAAAATTTGTTAGGGTGAGCGGTTTTCTTGTTATAATCGAAAACCAACGAAATTTTTTTGCCAAATTTTTGCTCGTCTTTAAAATGGTCAGTCGACTTCAAATAATTTTTTTTATCATACGACTATAAAAGTCTTTTAGACAATTTAATTACCTTTAATTTGACCTTTTAAGGAGCTCCGTACGATGATTTGGCGCGGAGTAATCGTCGATCAAAGCAAAAAATTCCATTTTAACTTTGACAATCAATTACTCGAGAACTAATGATCGTACAGAAAATAAAATGTTTTATCAACAGCCCCTAATTGCATGTCATAGAGCATGTTTTGTAGATTCCAAAACCCTACTTTTATTTTCTGTACGATCATTAGGTCTCGAGTAGTCAAAGTTAAAATGGACTTTTTTGCTTTGATCGACGATTACTCCGCTCGAAATCATCGTACGGAGCTCGTTAAAAAGTCAAAATAAAGTTGATTAAATTGTCTAAAAGTCTTTTATAGTCGTATGATAAAAACAATTATTTGAAGTGGACAGACTATTTTATAGACGATCAAAAATTTGGAAAAAATTTCGTTGGTTTTCGAATGATTACAAGAAAATCTCCCACGCTAAAAAAATTACAGTCAAGATCTGAAAACTAGATACTTGAAGCTATAATTTCCTTTTTTATTTTCTGTACAACCATTTTTCTCCGAGTTTTCCCTTGTTGAAAATCAGACAAAATTCGGAATTTTTCGAATATCCCTTACTTTGTGTGAGTAATGTATTTTATTTGTACATTTTATTATTTATTTTTTACAGTTACAAAGAAGAAATTTTGGCGCCACAACAAAAAGGAAAGTGGTCGTCAGCAGCAGCCGCAGCGGCAAGAGGCACCCGAGGGAGCCCAAGGGCGCGAGAAGGGCAGGCCATCAATAGAACAGCGGCACGAGCGAGGGGACCGGCCGCAGCAAGGATGCCGCGGGTATCGTCGACGCGACCGAACACGCAGTCGTTCGCCCCGCCGGACGCAAATATCTGTCTATCTGGGTACTTTTCCCCTTAGAAAATTAATTTAAAAAATTGTTGAAGAAAAGTGCTGAATCGATCGAGAAAGGCTCGAAGAGAACTTTGAGTCTTTCTCGATCGGCATTTTTTCAACACATTTCACATTGGGATAGGGGTCAAAGCTTTGAAAGGCCAAATATAGAACGACAAAGATTTCGAAATGACAGAATTATAAACTCAAAGTAACGAACTGTAAATTATTCAAAATTTTATCCTTCGGCCGATGACGAAATTGAATAACTATTACACCAAAGGATTATTTATTCAAGAGCTCATTTATTCGAGAACGTGTATTCAGATTGTCTGCAGTTTGAGTCATACAAATACAGATTCTAACAATCTAGAACATCCAAATCTCCGAAAAAGAAAGACGTGAGTATCTAATATTGGTAATACCATCTATGGGGAAAAGACATATATATCGAGGATACAAACTTCGAAAGTGTAGACCTCAGATAGGCAAACGAACGATGGTCCAAAATAGCGAACATCAAAGAAGTGGACGAGTTGCCTCATAATTTTCTGCCGGTTTTCTCTAACACGTACGAGATTCTTTAAAGGCGTCTGGCCGATCGAAAAATGGGTATATTAAAAAAAATAATAAACTCGAAAGTATGGGCCGGAATATTTTTATTTTTTAGATAAAGTCAGAAAGGGCTTTAAGAATGACGTTAATAAATTTCCGTTCAAAATATTAAAAAATGGCGCCGTTATGCACATTGCCGCGGAGGCCCTCCGCACGATACGCGCGGTCGTTGTCCCAGCTGATACGCGGTCATGCCACATCTGAAAAAAAAATCAGCTCCTTCGTGAGTAGTGTCGCTACAATGTAGCGTAGCGGTTTTTTTTTCGACCATTACAAAAATTATGGTGAGCCATAATTTCGTTGAAAAATACAAATTTTTTTCTTCGGCTCACCATAACTTTTTTAATGGTCGAGAAAAAAACCGCTACGCTACATTGTAGCGACACTACTCACGGATGAGCTGATTTTTTTTTGCAGATGTGACATGACCGGGTAACAGCTGGGA
Source organism: Ophion obscuratus (assembly GCA_964007375.1). Classification (NCBI taxonomy): domain Eukaryota; kingdom Metazoa; phylum Arthropoda; class Insecta; order Hymenoptera; family Ichneumonidae; genus Ophion; species Ophion obscuratus. The sequence continues at coordinate 46,170,804 of OZ023321.1, read as the reverse complement.
CAACGACCGCGCGTATCGTGCGGAGGGCCTCCGCGGCAATATGCATAACGGCGCCATTTTTTAATATTTTGAACGGAAATTTATTAACGTTAATCTTAAAGCCCTTTCTGACGTTGTGTAAAAAAAATAAAAATATTCCGGCCCATACTTTTGAGTTTATTATTTTTTTTTTAAATACCCATTTTCGATTGGCCAAGGTGGCCAGACGCCTTAAGGGGGGAAATCACAGTAGCACACAAAAAATAGGCATATTTTCGGGAATTAATTTTGGCTGAATAAAAGTATCAATCGAAAATCTGTAAAGTAGGTTTTATAGCAATACTAAAAAAGTACAAAATGTAATTTTTTCAATAAAAAATATTTAAAAATGGCGGCTGCGCAGCATATGCCCCAAGGCGCCTTTTTTGAGCTAGCCAAAGACATAACTCGAGCAAATTTTTACCGATCGACTTGAAATTTTGACAGTAGCTTCGAAACATCTTTCTCCATGGAGCTACGTAGGATTTTTTATTTTATATGGCTTACTTTTTTTTATCGACGATTTTATGGCGTTTTTTTGGTAAAAATTTAACTTTATTTTTAAACATGCACCATTTTGCGAAAAATCAATATATCGAAATTCAATAATACTTTGGGGTCATAAAAACAATATGCAATTGGTATGTAGCGAATTTTTTTAAGGTTGGATAAGTGTGTATACGTAAAAGGCAGGTTTCCAATCACAAGAGTATCGCGCAGGAAGACTAGAGGTAAGGAGTACGAACGCCGGGTCATCAAAACGTCCCTGAAAGCGAGGACGAGAAGGGCGGCGCTGCTCTCCTACCGCACCGAAGTAAAGTCAGCAACAAACCAGTGCCGTACGATATGCAGAAAGCACCCTTTGCTACTTCGTATGGAGTGATAATTTGATCAAATGAATCTAAAGGCAGTGCCGTACGATATGCAAAAAACACCCTTTGCCACGTCATATGGAGCGATAATTTCATAAAATTAATTGTACAACCTTATTTGCAGAACCTTAATTGTAGAAAGAATTCAAAAAATTGTTGAATTCTTATATATAGGTTGTTTTGGAGAATACCGAAATACGGAAATTAAGACAATGTTTTTTTTCGTTGCGGAAGCAGTAACAAGCAAAATTTATTTAGAGACACAAGGAAACTCATAAGAAATTTGCATCCAGACAAAAATTTTACAAATTATGACACATCATATTTACACATTCTGGTAGACTGTACAGATAAAAAATAATAACGGAATACAAAAATTGTCAATGTTTTTTTTTTCGTTGCGGAAACCGTAACAAACAAAATTTATTTATCAACACAAGAAAATTCATAAGAATTTTTAATCCAGGAAAAGGTTTTACAAATTATCACACTTTATATTTACACATTGTGATACGCTGTACAGATGAAGAATGATAACAAAATACAGAAATTAAGTCAATGTTTTTTTTCGTTGCGGGAGCAGTAAAAAATGTATTTACAGACGTAAAAAATTCATAATTTTGAATTAACGCAAAAGATTTACAAATGATCACACATCATATTTACACATTATGACACGCTGTATAGATAAAAAATAATAACGGAATACAGAAATTAAGTAAATATGGCTTTTTTCGTTGCGGAAGCCGTAACGAAGATTATTTACAGACACAAGAAAATTCATAAGAGTTTTGCATCCAGACAAAACTTTCACAAATTATCTCACATTATATTCACACATTGTGATACGCTGTACAGATCAATCAATCTTACAGTTTTTATTTTTTCCTCTTTCCGTCTTTCGTTTTCATTTTCCTAGCGTGATTATTTTCGTTGACCGATCGCGCTAGAAAATGTCCTCGCATGACAAGATAATAATTTATCACTCTCTTCGTGAGCTCTTCGTTGTGTGCTTGGCACCCCACGTACTGCAAATTTTTGATCTCCGAAACTTTGTCGAGAACTTGATGGAGAGTGTTGATTTTAACGGTCATCTTACCGACTACGTCCAATACAACAGCTTCTAAAGTAGACGTCAGCGAAAACAATTCGTCACTCGGGTATGTGAGTCCCCCGAATTGACTCATCTCGTCGATCACAATGTCCTGTTCTTGAGGAATCGTATTCTTCAACGTGCCAATGCACTCGGAGCATTTTGTGAGACGGCACATTTTTCGCGCAACGTATCCCGCGACGTAGAATTGTACCGGCGGACGCGTACTTGTCACATCATGATCATGACAGGAAAGATGATCCGACTGGCTCCAAATTGACACGGTGTCTGTGTCACGATTATGAGATTTCGAGACTAACGGTTCTTCTGAAGCGAGGACATGCTGCGATTCGACGATACTGTCGATTTTATCGATCCACATTTGTTTCGGTGAATTAGCAGCAGCCATTGATTCTTCAGTTTCCATTAACGTTTCCAACAGCTCTGTGCCCGAAACATTGGATCCCTTTGGCGGCTTTACCAGAGAGTAGGAACAGAGCAGGCGGAAAACTTGGATGAACAACGCTGGGTCAGGGTGATCGTTCGACCCACACACATTCCTCATCATTCCGAAGAATCTCTAGAATAAGTCGATCAAAAAATACAATTGTAACGTCTAGAAGTACACTCCCGCACAAAAGTTGGGATACCTAGTCGAGATTTTTAGCTGCACTAAAAGTTAGACAGTTCATTTTTAAAAAAAGGTAGCCGAATTTTTCAAGCGCCGTTTAAAAGGGGACGCATTTACCTTCATTATGCTTTTTCAGAACGATTTTTTTTTGGACCCAGTACGCACTTTCGCACGTGGGTATTTTTTTGCTCGTACAAAACTTCTCCATAGCTTGTGGCAAATGTTTCCATCAAAAACTTAAAAAGAGTTTAAAGCCTTCATTTTTTGTTTAAAAAATGTCGTGCAATATTCTTCCACGCGATTATTTCTTTCTTGGCTGAAAAGATAAGTTTTAGAAAAAAAGGTGTAATCCAAGAACTATAGGGTTCAAAGGAAATGTCACGAGGGTGAAAAGTTCACGCTGATATGGCTGCGAATTTTCCGGAATGTTCAAAACCTTATTTCTCCACTTTATGTCGAAAATCTGATAAGTGAAGTGGCTTAGCGTTTTATTTATGCATTTTAAATTCACTAGACCTTTTTCAGAATTTTTTATTATCGTGACTTTTGCAAAATCGACGAGGTGCTTTTTTAACCCTTCGAGTGCACACTGGGTCATTTTGACCGTACGTATTTCGTATTTTTCACCGTATTTTTCAACGTATGCCCCACTTTGAACGAATGGTTTGGCATTTAATTTTCGTTTTTGTCATAAAATAAATGTAGGGCCATAAAATATGGATAATTTACTACAGAAAAACGTCTCTACAAAAAAGAAACAAAAGTTGCATATTTACTGGAATACAACGATTTGAAAAACGCCTTGGGTCATATTGACCCAAGGTGCACTTATGGGTTGGCAGCGGAGGTGTGCATTTTGTCGCAAACCCCATACACGCACCGAAAAAATTTCAACTTTGTGGACATGCTTTTTAACGCAAACAAAAAATCGTCTTAGTCAATGAAATTTCTTACCTCATTCATACACGTTTTTCGTCTGAACAACCGCCTTTGGCTGTGAGTACCGCGTTCACAGGTCGTGGCATCCGTTCGACTAACGACAAATTAATTGACTCGTGAGCTCAACACCAAAGGCAGGTTTGTCGACGGAAAACGCGTATAGATAAGGTAAGAAATTTCATTGATCCGGAGTATCTTTTTGTGCCTTAAAAAGCAAGTCCAAACAGGTGACATTTTTGCGGTGCTGATATGGGGTTGCGACAAGATGTTAAAGAAGCACCTCATCGATTTGGAAATAAGTCATAGTAAGCTAAATTTAAAAAAAATTGTAATGAGTTAAAAATTAAAAAGGCAAAGTGTTTCCTTACTTGATATTTTGTCCCGTAATTCTCGAGTCAAGCCACTTAACTCATCAGATTTTCGACCAACAATGAAAACAAATAATTTCGAAGAAACATTCACAAAAAATGGTAGTCATACTAATGTGAACCCATGCAAGTTTTTAGCCTCTTGATATTTCCTTTGAAACGTTATATAGTTCTCGGATTACGGAACGACAAGTTTTTTAAAAACTTGTCTCACTTTGCCGAAATCGAAATAAACGCGCGAAAAACCATCGTACGAAAGTTTTTTTCAACGAAAATGGAGGTTTTAATACCCTTTTGGAGTTTTTCATGGGAAAAAGGGATAGCAAAAGCGTACAGAATTTTTTTAAAAAAGCATACCGAAGGTAAATTTGTTATCCCGAAACACTTTTAAAAAGGTGTTTCGGAAATTTGGCTATCTTTTTTTTGACTGAACTATCTAACTTTTAGTGCGGCTACAAATATCGACCAGTGTATTCAAACATTTGAGCGAGAGTGTACAACGGTTTATCAAAGGAACGGTACTAAAATAATCTTACTTCAAGTGCATCCTGATTGAGTCGAGCCGTCATGAGATACTCAAAGTTTTTTTCTTCGTGCAGATACTGCAACAATTCCAAGGTCGAGCCAATAGTGATCTTGAACCCATTTACGGTGCTCGGCGACACCGGGAAACGTTCGTGCGGTTTTTCATTGCGTCTGTCAGTGTCGAAGAAACTCGTCGAAGTCCTTGATCACCTACAATGCAAACAAGATGTTATGATTTCCATAATAGTTACAGTGAACACTGAAAATTTGCCAACAAAAGATCCACAATAAAATGTACCATGCATACATTCTTTGGGGGTTTTTAATGTTTCTGCATTGTGTAACGCATGAAGCTGGGGTTTTATTAGCGTTAGATGGACGTCGTTGTTAAAACGAGCGTTGAGCCAATCGCAATGCCAGGAAAGCATTTTCACTTAAAGTTTAATCGTTGGTGCATGGCACTACTTACAGGGAAACGTTGCGAGGTCGATCTTTCCGATGAAATTTGGCATACTTGTAGAATGGGTAAAAATAGGCGACACAGTTTTTTTTTATATCTGCGGAACCCGATTTTTAAGGGATGAAACGCACCCCGAAAAACAGGGGTACTGCAAAAAGAGAGAGCGGCCGCTTACCTTGAATTTTTCGTAGTTTTAAATCCGAATATTGTCCACTGCAGTAGTTCGCTGCTGCGTACACTTTCCCCATACCTTTGAGAGCAGAAATTAAGATTAATCGTTGATCACTGAATAAAAAATAGTAAGTAATGATATAATAATATTATGATACAACTACAAAAAAAGAAATTCCATCGAGTATTGTACAAAATGATTATTGTCGAGGCGTGAAAATAGGAAGCGTGAAGGAAAGCAACGCACACCTCATGTTTAATGAGCAGTGTATACGTTATAAAATACAGACAGGCGTGTGTAAAATATCCATTATCGTACCGAGTGAAATAAAAATTGTCAAAAACACGAGATACCGAGGAACTGTCCCGTCGATGAGACCCACTGTGCAATATGTGTCTCATTGACAACGACAATGTGACAAACGTAGAAAGCATGTCTCATCGACGGGACAGTTGCTCCGTATCTCGTGTTTGTGATAATTTTTATTCCACTCGGTACGATAATGGATATTTTACGCACGCATGTCTGTATTTTATAACGTGTACGCTGCTCATAAAACACGAGGCGTGCGTTGCTTTCCTTCACGCTTCCCATTTCCACGCCTCAAAAATAAACATTGTGTTTATTTTCGAATAAACATTTTGTTTATTTTCGAGACATGACACAAAACGTGCAGTATATGGAAAAATCCATGTATTGCACGTTTTTGTCATCGACGGGACACTTGCTCCATATCTCGCGTTTGCGATAATTTTTATTTCCCTCGGCACGATAAAATGAAGCCATGCTTTTAATTAATATAAGTACTATTTGTCTTACCTACGTTTGATTGTTTTTGCCGCAGATCACTAAATATATTTGGCACCGAGACACAATTATTTTTTTACATCTAACGCAATTCGCAAAATTGGTTAGCCCGAACACGCTTTATGCCAACATGGAGGACGAGCGGGAATCATCGATGGCGTCGGTTGTGTTCTTGTCGCGTAGTTCACTTCGGTGCGGTCATGCACTAGCGACGCACGCCGTAAAAGCACTAACTACTAAAATCCACAATTTCACGGACGCTTTTGGATCGGGCCAGCCCCCTGGCACTGCTGGGTCTACCGTGTCTCGTTATTGTCGCCACGTAAACTAACCCACCATGCGGCGCTATTAGTCACCCGCATGACCCCCACTCCAGTCGCGCAGCGTCTGCATAATTTGCATTAGACGCGTCTGGAAAATTCATTGTTTAGAATAGAATTTAAAAGTATATGTGTATATAGGAAGTGATACAATATTTACACTTGTTGCAATATTATGTATTTAAAAATATTTATTGAACGAAATAATCAAATAACATTAATATTTGGTAAATAACGGATTAGTCACGTCGTACAATGTTTTGCGATTTTTTTCTTGTCGAGATTGCTTTTTTTTGTTCTGCCAATTACAGCACCGTCGGGGCCTCGCAGATCCCGTTTCCACAATATATCTTTTTCCCGAAAATGCTTGTCGCACACTGATTGACCAGACTTAATAGATTTGTCTGTGGGTCCGATGGCTTTTCTCCATAATTCCAGGGCTTCTGGATCTTTTGGTACATTGAAAAAATGCGATTTTTCCTTGCTTGATTGATAACCTGACTTGCAGCCAAGCACCACGCACGCAGGCATTCTCAAATACGAGCACAAAAACCACAAAATTTTTCTATTTTATCGCTACACTAAAATTGTTTATTATTTTGTCACTATGTGATAAAATAATTACGATTTTACCACACCACGATTTTTTTTTCTTCGAGAACAATGACAGATCGAGAAAACGAAAAGAAATATTCACATGGTTTACGAGACGAAAACAATGACGAAATAATACGGAGAGGTGCTTTGCGGAGTGGGGGTCATGCGGGTGACTATTAGCGCCGCATGGTGGGTTAGTTACGTGGCGACAATAACGAGACATGTTACTGTTAAGAGAATTCATCCCAGTGTCAGCCCCCTGGATCGGGCTCGCCACAGGCGTTCGTACTCCTTACCTCTAGTCTTCCTGGTATCGCGGTTGATTATCAGCGTGCGGGCTCTGAGTGCAGACGACGCGGGTTCGATCCCCGGTAGCCAACGTCTTTTTTTAAATTAAACATATATGAATTAAATATAATAAATAATGCCTGGACAGGCAAGAATAGTTAAAGCGAAAGTAAGTTCACAATGTTTTGAATATAAAATGAAGAAAAAAAATAGATTAAAAAAAGTTGATTAACCAGCGATCGAATCCGGACCGCAAGCATCGTCAATCCGTCATGCTGCCAACTCAGCCACGACGCTCATTGAGGATAGAAAAACATTTATGATACACGCTTATTCATAATGTTTACTGTTGAAAAAAACGCCGTAACGACCGCGGCAAAGGCTCGAGATTTCTTTTTGAACCTTTCACGGTCGTTTCGGCGTTTTATTTTTCAACGCGGTTCGTCGTTAATTTTTTTAACCCGCATTCTCGGCATAAACGGCCAACCGAGAGAAAACAATTTTCTCGATACATGTTTTTCTCTTTGAAATTCATTTAATGCATATTCCAATCCGCAGTACGGTCACACATATGTCGAGATCGATCGGACGGAAAACCTCGCTCCGTTCGCCTGTCGAGCGAGCGAGGGACAGAGACTTTTCCCCCACCGAGCTACCCATTCGTGTGCACGCTGACTGCGATATCGACTGGAGCGGTGCTCACGACTCGCGCGGCTACAAGGGAATCTGCAACCTCGACAGAGGCGATGCAAACAAAATCATATTCCCGAACTCGCCACCGCGATTTAGCGCCATTTGCGAGGCACGCCGAAAAGGGGAGCGTGTTACATCTCCCTACTAATATCTGTTAATTAGTATGGTAGGATAGAGTACGATTCCTTCTCACTACTATAGCATAGTAGTGAGATGGACGAGGCAAGCAATAGATAGAGTGTAAGGCGAGGGGTGGAGCAAACGACGCATAAGGATGGGGGACCTCAATACCTATCGATTGGACCCCCATGTATGTTATGCGATTTTCAGTGGTTTAAAACTTATTTTCGTTTCTGTGGATTTTTTGTAAGATACTAATTTTATTCGACAGTTCGTAAATAAAATTAAATGACTAAGTCTACTCCCGTGATTTTTTTTACGGAGTATCATAGTGGGCCTAACGTACTGAAATGGTACTTTCACACGTGAACCAAAAAGGTTTCAAAAAAAAATTAAGTCCGTAAATATTTTTGCAAATCTAATTTTTCTAACAAATTTCAAAGGCTCTAGGCTAAAAAAAATCACATACGGTTCTTTTCTACAATTTATATATTTGAAACTTAATTGAAAACTACAAACACGCACACACACAAACATTGTCATGTAAAAGTATTATTATATTATGATTATAGTATTTTCCACATGAAAATTACGAAAACAAAATTCAATGTGACGTCAAATTCGCGTTCGGTCCGTTGTCGAGTGAAGCTAGCACCGTAACTCTTCGCGCGATTGTAGCGCCATGCCTGTTGGCTTCAATTTTGGGCATCACTTAAAATGCCGAGTTTAGACTCCTGTATCTAGTCTCTATGATTGTACAGACGATTTTAACGAATCATATGAAATTTGGGTGCAATATTGAGGCTCGGTTTCACAACTCTCGGTTAACCGAGTTTACCCGAGTTTAGCCGACCAAGCGTGATTCGATTGGTCCACTCGGCCTTAATCTTCGGTTAACTCGGTTGAACGAGAATTGTGGAACCGGGCCTGAATCCTTGTTTTTAAATATCAAGTCATTTTTACAGCTGCATTATTATTCTGACAACAGAAATGAGTAGCAACAGATTACGACATTATGACCACGGTCACGGTCACAGTTCTCACATACCGATCTTACAACTCTAGCAATAGGGAATGGTTCTCTTGGCGAAGTCATCCGCTAGAGTCACTGCAATCGACCGAGGTTCTATGCGTAAGGAACAACAGACCTCCCAAAAATTAGCCCCTCGACTAAAAAGACTAGACCGCCGTATAGTTAGCAGACAAAATTCATGAATCTTAATTTTTTTTTCACCAATCATTTGGGAATGCTTTGGGCAAGTTTAGGAAATAATTATTAAAGTTTAGGAATCAATCATTTATTCGCATTGAACAAGTTAAATTTGACGTATAGTTAGCAGATGACATGCTCGAATGAAGATTTATCGTACACAATTCGATTGCAAATGGTTTGGGCAAGACTGCTGTAACGATTTCCTAGTTTGGGAAATTAATTTTCATAATAAAAATCGATAATTACCTATCGACGATCTGCCTTATCGCGTAAGCGCACGCAACCGTTAGATCTACCTTACCTATATATCTATTCACGGAAATAAAGCGAACAGATGATTGGATCCCACGTCTATCTATGCCAACAATTTGGGAATGGTTTGGGCAACTTTAGGAAATAATTATTAAAGTTTAGGAATCAATAATTTCTTCGCAATAAACAAATTTAATTTGACGTATAGTTAGCAGTCAACATGCTCGAATGAAGGTTTATCGTACACCATTCAATTTCAAATAGTTTGGGCAAGACTGCTGTACCGGTTTCCTAGTTTGGGAAATTAATTTTCATAATGAAAATCGATAATTACCTATCGACGATCTGCCTTATCGCGTAAGCGCACGCAACCGTTAGATCTACCTTACCTATATATCTATTCACGGAAATAAAGCGAACAGATGATTGGATCCCACGTCTTTCTATGCCCACAATTTGGGAATGGTTTGGGCAAGTTTAGGAAATAACTATTAAAGTTTAGGAATCAATCATTTCTTCGCAATAAACAAATTACATTTGACGTATAGTTAGCAGATTACATGCTCGAATGAAGGTTTATCGTACACCATTCGATTGCAAATAGTTTGGGCAAGACTGCTGTAACGATTTCCTGGTTTGGGAAATTAATTTTCATAATAAAAATCGATAATTACCTATCAACAATCTGCCTTATCGCGTAAGCGCACGCACCCGTCAGATCTACCTTACCTATATATATATATATTCACGGAAATAATGCGAACAAATGATTGGACCTCTCTTCTATGCCAACAATTTGGGAATGGTTTGGGCAAGTTTAGGAAATCATTATTAAATTTTAGGAATCAATCATTTAATCGCAATAAACAAATTAAATTTGACGTATAGTTAGCAGATGACATGCTCGAATGAAGGTTTATCGTACACCATTCGATTGCAAATAATTTGGGCAAGACTGCAGTAACGATTTTCTAGTTTGGGAAATTAATTTTCATAATAAAAATCGATAATTACCTATCGACGATCTACCTTATCGCGTAAGCGCACACAACCATCAGATCTACATTACCTATATATATTCACGGAAATAATGCGAACAAATGATTGGATCCCACATCTTTCTATGCCAACAATTTGGGAATGGTTTGGGCAAGTTTAGGAAATAATTATAAATGTTTGGGAATCAATAATTTATTCGCAATAAACAAATTAAATTTAACGTATAGTTAGCAGATGACACGATCAAATGAAGGTTTATCGCACACCATTCGATTGCAAATAGTTTGGGCAAGACTGCTGTAACGATTTGCTAGTTTGGAAAGTTAATTTTCATGATTAAAATCGATAATTATCTTTCGACAATCTGCCTTATAGCGTAAACGGACGCACCCGTCAGATCTACCTTACCTGTATATATATATTCACGGAAGTAATGCGAAAAAAATAATTGGATCCCACATCTTTCCATGCCGACAATTTGGGAATGGTTTGGGCAACTTTAGAAAATAATTATTGAAGTTTAGGAATCAATCATTTATTCGCAATAAACAAATTAAATTTAACGGATAGTTAACCGATGACATGATCGAAAGAAGGTTTTTCGTACACCATTCGATTGCAAATAGTTTGGGCAAGACTGCTGTAACGATTTCCTAGTTTGGGACATTCATTTTCATAATTAAAATCGATTATTACCTTTCGACGATCTGCCTTATCGCGTAAACGGACGCACCCGTCAGATCTACCTTACCTGTATATATAATCACGGAAATAATGCGAAAAATGATTGGATCCCACATGTTTTTATGCCAACAATTTGGGAATGGTGTGGGCAACTTTAGGAAGTAATTATTAAAGTTTAGGAACCAATAATTTATTCGCAATAAACAAATTAAATATATGGTATAGTTAGCAGATGACATGATCGAAAAGTTTTTCGTAGACCATTCGATGGAAAATAGTATGGGCAAGACTGGTGCAACGATTTCCTAGTTTGAGAAATTAATTTTCAGAATTAAAACGAAAATTACCTTTCGACAATCTGCTTTATCGCGTAAACGGACGCACCCGTCAGGTCTACCTTACCTGTATATATATTTACGGAAATAATGCGAAAAAATGATTGGATCCCATACAGTTATACTGCGTGTCGCAGAGGTTCGACATGCTTCGGAAGAATTGCTGCGGTGTCGCAATTTTGTAATATTTTCGAATAAAAATTTATAGCAATATACTTAAATGTATGCTCAATAAATACCGCAAGTATTATTTGTTTATCACATTTCCTTCCGCCAAAAAAATTTATCAAAAAATACGCTTCCTGTAAGGCCGTTACAGTGGTGTTAGCCCTTAAAGTCTGCATTTAATTTCCGAAATTTTCCCGTGATCATAATTAAAATGATGAAATATTCAAAAAAATTCGTAAAAATTTGGAGAAATTCGGAGAAACTCGGATGGTCTAAAACGCTTCGTGGCAGGCCGTTACAGTGGTGTTACCCCTTAGGGAAAATATTGTTTGCAAACATTTCGGAAATTCATTATTTCTCAGAATTATGAGGGATCAAAAAATGTAAAAAGTTTTTTTTTACGAAAATCTCATTTTTTTTCATTTATAAATTTCTCCGAATATCTCCGCAGCCGTTCACTCAGGTAATAGGAAAAAGGGAAATTTCCGGAAAATAATAATAATAATAATAAGTTTTTTTTACGAAAATCTCATTTCTTTTCATCTTTAACTTTTCTCCGAATATCTTTGCAGCCTCAGGTCATAGGAAGAAGAGAAATTTCTGGGGAAAAAAATAAGAAATCATGAATTTTCAGTAAAAAAAATGTGTTTTTGGGAAAAAAAATTCTCCAAAAATCTCAAATATGACTAAAATATGAGAAATCATGAAAAATTTGGAGAAAAGTTTGCACTAGGGGCCCCCGCGGACCGAAGCCTGGAACGCTACTAACGGGTCCATCTCATAGCTTGTAGAATATGTGCACTTTCTGGTACTTACGATTCGCGGCCGGATGGATGATTAGCTTGTTTTTGGGGATAATGCTTTATCGCTTGATGAAAGTATGAGAATTAATATAATAATACGAATATAAATATATTTCCGCTTACTTTTATGAATTATAATTGATTGGGCATAAGGACGGGTGTGAGTAAAGCGTAAATGATTTTTTAGAAGATAAATAACTTGTTTATAAGTTTGGATTTACAGTAGAACCTCGATTATCCGAACCAATTCGGACCGAGACTAGTTCGGATAATCGAAACGTGGGTTGTTTGAAAGGAGATCATAAACAACACCGTTTTACATAAAAACAGTACATACATATATATTAAAATTTGACATACATATTAACGTTGAAATATATGTGTGTGTGTGTGTGTGTGTGTGTGTGTGTGTGTGTGTATGTGTGTGTGTGTGTGTGTGTGTGTGTGTGTGTGTGTGTGTGTGTGTGTGTGTGTGGGTGTGTGTGTGTGTGTTTTAAATACTTGAAAAAAGTCGAATGCCTTTTTTATATTAAAAAAAAAAAAATCTACCATTTTTAATTGACGAACGGCTGTAACGCGTTTTTGAGCGGCTAAGTCTCGCAGCCGTTTGAGAAGAAGTTGCGTTGGGTTGCTCATTGTTACTCACGGCGGTGGCAGCGAGCAACAATGTACCTTTCGCGCACACGTTCGGATGATTGAGCGTTCGGATAAACTAAGTCATCATTCGGATAATTGAGGGTTCGGATGATCGAGGTTCTACTGTATTATTATATTTAAATTAACGTATAAACTAAAGAAATAAGCGATCAGAGTGCGCGATACATTTTTTTGTATACATTAATAACGCAGAGAATCAAGAGCTAAATAAGCATTGAAATCATCTAAAAGCCTCGCGCGTTCCGTCGGGTGACGTCACGCGCAAGTCGTGCTCAGATTGCTTTTTCCCTCGAAGCCTTCGTTTCGGCTTGGCCGCACATGAACGTGCTCAGCGTCCATGTGTTGGTGTAGCTGCCGAAGGCGCGGTCGGGAATCTTCGAGCCCGCTCGGCTGTTGCCGAAGATGTCCGAACGTCGCTCGCTCACGGACACGCGCTACTATGATTGTGTGACGGGCGCGTAAGAGCCTAGTGAGGGGGTAACTTTTACGCGCGATCTTCGCCTTCTCAGTCGTCGTTTGGATAGAGTAACAATTAACATAAAGTTCAATAAAAAAAAGTCCGCATGATAATTTCTCAAAACTACGAAGGATTGTTATTCAGGTAAAAATGTTCTCCATTGAATATCGCGTTCCCGTGTTTTTTTCGTTATTTGATCATTTGATCACCCTCGATTGATCGCGGGTCTCCGCGTATAGGCCTCCGAAGTAACTTTCGTGATGGCGCCCCGTAACGGCTGCCGGTGGCAAAACTTGGATTGGCGCATGGCGGTTAAGTAAAAACGGCACAAACACGAAAGAGCTAGGCTTGAGCAAGCATCATTGATTGGACACCTGATTTAAATGGCGACCGGCATACTGCACTAGCAGACGAAAACCAATCCAAGTTTTGCCAAAACTCGCCGCAAGGGTGCGCCACAAGAGTTACTTCGGAGGCCTATATCTATTGGCGGTAAACGATTTAAACAAGTGCGCGTAATTTTCAGTGCCCGTGGTAGAAATATTTTAGTCGAAAAAAAAAATTTCGATTTTATTTTGCGTGCATTTCGTGATTCGGTTGCAACATTTTTTGTCTTCGTGATTTCGCGTCTCGAAAGACAAAGACCGGCATCCATTTTCGTTTGTTCTCGTTCGATCGCGTGTCCTCTACGCGTATGTCGAGTGACGGTAAACGAATAAAAAAGTGTTCGTGATTTTCAGTGTTCGTGGTTGAAATATTTTATTCGAAAAAAAAAAAATGTCGGATTTTATCTTGCGTGTGTTCCTTGATTCGGTTGCGACATTTTTTTGACTTCGTGATTTCGCGTCTGAAAAGACAAAGACCCGGCATCTATTTTCGTTCGTTCTCGTTCGATCGCGTGTCCTCTCCGCGTACATCGAGTGACTGTAAACGAATAAAAAAGTGTTCGTGATTTTCAGTGGGCGTGGTTGAAATATTTTATTCGAAAAAAAAATTGTCCAATTTTATCTTGCGTGCGTTTCTTGATTCGGTTGCAAACTTTTTTGACTTCGTGATCTCGCGTCTCGAAAGACAAAGACCCGGCATCCATTTTCGTTCGATCGCGTGTCCTCTCCGCGTATATCGATTGGCGGTAAACGAATAATAAAGTGTTCGTGATTTTTAGTGCGCATAGTTGAAACATTTTATTCGAAAAAAAATAATCCGATTTTATTTTGCGTGCGTTTCTCGACTCGGTTGCCAAATTTTTTTGACTCCGTGATTTCGCCTCTCGAAAGGCAAAGACCCGGCATCCATTTTCGTTTGTTCTCGTTCGATCGCGTATCTCCTCTGCCTATACCGATTGGCGGTTAACGAATAAAATAGTGTTCGTGATTTTCTACGCGCGGTTGAAATAGCTTATGCGAAAAAAAATTGTCCGATTTTATCTTGCGTGCGTTTCTTGATTCGGTTGCAAACTTTTTTGACTTCGTGATCTCGCGTCTCGAAAGACAAAGACCCGGCATCCATTTTCGTTCGATGGCGTGTTTCTTCTCCGCGTATATCGATTGGCGGTAAACGAATTAAATAGTGTGCGGGATTTTCAGTGCGCGTGGTTGTAATATTTTATTCGAAAAAAAAAAAATCTTTTATTTTACGTGCTTTTCTTGATTCGGTTGCAAAATTTTTTGTCTTCGTGATTTCACGTCTCGAAGGACAAAGACCCGGCATTCATTTTCGTTCGTTCTCGTTCGATCGCGTGTCCTCTCCGCGTATATCGAGTGACGGTAAACGAATAAAAAAGTGTTCGTGATTTTCAGTGCGCGTGGTTGAAATATTTTAGTCGAAAAAAAATCTTTGATTTTAATTTGCGTGCGTTTCTTGATTCGGTTGCGATTGTTTTTTGTTTTCGTGATTTCGCGTCTCGAAAGACGAAGACCCGGCAACCATTTTCGGTCGTTCTCGTTGGATCGCGTGTCTCCTCTGCGTATATCGATTGGCGGTAAAACGAATAAAAAAGTGTTCGTGATTTTCGTGCGCGTGGTTGAAATATTTTATTCGAAAAAAAAAAAAATGTCCAATTTTATCTTGCTCGCGTTTCTTGATTCGGTTGCGACATTTTTTTGACTTCGTGATCTCGCGTCTCGATAGACAAAGACCCAACATCCATTTTCGTTTGTTAACGTTCGATCGCGTGTCTCGTCTCCGCATATATCGATTGGCGGTAAAAGAAAAAAAAAGTGTTCGTGATTTTCAGTGCGCATGGATGAAACATTTTATTCAAAAAAAAAAAAAAAATCGATTTTATTTTGCGTGCGTTTCTCGATATTCGGCTGCAAACTTTTTTGTCTTCGTGATTTTGCGTCTCTAAAGACAAAGACCCAGCATTCATATTTGTTCGCTCTCGTTCGATCGCAACATTTCTCGAAATCGGAAAAAAAAAATTCATTTCGTATTGTGTTGCGCAAATTTTGATTTAACCGAAGAAAGATACTGACGCCAAGTGTTTTCTTGCATTTTCAGAAACCAACAGCGGCCGACCATTCTTTCCCTGCAACCGTAAATCGCGTGTTGCCAATTCGGATAGTCCGTTGCTGAACCGGATGCCAACGCTTCTTCAGTCTCCTTTCGTTCACTCGCTAGTCGACATCAGTCATCGACTCGGTAGTCGTGTGAATAGAGTATTTTTTGACTTCGTGATTTCGCGTCTCGAAAAACAAAGCCACGGCATCCATTTTCGTTCGTTCTCGGTCGATCGCGTGTGTCCTCTCCGCGTATATCGATTGGCGGTTAATGAATAAAATAGTGTTCGTGATTTTCTGCGCGCGGTTAAAATAGTTTATTCGAAAAAAAATTGTCCGATTTTATTTTGCGTGCGTTTCTCGATTCGGTTGCAAAATTTTGTTATTTTCGTGATTTCGCGTCTCAAACGACAAAGACCCAGCATCCATATTTGTTCACTCTCATTCGATCGGTAAACTCGAAATCGAAAGAAAAATATCATTTCGAATTGTGTTGCGCGAGTTTTTTTTATTGAACCGAAGAAAGATACTGACGCGAAGTGTTTTCTCGCGTTTTCAAAAACCAACAGCGGTCGACCATTTTTTTCCTGTAATCGTAAATCGTGTGTTGCTAATTCGGACAGTCCGTTGCTGAACCGAGTGCCAACGCTTCTTCACTCTTCTTTCGTTCACTCGCTAGTCACCATCAGTCGTGTGGATAGAATACGTCTTCGCGGGTCTCATTGCACGTAAGTATCGATATAAGTAACTTGAGGATGATACATACGAGTGCAGGGCAGCTCATTATTTTTTTATCACGTTCAAATGCCCGCGTGCGTCTCTTGATTCGGTTGCAACATTTTTTCGTCTTCGTGATCTCATGTCTCGGAAGACAAAGGCCTGGCATTCATTCTCGTTCGGTCGCGTGTGTCCTCTCCACGTATATCGATTGGCAGTAAATAAATAAAAAAGTGTTCGTGATTTTTAGTGCGCGTGGTTGAAATATTTCATTAAAAAAAAAATTGTTCGACTTTATTTTGTGTGCGTTTCTTGATTCGGTTGCAAAATTTTTTTGACTTCGTGATTTCGCGTCTCGAAAGACAAAGACCCGGCATGTATATTCACTGGCGGTAAAGGCATACAATAAAATGGGCGTAATTTTCAGTGTACGTGGTCGAAATAGTTTATTCGAAAAAAATTGTCCGATTTTATTTTGCTTGCATTTCTCGATTTTGTAATGTCCTTCGAGCTTTTTGGGGAATAATATTAAAAGTCTTTATTACGTATCACCGGTATATTTATTCACAAACGCATTCACATGGTCTTTTCATGCTGACACTCATGGCGGACGCCCAGACGAGAATGTCTCCTTCTATCCCGCACACGTTGAACCGACACCGACTAGAGAGCGCTTCGAACGCTACGTGAGTCGTTTATGTCCTTTCCGCTATTTAAACGGTTACAAACTCTTATACATATATACGAGTCTCTTTACACACCACAGATTTGGTTGCAAAAATTCTTTGTCTTCGTGATATCGCGTCTCAAAAGACAAAGGCCCAGCGTCCATATTTTTTGGCTCTCGTTCGATCGCTAAATTTCTCGAAACCGAAAAAAAAAATTCTGTCCGAATTATGTCGCGTGAGTTTTCTGATTCAATCGAAGACAGATATTGACGCCCAGTGTCTTCTCGTATTTTCAGAAACCAACAACGGTCGACGATTTTTTCCTTATAATGGACAGTCCGTTGCTGAACCGAATACCAATGCTTCTTCACTGTCCTTTCGGTCACCCGCTAGTCGTCATCAGTCGTCGACTCGGTAGTTGTATAGATAGAGTACGTCTTCGCGGTTCTCATTGCACGTAAGTATCGGTATAACTTGAAGATGATACATACAAATGCAGGACAGCTAATTATTTTTATATCACGTTCAAATGCTCGCAGTCTTTCAATTTGTTTATAGATACTATTAACATAAAATTCAAGAAAAAAAGTGCTTGATAATTTCTTGAGAGAACGAAACATGTTTATTCAGCTAAAAACTTTCTCCATTTAATATTGGTTTTTTGCGTGTGTTTTTCGATTCAACTGAGCGAATTTTTTGACGTGTTTCTTTACGCTTCTCGAAAGACAAAGCCGGGCATCCGTTTTCGTTCGGTCTCGTTCGATCACGGGTCTCCTCTCTGCGTATATCGATTGACGGTGAACGAATGAAAAAGGGTTAGTGATTTTCAGTGCGCGTGGTCGAAATATTTTATTCGAAAAAAGACCTGTTCGATTTTATTTTGCGTGCGTTTCCTGATTCCGTTGCAAAATTTGTTTCACTTCGTGATTTCGCGTCTCAAAAGACGCGAAATCCATATTTGATCACCCTCGTTTGATTGCGTGTCTCCTCTACGCGTATATCGATTGGCGGTAAACGAATAAAAAAGTGTTCGTGATTTTCAGTGTGCGTGGTTGAAATATTTTATTAAAAAAAAAAAAAATTGTCCGATTATATTCAAGTCCGATTGTAAGTCAAGAAACACACATTGTCCGTGTGTTTCCGGATTTGTTTGCAAAAATTTTTTGTCTTCGTGATTTCGCGTCTCGAAAGACAAAGACCCCGCATCCATTTTCGTTCGTTTTCGTTTGATAGCAAAACTTTTCCGCGTGTATTGGTTGACGGTGAGCGAATAAAAAAAGTGTGCATGATCATCAGTGGCTGTAATTAAAGTATTTCATTCGAAATTAAAAGAAGAAAATTTATTTCGAGTTTTGTTGCGTACGTTTTACAATTTAAGCGAAGAAAGATTCTGACGTGTATTTGCCTATTTCCAGAAACCAACAGATGTCGACCATTTTTTTGTCATACCTTTGATCTCATGTCGCCAACTTCGGTCTATTGCTGAACCAAATGCCAACGTTTCGTCACTCTTTGGGTCATTTGCAACTAGTCGCCATTAGTTTCGTTGCTCGCCAGTTCTCGCTACACGTGAGTACTCAGTAAACTTGTGCACCAAGTGCAGGGCAGCTAATTTTTTTCGATCTTGTTTGTGCAATTTAAATGCGCGCAATCTTTCGATATATGTATAGCTATAATTACAATAGAATCCAAGAAAAAAAAGTGAATTTCTGCTCAACTCGTGTTAGAGATATGAAGTCCCTACTGTACCTAACCTCTTCCTCACTTGAAATTATTGATCCCATTATTTGTGGAAGTACATTTATTCTCCGTAGGAAAAAATCGATGTATTTTCGAATTTTGATACGAGTACATATTGTATCCTCCGATTATTAGTTTTTTTTTCATGCGTTTTTCAACTCGGCACGTGAAATTGTTCGACCTTTATGATTACGCTTTTCTAAATGCTAAACCTGGGCCCTCGTATTTTTTTCACACCCTTTCGATTGCGTCTCTCCTTTCTGCGCGTATTAATTGACAGGAAAGAAAGAAAAAAATTCTCTGTTATATTGGATGTTCCAGTTTATGGGTCTCTAGTACACGTAACGTAACGTAAAAATATGGTGGCGAAAATCTTTCAATACTCGTGATGCGCCCATTCTCGCGATAATTATCAAGGCCCCATCACTTTCATGCATTTATTCGTTCCACTGAGTGTCATTTTTATACCTCAAACAACCCACTATTCAGTAATTCTGTCTCCTTTTACTTTTTACAGCTATTCGTTATCCTGCAGTCCACATAGATACGCAGACAAGGGTACCAATGACGTTTTTTCGCCATCTGTTCGTGGTTACGATACTGTTTCTGCTGTCATGTTTCTTGCGATCCGACCAAACAAATATTTCAATGGTTGAACATTCCGGCCTTCAGCACAAGTAAGTATTGTATACGTATAATAACAAACGGAACTAATATAGTTCGCCTTCAACGTCCAATCAATCGAGAAATTTCATTTGAAAACATTTTTTCGGAGTATCGGTCCTCTTTTACTAAATCGGTAAATGTAATATGATAATTAACATTCTCATTTCCAATGTTTACCACAGACTAGACTAAATCGTGATTCAGTGTAAGATGAAACTATATATCAGATACAATTTAGAAAAGACCGAGAAATGTTGAGTATCATTTGCAATCTGCATTTAAATATATTTCTGAACAAAAGTATAATACATTTTACAAATACTTCCCTCAGAAATGATTTTTTTTTTTTTTTTTAGGTTTGACGTTAATGGAAGCGACACAAACATTGCAGATGAAGGTCGGCTCCGACTTGCTCTCAATGTTTGCAAGATATGCATAATTTCTCATATAATTGATTTTCAAAATTTTCTGCAAAAACACGAGACCGTAAATAACGATTTATCTCTCATCGCTTCATATCTCCCGTTGAGCGTAACGCAACCATTCGATTCACCGACAAATTTAGCTGGACTGGTGAGTATTAAACATTTACTACTCTCTCATCATTTATAGAATTGAAATTCCAAGATTTGATGCTGTATATTCTATTTTTTTTGTTGAAGTGAACATTTGGTTCTCAAACCATGCACACAAGCTATATATAGCGTCTATAGCTAATACAAATACCTTAAATGTTTATTACATTTCGAATCGAGATCTCCACGCCATCTCTCCGAAATAATATAACTTTGGTATCTCATTTTTGGTGACGGGATTCGGCCGCTGACGGCTTCTACACTGTAACGGGCAACAATTACGAGGTGAGTAAATTCAAAATGATTACTTGTATTCTGGATCCATCATAATACCATTTAATAATGTGAAACACACCTCGTTCAAGGTTAATGTACATCTAAACAAATGAAGAATATAGCATACTTATCATTCACTCTTAATAAATATATATATCGCTGGGTGCTTTCCAACAAACGTTAGATATTGTCTATAAGTATCGTATTGTAAGTATAAGTAACATCTCAGTCAGCATTCTCAGTCAGTATTCGGTTTTTATTATGCCGAAACATAAATAACTTCCGTTTTTTTCAATAGATTTTACTGGCTCCATCGGAAGTTATTTATGACTCGACCCAATAGTTGTTTTCATTGTCGTACCAATTTTTCGTTAATACATGAGGTCCGAAAATTGCACAATTCTTATTTGATTTTCAAGGTTCATACTTAACAGGGAAAAAATAGTTCCAAAACCTATTGCCTAGTCCACAAGTTCGAGGGTGCTCTTCTGATTGGTGATGTCAGAATTGTATTGTGATGACTCTATCATACCAATATGGCGCATTTTAAATATGAATTTATTAGAATTTTGAAATTCTTAATTTGAAATGCGCCATATTGGATTTTGGAGCCATTATAATGCAATTCTGACCTCACTAATTGAAAGGGTACCCTAAGGAAAATGATGGAATAGGTGGTTTTTAAATTGATATATTTTTTTCTCCGTTGCGAATGAAGCTCGAGAATCAAGTAAGAGTTGTGTATTTCTCGAAATTAATAGGTTGACATACAACAACGAATTGTACGCAAATGTTTTTTATTTATTTGTTTCTGAGGTTTAGTTAAGGTAGTCCTATCGCTTCACACTAGTCATACCACTGATCATACTTGAAGTTTGTACAATTTATATTTTTGGCATATGCAAAAAAAATTGTAATTGAAATTTTGCATGTCTGAACTGTTTAATGAAAGTTCACATTTACTTAGAAAAATGAAAAAATAGTTATTCCAACGATTCGCGCAGTATTTGTAGGTTAGATATTTAGCAACATTGGCTTTATCTCCGTCTCTTTTTACTCAACCAAGCGAGTTTAACCTCCATGCTTTTCAACGTCGATCTGCCAAAATAATGCCAGTTTTGAGAAATATAAAGCATTGTATTCGGGCCCCGACTGGTAAGAAGCGTGGAAACATTGTGTCGGCGAAATATGTCGGTTGAAAATGATATATGTGTGGAAATTCGAATGAGTGAGATGAGGTTAGGACTACAGTCAGCTGTTGCTTTGCTGTCACGTCTCTGTATCGTAGCAAGTGGTATAAATCCAATACCGAAAGTTCGAATTGAACTTGATGTTACATAAAAATTAGGTCAATACGCGTCATTTTTTCTGAGAGCATTCGATTACTTCAAGTGTTCGGTATGTAAATCTGATTATTTATAAGAATTTGACGGATTCCCACTGTTATATACACTTTTGTAGCGACGGGAAATTGGATTTTTGTATGTCGTCTCGAAATTCCTTCGCAAAAATAGGCAATTTTAATATTTTTCTTCAATCGACCCTAAAATTTTACAGAGACGATTATTAAGATATTTAGTGGAGCACAAAAAAAAATCCTACGGATTGAAGCATGGCGATACGACTACCAAGAGGTTAGGCCACTCTAGAGGCCGAAAAAATAGGCTTTTTGGGGATTTTTTTTTCAGCAAAACTACAAAATAAATCGAGATTACCAAAAAGGGTGTTGATCATACATATCGGTGACTGTATACAATAATTTTTTTGAAGCGATTAAATTCAAAATGGCGGCTGTGCAGCGTTTATCTCGAAACTGTATTTTTTAAGTTGGCCGGAAACATAATTCAGACAATTTTCAACCGATCCACTTGAAATGTTGAATTTATCTTGAAAAATACATTGTCTATGGAAGTACGTAATATTTTTTTATATTGTATAGTTTTTTGTTATTAACAATCATACGACGATTTGTCAGGCGAATTTTTCACTTTCCAAAAATTTGCCTAAAAAAACCGTCAGATAATTGTTAATAACAGATGAACTATGCAAAATAAAAAAAATCCTACGTCCCCTTCCATAAACAATGTATTTTTCAATATATATTCAACATTTCAAGTGAATCGACTGAAAATTGTCTGAGTTATGTTTCCGGCCAACTTAAAAAATGTAGTTTTGAGATAAACGCTGCACAGCTGCTATTTTGACATTAATCGCTTCAAATGAATTATTGTATACAGTAACTGACAGTATGATATACACCCTTTTTTGTAATCTCGATTTATTTGGTAGTTTTTCTGAAAAAAATCCCCAAAAAGCTTATTTTTTCGGTTTCTAGAGTGACCTAAAGCCTCAAATGATACGATTAGTCGTGCACAATTCTAAATCAGTAGTCTTTTTCCGTTGTTGATAAGTAAAAACCTTAAACTTTGTGCAGATGTAAACTATTTCTCTTTTTTCTTACACATTTAGTACGTTCCAATACGTGACCATCAACTAATGCGATCGACGAAGAAAAAATGTTGATAAAAGTATGTACAATGAAAAAAAAAGCAAGATCAACTTTCAGCAATTGTGGAAGTTTCCTAATTTCGATTCATAACCATAACATTGAGTAACCATCACATTCCCTACCGACCTTTTCGATTCTCCTTACTCTTTTTTTTCTTTTACTCAATTATCTCATTAAACTCATTCGCTAGATTGGATTGAATATACAAAAGAATCAGAGTTCAAAATATACAAAAATGAAATAAAATGTTTTCTTTCAATCGATAAAAATGGAGATGAAATTAGAAAAAGGAATTTGAAAAAAGACCCAACGTCAGCGATATGCAACTTTGGCATATAAAATTAAAAGAGATTTAAAAGCTGCATTTCCAACAGTGTAAAAAATACGAATGAAGATTAACGTATGAACGCAACATTGTGCAAACGTACGTTTTATTATTTTGCAATATAGTATCAAGGCAACGAGAACATTATAGTGAAATCAATAATCGGTAATATCATTTTAATTCGGTCCATCGCAATATTTCTTACGTGTAAATCTTCCTTATGTTTCAAGATATAATTACCTCTGTTTAAAATAACACGTGGTACTTGTAATATTTTTCTCCCCCAATGTTACTGGTGACGTTGTTCCTTATCCAATTATCATTGTACTCAAACTTTATAATTGTACTTATGTATTTTCTTAAATGACAATCTTTCGCCATCACTTTTTCTTGAAATCGCCCATGTTACACGTTACGAAAAAATGAAATAACATTGGTACAATGTTATCAAGTTTTTATCTAGCGTACGGACTTTGGCAAACAATTTGATCCAATATTTAATATAAGTAATACGAGTTTATCGGGGAATCGCCGCAATCCTTTTACAGTGTTGCCACATTTATTAATTTTTATTCAATTACATTTTCTAATGTTGAATCTTAGTATGTACCTAAGATTCAATTGGAATTGAATTCACGAATAATACTGTTTAGTACTAAATACATAAATAATGAATTTACAGGGAACTCATGAATTCCTTTTACTAACGAATAAATACTTCAGATACACAGCAAATGAAAAAATAGTTGAACTAATCGTCTTAAGGTAGTGCCTCCACAGGAGAGTTGAATTAAGAAATGGTTGAAATTTGACATATATGTTATTTAATGCATTATCCAAACATCTGTGCAATTTGAACAAGTTTGACCACCCCAAACCTGAGATATTTACACATAAAGTTGGCTTGGTTTACACGTAACAAATGCGTTATGATGGGAAAACAGAGCATCATTAATTGTACCGCCAAAACTAAAATTAAGAAATTGATAAAAAACGAGGATAAGCTAAAGTAAGATATCACGAATAATGTGAAAAAAAATGAGAATCATTCACCATCTAGTTTCCAAGATATAACCATGAGAAGCCCTCACAATTTTGGTGCAAAGCCTGGCAAAGCTTGGCAAAGCCTGGAAAAAAAACAATTTGGAAAAAGCCTGGTAAGTCCCGGCAAAAAGTTAACTGGCAATAGTAGATCAAAAATACAATATAAAATATATTTTACGGCAATAAATGATATCCATCGTATTATCTACTAGTACCGAGTCAATATTGCGTAGTTTTTAATTTTATTTATTACTAATTAAACCAATTATCAATCTTTTAAACATGAACATGGTATGTAAACTTTTGGTTGAGATTTTCGCAGAGGAACTACCTTAAGAGAAAACGGGGTTCCTACATTTTCCAGTGCCATCTGAAGTCCGCTGTTTTTGAGGAAGCTATTCAAGCGAGTAACAGATCTTTCAATCAACGTAATAGCCGCGGGTATACTGTGTTTTTCCCTGTCAACAATAACGTCATCGGCAAATGGAGTCATTTTGCATCGGTCAACAATATTTAACTCTAATTTTGTTATATATATAGTGTACAAAACAGAGCTCAACACGCTTCGATGTGGTAGTCCTCGAAAGCTTCAAAGCGTTTTTTTTATTAAGTTCACAAATGTAACTGTTAGTTCCCTTGCGGACACCAAGTTATATATAAATACAAGCAAGCCTAGTGGATAGTCGAACTCTTTCAAGCGTTTGACTAAAAGATCTGCTAATACTTTATCATAAGCATTGTGAATGTCCATAAAGATGGCTACTACATGATTCTCACATTCGAAAGCTTTCAATACATCAGAGTACAATAGAGCTAATTGTCTAAGTATGACCTCGATCTCCTGAATCCGAATTGAGAATTCGGCATTTTTTTTGTGAAATTCAAGCCGCTAATTGAATCTAAAATTTATCAGTCTTGAAAACACACGGAGCCAAAGATTTCGGCCTAATTTTTGTACTGTCATTTTTAGTGGAAGGAAGGTCGTGAAAGTGGTTCCCACCACAGCCGAAGTTAGGGTTAAAAAAATTATCGTCAATTTTCGGAAGTCTCTTTTGTATGCTTACTAAACCAATTAATAAGTATCTGTAAACATCAAGTATCTCAAAATTTGAAGTGAAACAAATCGAAATTCTTTCGTGAAATCTGACCGCTATTGATGTTAATATGAATAAAGTTTTTTATAACTTCCAAAAGCAGATTGTATTTTTTTGTATTTCTAGATGGGCAGACCACGCAGCGTTTCTGATACCGAAGCTGTTGAACTGATTCAAAAATACATCCACTACTTCAAAATAGATGATTTTCCACAGAGCAACTCACAATGTTGGAAAGACATGAGTAATGAACTTGATGGCCGTTGGAAACCACATTCGGTGTACACACACGTGAGAGAGAACAAAAACGGTCATCTTGACGCAGCTCGTCGTAACTTGGGTATCGTTGTTCAATCACCCCTAAAAACTTATTCCGTCCTTTATGAGGATTTCGTCGATCAGTCATCCAATTATTCGGAATCTTCCGAGTCGTCGTACCACGATGACGAGAATGAAGATCCAGAAACTGATGTCTTCCCTTTGACTCTATCATCTGTCGAGTGGGCATTGATAAAACCTGATGAAGCATCGGATGAAAAGAAAAAAAAATTGAAATCGCGAATTTGGCCAAACGTTATCACGAAAGCATTTTCGAATAAATACAAATTTTCTTGTGCGTTTATCGGAAAATGGTCCCACATACGGTCAGAAGAAACCGACCATAATGATAACTGCATCGATCTGATATCTGGATATTTTTTGAAATTTAAAGGTGTATGTAGAAGTAAAAAATGTTCAAATGTTATCCTTGGTACCGGAATCGAAAAACCCATCGACGGTAAACTGAAATTGCTGATTAAAACACGCGACACTCGTGTGGATTACCACAAAGAAGTCAAACGACCATTGAATGAACCACAACGCAAATCAGTAGCAAAAGAATTGAAACGACGAAGAGTGGCGGGTTATCGACAAAATGTTCTCTCGAAAAATATGGAATTTGGTGAGAACGAACCACCATGGATCAGCAAAAGTAACGTACTCAGACAAGCCAAAATGGAACAAAACAAAGAAGATCTCGGAATAACATCGATAAAGAAGATGGATATGATTTCGAACATCCAAAACATGATGCAGAATTTTCGATACGCACACAGCATTCGTGAAATCGGTGCAAAGAAGTTTTTCGTGTTTTACTGCAGTCCGGAACAAGTTTTTATCGAAAAAGAATACTGTAGAATAAAAAAAGGTTCTTCGCAAATATGTCTTGACGCTACGGGCAAAGTAGTAAAAAAATTCGAAATTTTTCCAGGACACCAAACAGGTCACATTTTTCTCTACACAATTACGATTAATTTCGAGGGAAAAACTTTACCGGTTTATCAAATGCTATCTGAGAAGCACGATGCTTCTTTTATATCTTTTTGGCTCCGTGAATGGATTCGAGAGTGTGGAGCGACAATTCCAGACGAAGCTATGGCAGATCTGGGTCGTGCTCTGCTATTAGCGATGTGCGAGGCATTCAATCGTATGACTCTAAAAGAATACGTAGACGTTCTTTTTAGTTGGGCAATCAACGAAGGCCACAAACTGCCACGTCCGTTTAACACGGTGATAAGAGCAGATGTCGCACACCAGATGGCCGCGGTTGCCAGATGGAAATGCATTCAAAATTTGCGTCACCCCATCGTCAAGGGATTTTATCTTCGTACAGTCGCGTTGATGATTGACTGCCAAACGATCAGAGAGTTCGAGAATATTTTCCGTCTAACTTGTATCGTTGCTCTCCATCTCGATCAGAATCAACAAAGCATGGCGTCAGACAAAGCCGTTTCCGTTTTTGAAGCCAGGCGCCTCTTAGAAGAATCCATTGCTGACCGCCGCACAATCATCGAGAAGCTTGAGACATCTATAAGGAACATAGAACATCAAAAGGAAGCTACGAGCGCTTTAAATTTACCCGAAGATAAATCAGAAAAAAATGTAACTTTGACGCATCAATGGATCAAAAGCATAATTAGATCGTGCACACCTCTCGATCAATCAACTGTGGGAGGCGACGCTGTAAACAGTTTTTATTTTCCAGAATTTATTCAATCGTTGGAACGGATCGCTAAAGAATTCTCTATATGGACAGCTGCAGCGCTCCCTGGTATACAATCTCATGCAACAACAGCGCCGCAAGAGGGATATTTCGCGGAAATGAGGAATAGGATTTTCGAAGGTATCAATTTACCATGTTCTGCCAATCGATTTTTGAAAGAGCATATTGACGATCTTCATTCGGGAACCAACGAGGTCGCGAAAAAATTAAAACACTTCAATCACAATCATAGAATGCCGATATTGTCTTCCTCCAAAACCGATCGCAATTCGGATTCTACCCACCATCAAGAAAACTTCGCTCACGCTTCGACTCCCACTACTCGAACTATTCTGACTGAAAAGCCAAAATTTATTTTGAAACAAAATATCAAGAAATCTCAGCATCATGAAAATTTCATTCACGATTCGACTCCGACTTCTCGAACGATTCTCTCGGAAGAGCCGAAATTGATTTCAAAACAAAATACATCAACTCCAGTATCTACGTTTATCGAGCCACGTTCGGAACTCGCTCCTGGCCGGCATTCAGCACGTGGATCAGCAAGCACCGTATGTGGACCACTCGATTTCGATGTTAATTCCGAATTAATTGGCCGCTTAATTGATAGACCTCGAACACTAAACGATTCCGACTTAACAAGTGGCGAAGCCTGGAAAGGCTTGATTAACGAAAAAACCTCATTCACCAACGCAAATGAAGCGTATCTCGAAGAACACAATGTTGACCACGTATTGATTACAAAGATTGATCAGAACATCTTGACCGAAAGCGTTGATTCCAACACGGATACTGAATCGTCTGACATCAATTTAGCAAAACCTATTTTCTTGGGCTCGCCGTTAATCA
Source organism: Ophion obscuratus (assembly GCA_964007375.1). Taxonomy (NCBI): domain Eukaryota; kingdom Metazoa; phylum Arthropoda; class Insecta; order Hymenoptera; family Ichneumonidae; genus Ophion; species Ophion obscuratus. The sequence continues at coordinate 46,142,325 of OZ023321.1, read as the reverse complement.
GCGACCATAATTATTCTAAATCAATAGAGGAAGATATTCCTACTGAGTAAAGAAAAAATGGGCCCAAAAATAAAAAACAAAACTTCTGAAGAAGGATTTTATTTCCAACCATATCCGCAAATTAAATTCGTCAACGCGAGGCTCGAAAATCGAGGGAAAAAGGGTTTTCTTCTAAAAACGGCTCGAAAACTGGAATCATGAAAATAAATAACATTTCTGTCGATCTTCAACAAACTTGTGGATTTGATGCGATCGTTCATATTGTACAATTCGGTGCTATTTACGATGCAAAATACCTAACATTTCTACAATCGTCGAGCAATCGCACTTTGAAATTCATCCGCAAACTCATTAATGTCGGTCCATCAGCGGAAGTTCTCCGAGAGCGCATCCTTCTTCTTAACGAGTTTTATCCGCTTGTAAAAGACTCTAATGCTCCGACGATTAAACCTCATAAGCTAATTGCTGAAGACTCTATAACATCGATATGGAAATATCTGTTCGCTTATTCCGAGTCAACCGAGCCAAGTGCAACGATTGATTCCACGTGCGATAACCCGCACTGCATCTCGTCATTACCAACCGACGTTGCGTACTTGGATGTGAATGGTACAACTATTAACAGCAAAGGCATCGGATCTTTGCAAGATGCAATTAAATTTCATAAAAATGACTTTAACGTGAAATGTCGCCAAAAAGACTGTCCCGGCTTAGTCACACAAACTGTTCGGCCCCATTTTCATATGATGATTGACTTGGATACGAGAACCCACTTGCGAAAAACACAGCATCTTCGATGCCGATTAGCCGATGTACCATTTTCATTGGATTTAGGAAAACAATATCGGTGAGTTATTGTGAACATAGAAGATATTTGTATTACTAGCTCAAACGCGCGGTTCACGCGCTCCACCTTGTTTTCCATCCGTAAATCATCAATGAAAAATCAACTTAATTAATGTACTTAAAACTTTTTACTTACTATAATTGTCATTGCAGTACTGATAGTATAGTTAAAAAATCTGAAACGAAGTAATAGAATAATTTTTAGTCAGATTGGAACAAACATTTAATACGAATTTCTTTTCTTACTGATACGTTCCTCTCGCGGTGGAATTTCTTTGACGTTTATATTTCAAGTTCACCCACTTCTATCAACAAAACTTTCTACATTTTCTTCTTGGTCAGTCGTGCTAATTACAGCGTTTCTCCAATTTTAAAATCAATATATTTAACACTCCTTTTTATAACAAAAATACCAACAAAACTTTTTTAAATGGGCAACGATATGCGTTGGTTATGGCAGAGTACAGTTTGACATATTCATACGATTTGTCATTTTGCTTATTTGACAGCCGTCGCTTCGGCTCATTCAACAGCCAATCACAAAAAGAACAATTCGATAACAATAAATATATCGATTGATCGATATTGTTCACCCGGATTTTTTAAGAAACGCATATATCCAATAAATTATGATAATTAAAAACATGTATACTGTTTTCTAATTACAGATTGATAGGGGTAATTCAACATCTTCCTGGCCACTTCGTGGCGTATTGTCGGAAACCATCAGGCCGTTGGTTGAAGTGCGATGATATGCAACCAAACATACAAGGATGCGCTGACTGTACCATAATAGCACCAATTGCTGCTATTTATATTGCTGTATAAAATGATCGTTTTATTTTTCTGCTCAATTAAAAAAAAAACGTTTCAAAAACTGATTTATCGATACCAGTTATAGGAATTTCAATTCTGTTACGGAAATTTCGGTAGAGTAACTGAAATCCGACGCTGGATGTGTTGTTTTTGAGAAAAAAAAATGTATCATGATAATATCGCACCCCACAGGATTTCGAGATTTCATGAGTTTTTTTTCTGAAAAACAACACATCCAGCATCACACTTGTCAAGAGTACTTTCGCTTACAAATGTTATGCAGATAACGAAAGTATTTTCTGTATTTGGAAATTACGATTTTTTAAATTTGCATCCGCCATCTTGAATTTTTGAAATTTGTTAGCACATTTGGATTCAAAGGTTACCAAAATAAGAAAAATCCTTTGGAATTGACAAGTCGACAAATTCTGGTACTTATGATTGCGAAAATGGTGATATATTTTCCATTTTTTTACTGCTATGTTGAATCAAAAACGTAAAATTAACTAAAACGCATACAGTAATGTTCGATTCAACATAAAATTACATTTTAACGAAAAGATGCTCGAGAAAACATTTTCAAAAAAATATACAAGAAAATCCGAGTTTTACAAAATTTCAGGTTATTTCCGTGGTTTGGGAAAAGTTATAGTGACTTGAAGTTTGAAAAAATATATTTTCCTTGAATTTAAACTATTCACATCACCAATAATCATAGTCCGAATTCAAATTTAAATTTGACTTTTCGGTACTTTTTCTCATAAAATCCGCCGGATTGTGTTTTGGAGCCACTAAAATGAGATTTTTACGCCGAAAATCGAAAGAGCACACCCGAAAACAGTAAAGTACATGGCTGCCTTGTAAATCCACTTCAATTTTCTCATTGCGTTGAGAACTTCAAGATCAACCAAAAAAAGTGTCCTGTTCGGTGTTAATGGGTTAAATTTCCCATCCAGAATCGACCCGCTGATGAACAACATGAAAGTTGTTCACACGCGCAGACGTGTGTCGTTATTATATTTTTTTTCTTCATTTTTCAACAATTTTTGTCTGCTTCAACAATTAAAAGGAAAGAGTTGAACAAAAAACAGCAGACGTATGTTTTCATTGAATTTTTTCATTCTCAAAGCTTTTCTTTCTATGCAGAAATACGTTACAAAAATTTCGCAATTAGTTCATTCGGTAGATTTTATTCAAAGTTGAAAATAAATGATAAAAAAAACATTAAATAGTAAACTTCTATTTAAATAATATCGTCAACGGCCACAAAAGCCTGAAAACTAAAATTACAAAAACATTGCAATGAAAATATTCATGATAAACATAAATTATATTATGTACATAAAAACAAATAAATTAATCAAGGATGTATTGCAGAAATTAGTCCTGCAACATAAATAGCATGAAAATTTTAAGTAGTACTAATGCTATATCAACGTGAAAAAATCAATTACATGTAAGATACTGAGCCCAGTAATTTCGAATAATAACAACGTTGAAAGGTTACTAATTCATTGTTGAATGGAGAAAAATTATGAAAATGTTCAAAAAAGTTTTTTTCTTCCGTGTCAGATCAATTCTTTCATTTTTTAAAACCACTGTAAATGTATCGATGTTTCAGTGTTTTGAATTTCCTTTAATTTCGGAAAAACTTGAGTAGAAAACTTTTGTTTTTAGAAAAGCTCAATTTAAATTTAAAACAAATAATTTACGAATCAAATTAGTTTGAAAGAAAAATAAATTTTTCGAATATTTTCATATTTTTTTAGTTTGATATTATTTTATAATGTTGTCATAATTGAAAATTACTGTTCTAAGTATCTTATACAGGGTGTCCCAGAAGGGTATGTCATCCTTGCAATGGTAGATCGGGGATGTAATTCTAAGTCGATTGATATATATGCGTGTATGGGTCTCCAATGGACCACTGATTCATTTCTAATTTTTTTAATTGACCAATCACATACGGGCGCCACGTCCGTGAGCAACGCACGCGAAAAGTGGTGTCGCGAGGGGCTAGCCCTCCACCCTGCGAGCACACGCACGGTAAGCTGTGTGGCCTCAGACCGATAACGCGGGCTTACCGCGCGTACGCTCGCATGGTGGGTGATTTGCGGCTCGTGGCGCCACTGCTCGCGCGCGTTGCTCACCGACGTAGCGCGCGTATGTGATTGATCAATTAAAAAATAATAATATATCCGGGGTCGATCGGAGGCCCATACATGCATATATCAATCGACTCAGAATTATCATTGCATATATCATCTCCGATTTATCATTGCAAGAATTACATATCCTTCTGGGACAACCTGTATAAGATACTTCGAACAATAATTTTCAATTATAACAATAAAAGTGTTCTACTTAAGTTTTTGCGAAATTGAAACAAATTCAAAATATTGAAACAGTGAAAAATTTACAGTGGTTTTTAAAAAATTGAAATTTATTCATTGTTGCTGGAATAATGTCTACCGTACATCCATGAGACGTTAATTTGAATGTTTAATATTATAAAGATATATTATATGTAAGAAAAGTATTAAAATCTTGTGATAGTAATACTAATACATGAAATTAAAGACTGAAAGTCTAATCATTATCGCCACAAGATATAACGGTTATAAAACTGAAGATTTTATACTGTATACTGTAACTGTACTGACTTTATACTGTAAGACTGTATAAAGACTGAAGTATAATAAACCATTTTTCATGTAGCTCCTTGTCAACAAGTTATCAGCGTTTTATAAGCACCGACCGCTATAAGAATTGGAGAATGGAGTAACATGATAAAGTTGAAATATGTACTTAACAAATTATTACACCAATCGTTGGTATGCATAAACATCTATAATTTGCGCAAACTATTCCTTAATTGTTGGCATAGAAAGATGTGAGATCCAATTAATTTTTCACATTATTTCCGTGAATTTATATACAAGTTCGGTGGATCTCATAGTGGCGGACGTTTACGCCATAAGGCAGATTGTCGAAAGGTACTTGTCGATTGTAAATATGAAAATTTATTTCTCAAATTACAGAATTGCGATTTTAGTCATGTCCAGAACGATATGCAATAGAATAGTGTAAAAGAAAACCTTGTTTCGAACATTTCACCTACTATCTGTACTCTCAATCGAATTTACTAATTGTAAACAAAGTATTGATTTCCAAACTTTGATTATTATTCCCTGAACTTGCCCAAACTGTCAATATAGAAAGATATAAGATCAAACCAATCTTTCCCATTATTTCCGTGAATATACAGGGTCTCCCAGAACTCAACGTTAAGCCGAAACGGGGTGACAGGATTGATTGTAACGATCATGAGGAAAATCCGAAAAAAAATCTATCCCATGCAGTTTGAAAATTATGGGCATTTAAGAAAAACCTAGAAATTTGGTCAAACTGTAAACATTTTTCGGTTATTGTGAAACACACCCAAACAAACCCAAGTTTCCTAGAATTGAGACTATTTGTTAAACTATGAATTGAAAATTTTCAAAATTTGTCTACTTTGAAAGGCCCTGCTTTATTTTTTTTCTGCTTTATTTTTTGTCTGCTTTATTTTTTTTTCTCATGATGGTTACAATCAATCCTGTCACCCCGTTTCGGCTTAACGTTGAGTTCTGGGACACCCTGTATATCTCGGTAAGGTAGATCGCATAGTTGCGCTCGTTTCGGTGATAAGGCGGATTGTCGGAAGGTAATTATCGATTTTGATTATAGAAATTGATTTTCCAAACTTGGAATTCGTTTGAGCAGTCTTGCCCAAGCTATTGCGGGGAATAAATTGATTCCCAAACTTTTATAATTTCCGAAACGTTCCTAAACCATTCCTAAATTGTAGGCAAAGAAAGATGTGGGGTCCAATTATTTTTTCGCATTATTTCCGTGTATATATATACAGGTAAGGTAAATCTGACGGTTGCGTGCATTTACACGATAAGGCAGATCGTTGAAAAATTATCGATTTTAATTATGAAAATTAATTTCCCAAATCAGGAAATCGTTACGTCAGTCTTGCCCAAACTATTTGCAATCGAATGGTGTACTTTCGGTCGGTCATGTCATCTGCTAACTATAGGTTAAATTGAATTTGTTTATTGCGAATAAATTATTGAGTCCTAAACTTTAATAATTATTTCCTAAAGTTGCCCAAGACGTTCCCAAATTGTTGGCATAGAAAGATGTGGGATCCAATCATTTTTTCGCATTATTTCCGTAAATATATATACAGGTAAGGTAGACCTGACGGGTGCGTCCGTTTAGGCGATAAGCAGATCGTCGAAAGGTAATTATCGTTTTAATTCTGAAAATTAATTTCTCAAACTAGGAAATCGTTGCACCAGTCTTGCCCATACTATTTTCCATCGAATGGTCTACGAAAAACTTTTCGATCATGTCATCTCCTAACTATACCATATATTTAATTTGTTTATTGCGAATAAATTATTGGTTCCTAAACTTTAATAATTACTTCCGAAAGTTGCCCACACCATTCCCAAATTGTTGGCATAGAAAGATGTGGGATCCAATCATTTTTTCGCATTATTTCCGTGATTATATATACAGGTAAGGTAGATCTGACGGGTGCGTCCGTTTACGCGATAAGGCAGATCGTCGAAAGGTAATGATCGATTTTAATTATGAAAATGAATGTCCCAAACTAGGAAATCGTTACAGCAGTCTTGCCCGAACTATTTGCAATCGAATGGTGTACCAAAAACCTTTCGATCATGTCATCGGTTAACTATCCGTTAAATTTAATTAGTTTACTGCGAATAAATGATTGATTCCTAAACTTCAATAATTATTTTCTAAAGTTGCCCAAACCATTCCCAAATTGTCGGCATGGAAAGATGTGGGATCCAATTATTTTTTTCGCATTACTTCCGTGAATATATATATACAGGTAAGGTAGATCTGACGGGTGCGTCCGTTTACGCTATAAGGCAGATTGTCGAAAGATAATTATCGATTTTAATCATGAAAATTAACTTTCCAAACTAGCAAATCGTTACAGCAGTCTTGCCCAAACTATTTGCAATCAAATGGTGTGCGATAAACCTTCATTTGATCGTGTCATCTGCTAACTATACGTTAAATTTAATTTGTTTATTGCGAATAAATTATTGATTCCCAAACATTTATAATTATTTCCTAAACTTGCCCAAACCATTCCCAAATTGTTGGCATAGAAAGATGTGGGATCCAATCATTTGTTCGCATTATTTCCGTGAATATATATAGGTAAGGTAGATCGGATGGTTGTGTGCGCTTACGCGATAAGGTAGATCGTCGATAGGTAATTATCGATTTTTATTATGAAAATTAATTTCCCAAACTAGAAAATCGTTACTGCAGTCTTGCCCAAATTATTTGCAATCGAATGGTGTACGATAAACCTTCATTCGAGCATGTCATCTGCTAACTATACGTCAAATTTAATTTGTTTATTGCGATTAAATGATTGATTCCTAAAATTTAATAATTATTTCCTAAACTTGCCCAAACCATTCCCAAATTGTTGGCATAGAAGAGAGGTCCAATCATTTGTTCGCATTATTTCCGTGAATATATATATAGGTAAGGTAGATCTGACGGGTGCGTGCGCTTACGCGATAAGGCAGATTGTTGATAGGTAATTATCGATTTTTATTATGAAAATTAATTTCCCAAACCAGGAAATCGTTACAGCAGTCTTGCCCAAACTATTTGCAATCGAATGGTGTACGATAAACCTTCATTCGAGCATGTAATCTGCTAACTATACGTCAAATTTAATTTGTTTATTGCGAAGAAATGATTGATTCCTAAACTTTAATAGTTATTTCCTAAACTTGCCCAAACCATTCCCAAATTGTTGGCATAGAAAGACGTGGGATCCAATCATCTGTTCGCTTTATGTCCGTGAATAGATATATAGGTAAGGTAGATCTAACGGTTGCGTGCGCTTACGCGATAAGGCAGATCGTCGATAGGTAATTATCGATTTTCATTATGAAAATTAATTTCCCAAACTAGGAAATCGGTACAGCAGTCTTGCCCAAACTATTTGAAATCGAATGGTGTACGATAAACCTTCATTCGAGCATGTTGACTGCTAACTATACGTCAAATTAAATTTGTTTATTGCGAAGAAATTATTGATTCCTAAACTTTAATAATTATTTCCTAAAGTTGCCCAAACCATTCCCAAATTGTTGGCATAGATAGACGTGGGATCCAATCATCTGTTCGCTTTATTTCCGTGAATAGATATATAGGTAAGGTAGATCTAACGGTTGCGTGCGCTTACGCGATAAGGCAGATCGTCGATAGGTAATTATCGATTTTTATTATGAAAATTAATTTCCCAAACTAGGAAATCGTTACAGCAGTCTTGCCCAAACCATTTGCAATCGAATTGTGTACGATAAATCTTCATTCGAGCATGTCATCTGCTAACTATACGTCAAATTTAATTTGTTCAATGCGAATAAATGATTGATTCCTAAACTTTAATAATTATTTCCTAAACTTGCCCAAAGCATTCCCAAATGATTGGTGAAAAAAAAATTAAGATTCATGAATTTTGTCTGCTAACTATACGGCGGTAAAGACTAGAGGTAAGGAGGACAAACGTCTGCAGCGATCCCGATGCATAACCGTCCGTGATACTCGGGACATTAATAATTAGTGGTTTCACTGCGTGCACCGCTATTGCATGACCAAACCCAAGGGGGTGACCACCGTCTTACAGACAGGTCTGGAAACTCTAATGCCAGATATTAGTACGGAAGTGTACAGCGCTCCCGTTTTCGGCTTGCCTCGTGCCTTGCGTGCGTGGGGAAAGCCGGCTAAATAAAACTGTTTGTTTTTCGAAAAGGTTCAAAAGGTGGCTTCGCCGGCGCGGGTAATAAACCTAACTGTTTATTCTTGTGATTACCTCGTGCTTCAGTGATTAACTGCGCAGTGTTAATTCTATTTTCGTAACTATTTGTATTAGTCATCGTGCAGAGGTTGAACAATTGTGGAAACCGTGAACATTAAGTAGTGGTGATCATGTCGACGTCGTGCGTCGTACCAAATTGTAAAACGGGCAACGAACGAGAAAAAATTAAACAGTCGTTGTTCCGCGTGCCAAAGGACAAAGAACGTCTGAAAAAATGAGATGCCGTGATTCTCGGAAATGTAGAGCTGCGGGCTACGTACGTTGTGTGCGAGAAACATTTTAAACCCCAGTATATACTGCACGATTGGATTAAATATGGCTCAGATGGAGAGATTATTGCAAATGTGTGTTCTTTTATTGTAAGTATGTTATATGTAATCTGACAAAAGTACAACTTTGTTACTTTTGTTCTAATTACAGGCTCCCTACAAGTGCACGCAGTTGAGCAAACTAGCCATTCCAACGGAGTTCGACGAAGACAGCGACAAAGAAATTTCAGATATCACAAACAATGGTTCACCTTTTCCAGATGTTGTAATTACTCTGCGCATGGAAGTCGAGGATGGCGATGCCGCATCGAGGAATGATAGCAAATTGTTTTCAGTTTCTTCAACTGTTACAATCAGCGAAAGTAAGTGCAAATTGATAAATACTGTTACCAATATTGATTTAATGAATGGCAAATAGAGTAATTGAGAACTATTGATAAACGGCGCAGGACTGTGTTGGAAGTTCTCATAATTACCTAAAGAAGATCTATAAAACGAGAAATAACAAAGAATATGATGCTAATATTTACCAGTCTAACTGAGGCTCCATTCAGTAAGTAGCTGCAAAGAAGAAATATTTTGCCACGTTTTTATTAACTCGCTTTCTTGTCTATCTGTTTGTTTGTGTGTTCGGCACAAATTTTGCAATCGATTTTAAGGGGCAATACCAGTATGACACTTTCAAAAATTCGATTTTTTGCCTTTTTCGACAGTTTATAGTTTCAAGAATATTGCAAAAATCGATTGTTAAATATTGAAACGCGTTTTTCTCGAAATGAGATGTTTTAAATTTGGTGACATTGTAGCTCAAAGGGCAATTATCGGATTGACTTGAAATTTGAACTGAGTACTCTTGAATATATTTACTCTACAATGACGTAGGATATTTTTGATTGATTTTTTTGACGCCTCCGAAGGCAACGCATAATTCGCTTGGATCTCAATATTTTTCTATGAAAGAATTATGTAATATAGGTTAAATATAGCCAAGTATATTCTTAATTTTCCGAAACATTTAATTGAGTACTTTTCTTCCAAAAAAATCCCGTAAATCACCCAAATTTTCACCGTTCACACTGCTATAGCCCCTGATGGTAACTTCCGGATGAACGTGAAACTTGAAACTTTAAACACTTGAAACTTTAATCATAGCTCAGAACTGGATGACAAAGAAACAGACGGATACGATATATATAAATTAAAAAAATATATATGTAATACAATTATTTTAATAATTTTAAAAATATACCACTTTTTAAAATGGACTAAAAAGTAAAAAGTAATTTCTTCTAGCCGCGTGCAGATTTATAACCCCATACAGGTTCCTAACCCCATACAGATTGTCCTGGAAATTTGTGATTGTGAATTTTGAATAGCTATGAAAATGCTTGTAAGATTTAAAACGAAAAACATGCGGCACATGAAATAAATAATTGATGCATGAAATCTTACACGTCTTTTCGTAGCTATTAAAAATTTACGATCACAAATTTTCCGGACAACTTGTATGGGGTTAGGAATCTGCACGGGGTTGTAAATCTGTATGGGGTTATACATCTGGATGGGGCTAGGAGAAATGATTTTATACGTTTTAGTCGGTTTTAAAAATGTGGTATTTTTTAATTATTTTAATTTAAAAAAATTATCATCATCCCATATTTACCTGTTATTTCTATACAAAGCAATACCTGGAAACGGAAATAAAATGAGATTAGTGTCCATACCCAGATAGAACAGTGTATTGGCTGGTTTAGTCAAAACCCCACTATTTAAATAACGCGCCACGCGACCGAGTTCGGGGATGCTCCCTGAAGTTCCGCGCAGGTCGGCAGACACTTGTGGGTTTCCCTAGCCGAGGAGATCGGTTGGCAACGCCCGACGAAGAAACGAGCATATACAGAGCGTGTTCCGATATACGCTGTGAATGCTGTGCGGCATGACGTCAACTCAGTGTACTGCGGCGCTGTTCCGTTTTTAATTCGTACACCGGTGGATACTTTAAAACGGGACACGTTACAGTATACTGGCGATTTGCCGCCTTTGTTGTACTGTGAGTGCCTTACCTTCCGGAGGACCAGCGCTTGCAGTACAAAGATGGAGGCTATCAATGACGTCATGATTGTCCCTAGGGCACTGTGACAGAGGACTGGAGGCCTATATAGGAACGCATCTGCAGGCACTGCCACCACTGGTCAGTAGCGGCAGCGTATATCGGAACACGCTCACACTCGAGCTCTCTCTCTCTGGCTCTCTCTCTCCATCGAACCGCCATATTAGACGCACGTGAGCGGAAGAAAGTTCCGCGTGTGGAGACAGGCAGCCATCGTCCCGGAATATCGGGCATCGTCCTCGTCACGTCCGAAAACCAGCGCTCTGCTCCCTCGGGAATCACCCGAGGGCCCAAGACGGGTTGGCTTTTCCCGCGGAGAGTCTCGAATTCCGAGAGGGATCTCCGCGCAACGAACGTGGGAACACGCCACGTGAGCCGCCATTGACGGGCACGCAGTCGCCTCGTCTTCGCGAGCAATCCACCGAAAATCGTTTGTGGATGTCAAAAAAGAGTCATCGGACACCCGGTCGACGCCAATCCAACGCCCGATCTAACGTGGGCGATGCGGCATCCATCGACCAGCAAGAGGGCACCTGCCGAGCCTGCCGAGTCTGCGGAGTCCGCCATCTTGAGAGCGTCCCGACGCCGTACGACGACGGCCCAAGAGCGCGAAAAAACGTACATCGAAGTGAGAAAATGCTAAAGACTGTAAGTAATAGAAAACGTGCAAAATCGATAGCCCGTCAGCCAGGGCTGGATAGCGGCGCGAGCCAAATATCGACCAAAAATCGTTAGTTGTAATTTAGAGTGTGGAGAAGGGATGACGGGAGAAATTCCCCGTTGGTTTCCCGTCATCGAGAAATAATGTGAAATGTAAATCGTGGTCAGCGTGCCGGAAAACGTCAATGTCGTCTCCAATATTTTTATAAAATTTATCTCGTGGTCAGCGTACCAGAAAACGCCCATTTATGTGAAATTTATGTGAACCTTTTGTAAAAAGTGAGAGGAGAAGCCATCCGACGTGGCGGAAAATTTGTGAACGTAGCTTTAACTTATTAAAAAATGTTATTAGTGAAGGGTCCAGAGTGGACGAACGAATAAAACCCTAGGCAAAAGAATAAATGTAATGAACCCAGAAAAGAATTTATTACAACAGGAAGATCTAATTTACATATATTATATGTATATATGTATATGATATGTATACGTCTATGATAGACCTGTATTATACGTATATTGAACGGAAATTGTGAAGCTATTTCTCTGATGATGGTGAAAGAATTTCATATACGTATATTTTACGTATTGGGTATACAACTTAATTCGGTCCGTTTTTTGCTTTAAATACGCGCTTATTTGAATGATAAAATGAATTAATACATTAATCAAAATATTGTCCATCGCTAGCCATTACTTTTCTCCATCTTTCTGGTCATTTATGATTTCCGACGCGGAAGAAGCGTTCATCTTTTGAAGCCAAGAATAAATCGCGCCAATTTTTAATACTCTGTTGTGACGTGAAGCGTATTCCAGTCAAAGCGTTCTGCATCGATCGAAACAAATGGTAGTCGGAAGGGGCAAGGTCTAGCTATGAGGCGGGTGAGCCAGAATTTCCCACCCGCTATTTTCCAAATAGGTTTTAACCACAATAGCAACGTGAGGCCGACCGTTGTCATGTTGAAAGATTATGGACTCGTGTCCGATCGCATATTCTGGACGTTTTTCGGCTATAGCTCGCTTTAAACGGATCAATTGTTGCCTATAGAAGTCTCCCGTGATGTCTTGACCAGCATTCGGTGGGCTTTAGCTGCACTTTTGTTCCAATTGAAACAGAAAATCAACACTTCCCGCAAATGGTGCTTATTTGGGACATAATTCGACATTTTCACCGCAGTACAAATTAAACTTGATGCGCAAAACTCAAAGGTCTGTAAACGATTTTTGGTTAAGAGATGTTGATACTTCACGATACAGCAAAAATCAGCTGTTGCCGTCAACCATTTATAGCACCTAGTGCCATCTTTTGAAAACGGACCGAACTAAGTTGTACACCTAATATATTATACAACAAGTCTTGGACATCGAATTATATACATATATTATATGTATAAGAAACGTCTACTCAACAATACAAATTAATTCAACTGCATTGCTATCAATATCACGTATTATATACGTACATTGGACGTGTTTTTTTCAACATTATCTCCGTGGAATTTTGTGCATCTCATGTACGTCTAATATTCGTTTATTATATTACGATTGTGATTCCATTATTGGATTCTGTTCGTTCTTCTTTCGTTGAATCTTTGATGTTGAATATACGTATATTATACGTCCATTAAATAGCTTTAGATCCAGGAATCACAATCGTAGGATAATGAACGACTATTATTCGTATATGACATGTACAAAATTCCACGGAGATAATGTTGAAAAAACACGTCCGATGTACGTATTGTCACGTCGGGAGGCACATTGAATTCCGACGTGACCAAGGACTCCCACGGTCCCTTACGAAACCGCGTGCACCAAAATAAGCACGATAAGAATATTCTCATTCCTCGACATATTTCCAAAGGCACTCTATAGTTAAGATGCCGCTCATTAATAGAACCTGAGCGTTGCGTACTCTCTCCATGCGGCCTCCCCTTTTTGTCTATTCGACGGCCGTATGAACCGCACTGAACGCAACTTTTCAGAAAAGCCATAAAACAAAAACACGTAACGCGCCTTTAGCGCAACGTCAGTTAGGCCCGGGAAGGTTTCCATCAATCCAGTCGTAAAATTAAGAAGTATGAAAAAGGGAGATGCACATGGAAGGATCACGTAGAGCCTAACCGTTACGCTTTCCCCGATAAAAACCCGGTCACAAAAATAGACTCGTATGACTTCTGCATAAGAATCCATGAGTGCGTCCCCAACGTTCTCTCTAATTATATACAAACAACATACAAATGAATCTCAGTAAGGCCCCAAAAAACTCCCAACGGCCCGATTGTAAAATTAAGTAGCACAGGAAAAGAATTCGTATGCGGAGAATGCAGATGCGCCCTCCTCCATAAAAACCTCCTACCAGAAACAGGTTCATGCGTTCGTTACGTATGATATGGATGACTACTTCTATTCCCAAATTAAATGAGGTCAATATTCTATCTCTCCCACTCTATGAATTCGGGAGACCAGGAAATCACATATGAAGGGAGCAACCTAGCAGTTCTAGTTACTTCAGGCACATCAGAGCAGTTCGTTCATTCCAAAAGTCTACCGCGCAGTCTATCGTTGGGGTCTATCAAAGACAATCTATCGAAGTCACTCTATAAGTCTATCAGTCCACGATGGTCTTCTAGTCATTTTCTATCTGCGTTCAAAGTCTTTAATCGAATTAGTCGCGTTCATACCTTTGAACTTAGAAAAGGTTCAGGATTAGGAAATATCTCGAACCAGTATAATATCCAAAGCATCAATTGTTTTCTAACTATCTCCAATCCTTGAAAATTGTACGCGGAATAGAATCAGTGTCTTGAAAATTGTACGCGTGCCACCGATACCATCTGCGACCGCCTCTGGCCCACTAGCGAAGGCCCTAAATTTTATGACCGACATCCGCTACCTGAACGACAGGGTCGCCATCGAACGAAACCGTCAATGTAAGCACCCCACATTTTTACACTCTTTGTATTCGAGCGTTAATAGAATTAGCCAAATTGGCTGATTCCAATAAATCAACAGTTAAGGTAGCACATGCGCGAACCTTCTCATTAGAAAAAAAGTTTATTTTTTTTATGCTGTAGTAGAAACATAAAAAATGACATCCGCGAAAACTCTGCAGGCCTTACCGGCTAAATACAATAGAAATTAATTCACGAAATCAACGCATTTAACCCGCACCACATAGGGAATCCGTGCGGATCGAACTTTGGAACGGAAATAATAATATTTGCCGGTCAGATCAGAGCTATGCGAAAAGCGACGAATAACACGAAAACTGTCGCGGTCAGGTATGCTCCATAATAAATATAGGTTACGGGACATTTCGAGCAGATATCATCGATTCAATCGACTCATTTTTGCGTTCGCTTGCCGCGTCTGCCATCTCTCTTGCTACAATATGCACATTACACATACACTACAACACACGATTACACATACCGTAAACAAACACATGCTTGACATGCATCGAAAGCACCTGAATACAGCGTTGCCACGGATATTGCCAGAATTATGAAATGGCGGCCTGTGACAACTCAAGTCAAATCTGATTGCGATTTTACTTCACTTACCAAACTATAATATACACAGTTATTACATGCACTTCTCAAATAATTATTTTCTGTATCATGTTTATTATTATACCCAAATACATTATATTTTACTTTTTTCAGATTCAATAATTTATAGATTCTCTGTTGACTAGTCAGTCCGCTAGTACTACCTTAATTAGAAACGAGTAATTTCCAAATAATCGGATTATTTCCATAAATTCCGTGAAAATCCTTCCTTCCTCCAGCACATCCTCTTTTTACCCTCATCCAGTGCTATTGCGATAGGCGTAGGCAAGAAAGAAGGAACCACACGTTATATGCCTCCGTCCCCTCCGGACGTGACAGTATATGTTACTTGATATTGACAACAATGCAGTTGGAGTCACTTTTATCGTCGAGTAGGTGTTCCTTATATATATATATATATATATATATATATATATATATATATATATATATATATATAAGTCGATGTCAAATGCTTATTGTATAATGTACGTAAAATATACATATATGAAATTCTTTCACTATTATCAGTTAAATAGATCCACAATCCACATTTAATAGACGTATAATACAGGTCTATTATGGACGTCTACATATATATATCATATTACATATATACATGTTATATATGTATATTAGCCATTCCTGTTCGTACTGGGATATATATATATATATAATACACTATATAAATACATAACACTAATACCCAGATAACCACGTACCGCAGATGTATCGCTGATGTAGAGTACGCCGTAGGGTACAATCTCGGTACGCCGTACCAAGTACGCTTGGTTATCTGGCTATATACTCGAATTCTTGGCATATATCAAGAGACGCGGCAGCATCTTGACGCTAAGGAATTAAAAAAAAAATGATGAGCACCATTGCCATAAAAAATCAGCACCGCTGTTACAGACGACGAATACGCCGGCACTCTTTATACAATAAAAAGGGCTCTCACTGTACATATTTAAACTTTGAATCGAAATTACGCAAGAACATGGAGATAAATAAAAAATCTAATGAAATTCTACCAATGAAATGTTATTTTTTCGATCGATTTTTACGTATATCATACGTATATGGTATACCATATATGTATACCATAGTATACCATATCCATGGTATACGTATGCCATACATATACCATACGTATTTTTACGTATAACATA
Organism: Ophion obscuratus; assembly: GCA_964007375.1. Classification (NCBI taxonomy): domain Eukaryota; kingdom Metazoa; phylum Arthropoda; class Insecta; order Hymenoptera; family Ichneumonidae; genus Ophion; species Ophion obscuratus. The sequence goes on along the minus strand of OZ023321.1, from coordinate 46,125,964 downwards.
CGTATTCTTACGTGTACCATACGTATTTCACGTATATCATACGTATAAAATACGATACCATACGTATGGTATACATCTTTTATGAATTTATTATTCGTATATAAGGCGTTTATGATATGTCTAATATACGTTAATATGATGTCACCATCGACGTCTATGAGGCGTATTTAGTACGTATACTAAAGAGTTAAATGTTCGGCTAATATCCGTATAATGTACATATATTCTACGCTGGTTAAACAATATATTTAACGTATTTTCGACATCTTATATACGTAAAATATACCGTTCAATAAACGTAGAATATACATACATTATACGGATATTAACCGGACATTTAGCTCTATAGTATACGTACTAAATACGTCTTACAGACGTCGATGGCGACGTCGTACGTACGTATATTATATGTTAGGGTTCTATCTGGGTAACTTCAGTATGACCGAGATATTTTTACCGTGCTTATGATGTAGTTGAATAATTCCTAATGGGAATTATTGAGCTATCTCATATTCCGATAAAGTTTAATTATTTATCGTAATAAAACTGTATTTGTTATCGGGGTGCAGTATGACAGTACTGTGCCATTCCAAAAATATTAAGCCGCAGTACCGAGTCCTTGGAGCGTAAGGAAACAACGGACGGAAGAAGGACAAGCGGTTTTATTTTCATTTGCGGTAATGAAAAAGGGCCGGAAGCATTCCAGTAACGCAAAGATGCATTGTTTTGAATGCCGACACAATGCCACAATATTTCATGTATGGCTACCACGTTCAAACACAGGCAACACAACTGAACCCTACGCTAAGCGATGCCACATCGCTCTTGAGCACGTTTGAAGCATTTCAACGCATGAGTACCTGCAACGGCCTTGGTATTCGCGAGATTAATGTACCGATTGAAAATGCATACCAAGATTGTGCACAGCAATGGCGCCATCAGAATTGCACTCTCATTTCCAAGAGAAAATGATGTGACCACTGCGCGAGGCTCAGAAATCGCGTAAATCGACAATTAAATGGCATGGAGAGTCGTCCGGTATTGAACCGAATCCATCGGAACGTGTCTAATCCTTTGGATCAACAAAAAATTGTAGCGTTGGTGAAAAAAATGCTCGTGAATGACGCAAAAAACTTGCAGCTCAACGACGGGTCAACGTCTTGAAGTACGTGTTGCAAGAACAAAAAGAGCAAATTGCACGCATTGAATCGGTGCGAACAATCTAACAAATATTGTTTATTTTCTCTTTGTAATTGTCCCTAGTTCCCCAACTTGTAAATAAAAAATACCATGCCATGAAAGGGTTATAATTAATTTTCATTTTTTCGCAATGCAACTCGAGTTGCATTGCGAAAAAGGTAAGTAGATATAAATGCGAGTATTATACATAATACAATAATACGAACATAAATATATTTCCGCTTACTTTTATGAATTATAATTTATTTGGCATAAGGACGGGTGTGAGTAAAGCGTAAACAATTTTTAGAGGATAAATAAGTTGTAATTTGGATTTATTATTATATTTAAATTAACGTATAAACTAAAAAAAATGAGCGATCAGGGTGCGCGATACATTTTTTTGTATACATTGATAACGCAGAAAATCAAGAGCATCAATAAGATCAAAGAATCAAGAGCATCAATAACGCAGAGAATCAAGAGAATCAATAAGAATTGAAATCATCTAAAAGCCTCGCGCGTTCCGTCGGGTGAGGTCACGCGCGAGTCGTGCTCAGATTGCTTTTTCTCTCGAAGCCTTCCTTTCGGCTTCGTCGCACATGAACGTGCTCAGCTTCCATGGATGGGTGTAGCTGCCGAAGGCGCGGTCGGGAGACTTCGGCGCGCTCGGCTCTTTCCGAAGTGTCCGAGCGTCGCTCGCGCACGGACACGCGCTACTATGATTGTGTGATGGGCGCGTAGGAGGCTAGGGAGGGGGTAACTTTTACGCGCGTCTGGCTATATATCATTTTGCATCTCTCACGCACGCAGCCTACTTCTCAAGTATCATGCTGCCTTATGCACAGCTCACTTCTCATTATTTACTTGTTCCGTCTCTGTCACACGCAGCTCACTTCTCGATGTCTTAGCAATAGTGGCGCCATCTCTTTTTGACCACATTTTTGTAGCCACTTTTTTCAAGTCTCTCCATAAGAGATCGGACTCCTCCCTCTCTAGCCTCCCTGGACACATGACGTCGGTTGTGTTCTTATCGCCTAATTCACTTCGGTGCGGTTATGCACTAGCGACGCACGCCGTGAAAACAATAACTACTAAAATCCACAGTTTCACGGACGCTTTTGGATCGGGCTCGCCACAGACGTTCGTACTCCTTACCTCTAGTCTTCCTGTCTCTCCATAAGAGATCGGACTCCTCCCACTCTAGCCTCCCTGGCGTCACTATTGCTAAGACCTCGAGAAGTGAGCTGCGTGTGGCAGAGACGGAACAAGTAAATAATGAGAAGTGAGCTGTGCATAAGGCAGCATGATACTTGAGAAGTAGGCTGCGTGCGAGAGAGATACAAAATTATATATAGCCAGACGCGCGCAAAAGTTACGCCCTCTCTAGCCTCTTACGCGCCCATCGAACAATCATAGTAGCGCGTGTCCGTGAGCGAGCGACGCTCGGACATCTTCGGAAAAAGCCGAGCGCGCCGAAGTTTCCCGACCGCGCCTTCGGCAGCTATACCAACGCATGGACGCTGAGCACGTTCATGTGCGACCAAGCCGAAACGAAGGCTTCGAGGGAAAAAGCAATCCGAGCACGACAATCAGTTCCGTCGGGTGACGTCACGCGCGAGGCCTTTAGATGATTTCAATACTTATTGATTCTCTTGATTCTCTGCGTTATTGATGCTCTTGATTCTCTGATCTTATTGATGCTCCTGATTCTCTGCGTTATCGATGTATACAAAAAAATGTATCGCGCACCCTGATCGCTTATTTTTTTAGTTTATACGTTAATTTAAATATAATAATAAATCCAAATTACAACTTATTTATCTTCTAAAAAATTGTTTGCGCTTTACTCACACCCGTCCTTATGCCAAATAAATTATAATTCATAAATGTAAGCGGAAATATATTTATATTCGTATTATCATATTAATTCTTATACTTTCATTAAACGACAAAGCATTATCCCCAAAAACAAGCCAATCATTCATCCGGCCGCAAATCGTCAGTACCAGAAAGTGCATATTCTACAAGCGAGAGATGGTCCCGTTGGTAGCGTTCCTGGCTTCGGTCCGCAGGGGCGCGGGATCGTTCCCCGCGCTCAGTGCTATTTTAAAAATTATTATTACCATTAATTTTTATTTGATTAGTTATTTTTATTAGTTATCATTATTATTTTAGTTATCTTTTAGTGTCGAAAAATTTATTGCGCACTCCGACCGCTTATTTTATTAGTGTGTACGTTAATTTTAATGTAATAATAAATCTAAATTACAAGTTATTTATCTTCTAAAAAATTGTTTGGACTTTACTCACACCCGTCCCTATGCCAAATAAATTGTAATTCATATAAGTAAGCGGAAATATATTTATATTCGCATTATTATATTCATTCTCATATATTATCATCAAGCGATAAAGCATTATCCCCAAAAACAAGCCAATCATCGATCGGGCCGCGAATCGTAACTTACGAGAATGAATATAATAATGCGACTATAGATATATTTCCGCTTACTTTTATGAATTACAATTTATTTGGCATAGGGACGGGTGTGAGTAAAGGGCAAACAATTTTTTAGAAGATAAATGAGTTGTAATTTAGATTTATTATTACATTTAAATTAACGTACAAAATAATCAAATAAGCGGTCGGAGTGCGCAATAAATTTTTCGATACTAAAAGATAACTAATAAAAATAACTAATCAAACAAGAATTAATAGTAATAATAATTTTAAAAAAAGCACTGAGAGCGGGGAACACGATCCTGCGCCCCTGCGGACCGAAGCCAGGAACGCTACCAACGGGACCATCCCATCGCTTGTAGAATATGCACTTTCTGGTACTGACGATTCGTGGCCGGATGGTTGATTGGCTTGTTTTTGGGAATAATGCTTTATCGCTTGATGAAAGTATGAGAATTAATATAATAATACGAATATAAATATATTTCCGCTTACTTTTATTAACTATAATTTATTTGGCATAAGGACGGGTGTGAGTAAAGCGTAAACAATTTTATAGAAGATGAATAAGTTGTAATTTGGAGTCATAAATATATTTAAATTAACGTATAAACTAAAAAAATACGCGATCAGGGTGCGCGATACATTGTTTTGTATACATTGATAACGCAGAGAATCAAGAGCTAAATAAGCATTGAAATCATCTAAAAGCCTCGCGCGTTCCGTCGGGTGACGTGATGCGCGAGTCGTGCTCAGATTGCTTTTTCCCTCGAAGCCTTCGTTTCGGCTTGGCCGCACCTGAACGAGCTCGGCGTCCATGTGTTGGTGTAGGTGCCGAAAGCGCGGTCGGGAAACTTCGGCGCGCTCGGCTCTTTCCGAAGATGTCGGAGCGTCGCTCGCTCACGGACACGCACCATTATGATGCGTGATGGGCGCGTAAGAGACTAGAGAGAGGGTAACTTGTGCGCGCGATCTCGCTGCACTGCTTGCTGGGATGCGTATTTGCTCTTCTCCCATCCCTCTTACACGACATCGATACGCAGCTTCCTGCTCGAGGTCTGGCAGGGTATCAGTTCTGCACAGTGCAGTTTGACACCGAGTCAGCCCGCCAGTTCAACTCTCCACTGTTCAATTCGACGAAGCGGGCAATTTGACACAGAGCCATGTCGACGGCCGTAGCAGCTCGACATTTCCCCGACGCTCGCGTATCCCCACTCTTCAGATTCGGGCCGGGCGATTCGCTGCCCTGTGTCAGTTCGACACCGAGTCCTCCCTACACAGCGTAGCGTGCTCAACTTACATTTCCTAGCGGCTGTACTTTTTTCGAATCACCCATACCCGGGAACGAGAAATATACGAGCAAAATGTTTTCGCATGTACCGACTACCCGCTCTGTCAGTTCTCTAGTTTATCGACTGATTTTGAATGGAAATTTCACGAGCGGCATATTCTGATAACTTTATTCTTTAATAATGCCACGAACATATATTTAGTCTCTACAAAATTTTAATTCTTCCATAATTCGGGAAAAAGCGTCATTTTTGAGTACTTGAGAATAACGATAAGCAATACTAAGAGAACTGAAAACTTATATAATAATCGTGTGAAAGAAAAACTGGTGGCCTCGTACAGATGGACAGTTTTTCGTTGCCGTTGAATATAGGATAATGTTCTTCAAGAGGATGTTTAATTTTGTTCTGAATTTCGTTTCTTGTGGCTCTTGGTTTATTCGTAAAATTCATCGTGCAAAGTCTAAATTTTATAATCAACTTCTTAATCGTCAAAAATATCGCTGAAAAAAGCATATGCAGTTACAAGAAATTAATATCATGAAACGATTGGAAATAATATTGTTGTCAATATTCCTCATATATGTTCCTTTCATTACAGATTGTAATGAAATGATTGAAATAAATACAGATATATTTATTTTTCATTAATGTGTGACATGTCGTCTACTATATATGAAAAAATTGAATCATCGTATAACATGAATACGCTGTGTTGAAAAGCGCAGAATCATTAAGGGTGGGGGGGGGGGGGGGGGTGGAAGGTCAATTTGCTATAAAAAAGCATATTTTCGATATTTTTTGTTGACGTACTGTTTATATATATTTATTTATATAATTAGTATAAAATAAAAGGACATTTGAAGAATATTCTGTGAAATTTTCGTTAATAATTGTGCAGAAATGAGCCAGTGACGGGAAATTTTCTCAGAGGCCACAAAAAAAAGTTACATTGCGGTGAACTGCATAACTCACCACTGGATCGCCCGAAAAAAAATTCAACAAGATCGTATTATTTAATAAGTTTCTTGAGGTAACGCTGTCGAGTTTTTATTTTTATTTTTATTTCTTTTCAATTTTTAGTCAGACTTAGAAGACAAAATAGCGATTTTTCATTTAAAAAATTGGAACCTTTATTATTGCAAAATGAATTAAAATGATAAAAAACATCAACAGCGTTAAGAAAGCTCAAGAAACTTATTAACTAATACAATCTTCTTGGATTTTTTTCTCGGATGATCCAGTGATGAGTTATGCAGTTCACTGCAATTTTTTGAGGTGTCTGCAAAGATGTGCTGTCAACGGCTCATTTCTGCATAATTATTAATGAAAATTTTACAGAATATTCTTCAAATGTCCTTTCATTATATACTTCTTACACAAATAAATATATATCAATGGTGTCGTAAAAAAAATTATCGTAAATATGCTTTTTTTCGTAGCAAAATACATCCCGCCCCATCCCCTTAACACGTCGAGCCACCCTGGCCACTCGAAAAATGGGTATTATTTTTAAAAAATCATAAACTCAACAGTATAAAACAATATATGTTAATTTTTTAACCTAAGGTAAGAGACAGCTTTGAAAATGCCTCAAATAAATATTATTTTAAAGTATTATAGGACGAATATTATTATAAGATAAATTTCCGTTCCAGGCAAACAACGAAAAAGCATCTTCGTTGGCAAAATCCTGAAAAAAAAAAGTTTTTCTTTCATGTTGCCAAGTAACGAAGTAACTTGGCTCGGATCAGTACAGTAAATACTGAAGCGAAGGATCGGATTTATAAATAAAAGGATCATTGTCGAATTTTTGCCAATACTTGTGGTTTTATATATTTAACTCTTTAAAAAAATGCACAGCCGTTTCAGATATTTTTTTTATGCTACAATTCACATCCAACATTAATAACTGTTCATATAAACATCTTTATAACTATTTTCAGTTCTGTGACAATTGACAAATATTATATATTAGATTCCTTTTTATCACATCACATTATTTATCACATGTTGAATGCATTGTTTTCACATATTCGCAGTCATTCAAGTGTACATGTTTTTACAACTAATTAATATTATTAACGTTCATGTACATGTATGTATGTAATGGTTTATTGCGTCCCCTTAGGGTTACATCCGGACCTCCGTCTCGTCTTCCTCCTTTTTACAGTTCCGCCGCTTACACTTTTATTCCCTACTATTTACATTCTATCTTAACCTATCCTTAATCCTATTCCGCCAGCCCCTCGCTCTCCTTTGCTCGCGCCGCCGCTCTTCTCTTTTTTTTCCGCCTTAATTTTACTTAAATCCACTCCGCTCGCTCCTCTTCTCGTTGCCCTACTTCCGTTTCCCCCTTTCACTCCATTCCTCTCTCATACCGATTCTACCTCTCCTGCTCTCACCTACTTCTCCTCTTCCCTCTCCTTCCTCCTTTCCTGCAACCTTTTCATCCATTCCTCTCCCCCCCCCCTCCTTCATCCAGAATTTCTCTTACCCTTTCTCCTATCCCCCTTTCCTCCCCTTCTCCTCCTCCGCACCTGTCTATTACATGTTCCCAAGATTCCTCCTCCTCCCCACACACCCTACATTTTCTCTCTTCTTCCGTCTCCCAATATCGCCCCTCTCTCATTTCGTTCCCTAGCCTAAACCTCGCTATCCTCCTGTACCTTTCCTCTCCCCACCCTCTCTTTAAATACCCTGGAACCCCTGTTGCTACTACCTCTTTGTACCATCCATCAAACCTCGATCCCCTTATCCTTTCCCACCTCTCCCTTTCCTGTTCTTCTCTGTCCTCCGCCTCTGTTCTCCCGTACCCCTCCCCTTCTTGTTCTTGTTCCGCCTCTCCCCTCCGTCTCCCTTTTTTCCTGCACTCCTCCCTCCCCCTCTCCCACGCTGACCTTCCTGGTTCCCCCCTCCTCTCCCTCACCCTTATTTCCTCCCAGCATTTCCTCGCCCACTCACTTCCTCCCCCCTTCTCTAACTTTTCCTCATATCTCCATGCTCTTCTTGCTGCCCTCGTTCTTATTTTGTCCCTTTTCATTTCCTCTCCTACCATATATCCCGGTGTCCTCCAGTCTAACCCCAGCACCCATCTCATATATCTGTCCTGCATTGCCTCCATTGCCTCCCTTTCCTCCCACCCCCAGATCTCCGCCCCATACCCCAGCACCGTTCACACCAGCGTGTCAAATAGCCACATCCTCTTTCCCACATCCTTCCCGAAATCCCTCTTTCCTATTCCCCACACTTGTCTCATTACGGTCCCCGCCTTCTTTATTCTCTCTTTCATCTGTGCCCCTTGCTCCCCATTCCTCTTAAACACATACCCCAGGTACTTGAATTCTTTCACCTCCTCTATCTCCTCCTCACCCCATTTCCACGTCTTCTTTTTAAACCTCCCCCCTCCTTTCCTAAACCTCATCACCTTCGTCTTTCCCACGTTTACTTCCAGCTTCTTCCTTTCAAAGTACCTCCCCAGCCTCCTGATCATACTCTCCATGTCTTCCTCCCTCTCTGCCATCACCACCACGTCGTCCGCGTACGCCAGCGAGAATATTTTTTCTCTCCCTATTTTAATTCCTCCCCATTCCCCTTTTCTTAACTCCTCTTCCAGGTCTGCCGTGATTATATTAAACACCGCCGGGCTCAACGGACATCCCTGTCTTACTCCCTTCTCCATCCAAAACACCTCTCCCATCGCCCCCCCTGCCTTCACCCTACTCCTCGTCGCCCCATATATTTATTTTACTCTCTCCCTTAACCCTTTCCTTATACCTCTCTCCTCCATTGCCTTCATCAGTTCCCCACGGTCTACCGAGTCAAACGCTGCTCTCAGGTCTATGAAAGCTGCTATGAGCTTTCCTCTTCTCTTCGCCACTTGCTTCCTTATCAAATAATTTAATATAAATATGTTGTCTATCGTTCCCATTCCTGCTCTGAATCCCGTTTGGTTCTGCGGCACCGCTCCTACTCTCTCCGTCTCCTCTTCCAGCCTTTTTCCTAACGTTCATGTACATATTGGTGCATTTATATTTAGATACATTTTTTGGGGGGGTAAGTATTGCACAGTGATTTAAAGCGCTGTCCGCCGAGTAACAAAGGCCATAGCCGGGTAAGTAGGGGAAAATGGCCCCCGCATTTTTGCCATCGAAATTTGGAGTATATTCTGAGGTATAAAAAAAACAAATTTTCTGAAAAATTCATCCCCGTCAACGCAATGGTTTTAGAAAAATGATTTTTTTTAATATAAAAAAAAATTCCGGAAACGGTTCAGTGGATCGATTTGATTTTTTTTTTGGTCCTTGTTACGATCAAACGTGTGCCGAGATAAAATTATAGAACATGTTGCGAAATATTAATATTTGAAAAAAAAATAATGTTCCTTGTTTTATTATTTTTTACTATAATCCACTTGGGGCAGAACAACGAAATTTTTTTCATATAATCTTTGGGCACCTTATTAGATTATATACTTTTTTCAAAATGATCGGTTTGGTATGCCACAGTGAATAAAAAGAAACACACTTTTTTCATATATTTTAGTTATATAGATATATAATTAAAATATATCAATAAAGTCTGATATGTGACTAATTGATCGGTTTGGTACGCCACAGTGAAAAAAAAGAAACACACTTTATTGATATATTTTAGTTATATAGATATATAATGAAAATATATCAATAAAGTCTGTTTCTTTTTTTTCACTGTGGCGTACAAAACCGATCATTTAAAACAAATTATATAATCTAATGAGGTGCCCAAAGATTACATGAAAAAAATTTCGTTATTGTACCCCAAGTGGATTTAGTAAAAAATAAACAAAACAAGGAACATAATTTTTTTTCAAATCTTAATCTTTCGCAAGATGTTCTATAATTTTATTTCGTAACACGTTTGATCGTAACAAGGACCAAAAAAAAATCAAATCGATCCACTGAACCGTTTCCGGATTTTTTTTTATATTACAAAAAACCATTATTCTAAAACCATTGCGTTGACGGGGATGAATTTTTCAGAATTTTTTTTTTTTTTTTATACCTCAGAATATACTCCAAATTTCGATGGCAAAAATGCGGGGGCCATTTTCCCCTACTTACCCGGCTATGGCCTTTATTACTCGGCGGACAGCGCTTTAAATCACTGTGCGATACTTACCCCAAAAAAAATGTATCTAAATATCAATGCACCAATATGTACACGAAAGTTAATAATATTAATTAGTTGTAAAAACATGTACACTTGAATGACTGCGAATATGTGAAAACAATGCATTCAACATGTGATAAATAATGTGATGTGATAAAAAGGAATCTAATATATAATATTTGTCAATTGTCACAGAACTGAAAATAGTTATAAAGATGTTTATATGAACAGTTATTAATGTTGGATGTGAATTGTAGCATAAAAAAAATATCTGAAACGGCTGTGCATTTTTTTAAAGAGTTAAATATATAAAACCACAAGTATTGGCAAAAATTCGACAATGATCCTTTTATTTATAAATCCGTTCCTTCGCTTCAGTATTTACTGTACTGATCCGAGCCAAGTTACTTCGTTACTTGGCAACATGAAAGAAAAACTTTTTTTTTCAGGATTTTGCCAACGAAGATGCTTTTTCGTTATTTGCCTGGAACGGAAATTTATCTTATAATAATATTCGTCCTATAATACTTTAAAATAATATTTATTTGAGGCATTTTCAAAGCTGTCTCTTACCTTAGGTTAAAAAATTAACATATATTGTTTTATACTGTTGAGTTTATGACTTTTAAAAAATAATACCCATTTTTCGAGTGGTCAGGGTGGCTCGACGTGTTAAGGGCAGGGGGCGGGATGTATTTCGCTACGAAAAAAAGCATATTTACGATAATTTTTTTTACGACACCATTGATATATATTTATTTGTGTAAGAAGTATATAATGAAAGGACATTTGAAGAATATTCTGTAAAATTTTCATTAATAATTATGCAGAAATGAGCCGTTGACAGCACATCTTTGCAGACACCTCAAAAAAATTGCAGTGAACTGCATAACTCATCACTGGATCATCCGAGAAAAAAAATCCAAGAAGATTGTATTAGTTAATAAGTTTCTTGAGCTTTCTTAACGCTGTCGATTTTTTTTATCATTTTAATTCATTTTGCAATAATAAAGGTTCCAATTTTTTGAATGAAAAATCGCTATTTTGTCTTCTAAGTCTGACTAAAAATTGAAAAGAAATAAAAATAAAAATGAAAACTCGACAGCGTTACCTCAAGAAACTTATTAAATAATACGATCTTGTTGAATTTTTTTTCGGGCGATCCAGTGCTGAGTTATGCAGTTCACCGCAATGTAACTTTTTTTGTGGCCTCTGAGAAAATTTCCTGTCGCTGGCTCATTTCTGCACAATTATTAACGAAAATTTCACAGAATATTCTTCAAATGTCCTTTTATTTTATACTAATTATATAAATAAATATATATAAACAGTACGTCAACAAAAAATATCGAAAATATGCTTTTTTATAGCAAATTGACCTTCCCCCCCCCCACCCTTAATGATTCTGCGCTTTTCAACACAGCGTATTCATGTTATACGATGATTCAATTTTTTCATATATAGTAGACGACATGTCACTCATTAATGAAAAATAAATATATCTGTATTTATTTCAATCATTTCATTACAATCTGTAATGAAAGGAACATGTATGAGGAATATTGACAACAATATTATTTCCAATCGTTTCATGATATTAATTTCTTGTAACCGCATATGCTTTTTTCAGCGATATTTTTGACGATTAAAAAGTTGATTATAAAATTTAGACTTTGCACGATGATTTTTACGAATAAACCAAGAGCCACAAGAAACGAAATTCAGAACAAAATTAAGGTAGTACCTCCACAGAAGAGTTGAATTAAGAAATGGTTGAAATTTGACATTTATGTTATTTAATACATTATCCAAACATCTGTGCAATTTGAACAAGTTTGACCACCCCAAACCTGAGATATTTACACATAAAGTTGGCTTGGTTTACACGTAACAAATGCGTTATGATGGGAAAACAGAGCATCATTAATTGTACCGCCAAAACTAAAATTAAGAAATTGATAAAAAACGAGGATAAGCTAAAGTAAGATATCACGAATAATGTGAAAAAAAATGAGAATCATTCACCATCTAGTTTCCAAGATATAACCATGAGAAGCCCTCACAATTCTGGTGCAAAGCCTGGCAAAGCTTGGCAAAGCCTGAAAAAAAAAACAATTGGGGCAAAGCCTGGACAGTCCCGGCAAAAAGTTCACTGCCAATGGTAGATCAAAAACACAATATAAAATATATTTTACGGCAACAAATGATATCCATCGTATTATCTACTAGTATCGAGTCAATATTGCGTAGTTTTTAATTTTATTTATTACTAATTCAACCAATTATCAATCTTTTAAACATGAGCATGGTATGTTAACTTTTGGTTGAGATTATCGCAGAGGAACTACCTTAAACATCCTCTTGAAGAACATTATCCTATATTCAACGGCAACGAAAAACTGTCCAACTGTACGAGGCCACCAGTTTTTCTTTCACACGATTATTATATAAGTTTTCAGGTCTCTTAGTATTGCTTATCGTTATTATCAAGTACTCAAAAATGACGCTTTTTCCCGAATTATGGAAGAATTAAAATTTTGTAGAGACTAAATATATGTTCGTGGCATTATTAAAGAATAAAGTTATAAGAATATGCCGCTCGTGAAATTTCCATTCAAAATCAGTCGATAAACTAGAAAACTGACAGAGCGGGTAGTCGGTACATGCGAAAACATTTTACTCGTATATTTCTCGTTCCCGGGTATGGGTAATTCGAAAAAAGTACAGCCGCTAGGAAATGTAAGTTGAGCACGCTACGCTGTGTAGGGAGGACTCGGTGTCGAACTGACACAGGGCAGCGAATCGCTCGGCCCGAATCTGAAGAGTGGGGATACGCGAGCGTCGGGGAAATGTCGAGCTGCTACGGCCGTCGACTTGGCTCTGTGTCAAACTGCCCGCTTCGTCGAATTGAACAGTGGAGAGTTGAACTGGCGGGCTGACTCGGTGTCAAACTGCACTGTGCAGAACTGACACCCTGCCTCGAGGTCTTAGAGATAGTGGCGCCATCAGGGTTTGACCACATTTTTGTAGCCACTTTGAAATGCACAGATCGGCCTCCTCCCACTCTAGCCTCCATGAGTGGCGCGATCCCTGTTTGACCACATTTTTGTAGCCACTTTTTTCAAGTCTCTCCATAAGAGATCGGACTCCTCCCACTCTAGCCTCCCTGTCGCAAATAATCACACGAAATACACACAGCGCTACACATGAAACACACAACACTTGTATACATCAATCTTTCATATTATATCGAGTCAAAATTGAATAACATTTTATTATAAAATACCACAAAACAAGAGAGTTTCAATTAATTTCCTCACTGATCGAGTCCCGAACAAATAAATTTAATCATATCAAATTCCGTCCCGTTACAATATATGTATAAAAGCGTATATAGATAAATAAACACTAATAACGCAATCAAGTCGAGTGATAAATGCATTAAAAAATAAAAGAGGTCCAATTTATAATCCCGGAAAATGAAAGAAAAAAACAATGAAACTTTAATCAACAAATGAAAAGATGCCGAGATATGTCGCCACCGTTCAATTTGTCCGCTATTTAAGCTAGCACTCAACGTACTAGCAGATTGTCCGACACGGATATCCAGAGGTCAGGTGAAAACATCCCTTTAGTTCAGGCCCCACCAAGGCGAGAAAAAAGACGTCTCATGTTCCGAAAACACACCTAACTACATTACCGTATAGAACGTCGCACCGCAACGCGCGACAACCGGAGCCAGCTCAAAGCAGAAGAAAGAAAAAGTAAGACTGACCGACCGGAGCGAGGAGCATCCTGGAGATAAAAATCTCCATAATGGAAGTTTTCAACCCACTTCCGCCACACACATTCGCTTACGGCATATTTTTTTGTTTGCGACGCGTTCTTGCCTTTTCGGAAATAATAAAGCGAAATGCATAGAAAATAGACGTTTTTCCCTTCAATGTTCAAAATATAATTAAACTTCCTATACGTTACGGATCTAGATGGATAATTTTCTAAAAGTGGGCACAATTATAGTTGACGCATGGGCGAGCGGAGGGACAATTGCGAAGGATATCTATCGGTATTTAGCTACAGACTTGTGCATAGTTCAAATAATTGCTCGGTCGGAAACAGAGCACGTTGATCAATTAAAATGATTCATTTTTTTCGGTGCGACAAATTGTTTGCGCCAGGGTATTGAAAATAATTACTTTTTGTGTTACATTGTTCGATGATGTTTGATAAAATAATATTTTCCGTGAATATAAAGGTTAAAGGCATAAACTGGTCAGCATATTTTGGATTTATTGATCCATTTATTTGAAACTTGGAACTTAAGTAAATAGTTGATAGTAATTGTTTACTTCTTGATTGTTAAACATTCTAGAGTGTGTTAATGCGAATGTTTCGTTCGACTAAATGTATGGAGATTTTTCAATTAAGATAACTGATGCATGTACTCAGCCGATTTTTTTTTGTTCCCGTTTGCAAATGTTATCAACAGTGTACATATACAATGTACCCCAGTCGATTTCTTCGTCTGTACACTCATGTCAAATCTTGCAGTCATTGATGATTGCATTAATCTCTTTTAGAGCATTCTTACCAGTGTGATGCAAAAGTACCCAAGATTTTCGAATTTCCTATTGTTATACCTTTAGATACTCCATAGATTGAATGACGCCGCCCATTTTTTCACCACTGAAATGTTAACCTTATAACATGGAAGAGAGCTATAAAAGAATTTGGAGTATAATCAACTCTACTAAAACGGGCTTGGGGTATTTTCATAATCAAATAAAGTTGAAAAGAATTTACAGAGCATGAGAATAAAAATAATATAAATGAAAATACTTGAGATGTTAAGTAATGACAAAAACATAATTTGAAATGAAATTTGCACGCCCATTCCGATTATAAACGGCACACAGTCCGAGGAACCTCGCTCGGACTTTCAACGCAAACACGTCAATATTTTTCGTCATCACCATCGACGTTTATACACACTGATGCTGTCAGCGTTCTTACGCTTTTTTAATTGCATCTATTTCGCGACGTCCGTTGTAAATATAAACAAATTAATGAAGCAACCAGTGAAAGAAATGCCGAAAGCCCGAAGTTGATATCTCTCAAAATAAAAACTTGACAGAATTATTTTCGCACTTCTATCCTTAACGCGTATCCATTTTTTTCTACTAATTTTTATCAAACGAGAGAAAAGAAATGGGTCGCTTGTGAAACGTTTAAAAGAAATCAATATGTTGAAATATTTTCTGATATACACAAATTGCGTGGTAGTCCGGTACAAGCCGTGTCCCTCGAGTGAACAAAATGGCGTAGAAATATAGGATTCACTCGCTGTCCGAACCACTGTCGCTGCTGGCGTTGGCACCTCCACTTTCACTGGCACTTCCGCTCGCCGATCGGGACCGGGATCGCGATCTTGAGTGTGATTTGGATCTTGAACGAGATCTAGAAGGGGAGCGTGATCTCGACTGCGAACGAGATTTTGCCGGGGACGCGGAGCGCGAGTCCGATTTCGATGATGATCTGGAGTGTGGTGAACCCGAACGCGAACGGGATTCGCTTGCACGATCTGACGTTTGAGACTTGGACCTTGAACGAGATCGCGAGCGTGACTTGGACCGTGATCCGGATAGGGAGCGAGATCGAGACCGTGAGCGCGATCTTTTGCTCGACGCGCGCGATGACGCGCGCGATGACGCACGTGTACCAGCTTCATTTCCAGAACCAGCTGAAAAAAAACAGTTCTGGTTATCCGACTTGCCTTCTTCAAATGACCCGCGTGGGATTTTATACTTTTTCCAGTACCCCCCGCGAAATAGCAAAACATATCTATGGACGGAGAGTCGCTGATAAAAATAACACTTTTTGCGCACCTTTCTCATTACTTTTCTCGGCTTCGACTTTAGTCTGTTCTCCCTCATCCTCTTCGTCTTCCTCTTCGTCCTCTTCCTCCTCCTCGTCATCTTCGTTCGGTGGCTGGAGCTGTTTTTCACGATAACGTTGCATTCTGAATTCATTTGCATTGAGTGGTCTGTGTCGCACGACGAGTCTCGTGTTGTTAGGTTGTTGACCACTTTTTTGACGACGCTTGCTGAGACGCACGCGAGTTTCCAATTCGTTGTAATAAACGCCGTCTTGGCGCATAACCAGGAAATAATTCTCCTCGTAGCCCTTCGAAGCTTTACTCTTTACATTCCAGTTGTATTCACGTGCCATTTTGTAATCGTACTCTTCCTCGTCCGCATAATCGATGCCTGCGGTAAAGTCGCGTTTTCGTTTCTCCATGGTTTCGTCGAGCGGTAAGAAGTAAGCGACGAATTGTTCACCACTTTCGTCCATAACACCGCTGGAAAATGACACGTATGGAACACCGTTTCATATTAGACCGAATCATTCCAAGTGACAGTGCGCTTGTTATTTTTCTTATTGGAAAGTTACAAAATAGTCGGAAAACGTGAAGCCATTGAGGAACGTGAGCATCTTTTACAGTCTCGGATTCAATAAACGTTTATCATTTTAGTATATTTTCATTTCTGCACAAAAATAATTAACCGAAAGAGTTGTACGTGCTTACCGAATCATGGCTTGGGACATTTCTTCTATCTGTGCCGGTACGGAACGTCCCGTTGGTGCAGGATCCGAATCGAAAATAACTTGAGCACATGGATATTTCCACAGCTAAAACCATCCAAGTAATAAATATATCTACTTACTTTAGACGTAGAAAAATCCATTGATCTACTCTTTTTCATATTTCAGTGATAAGTTACCTTGAAATCGGGATATACGGGTAAAATCTCTACAGGTACAACATTTGGCTTGCTGTAATGCTTTTCAATCGCTATCTTGTTGTCGTCGAACGTTTTTTCAATAGCTTTAATTTGACTATCGCGATCCATGTACCATGTTTCCTCCTAAAAAAAATATATTACTTTTAAAATGGAATCATTGAAAAAGCTGCAGTCAGTTCTGTGTGTCTAGAAAAATATTAATGAATTATCAAGATAACTTAAAGACACGGAGAACATTATTGATATAATAGATAGGTTTACGAACAATACATATTTGAACCCCTTTATAGAGCTGGAGTCGGTGGCAGAAGCTGTTGAATCGACTGTGGCTAATGGAACAGCCGGGTATTCAAAGTACAAGTAAACATATCCTGTGCAAAAGTTTCCCTATCAATGTGTGCCCCTCGTCAGAATCAATTTAACGCAATATCTTGTTCGACACGGCGTACGTTCGGTGTTACTCGCTTGAAGGCTGGTGGAATACCAACATCGTACGCAGTACAAGCTCAGCCTTCAATTGGGTAACCAGCTTAAGGCAGTTTCAAGACGATTGTTTTGTATGCCCCCAACATTAATTTACATAATCTAATAAATCCTGCGGAGGCTTTGGCTTGGGCTAGAAACGTTTTTGCGAATGAGTTGCATTGAATACCATCGGGCTGTCTCAACAATGCAGTTATATTCAACAATTTTCCCACTTGCTGCGAGTGCACTTTTAACAGAATGCTAAATATATACTTCCCCTATCCGGTCTTATCTCAAAGGTGATGGTTACTTATAATTCTGGTAAACTCACCAAACGGTAGTATTAGATTTACCTTAAAGTTCTTCTTGATGCTGTATCCAACTTTAGCCTCGACTTTGTCGACAATTTGTGGCTGAAATCGTGTTTGTTCGGTTGAAATGTACTCGGTACGCCTGAGCCACGACACACTTCGAGCATGATGTCTAGACCTCTTGGAATCTTGCGGCGTGAGAATATCTTCTCAAGGAGTTTCTCATCAGCAGGGTCTAATTGCGCGTTACAATCACCAGCGTACGTCTCTCTATTTATCAGATCGATCTCAACTCCCAAATCATGCTCCGTGAGTACTTCGTACTTGTAGTTGCGCTCCAGCGATGTCGGATTGTACTGTATTAACCTATGGATTAAAGTAATTAAACAATTCGCTCAGGGTATGTACACATATTTTAAAAAGTCATAATTAACAGAAGTACCAATGAAAACAATACAAAGACAATGCACGATTAATGCTAACGATGAATTTAGATTGTTTGGTCATGGGACACAGCCTGATAAAAAGTATTACTTTCAGCAAAACTGCACAATCTTTAAGCAATAAGTTTCGTTCTCACGTCAAATGTTCATAAAGAAAGTATCTCACCTCGTTGAATCAAAGGGATAGGTTATGAACTTTGGATCGAAGGGAATGTCGGGGAGTGTGTTACAATATTTCACCCGACATATCAATTCCGATCTGAAAAAAGCACATATATGAAGGTACTTTTGGAAACGTAATTGCTGTGAGGGCTTAAGAAATTCATTGGTATAACCTCTTCTCTACGGGTCTTGTAGTACGCTTATCTCGGTCGGAATTTGCGTTTGTTTGGATCGTCGGTGCCATTTTACGTCAATTATGTCCAAAGCTTTTTCGCCATTCGGAAACACGCTAATTATATAGCTTAGGATTGAAAAATGACTGATTTAAGGAGGGCGCCGAACGTCCTTCTGAGGGCACATTCGACAGCAATGTAAACTTGAAGACCCGCCCATGGAGGCTAGAGTGGAGGAGTCCGATCTCTTATGGAGAGACTTGAAAAAAGTGGCTACAAAAAGTGGACTAACCGGGATGGCGCCACTATCGCTAAAACCTCGAAACACGAGCTGGGTGTGACAGAGACGGAACAAGTAAATAATGAGAAGTGAGCTGTGCATGAGGCAGAATGAAACTTGAGAAGTAGGCTGCGTGCAAGAGAGATGCAAAATGATATATAGCCAGACGCGCGCAAAAGTTACCCCCTCTCTAGCTCTTACGCGCCCATCACACAATCATAGTAATGCGTGTCCGTGAGCGAGCGACGCTCGGACATCTTCGGAAAGAGCCGAGCGCGCCGAAGTTTCCCGACCGCGCCTTCGGCACCTACACCAACCATGGACGCCGAGCTCGTTCATGTGCGGCCAAGCCGAAACGAAGGTTTCGAGGGAAAAAGCAATCTGAGCAAGACTCGCGCGTGACGTCACCCGACGGAACGCGCGAGGCTTTTAGATGATTTCAATGCTTATTTAGCTCTTGATTCTCTGCGTTATTGATGTATACAAAAAAAATGTATCGCGCACCCTGATCGCTCATTTTTTTAGTTCATACGTTAATTTAAATATAATAATAAATCCAAATTACAACTTATTTATCTTCTAAAAATTGTTTACGCTTTACTCACATCCGTCCTTATGCCAAATAAATTATAATTCATAAAAGTAAGCGGAAATATATTTATATTCGTATCATTATATTAATTCTCATACTTTCATCAAGCGACAAAGCATTATCCCCAAAAACAAGCCAATCATTCATCCGGCCGCGAATCGTCAGTACCAGAAAGTGCATATTCTACAAGCGATGAGATGGTCCCGTTGGTAACGTTCCTGGCTTCGGTCCGCAGGGGCGCGGGATCGTTCCCCGCGCTCAGTGCTTTTTTTAAAATTATTATTACCATTAATTCTTATTTGATTAGTTATTTTTATTAGTTATCATTATTATTTTAATTAGTTATATTTTAGTGTCGGAAAATTTATCACGCACTCCAACGGCTTATTTTATTACTTTGTACGTTAATTTTAATGTAATAATAAATCTAAATTACAAGTTATTTATCTTCTAAAAAATTCTTTGCGCTTTACTCACACCCGTCCCTATACCAAATAAATTGTAATTCATAAAAGTAAGCGGAAATCTATTTATATTCGCATTATTATATTCCTTCTCATATACTATCATCAAGCGATAAAGCATTATCCCCAAAAACAAGCCAATCATCGATCCGGCCGCGGATCGTAACTTACGAGAATGAATATAATTATAGTCATATTTATAATACGACTATAAATATATTTCCGCTTACTTTTATGAATTACAATTTATTTGGCATAGGGGCGGGTGTGAGTAAAGGGCAAACAGTTTTTCAGAAGATAAAGAAGTTGTAATTTAGATTTATTATTACATCTAAATTAACGTACAAACTAATCAAATAAGCGGCCGGAGTGCGCGATAAAATTTTCGACACTAAAAGAGAACTAATAAAAATAACTAATCAAACAAGAATTAATAGTAATAATAATTTAAAACGCTACCAACGGGACCATCCCATCGCTTGTAGAATATGCACTTTCTGGTAAGTACTGACGATTCGCGGCCGGATGGTTGATTGGCTTGTTTTTGGGGATAATTCTTTATCGCTTGATGAAAGTATGAGAATTAATATAATACGAATATAAATATATTTCCGCTTACTTTTATTAATTATAATTTATTTGGCATAAGGACGGGTATGAGTAAAGCGTAAACAATTTTCTAGAAGATAAATAAGTTGTAATTTGGAGTCATAATTATATTTAAATTAACGTATAAACTAAAAAAATAAGCGATCAGGGTGCGCGATACATTGTTTTGTATACATTGATAACGCAGAGAATCAAGAGCTAAATAAGCATTGAAATCATCTAAAAGCCTCGCGCGTTCCGTCGGGTGACGTCACGCGCGAGTCGTGCTTAGATTGCTTTTCCCACGAAACCTTCGTTTCAGCTTGGCCGCACATGAACGAGGTCGGCGTCCATGTGTTGGTGTAGCTGCCAAAGGCGCGGTCGGGAAACTTCGGCGCGCTCGGCTCTTTCCGAAGATGTCCGAGCGTCGCTCGCTCACGGACACGCATTACTATGATTGTGTGATGGGCGCGTAAGAGACTAGAGAGGGGGTAACTTGTGCGCGCGATCTCGCTGCACTGCTTGCTGGGATGCGTATTCGATCCTCTTCCATCTCTCTTTCACGACATCGATACTCAGCTTTCGCTCGAGGTTTTAGAGATAGTGGCGCCATCTCGGTTAGTCCACTTTTTGTAGCCACTTTGAAATGCACAGATCGGCCTCCTCCCACTCTAGCCTCCCTGGACCCGCCTTTGGAATTTTCGCCCAAGGAGACTATAGGGAAGGCGTCCAATCTGCGTATTCTGGCCACAGTCTGGCGCGTCTGTAAAAGTGGGACAAAATTAGGTTCCGCCTAAGCGGCGCTGCGGAAGTTAGTCATTATGTGCTATATATACATGTATGTTTTGCGCATGCGTTTTTACAAGCTGTCCGTGTTGGTATTAGCTGTCACATAAGCTAAGCATTTTTATTTTCTCAACCTTAATTCATTTTATAAATAAATTTCGTGTAGCTGTAGTATTGCCTTAAGATGTTTCTACATTTAAGTCGTAGTGCTGTTACGTGCCGAAGGCACGGGGTATTTATTTCCCCACAACTCTACTCGCGAGAAGCACGAGTTAAATTATTTATGTGGGCCCTCCCCAGGTAGCAATTTTCAAAAAGTTGTCCAAAAGTCGACTTAAAGGGTGCCAAATGTCCGCCCGGAAGTTATCTTAAAGTCAACAACCATCCAAAAAGATAACTTTTGGACACATGATAACTTATAGATAACTTTCAAGCGGACATTTGGCACCCTTTTAGTCGACTTTTGGACAACTTTTTGAAAATTGCTACCTGGGTCTCTACTTTGCGTCCCATACGGGCCCGCTTATTTTGTGTCCTGAAATGGGTGAAATAGGAAAATAACGATAATACATAGATTCACCCAACCAATAATTAACGTATATTATACCAATAAGTAATGAGAAAATACAAATAAAGATTAAAGAAAATTAAAAGGAATGCGATATAACGCGCGTTTAAAAGGCGAATAGCTGACGCGAGTCTGACATATGATAGCGCAAGGAGCCTCGGTGCGACGTCCTACACACACACTCTTATGCCTACACATACACTCTCCCGCACACCGTACAAACGTTACAATATAGATATGAGCGACTTACACTTCGATGTCGCTGAATCACTGCGAGTGACTGCGTGGAGGTGGTACACAATGACGCGCAGGCACGAGATGGTATTGTTGATAGTGTAACACTCGCAGAGTGTTATCGAAGTAATACAATTGATCGGAAAATTTATTGCTAATTTAACTTCAGCGCACGTACTGCGACTATCGCCAAATAATAAGAATACCGGTATAATGAAATGAGACCAAACTACATTTAGTATAATTAAGGAAATATTAAAAGATCTTAAAATTATCGGCCCGAGACTTACATGCGCGCGCGAGTGAGAGCGTCAACCATCCCCGAGAGAGATAGAGTAGTATACCGAGGGCTATGCAGGCCTGACCAGCAAAGCCAGCATACGTGATGTACTGTTGATGTGCTTTCTCTCTCCGACGTTCACCGACGGCGTGAACCTCTTGCTCAATCGCGTAGAGAGACTCTCCATCGCCGTGTCTATCCCAGCTAGAGCCCTTATCACTTCGGGGTGAGAGCGACGGGCGCATCGAGGTTCCCGTAGCGTTACTCATAGCGGGAACGAGCGTGGATACATTTAACGTTACGCCTGGTTGGTAGTCGTATTGTATCGTATTCTCATACGTGCGCATACCAGCCAAAGTAATTCCATGGGTCGTTCCATAGCAGTTAGGGTCAAGTTGTAATAGACCTGCTCCCTTCAATTGCACAGATTGATGCAACGTATTCGGGCAGACAACTCGAACCGTCGTCTCTCGTGGTAGGGAATAGAGCCATCCACCCTGCGTTGGCAGATAGATCCAATGTACATCGTGTTGAGACTTTATTCGTACATCGCAAGTTCTCAGAACTTGATGCGAGGGCCTGATTAGCATTAAAAGCTCACATGTTTCGGCGATGGCGGCGTCGTACACGGGGATTCCCGCCGTGCAAATTAGTCTTCGCTCCACTTGCTTGCACGTGGCTCGGTATGCCGAATCAGCGAGGAAATACGTTCGTTGATCCGCCGAGATCGCGATGTATGGGGCGGCTGGATTGATGTAAGCCGTTCCCGTACCATTGTTGAATTGCTGCGGCACCGGCCATGATCGTATCTGATAAAAATCATATTTCATACGATCCAATAATGGTATATGAATTATTATCAGGACTTTGTCATGATGAGAAATCAAATCCGTGCGCACGATTGAGGTCAAGGACTCCGGTCGTAAATGTTCGAGTGGTATGGGGAACTCGAGTCCGTCGGATCGGAGTTGAGCTTCCTTCGCTATTGCTTTGAGCCTTTCCGTGTGTAGCATGACGGGCTCGAATTTCCCTTCTCGAGCTGCTGCAATTATTCGCAGATATTCTCGACAAGCTTCAATATACCTATCGAGTTTGGTTTCAAGCCTGCCTGCATAATTCACAAGCATGGCATGGTACTGGTGGAGCATCGATCGGTTATTGGCAGCTTGAAGGTCCTTATGCATCTCCAATACGAGGTGGAATACACGATTGACTCGTTCACTCTCGATCTGATGGTTTTTATCGAGATCTTGTAGCTTGGAAGTGGTGATATGCATCTGTTTTTCCATCAGATGGGCTAGCTCCTGATTGTTGGAATATAACTGATCGATCTGATCGGTCAAATATTTGGCGTCCTCCTCGTTGAGAGTTCCGAACATCGATCGACTGATTGAGCCAATAAAACCGAATGGAGCAGATCGTTTATGAATTGTAGAAGGACCCTTCGCCGATGCAGATTGTAATCCTGCGTCATCGATTGCCGACCACAACTCAAACACGAGTTCTTGGGCCTGTTTTAGTCGTGTATTATGGTAGTCACGTCGCAACAACTCGTTGCATGTTGCTGGAGGACTATATTTGTTACAATCGTTATAGGTCTGTGTCAGTAATGTCTCATCCGTCGGGAAAGTACGTGCGAATCTTGCCACGTCGATGAATACAGTGACTCTCCAATCAGCCTGTTGTATTTGTAGTGGTGGTAGGCGCTCGTAGTATAAGCCGGAACAGTCTTGTATAAGTGTGACTCGGTACGTAGTATTGGATGCTGGCAGCGCCCGTACGAGTGTGCACGCCAGCGTCGCGATGACCACGCACAACATCGTGGCGTATGTCAGTGGGACCTGTAAGATGACGCCGTTACACTCGGGATCACCTTCTCACACCCTCCCGACTCACACATAATCACTCCTCACACTGCTATACTACGTGTACGCTAACTTCACCTTATCTACATGCTTACGGAATCTCTCTCCGTTTACAGTCTGGAGGATGACATTACTTTTATCCGAAATTTGTACAATTGTATAGGGGCCGTGATATCGATTGTCGAATTTTCCCTTACGCGGTTCTTTTAATACGTAAACTTCATCTCCCACTTGACCTTCAAAGGGACGGCTTTTCCTATCATAATATAGCTTTGACCGTTCCTTGGCTTGAATAATACTCTTACCGGCTAATTCACGGACTTCGCATTGTCGTTTGATGAGTTCAGTAAGGAAGGAATCGTGGGAGGGGAGCTTTTCATCCGTAGGAAATTCACTCGGTTGTCGAGCGAGCTTCCCATAAACGAGTTCGTGCGGCGTAAAATTTGTCGCCTCATGAACGCTGGTATTATAGGAAAACTCGGCAAATGGCAACAGACGGTCCCAATCATCGTATTTATTAACGTATTGTTTGATGTATTCTGTTAATACGATGTGACTACGTTCTAGAGCGCCGTTGGTCTGCGGCCGATACCCCGAGGTAGTGAGCAATCGAATTTTATAGATCTTGCAAATTTCTCTGAGAAGGCGGTTCGTAAATGACGTACCGCGATCGGAAAGAATTGCTCGGGGCGCTCCGAACTGGCTAAACAATCGTCGCACTAAAGCTTCTGCGATCGTTTGAGCTTTTAAATCCGGAACCGGTTCCGCTAGGCAATATTTTGACAAGTGGTCCTGCATAGTTAATATATGCCGGTTACCATGAGGAGACATCGGCAATGGACCAACGGTGTCCACGGATATTCTATCAAACGTGTCGGCGGGTGTGTCAGTGATAAGCATCGGCTCGCGAGTTTTTGCTCGAACGAGTTTCTGCTCCTGGCAACCCTTACAATGACGGATATAGTTTTGAAAGTCGTTACGTAAGGTAGGCCAGTAGAAACGCTCGCGTATTCTACGATACGTTTTTGTTACGCCCTTGTGACCCCCGAGAAGACTGTCGTGAGCTTCATAGATTATTCTATCCTGCTCTTCGACACTCGGTATTTTGGTTTTACCATAGCAGATTACAATAGAAATTCCAGAATTTCCGAAAATTTCATGAATCATTTCTAATAACCATTCCGCCGGTAAGTCGTCGGTAGGGCCGCCATGTCGAGCAACTCGGAGAGTTTTAGTGTCTGAATTATTTAACAATCGTCTTAAATTTTCTAGACCCAGACGAATGTTTTCTGGACTCGTTTCGTCATAGTAACGACGCTTTATTATTAGGCTATAAACTTTGTATTGACCGAGCGGGGTAATGGCGATTTGACCAATATTGAAATTCTTTTCCTTTATTGATGTTGGATCAACCATGCCCAAGTCGGACAATAACTTTCCATTTGGGTCAATGAATTCCCCATCCGAGGAAATAAAATGAGCAATATTGTCTCGACAATATGTTAAGCATTCGCGTGTTCCAGATATGAGGGATTCGTTGGAAAGTATGTTTTCTTCATTTCCCCGCGTCGCATTATTCTCGTCCATGGCCTGGGCCTTTGAGCGACGGAGAGACGTTTTGTCGTCTAGCATTACGACGGGGGTTCTCGCAGTTTCTGTTGTTGTCTCCTTCGTCAACACGCGTTGAACGCCCGTCGGAGAACCCGGCTCAAGCGATTGGACCCGGGGAGACTGAGGCAAGGAGGGGAGGAAAGAGCATGATGGCCTCTCGTCCGTAGACACGGCTCCGTCGTTCTGCTCATGGGAAGATGGAAGTGCGGGACTCTCTGAACGAAGCGTCCGGGGTAGCGATGGAGCTCTACGGCGAGGGGGCGAGGAGGGGAGCGCGGGTGCATCTCGCTCCACTACCGTCTCCTGTAATATAGTTGAAGCGGCCACGGGCCCCTCGGGCATCATACTATCGCATAGTATAGTATGGCCTTGCTCATTTTCATGCTTCGTTCTAATACCCGCAAGACTCGTGCGTCTCAAGAGTTCTTCTTCGGTCAGTGACTGTGATTTTTGGGTTAGCTGATCGATGCGACGAGCGAGTTCGACATCTCCCTTTTCCTCGCAAAAAGGGTCTAATTCATTAAGTAATCCCTGAGCCTCCTCGTCCACTTCGTCTCCATCGGACACGTATTCCGGTAAGAGAGTCTGTTCGAGGTCCGAGGAAGCTTCCGGATCCTTTTCAAACTTTTCCTCGAATTGCCGAAGCGACTCATGAAATTGGTTAAAAGATCGTTGCAGTTCCTGTGTCATACCCTTTTTTTGTACCTGCACCATTTCCTCCACGGGTGTGCTATCTTCGGAGTCACTCGCGGGGGGACTCACGATGACAGCCGTTTCCGCGGGGGAGGGGGTCTCGATCGGCTTCGCCGGGAAAGGTCGCTCTCTGCCCTCCTCGGGACGTCGTTTAGGCGGCCTTCCGGCCCTTCGAGGCGGAAGGAGAGGGGCAGGGAGCATGCTACGATGCAAACGTTGTATCGGTCGCGCCTGTTCTTCGGAGCTAGATTCGGAGGTCTCCGCAGCGAGGAGCGTAGGGCGAGGGGCAAGCCCCGAGGCTACTCGACTACGAGTCCGAGCGGCAACGACGCTCGCGCCAAGCGCTTCGGGTACCTTCGGGTTTTTTCTCGTAGACGGAGTTCGATGCGAACGTATTGACGGACCCCGCTGAGGATCTGAATAGACTCTTGGTCTACTTGTCTCACTCTTAAGGCGTTGTATGGGCAATACTTTCGCTATTTCGTCGGCCGACTCGCTCTCGCTGGATTCCGAACTGAATGAATTGATCGGGTTTCGCGAGAGAGCATCAGCGTTGATATTCAATCGACCCGGTTTGTAGACAAATTCGTAGTCGTAATTTCGCCAAATTAGACGCCATCGTATTAACCTCTTGCCTGGATCATTCATTGAACCTATCCATTTAAGCGGCTCATGATCGCTAATTAATTTGAATTTACGACCATATAGATACGGCTGAAAATTCTCTAAAGCTTTTATCACCGCGAGACATTCTTTCTCAGTTGTGCCATAGTTAACCTCGGCCTTCAGGAAAATGCGCGAGAAATAAGCGATAGGGAGGTCCATGCCGTTATGCTCTTGTCCCAACACCGCTCCGACCGCAAAGTCAGACGCATCGGTAGTCAGAGTAAAAGGACGATTAAAATCGGGATATTGAAGAATCGGTTCTCTACACAGAGCTCTGCGTAGGCTTCGGAAACTGCGTCGCTGCTCGACTCCCCAGGAGAAGGGTTTACCCTTCTTCAATAGTTCTGAAAGGGGTTTCGCGCGACCAGAAAAATTCGCGATAAAACGTCGATAATATCCGGCAAGTCCGAGGAACTGCCGAACATTCTTTGCCGTTTTTGGGGTCGGGAATTTCTTCACAGCCTCCAATTTTTTTGGATCGGGCCTTAGCCCATCTCGACCGATAATGTGTCCAAGATAAGCGACTTCCTTTCGGAGGAATTCACATTTATCTGGCTCAAGGACAAGATTGGCTTGTCGCAATCGTTCAAATAGCCTGCGAACCTTTTTTTCATGCTCTTCCAATGTTTTGGCAAATATTACGACATCATCAAGGTATATAAACAATTCAGTGCCTTGTAGACCTCGCAATACATTATCCATAAGTCGTTGGAAGGTCGCGGGAGCATTTTTTAATCCCTCGGGCATTCGAACGTATTCGTAATGTCCGTTGAGAGTAGAAAATGCCGTTTTCAGGCTATCCCTGGGATCCATTGGGATTTGCTGAAATCCGCTGGCAAGGTCAAAGGTCGAGAAATACCGTGCCTCACCCAATCGGTCCAATATATCCAGTATATTAGGCAATGGGTAAGCGTCGGATATGGTTTTTTCATTTAATTTGCGGAAATCGATCACCATCCTCATTCGCGGCCTACCCTGAGAGTCAGGCTTTTTCGGAACTATCCATATCGGAGAGTTATAGGGCGATTGGGAGGGAACTATGATTCCGTTCTCGAGTTTCCTTGCCACCTGCAATTGAACCTCATCCCGATGGATCGAAGGAAAACGATATTGACGCGTATTTATTGGTAAGTCGTCAACCGTAGGTATTCGGTGGGCGACACGCGAGGTACATGGTAAGACGTCCCCCGGCAGCTTAAAGCGCATCGGATCCTCCTCAACCAAACGACACACGTGCTGTCGCTCATGCTCGTTCAGATTATCAAGACGCAATGCCTTCAAAACTGCGGACACGCGATCTTCCGGTGGTTCGACGCCCCCGTCGGTTGAGTCCTCACTCTCCGATCGAGGATCACCATCTACGTTGCAATATTCGAAGGGAATAATTTCTTGTGGGGCGATCTCTATATCTACATCGCGATCGAGAGTGTTAACCGCGAGCACGTGGCAAACACCGTTTTTTTGCGAGACCAGCGCGTCACCAATAAACAAACCCTCTTCCGTATCGATGCGCGGTAGGAATCCCTCGGTCAAGTTCGTATTCGTCACCTCAATGGGCATTTGCTCTCGCATACGCGCCTTTATGGTGAAAATTCGCCTGACCGGGGAAGATACCCCGCTCGTCGCACGTGAACAAGATTGATCTGACTTTAAGAAGGGTCGAGGTCGAATCGGGTCGCTGGCCATGACGAGAGCGTTATGGTGAAACGATAATTCGGCTTTTTCGCGACGCAAGAAAGGTCTTCCGATTAAACCATTACTGTCAGTTGCGAATTCTTCAACAACGTGGAAAGTATGCGGCAGGTTATTTATCGATAATGTTACAGTACCGAGTGACCATGATTTTTCACTAGATGGTCCGGTGTATTGTCGGCGCTTTGAGGCGTCGTAATTGATATCTTCGCGAAGAGCGCGTAATTTAATAAAGTTCAATCCCGATCCCGAATCGCAAAAGAAATCGTCGGTTCCTGATGAGAGTTCAGGCGCGGACAGTTTTATTACCGGCGACTCGATACCATCGTCGGAATCCGAGAACGGCAAGACCTCGCATTCGGAATCCGAAGCGGTGAACTCACCTATTTCCGTTGATCCTGAAAGGTGACCGCGGGTTTTCGAGGGTCGGTACCCGTTGTTCGCGATTTTGCTTGGCCCGTCGCTTCCCGGCGACGAGCCGCTTGCGAGTTTAAATGTTCCGTGCTCGATGTATCGGGTGTACCGTTACGCGGACTCGGGGACGAATTTCGCGGATTACTCGCGGCTCGAAAGCCTGTCTCCGTCCATGGGCAGCATGCGCATCCGCCATTATGGCAGCAGCAATATCTCTGTCCACAGTTAGCAATTGCCGCGGGACGAGCCGTCCATCGATTCCAAGGACAGCATGCACAGCCCGTTCCTCGCGTACAGCAATATCGTCGGTCGCATCCCTGATCACGGTCGGCGATCCGAGGGCTGGGGGATCGCGAACGTTCCCTATCTCGGGTTTTTAATATACTGGGCAATCTTAAGCCTCCGGGATCCAATGGTCTATCCCGATGACGCGATCCATCAGGGCGATCGGATTCGTCAAATCGGTCAAATCGATTCGACCGACTCGATCTCTCGACTCTATCAGATCGATCAGACCTCTCAAACTGACTCGGACTAACACTGCGGTCTCTAAACAATGAAGCTCGTGAATCCGGAGAGGGAGTACGCGACTCGACTTTACGGGGATTCGATTTTCTCGGATCAACGTTCTTGGACTCGCCCTTCGCGACTAACGCGAGGGTTTCCGCGGATGAACGCGTACGATCTTGAGACACGGCATCTCTCTCGTGGCTAAATTCCGCGAGAGTCGAAGCAATCTGAAAAGCATCCTTCAATGTTTTAGGGGCTGCTATTATCAATAACTCGCCTACTCGCGAGGGTACTGCCCTGATGAATGCATTTAATGCTGATTTACTGAGAGGATCGGTAGGTTGCGTAGGTAGATCGAAACCGTAGTCGGTCTTCCAGGCATTACGCGCCAGGCCGATCAAACCGCGCGTACGATTGTACAAACCCTGTAACGATTCTCCCTGAGATAATCGAAGCCGAAGAAGATCCGACATATAGTCATCATACTTCCTAGGCTGTGACAATCCTTCTTTCAGAACCGTTATGAGCTCGGCAGTCGTGTTAATGACTTCACCCTGTACACAAGCCCGTGCTTCGCCGCGTAACCGGCTTAACACGGATGCGACAAACTCCGCGTCCCTTCCCTGCTCAACGAACGGTAGCGCGTTTTGAATGTTTTGGAGGAAATCTTTTAAAGGATAATTTGACCCGTCGAATTCAGGGAAATTATTCAAACGGCCCTGCAAGTTCATTCCCCCTATCATTGTGGACATCTGGTTGATAGAGGTCGCGAGCATTTGGGAAACGTTAGGATCATCAGCCGCCATTTTGAATGGAGTGAATCACACACGCGTCAGGATGAGATAAATTCGACAATCGATAGTACAGTAAATATAATTATAAAATATGAGTAGGGTAGCGACTCGCGTCAGGCACCGATTTTGAAAAGGATAGAAATATTTAAGATTCTTATAGAGAATTTAGAATTGTATTTTATGAAAATTTAGAAGGGTAGAGAGGTCATCCCACCGCTGCCACCAAAAGTTGTTACGTGCCGAAGGCACGGGGTATTTATTTCCCCACAACTCTACTCGCGAGAAGCACGAGTTAAATTATTTATGTGGGCCCTCTCTACTTTGCGTCCCATACGGGCCCGCTTATTTTGTGTCCTGAAATGGGTGAAATAGGAAAATAACGATAATACATAGATTCACCCAACCAATAATTAACGTATATTATACCAATAAGTAATGAGAAAATACAAATAAAGATTAAAGAAAATTAAAAGGAATGCGATATAACGCGCGTTTAAAAGGCGAATAGCTGACGCGAGTCTGACATATGATAGCGCAAGGAGCCTCGGTGCGACGTCCTACACACACACTCTTATGCCTACACATACACTCTCCCGCACACCGTACAAACGTTACAATATAGATATGAGCGACTTACACTTCGATGTCGCTGAATCACTGCGAGTGACTGCGTGGAGGTGGTACACAATGACGCGCAGGCACGAGATGGTATTGTTGATAGTGTAACACTCGCAGAGTGTTATCGAAGTAATACAATTGATCGGAAAATTTATTGCTAATTTAACTTCAGCGCACGTACTGCGACTATCGCCAAATAATAAGAATACCGGTATAATGAAATGAGACCAAACTACATTTAGTATAATTAAGGAAATATTAAAAGATCTTAAAATTATCGGCCCGAGACTTATATTCGCGACGCGAGCAACCTCACGGGACAGCTAACAACCCACGCGACTAAACGACGGTTACAAAGGGGTTGTACTGTATCCGCGAGATTTACGGCACGCTATGCGAAGGCTAACGGGTAGGAGCCTTTTTCCCAGTACTCGATGGTTCGGAGTTCTACTGGAGACTAAATTGGGAGAAAAGTATTTCTCGCTCTTCAACAATGGTTATAATTATTGTTGGAGAGCGGGGATGGAAAAGTGAAGAGAAAACGAAAAAGGAGACTCCGCTCCGTCAGCACCGCGTGATCGAGCCCTGAGTGGTCGAACGCAGCCAAACTCACGCCACCCCGACTCTGCACATTCCTGGTGATCGCGGAGGTCACCGCACCCTGGGAAGGCACGAGGCACGGCCGCTCTTGCGAAATTCTCGAAAGAAAATGAAAAGAACGGCTCGTGACAGTGCAATAACCCGCCTGATTATGAAAAAAAAACCCAAAAAACCACAACAATTTATATCCGACGTAAATATAAATTCCACTCAAATATGGTCAGGTGGCCGAGATTAAAGTGTGTAAAGTACGTAGAAAATGTCAGCGACTGGAACATGCGGTTGCAAATTGCAACCTCACATACCACTCCCTGGTGGAAAAAAATTGTCAAAAAATGGCAGAACATTAAAAATTCTGTCAGAAATGCACCGATCCTGACATATGTGCGAGACGAATTTATGTTCGAAAATGATAAATTATGTGAGGAACTGACAGATTATGGTATAATCTGAGAAGTTATGTAAAATATGTGAAAATATGTAAGAATTTGTCAAATTCTGACTGGATTTTCGGACCGTTTGACATTTTATGACAGAAACAGCCATACAAATTTTCTGGTAGATTCTGTTCAATTTCCGTGCATAATATGTAAGAATATAATATAATTTTACATATTTCGTGAATTCTGAGAATTAATGGCAACATATTTAATATTTTGTATAATTTGTTACAATCATACCATTTTTAGTCAGAATATTCTATCATATCGTTTATGACATATTCTGTCAGAATATGTTAAATTTTATACGATTTTTCCAAATTACGCACATATGTTTGATCTTATTTCAGGAACGGAGGATATTCAATTTAATATTCGTTCGGTGGTATTAATCAGTCTTTATTATTATTTTTTAAAGTAACTTCAACATCTTACATTAGTATCACATTTTTGAAATAGTAGTGCACTAGAATCGTTTGGTACACTGTAACCCAGTGCATAAATGCTTCGATATAATACCAGCATTACTGGCTTTAAACGTAAGTCTTAAAATGTTCTCATATTAAACAATAGTTAAATTTGCAACACTCACCGCTAATTATTTTGCTGTTACTTTTCCTCTACCATATTTTGTGGATGACATTGTTTCAATGTTATAAAAATAATATAATACGTGAAGCGCTAAAGAATTTCCATTTGAAAAAAGTTTACGATATTGGAAATGAAAGTAGACCAGAGAATCCGAGACTTTTCTATCGAATACCACATCAGCATGACTAAATAATTGAAATTAAAGTTGAGAATTGAATATTGTATAGCAGAAGTTAACCTAATATATAAAAGCTATCGATTTGTTGTCAACATTTTGTGTCATGTGTTTTTCTTCCCGTATGATCAATTGTTGTGAAATGAAAATTGGACGAAAACTAAAAAAAATGATCGATTTTATCATTCCACTCTATCATTGAATTATTGTCATTTGTATTTATCCTTCCACTCTATATCATTGACTTATTGTAGTCTCTTTAAAGTCTTTCGGCAGGAGTCTGTCACTCGACTTAAGTAACTTTAAGTTTTTTTATTTCAACCCGCTAAAGTTCCGCAGAATATTTATTGCCGAGCCATTTTACGTACGTTTCCTTCAATGCTGCTTTCTTCTTCGGCGAAAATACATGCAAAGTGTTGCTTGTTGTAAGTCTTGAGGTTCTTTGACATAATTCATCATTGCTCCATATGGACCTCGCCATTGTACTGATGAATTTACTAGGTTTGTCAGCATCGAAAGCTTCATCGTACGACACTTTTTTCATAAGTGTACCATGTCCTATATCAATTTCATCCCCAGTTCCAACCATTTTTGTTTCATCTAAAAAAAAAGGATATATGTTAATGAACCATTTCAATGCAATTAATGAAAATTATTGCTAATTATACTCAATGTATTTATATTACCTTTTGCATGATTACTTCTTAAATCGTCGATTGTTTTCTTTAGTGTTCGAACTTCTGCCCGCAATCGCTCAATTTTCTTTTTCATATCCGCTGCTAAAATATAAATATTTATATTTTGGAATGAAAGTATCCTCAGATATATTCGATGTCGATTATTCAACAGAGTGTAGTGTAGAAAAGTGTAGAAAAATTTGATTTAACACAACTGTATCTATTGCATTATGAAATGATGGAATTACTTTTGATCTATACTAACATTGAGCGATTTCATCTCCATCGTTGAATCCCGTATTATTTGTGCTGAAACTAGGCAGCGCCAAATCTTGATCCTCTTTCATATAAGCACTGACGATGTTTGCGTTGACCGCCTCGATCACTTTTTCCTTTTTCCTTGCCTACAAAATGAATGAAAAATAAAAAATGCCTATAATTGATAATACAAATATTATTGGAACATACTCGTATATGTGTTTTATCTCGAATGAAATTTTATCATATGAACAATGAAGAATGAACAAAGAAATAGTAATAATAATAAGAATAAATTATATTATACCTTCACTTTTTTCTTGTTATGAGTCCTTCGTCCCCCGACTCTCGTTTCTTCTCCTCGTCAGTGCTAATGGTAAGATCGAATTTGTTTTCGTTTAGTTTTGGCACAGGAATTCGTCGCTTAGTCACTGTGGATTCTAACCTGTCTTTATTATCTGGAAAAAAATGTACACATACGAAACATCCAATGTATAATTTCATTATATTCGAGGGAATTTCGTCCAATACTGAGAGTTCTTACCGTCTACCATAAGAACTTGGCATTTTTTTTGTCCACCAACAACCGTTAATTTGTATAGGTCCTTCGTCCGTTCGGAGCGATTGCTACTAACAAGGAAACGTTGCGAGGTCGATGTCTCCGATTTCGATGAAATTTGGCATGCTTGTAGAAAGGATTAAAATAGGCGACACGTATTTTTTTTATATCGGCGGAACCCGATTTTTACGGGTTAAAAAGCACCCTCGAAAATTGGGGTGTTTTTCGTTTTTCGTCGATAACGTTT
Organism: Ophion obscuratus; assembly: GCA_964007375.1. NCBI lineage: Eukaryota > Metazoa > Arthropoda > Insecta > Hymenoptera > Ichneumonidae > Ophion > Ophion obscuratus. Next base: position 46,091,322 of record OZ023321.1, on the reverse strand, counting down.
TAACGGTTCGAGATATTTAAAAAACTTCAAATTGCAACAATGTTTTTTTTTGTGTACTATACTGAGACGGAAAAGACCGTCTCATGAACAAACCGATAGACTATCACCCCAAATATACAAAGGAGTCAACCGATTTCGGGAAAAGGAAGGGGTAAGGGAAAAACAGACCAAGACCAACACAGGATCACGTTGGTCGAACCAACAAGCACGCTAATTAAATTAATGGCGGATAACAACATAGGGAATGTAACGGCCACACAGCACAGCAGCAAAAAAATATTGAAACGTTACACTAATTGAATTAAGGGGAAAGAAAAACCGGCAGAAACCGGACAACCCAACTAATTGAATTAAGGGGAAAGAAAAAGACAGACCGACTCATTTAATTAAGGGAAGATGAAAAAGAAGGGGAAGGAAAAAGCGTTAAAAATCAGGGTATAAAAAAACGGAAATTTTTTAGGAAAGGCACTCGGAATTCTTCGTGGATCGACTAGTACTGCTTGGCAAAGTACATCCCTAGTGGAAGGAAACGCTGAGAACACGGAACGTTGAGAAACAAGAGAAACAAGGAGTCGTGCCTAAAAAGCATTAGAAACAGGGAGGCTAGAGTGGAAGGAGTCCGATCTCTTATGGAGAGACTTGAAAAAAGTGGCTACAAAAATGTGGTCAAAAAGGGATGGCGCCACTATTGCTAAGACCTCGAGAAGTGAGCTGCGTGTGACAGAGACGGAACAAGTAAATAATGAGAAGTGAGCTGTGCATAAGGCAGCATGATACTTGAGAAGTAGGCGCGTGCGAGAGAGATGCAAAATCATATATAGCCAGAACGCGCGCAAAAGTTACCCCCTCTCTAGCCTCTTACGCGCCCATCACACAATCATAGTAGCGCGTGTCCGTGAACGAGCGACGCTCGGACATCTTCGGAAAGAGCCGAGCGCGCCGAAGTTTCCCAACCGCGCCTTCGGCAGCTACACCCATCCATGGACGCTGAGCACGTTCATGTGCGACCAAGTCGAAACGAAGGCTTCGAGGGAAAAAGCAATCTGAGCACGACTCGCGCGTGACGTCACCCGACGGAACGCGCGAGGCTTTTAGATGATTTCAATGCTTATTGATTCTCTTGATTCTCTACGTTATTGATGCTCTTGATTCTCTGATCTATTGATGCTCTTGATTCTCTGCGTTATTAATGTATACAAAAAAATGTATCGCGCGCCCTGATGGCTTATTTTTTAATTTATACGTTAATTTAAATATAATACTAAATACAAATTACAACTTATTTATCTTCTAAAAAATTGTTTGCGCTTTACTCACACGCGTCCCTATGCCAAATAAATTGTAATTCATCAAAGTAAGCGGATATATATTTATATTCGCATTATTATATTCATTCTCATATACTATCATGAAGCGATAAAGCATTATCCCCAAAAACAAGCCAATCATCGATCCGGCCGCGAATTGTAAGTTACGAGAATGAATATAATTATAGTCGCATTTATAATACGACTATAAATATATTTCCGTTTACTTTTAGGAATTACAATTTATTTGGCATAGGGACGGGTGTGAGTAAAGGGCAAACAATTTTTTAGAAGATAAATAAGTTGTAATTTAGATTTATTATTACATCTAAATTAACGTAAGTAGATGCACTAGGGCGGTTCTAACCCATCGGTGGGCATCTCAGGGAGGAGCGGGGCGGCGGGGTCCAGCGCGGGGACGTGACGTCATGCCATGGGTCTCTGTGGAGGGGGTAGCCAAGTGGTCCGAAGAGTGACTGTCGGGAGGGGGAAGCCGCTGTCGACGAGTGTTTTGTGGGGGCGGGGGTCAGGTAGTGGTGAGTGAACGTTGAAAACCCATAAATTTCCTAATTTATTATAGACATAAAAAAGATTAGCATCGATGCAGTGTTTTTCTTTCTACACTATTTGGTCCGTGTGAAAATAAAACTCACACACATACGATATGTGCATGTAATGGCCATATATGGGTAGGAAAATTTCGTTAATTTGAAACGATATATGAAGGGGACGGCTTTTCAAAGCTGTTTATTTATGTGATGCAGGTGTGATGCGCTTGGTTTCGTTTTCGAAATCTTTAAAATATTTGTATGCGTGTCCACTCCTGTCACGCGAGGTCTTCGTTCCCATTTCGAAAGATCATGTTAAGATGTCACATGTAAGTCCGCCGAATCTCGCTGACTCTTGACACAGGTCTTAACAAGTCAGGGTTGAAGCTTTTTTTACATTCACAGCCACTCACGATGGGAATTTTTTTTATAGCTCGAATATTCAAAACATAGATGAAGACAACGTATTTTTTGGACAAACTATCCACTTTAGGGATCTATCGTCTTTAGCCTCGATGGACCACTTGAGCAGAGCTGCAGGACCCCATAAAATAAATCTTTTCACTCGATGCATCCCAACTTTTTATTTTTGTCTCGTTTCCCTTCCGATATACCAGCGCGTTATCGGAAAATCTGTAGGGGTCTGTACCTGTCCAGAAAAGGGGTACTCCATGGTCGAGGTGAAATCTAGCCAGACTCATCAAGCATTGATTTTTATGATCTCCACACATTTTTGGATTACCATGTATGCGCAACTTGCCTCCAAAACATAGATGAATACGACGTATTTTCGTGAAAAAAAAAACGATTAACTCTAGGGGTCTATCGTCGAAAGCCTTCGATGCCAATGGACCACTTGATCACAGCTGCAGTATCCATAAAATACATCTTTTAACCCGGTGCATCCCGACTTGTTTTCTATGTCATTTCTTTCTCAGACAATCTTTACCAACACGATATCGGAAAAAAGTCCGGTTTTTCCCCGAGATATAGGGAAAGCCGAAATTTTTCTTCCGAACGGGGAGCCATTTTTTATTATCTGCTGCCCTCCAAACTGGCCGCACTTTGAACGACGCAGTCAGTCAGCTAACATCGCGGAAGTCGTCTCCAACTTATTACTATGGATAACAACGTTGAACAAAGCTTGCATGATCAAGCCGCGCTTTTAAGTTCGTTCGAAGATTTTACTGCGTGGGAGCAACGGTGCGTCGAGTTCATCGAAGTGCTAGAAACGCAAAGTCGAACTAAGCGCCCGCGATTATTAATTGGATATCAACATTCACTAATAGCCCAAATAGCGCGTCTGGAAGGATTGAGGAGTTGTGTGCGGAGTCGTTTCATACACACGGGCGCAGGACTTGGTGATCGTGAGTTAATCTGGCGGGAGATTGAAACATCCTTCGAGAGTCGGATATTGACCGGTTCCATCATCAATCGCAGTCACATCGATCCGAAACACTTTCTAAATGATGCTCGCGTCCTAGTGCTTCATCATGTGCAAAATATTATCGGCAAGCACAACAGCATTAAAATTAATACAGTGTTTAATGGTGAATTCGCAAGTGGTGACAAACATGCGAATAAAAGCGTCAACACGCGAAATTGCGAACTATTTATCACAAGCGATTTGAACGAGTGGTATGAACAGCGTGTTATTGAGCCCACTTTAACCTTACTCGATGAATTTCAAGAACGTGATAGTGGCTGGGCATTGCAGAAAATACTTAACCTCACGATAAATGTGAATAAGTATAATCCAATGCGTGCTGGGTGCTCCATATCATTGCCGCGAGAAATAATGTTGAAGAGGGCTGTGGTTAACGTCAAATCGAGTGGTAATGCATGTTTCGCGTGGGCAGTTGTCGCTGCTCTATACCCAGCTGAACGACACAGTGACCGTCCATCTTCTTATCCTCATTATTCGACAGTGCTGAATCTGAAGGATATTAAATTCCCGGTGACGATACATCAAATTAAAAAATTTGAATTTCATAACAATCTATCGATCAACGTGTATACGACCACCACCAAAAACGACATTGTTCCAATACGAGTCACTCAACACAGGAAGGAAAAGCACATCAATTTGCTGTACATGCAAGATACTGAGGATAACAATGTGGGACATTTCGTATGGATCAAGAATCTTTCGAGACTCGTGAGGGCGCAACTGACCAAAAAGGAGCATAAAAAATATATCTGCGATCGGTATGTAGTTACTATTATATATATATATATATGTATATATAGGTAATTACCTATATGTACCTATATGTATTATTACCTATATGTTACCTATATGTATATATAGGTAATTATATATGCTAGACGAATTAAACAAAACAATCTTTTTTTGCAGGTGTTTGCACTACTTCGGTTCCGAGGAAAAATTGCAATCGCACGAGGTCGATTGTGGGCCGATAAACGACTGTGCAATTCGGCTACCAAACGACACCAATAAGTGGCTCCAGTTCAGCAACTTTAGCCGGAAAGAGCGACATCCTTTCATCGTGTATGCCTATTTGGAGTGTGTGCTGGCAAAGACCGATGGGGAGAACCTAGCGAAAGATATGTATCAACACCATGAAGTGTTTAGTATTGGATATTACGTGCATTGTTCGTATCATGATTCATTATCTTCATATCACTCGCGTCGCAGTGCTGATTGTGTATCGTGGTTTGTCGAAGAACTAAAAAATCTAGCACTGCGGATAAAAGAAATTTTCTGCGACAACGTCCCAATGGTATATTTAACACCGAGTGAGTGGGCTACTTTTCGAGCAGCGACTCAATGTCACATATGTAAGAAACCATTTGCGCAAGAAGATGTACGTGTTCGAGATCATTGCCATCTGACTGGACGCTATAGAGGCTCTGCCCATTCCAACTGTAACTTAAATTACAAACAGTCATTTTTCATTCCTGTAGTTTTCCACAATTTATCCGGCTATGATGCGCATTTTATAATCAAGGAAGTAGCCACAGCGTTCGAAGGAAGAACCAATGTGCTTCCAATTACAAAGGAGAAATACATCTCCTTCACGAAACATGTTGAAATCAAAGACGATTCAAAACATAGGATCCAATTGCGCTTCATCGATTCGTACAAATTCCTCAACACCAGTCTCGACAAATTAGCCTCATTTTTGACCGAGGACAAACTCAAAATTTTACGCATGCAATTCCCAACTCTCTCGACAGACGATTTCAATTTGCTGACGCGAAAAGGGGTCTTCCCTTATGAATATATTGATGACGTGACCAAGCTAGACGACACTTGCATACCACCACGTGACGCATTTTATAGTTCCCTGACAGATGCTACAGTATCGGAGAGCGAGTACGCACATGCTGAGAACGTTTGGGAGCGGTTCTCCATTCGAACGCTGGGTGACTATAGCGATTTATACTTGAAGACAGATGTCTTGTTATTAGCTGATATTTTCGAAAATTTTCGGAATACGTGCATTGAGAGCTATGGCCTAGATCCCGCGTATTACTACACATTGCCGGGGTATACCTGGGATGCAATGTTAAAACACTCGAATGTCAAGTTTGAATTACTAACTGACATCGACATGGTTTTATTCGATGAGCGGGGTATACGCGGTGGTCTCAGTCAATGCTCAAACCGATATGCACACGCTAATAATAAGTACATGGAGTCGTTTGATCCATCGAAAGCATCATCATACTTGATGTATTTTGACGTCAACAATTTGTATGGATGGACAATGTGTCAACCCTTGCCATATGCAGATTTTCGATGGGTCAACGACGTGTCCAATTTTGATCCATCTTCCATCGCGCTAGATTCACCGACAGGCTACATCCTTGAAGTCGACTTGGAATATCCCCAATCTCTACATGATGCGCACAAGGACCTGCCGTTTTGTCCAAACCATGAAAAACCGCCGGGTAAGCAGGGGGAAAAGCTGTTAGCAACCGTCTGTAATAAAAAAACGCTACATCATTCACTATCGAAATTTACAGCAGTGCTTACGCCATGGACTTTGCCTCACGAAAATCCATAGGGTTTTACAGTTTACACAATTCCCATGGCTGCGTTCATATATTGAGTTGAATACCCAGTTTCGAACGCTTGCCAAAACCGATTTCGAAAAGAATTTATTCAAATTAATGAATAATGCGGTCTTTGGCAAAACGATGGAGAATGTGCGCAATCATGTAGATGTAAAGCTTTTAACAAAATGGGAGGGCAGGTATGGCGCAGAGGCAATGATTGCGAAGCCAAACTTCCACAGCCGAAGTGTTTTTGCGGAAAACCTCGTTGCCGTGGAATTGCGCAATCTCGAGGTGAAATTCAACAAGCCGATATATGTGGGTATGTGCATACTCGACATATCCAAAACGTGCTTGTATGGATTTCATCATGAGTATATGGTACCTCTGTATCGAGATAAATGTAAAGTCATGTATACTGATACGGATAGTCTCATATATGACATTGAAAGCGATGATATATATGCCGACATGAAGCGCGACATTTCAAAATTTGATACGAGCGATTATTCAGCGGACAATAGGTATGGTATACCGCTCGTCAACAAGAAGGTACCCGGTCTCATGAAGGATGAATGTAATGGAGCAATTATGACAGAATTTATTGGACTTCGATCGAAAATGTATGCGACACGTGTAGAGGGTAAGAAGGACACGAAAAAAGTTAAAGGTGTCAAGAGTAGCGTTGTGGCTAGGACAATCACGTTTGACGACTATGCTCGATGCTTGAATGAAGAAGTTGAAATGGAGCGTAGTCAAACGTGCATTCGATCAAAGTTGCATAGGGTCTACACCATCCGTGAGACAAAAATCGCTCTGAGCCCACATGACGATAAGCGGTATATCATACCTGGGATCTCCGATACCCTACCATGGGGGCATTATAGAATACTATCGTAAAAAATTATGTAATTTTTTTTCTACAACGTTGATTTTTTTGTGTAAAATTGTGTACATATTATGAATATTCATGTATAAAACTCGTAAAAATTGTGTATATATTTTGTTCACTCGATGTAAAACTTGTTAAAATTATGTTTGTTGTTGTAAATATTTAATTATATAAGAATTGATTTATTATTTTTCTGTAAATAAGAAATGGACTTTTTCTAATGCCATGTGTTTATTCACTCTATCCATCTCCTCGTACCCACGTTCCACGAAAAAGGGATTATCGACGGCCAGAAGGGGGAAAAAAGCAAGCCTGCTGTGGAGTCGGTCAGAGGCCTTGGAGGGATACATGCGGAAGCGACCAGTAGTTTAGGTCAAGAGTCATAAAACATATTTATTTTTCCATTTTCTTTATTATCGACTACAAATCGGATTTACTTATCCAACTATTATGGCTATTGTCGAAACCTAACCATTTTACAAACATCCGATTACCACGCTTCTTCAACACGGCTTCAATGAGATAGATATCGGGGTGCTTGACCCTGAGGAGCTCTTGTTCGTAGAAGCCACCGGCGATCGGTTCATCTTTATGGTCCTTCAAGTGGTACGTCACGGGATGAGTTTTTTTCACACGATATATTGTAAATATTTCTGTTGTCCAGTTTGGGGTATAACCCTTTTCGAAAATAGTCTTGAATTTGCTGATTCTCACTTTATCACCAACGGCGAATTTTGGTGATGTTTTCATTGGAGTCTTTTTGAAAACTTGCTGCAGTTGCTTCTCATTTTCCGCGTTGACATTTCTCGGCTTCATCTTAATGGTACGGTGTACAGAATCATTATATTCGGCTACTAGCTTATCAAGAATATCGATCCAATTATAATTACCGCGAAGACTAAATTGCATCCACATCTTATTTTTCAATGTACGATTGAAACGCTCGCAAATGGATGCCTTCAAGTTGCTATATGTTGAATACATGTGAATATTACACTTTTTCATGAGGACCTTAAAGTCACAATTGTAGAATTCTTTTCTCCGATCGACGTGTAAGTTCTGCGGTATGCGTCCCTTAACGAGTATCGACTTCATTGCGGCTGCTGCATCTTTGCCATTCTTACTCAGCATTGGCATGGCCCAGGCGAATTTTGAGAATGTATCGATGACGGTGAGAAGAAATTTGTGTTTAGAGTTTTGACGCGCGTATGATGACATATCGACGAGATCGGCTTGCCAGGTTTCGTCCAAGCCACGGATGTCCACATGCCGACGCGGATAGTTTCGTCGAGCAGGCTTATGTAGCTCTAGCACAAGAGCGCTCCTTTTCTCGTTCATTTTCCAGTCCACGCAGTCGCGCATCCAATTCAGCAATGACGTGTGAATTACGTATCACCAAATCTTGTAGAGTTTTGACATTGGCCTCGAGTGTCTTTGCAATGTCTCTTATCGTAGCTTCAAGCCCGTTAACCAATAACTGACTACTCTCATTCATTTCTTTGCGGATGTTCTTAATGATAGTTCGGGATCTCTTTTGTAACGCACTTAGAGTGATAGCGTCATCTTCTCCTTCCGGATTTGCAATGTTACATAATTGTTTCTGCCCCAAGTCATAATGACCGTCTGCGGTAATTCTGAAGCCAATCCCAGGTCGACCTGGAGGACCTTGCTTACCGTGGAGTACACTCCTACTTGAATGACGTCCAAACACATCGACACTCATGATGAGAATGCCTAAATTCTCCGATGTTGAGTTAATAAATGATTTCAGCTTCACGCAATTCCTCGATAATCGATATAATTTCATTCGCGTGGGCCGAATTTCCGGCTGCTTGTGATGCCAGAAGTAAGCGAAGACGATCTACTAGCTCGTTTGGATTGTCCCAATAAATATAGTCCGATTGCGTGTTTTTTCTAGCTAGCTTATACTTTGGCATACCCTGTCCCACATGATGATCAACTATATTTGCAATATATGTGTTAAATTTGTGGCTGGTGTTACGTCGTATAGCCTCACTAGGCTTATAAAATTTTTTGTGCGCATTCGTCCAGATTACAATCTTTTCATAGTTTTTCAAATCGTCCGGTGCGAGAGTTTCGACATTGGGCACTTTTTTGAACAACAGCTCTGTTAATCAGACAGTTTTCGCATAACTCGCATCTCCCACGCGAATATGTTGAGAGTCGAAAATTATCGGAGAATTACCAATCATTAATTTGTTGCTTGCGAGATTCCGTACACCATATAATACATCCAAGCTTGCCTTTCTGTTTGTTTGTAATAGCAGGATATATTCACGGATCAATTCATCGACATTTTGCAAGTCATCATCATCATCCTCATATATTAATTTAAATGAATCTTGGGTTTCACTCTTGAAGGAATCTTGTGCCTCGTTCTTCAATTGATGTTTCGCACTATTTAACGCATCTCCTTCTTCAACAACATCACTCACTTTTTCGTCCTTAATTTCCTCCTTCATCACCTCACCATTTTTATATGACACCAATTTCTCCAATGGTCTCACGATAGGCTTAAAGACATCTTGCATTCTCTGCTCATCGCTATCTTTTCCAATTTTCATCATCCGATGCTTTCGTCTGATTGCATCGCTCGCCTTGGCAATTTCATTCAATACATCTTTTTCTCGCAACAGTTGTTCGCTCTTCATGTTGTCACTGCCACGGCATGCACAATACTGTCTCTTCAACTACCAGCGATGAGTCATTTATCAATGGTTAGAAAATAATCAAAACCCTGTCTATATCGACCTTCGTTAATATCGCTATCCTTATCAATCGTGACAAATGCATACTTGTCGGAATTCCAGCATTTTACGCACATGTTTTTAAAGCACGTATAAGTCATATCCGTATTAACATGATCGTTGTGACGTGTTTGAGATTCATATCGTCCTGCTTGAAAAGCACCACGAAATTTGCATTATCGATCCCTGTGCGCTCGGTTTTTTAAAAACATGTTTTAGCTTTTATAAAACAAATAGGCTTTACGCGTTGTTTTAATTGACCGAAAAATAAGTGGCAACTATTCCAGACCGAAGTGGAATCTTGACCGAAACACTTGCAGGATGTGTTTCTTGAAAAAGAAACAAATACTTAAGAAACAGTGCTTCTTTTGCAATTCTTTATTTCCTCTTCGAAAAATTTTAATGCATGTCCTAAGAAATCTTCAATAATTTCTACTTTGCAGTTTCCGAAACGGTTTGCGTTGGTAAATTTAAAAAACACCTCTTTTCCGACCTTTAAGCGAAGAACTCTCGAGTAGGATAAATTAAAATAATTCACTAACTTTGTTTTATGTTTTCCAGCCTGGAAAGTATTTATTGTAATGAACCCAATAATTTTTCATTTTTTTCAGATTCCCGGCCCCAACGCAAAAAAAAAAGAATTTCAATCATTCCATAAATTGTAGGTTTTATTGTCCTTAAAAAAATAGATTTTTTTTTAATATCACCGTTTTTACAAGTTTACAAGTAGAGCACGTCGCGTGTGGTCGCGTGAATCAGCGGTTATGTTCGGTTTTGTTTACTTTGGAAATCTATTTCCGTCTCTCTCACACAGCCTGCATCACTCTATAGCAGTGATCCTCGTGGTCACGAGTTGAAACAGTCGGTGTTTCAATAAGAGGCCATCTCCCACCACTAAAATTTTGAGCAAGTTTCAAGACCTGTATGTAAGACCGTGGTCCAGACCTGTATGTAAGACCGTGGTTTAAACCATGGAGACTAGAGTAAAGGAGCCCGAACGCATATGGCGGAATCGTCGAAAAGTGGACCATGAAAGTGATGAAAGATCTTGTAGGTCGAAAAATATCCGCAAGCGATACCAGCGCCTGGTACGGAATAGCATAGGTGGTGGATAGGATAGGCGGATAGGATAGGTGCGTGAGGACCGGCGTATCAGTTTTGTGACATACATACCGTGACTGTTAGTTACTATATATGTGAATATTACATATATGTCAGTTACATACAGTTTACGCAGTTAACGCTGTTACGCATCGTTGAGTGTGAGACGTACAGGTCCGTCTCATTATTATTTCCCCCCACCACAAATTCAAAAGCTAACCGATTTTGGGTAAACGCCAGAGAGACCCACTAATTAGATTAAGGGTAGACCAAAGAAATGGGAAAGTAAAACCAGTGAAAACCGGTAAAATCCGGATAACCATTAATTTAATTAAAGGAAGACGGAAAAGAAGGGGAAACGAAAAGCGTTAAAATCCGGGTATAAAAGGACGAGAATTTTGGAGGAAAGTCACTCTTTGAGTCCCTCGTGGATCGACAAGTACTGCTTGGCAAAGTACATCCCTAGTGGAAGGAAACGCTGGGAACACGGAACGTTGAAAAAGAAGAGAAACAAGGAGTCGCACCTAAAAAGCATTAGAAAGATCGCTTTCTTCATTCGTCGTGGATCGACAAGTACTGCTTGGCAAAGTACCTCCCTAGTGGAAGGAAACGCTGGGAACACGGAACGTTGAGAAACAAGGAAAAAACGGAGTTGCGCCTAAGGAGCTTTAGAAAGCTCTCTTCATTTTTTGGAAGATAACAAGTACTGCTGGACCAAGTACATCCCTCGCGGATCGGAAACGTCTAGAACACGGAACGTTAAGGAACAAAAAACGAAGAAGAATTGAAATAAATTTATTTTTATGAGAAAATATTGGAAAATCAAAGAAAAAGAAAAAAGAGCAATAAGGAAAGTTAACCACTTAAGGGGAGCGAACAATTATCGAAAATAGTTAGGAAAATTAGAGCAGGAGAAAATAGGATCCGAGAAGGTAGCATAACGAGCGAGCGTTGCGAATAGAGATAAGGGAAGAATATTAAATTTGAAAATACACGAAATATTACATTAGGAGATAAGGAAGAGTACGCTACAGTCATACGAAACCCATACACACACACACACACACACACACACACACACACACACACACACACACACACACACACACACACACCGTGATCATCGAGCTATCAGGCATCAGGAGCATCAGGATCGAAGAAAGAACAAGGAGGTATTCCGAAATTACGAGAGCGCCGAAACCTATGCAAAAAAGGGTCAATCGAGTGCTCGCGGCACATCTCTCGATTAGACTATCGTAGACCGGTTGGTGACGATATCGCACGCCGAGATCAAGGACCGGGCGATCAATTATCGACGCGCGATAATTGATCGGGAGAGAGCATCGATCACCGCGGCGCAAAGGGCAGAGCTAGGGTAGGGGAATAGATCGTGGCGCGTGACGAGAGAGAGCGCGCGCCCACAGCCCGTAGATCGCGAGTCCTAGCGCCACGAGTGAGAGAGCGCCGCGACTCGACTCGCCCTAAGGGAACGATACAACGGAAAGTACCGCGTCGCTATAGGCTAAGCACCGATACCTATCGCGCCGCTAGCGAAAGCACGTCGCAAACTCAGGCCGACAGAAGCCACAGAAACAGAAGAGAGGGTATAGTCAATATCGATCCATGATAAGGGATCCCGCCGAACTAAATGTACCATGCGAATAAAGACCAATTGACCGACCGAGAAAAACATTGCGGAAAATACAAAAACAACACAAACAACACACTACACTTATACATAGCGTTAATTTTGCATTATATCGAGCCATAACAACTTGAATAAATCATACTTTTGTTAAAAAATACCCAAAACACCTGAGTTTCTATTAATTTCTTCACTGTTCGAGTCCCCGAACCTATACATTTATTTGTAACGAAATAAGACCCGTTACAAGTGATATTATGGTATTAAAAGTATTTATAAAATCAAAACAGAAAAAGATCATCCAATAAAGGTAAGAACTGAACCTTAATATTATGTGTATGTAATTAATTCGCGAATTAGCGAAAATATTGACAAATATTGACATCGGCATGTGCAACCACGTATTGATTCATTTTGTCAAATCGGTTGTATTTTTTTTATTGCATGCTATCGTCGCCGAATTGAATTATAATTGCCATTAATATCAATGCTGTTAGAGATTTCTTTGATACAGCAAAAATGTAATGCATGATGCTTGCACAAAAAAACGTTTTTTTAGATTTGTTAAAGATGGCCATGGCCGTCTTGCTATTTTAAATTTACGCGCGCGTCTGGGCAGACAGATGGCGCGTGGGAACGCCACAAGGCGAGCATGGAGTCGAGAGGGCTTGCCAGGAACTGAGACAGTGGGTTAGAGGGAGAGAGAAGCGGGAGAGTGGTTTCTTCTCGCTCGGACGGTCTCAGCGTACGGACGTGAGAGTTCGGAAGCGAGGGTGAGAGAGAGAGTGAGATAGAGTACGATTGGGATAGAACGGCCATGTGCGGTGGCTCGCGCGAAGGCGGAAGCGTGCCTCGCGCGTAAGGGAATTGTAGTACGATTAACCGCGATAGTGCGGGGAACGTGCGATTACTTACCTTAGTTTTAAACTTACCTTCTAGTTCGTTGCTGTAATAAATAGTCAAGTAAATTATACGTGTGTTGAGTGTGCCGCAAGGTCTGAGACTTTTATTAATACGTCTCGTATTTAACAGATTAAATATGCGAATCCTTTAATATAAATACTCCTCGCTCCCATTTCGTTATAATGTATTACCTATAATATTTAATTGAATTTATTTTTTGTTTTCAGGTTCGCCATGGGTTTTCAGGTTCGCCATATTGCGTTTACCCCGCATGACCCTTCCACCACTAGAATATGTAGTTTTCTAATATTTAAGTTGTTACCCCGACTGGGGTTTAGGTTCGGTTTGGTTTGTTGGTTGGTTTGAGGTTTGATGTAAATTATATATTTTTTAATTTCTTTTTGTAGCGACAAAAAAATATTTTTCTTGGAAATCCAGTATGCAATTATGGCTGTTTAATCGTACATGTCACCGTATAAAAATAAAACATTTACAGTATGGACCACCTCCAAGTAAAAAAATTACTGAAATATTATCATTTCATAATTTAAACTAAAGCATATAAATATTCCTCTTCCGTATTACAAGGTGCGCTAATAAGAAACAAATATACGACAAATTGCGGATCGACGATTCAAAATCACCGCGCGGAAGGAGCCCGCAATGGTAGCGCCGCCAGGAGGGTACAATCCGCGAATCGTTCATCACTTTCACAACCATTTCGCCAGAATTGCGTTCGGGCTCCTTTACTCTAGTCTCCATGGTTTAAACTCCAGATCAGGTTTGACTTATTTGGCTGTTTGATTAATATATGTTTTTTATTGGCTTTTTCCAGCTGCACAGGGTCTTTCCCTTTTTACGAGCCCCACAATCCGCCTCAACGTCGTTCTACCTCCGATTCCACATCGCTCCTCGGCCACCTATTCCACCAGAGATTAGTAGGGTGATGCACAGCGCTCCCCTTTTCGGCGTGCCTCGTAAATGGCGCTAAATCGCGGCGGCGAGTTCGGGAGTATGATTTCGTAGTCATCGCCGCTGTCGAGGTTGCAGATTCCCTTGTAGCCGCGCGAGTCCGTGATCACCGCTCAAGTCGGTATCGCAGTCAGCGAGAACACGAATGGGTAGCTCGGTGGAGAAAAGTCTCTGCCCCTCGCAAATCGCGCTCGCTCTACAAGCGAACGGAGCGAGGTTTTCCGTCCGATCGAGCTCGACATACATGTGTCGCCGTACTGCGGATTGGAATATGCATTAAATGAATTTCAAAGTGAAAAACATCTATTGAAGTCATTGTTTTCTCTCGGTTGCCCGTTTATGCCGAAAATGCGGGTTAAAAAAATTAACGACGCACCGCGTTGAAAAATAAAACGCCGAAACGACCGTGGAAGGTTCACAAAGAAATCTTGAGCCTTTGCCGCGATCGTTTCGACATTTTTTTTTCAACAATAAACATTATGCATAAGGGTGTATCATAAATGTTTCTTTATCTGCAATACGCGTTGTGGCTGAGTTGGCAGCGTGGCGGATTAACGATGCTTACGGTCCGGGTTCCATCTCCAGTGAATCAACTTTTTTTTGGTCATTTTATATTCAGAAAATTTCGAACTCACTCTCGCTTTAGCTATTCTTGCCTGTTCAGGCATTATTTATGATATTTAATTCGTATATGCTTAATAAAAAAAACAAGACATAAAAGTTACCCCCTCTCTAGTCTCTTACGCGCCCATCGCCCAATCATGATAGCGCGTGTCCGAGAGCGAGCGACGCTCGGACATCTTCGGAAAGAGCCGACCACGGTCGAAGTTTCCCGACCGCGCCTTCGGCAGCTACACCAATCCATGGACGCTGAGCACGTTCATGTGCGGCCAAGCCGGAACGAAGGCTTCGAGGGAAAAAGCAATCTGAGCACGACTCGCGCGTGACAGCAGCCGACGGGACGCGTGAGGCTTTTAGATGATTTCAATGCTTGTTTACCTCTTGAATCTCTGCGTTATTAATGTATACAAAAAATGTATCGCGCACTCTGATCGCTTATTCTTTTAGTTTATACGTTTGTTATAGACCATAGGTCTCTCTCGGAGCCCGGCACGATTATATCCGCGAGCGCACTATGTCTCCCGCGAGTCCGGCTCGCGCGGTTTAGATGCACCGTGACACGGGTCAAAGGTGGAATCGTGCGGGAAGGAGAGGTTCGGTCGAAGTAAACGAGGCGACGCACGCGATTACGTAGTATGAAATTAAATGTTTAATATTGGTATGCGCGATTACAGTTCTCGCGAACTGGTCGGGGCTCGGTGTACCCCGCTCGCTTGCCGCGGACGCAGTTGCTCTCTCTCTCTCTCTGTAGAGCTGTTACGCGACGCGCTACAGTACCTCGCAGTTCGGTACCTCGAGAGAGAAGAAGCATCCTTATCGCCAACTCCCGATCCTCGGCTTCCTAACGCCCCTCCTACGCGTCGCTACCATTCTCTCACTTCTCTTTCCTCGCGCTCCGTAGCGCGCGAGGTTTGAACATTGGGTTGGCGCTCGCGCTGCTGTTACACTCGACCATCCTGCTCCATTGTTCGTCCTCGATCAACTGGGGTGAGCACGTAGTCCTGGAGAGCCGCGGGTGCGCGCCGTAGGCGCGTCGGTCGGGTGTCACTCTCGGTGCTATTCTCGACCTTGTCCGTTGGAGTCGATGGCGCGTCGTCGCCCGATGACTCGTCGGTCGTGGTATCGTCATCGCGATGAGGGCGCCAGCCACGCAGCTGGCTCGCGTGGGCCGTACGAGTGTACCGACGTTCCTCATGACCCGTGGTCTCTACCACCCGGTAGGTGTCGCCCGGAAGCTTCGCGACGATGGCTAGCGGTCCGCGATACCGCGGCTGTAGCTTCCTGCCGTCCTGGGTGTTTTCCTTGGCCGCCGCCACGAACACGACGTCGCCGACGGCGTATTCGGGGTTGCGGATTCGGTGTCGCTCGTACCGTGCCTTCATTCACTGCTGGGCTTCTTGGATGCTGGCTCTGGCCTCGTGCTGGAGTTCGTGTGGGGGCGTGTACCGCTCCCTCGCGTTCACGGCGATCCGTACGGGGCCACCGTCTCGGCGGGCCGTGTACCCGTACAGCATCTCGAAGGGACTTCGCTGGGTGGACGCGTTCGGGCTATCATTTAGGTCCCTCTGGACCTTCTCAAGGCGTCGATCCCAGTCTCTCCCTTCCGGGTCCTCTAGGCTGGTCTGCAGGGCTGCCGTTAGGGTACTGTTGACTCGTTCGACCAATCCGTTCGCCGCGGATGTCGAGGGGAGGTCAGCGTGTGCCGTATGCCACGGCGTGCGCAGAACTCCTCGAATGCCTTGGCAGTGTAGCAGGTACCCCGGTCGCTGACGATCCGCTCGGGGACTCCGAAGTTGCCCACCAGTCTCTCCAGCGTGCGCAGTACCCCGCGGGTTTTCGTGTCTCGCACGGCCTGCAAGACCACAAACTTCGTCAGTGAATCCACGATAACGAGGGCATATTTGTTCCCGGATGACGACGTTACAAAAGGACCCAGGTGGTCGATATGGATGAGCCCAAAGGGCCGATGTCCTGGCGGAATTGGGTGCAGTTCGCCCGCTGGCCTACCCCGCTTGGCCTTTGCTAGTATGCATTGCAGACAGGCCTGTAGATGAGCTCTCGTGTACCGTCGCATGCCTGTAAAATAATAATGCTGCGCCAGCATCGCGCAGGTGCGGTCCCTCCCTTGGTGACTCCGCTGATCGTGGTACCGCACGAGCAAACTTTTGCGCATCGCCCGCGGTACGACGAGGAGGCTACGACCGCTTCGCTGTTTATAAATGATCCCTCCTTCCAGGACATATTGGCGGACTTTCTCCCTTTTCGAGGCGGTCCTCTGGGTTTCCGGTGTGGTCAGGACCCGGTATTTTTCCCGCAGTTCCGGATCCACTCGCTGGTACAAACTCACATCCTCCGCGTCGGTGATTAACGTTTGCATAACCCCTCCTCCGTCTGAAGCCCCTTGAGACTGCTCGTCGGGCACTGGGGCTCGACTCAAGGCATCCACGTGACCCATTCGTTCCCCGGGTCGGTGCTCGATCTCGTAGTCGAATTCGGTGAGAACGTTCACCCATCTCACCATTTGGGGGTTGGTGGTCCTCGCCGTGCTAATGTGCACCAGGGCTTGGCAGTCGGTTACGATTTTAAACGGCACGTTCAACAACAATGGTCGCAATCGGCCAACGGCCCATATGATGGCCAAGAGTTCGAGCTTACTCGAGTTATAATTACGTTCTGGATCACTCGTGCATCGACTAAGGGCATACGTTAACTGCCACTGGCCCTCGTCATCCTTCTGCAACAATACTGCGCCTAATCCCTCAGCGCTGGCGTCAGTGTGCAGTTGCGTCTCTCGCGATGGCTCGAACGGTCGTAGAGCGGGCTTGCTTGAAAGGGCCTCTTTCAACTGGTGCAAGGCTCTCCGATGTTCCTCTGTCCACTCGTACTCCGTGTCCTTCTTCAGCACCGCATGTAGGGGAGTCGCCATCCGCGCGAAATGTGGGACGAACCGCCTAAAAAAACTCGCCACCCCTAAGAACCGACGCAGCTCGGTGGGATTCCTCGGTGTGGGGTACTCCGTGATGGCGCGTACTTTGGCGGATCCGGGCTCGATGCCTCGCTCGCCGATCTCGTACCCCAGGTATGTGACCCGCCTCTGCAGGAACCGGCGCTTGCTCAATTTCATGGTGAAACTCGCTCCTCGCAGTGCCTGCAGCGTTTGTACGAGTCTCGTCCGTAGGTCAGGCCAGTCTCGACCTGGAATGAATATGTCGTTTAAATAATACAACACGACGCTATCTCGCAAGGGTCTGAGTGCCCGCTGCATGGCCTTCGAGAAAAACGCCGGGCCGTTCATGAGTCCGAAGATCATTCGCGTGAATTCGGCGGTCTCATCCGGCGTGATAATAGCTGTTTTGGGCATCGCATCCTCGGACATCGGGATCTGAAGATACCCGTGCGCCAGGTCTAACGTGATAAATAGACAGTTACTTCCGATCAAGGCCAAGTGATCATCTAGATTTGGTATTGGGAAATGGACCCTTTCCGTTTGGTTGTTCAGACAGCGGAAGTCGACCACCATCCTCGACGTGCCGTCCTTTTTCGTCACCAGGAGAACCGGGCTTGCGTACGGGGAACTCGTATTCTTCGCGATACCAGCCTGACGCCATTCAGCCAAGATCCGGCGCAGTTCGGCGCGCTCCTGCTCGCTCGCTCGGTACGGCTTGGAGCTCACAGGACGCGCGTTCGGCTTCTCCTGGATTTCCATTACCACGTCCGTCGCCTTGCCCAGCTCCTCTAGACTCAACGCTACGCAGTCTCGATAGTCGTTTAGGGTGGACACTAGTTCTCGTATTACCTCAATCGGCTGGTCACTGCCGACGTCCAGATTCGATTCCGTTATCGGCCTCCGGTTTCCTGGTACGCGGATCCAGGGCAGCGTTTCCGTCGACCCTTGCAGTAGCCGTTGCTTGGCCTGGACGGACTGCACCTCGCACCCCTCGTTGATGACTGCTAGCCGACGCTCTTCGGGTCCACAGACGACGTCGATGAGGCGGATCTCCGCCACTGGTAGCGCAGTCGACGTGGTTGCCTCCATTGTCGTTTCCACCTCTCCGCAGTTCTCCCCGCTTATTAAATGTCTCGCATTCTCCTTGTACCGGAAGTGCAGCTCGTTGCCACTTTTCAGGTACTCCACGTACGGCTTTTCTGTGAAGGATCGACCGATGATTGATTCCACCTACTGTGTGTCATCTGGCACCACCCGCAACAGGATGCCTGGCACCATCACCCCGTCTACGGTAATGTCCGCCTTGATCATCCCCGGAGAGGTCACGCGGTAGTGCGCTGGCCCGAACGGCTTCAGCTCCGTACCCGTCGGGATTAATACGTGCCCGTCCAACAGTGTGCGTGTGGCTTTAATGGTGCACTCTGAGCTGCCCGGGTCGATCTGGGCCTGCACTTCATTATCGCCTACCTTAACCGTCTTGAAATATTTGTCGGCCACACTACTCACCCGGTCTTCGGTCAGGGAACGCACATGAGCCACTGGTGTGGCTGCGATGCAGTTTCTCCGGGTGTGCCACGTCCTTCCGCACTGTTGGCATTTCTCCAGCCGCCGAGGTTCAGTACACTCCCATGCCAGGTGCCCGTATCCATCACAATTGTAGCACCTGGGTGCCCCTTCAACATTGCGAGACGGTAGACGGACCGCCTCCGGTCGGCTGGCGCCAGGCCGCGCGCGTTCGCCTGCGTCTTCTACCGACGGTGGACTCGAGATGGGACCGGGGCTACTCACGATTCGCGGTCGTTCCCGGGCGGGCATCCGCTGTGCTATCGGCGTTCGTTCGACCCGCATGGCCAACGTCCGCTCATTGTGGCCAAGGTCGTGGAGAAGTTCGTCCAGGATGTAGTGCGGTCTCGACAGCAGCGACAGGCACAGCTCGCGCGACCACAGGCCGTTAAGGATCTGTTCCTTCGTATCCCTTAAGTCCAACCCTATCTCCATGCAATACCTCGCTTTTGCATGAAAGTACGCGTTGAGCTCCTCGTCCTTACCTTGTGACCGCTGTGTCATCTTCCGCTATTTGGTGGCTATGCTCTCCATCGTGCAGAAGGTCTGCCTGAAGGCGGCTTTGAAGAGTGACCAGGATCGCAGGGACGAGGCCCTGGCCTTATACCAGTCCCGTGCGCCGCCCTTGAGGTGCATCTTTGCGGCTTCTAGGGCGTAACTGTCCGGCCACTGACGGCTACTCTGCATTGACTCCAAATTATCTATCCAGTCACTGGCACTGGTTCCGTGACCGTCGCCCCGGAACTCCTCGATGTTCTTACTGAGGTCCGGTATCATCTGGAATAACGGCACGTCTGCGCGCGGCAGTGCGTTCAGCGCCATCCGCGCCATTAGTCGACGCAACAGGTCTTCGGTTGCCTCAGCGTCGTGCAATGCCGCGCGGAACGTGTCGTCGAGGTTAGGTTGGGTCGGACGTTCGGGAGGCTTCGGGCCTTCTTCGGCGCGCCTCGGCTCGCTTCTCGTCGACGACCCCCCACCCTCCGGCTCCTCTACCGTCGTGGCCCATACTCCAATCCGATCGACGCCATCTTGCGCCCTCCGACCCAGCGACTCGCGTAGTCGCTGTCCGTTACCCGACACGTGGTCCAGTTCGTCGCGCATGCGCGTGATTTCCCTACTCACGGCGCCCTCGGAGTTGGCACCATCTTGTGTTGCCGCACGTGGTTCGTCGGAAGCCTGCCCCAACGTGGCCTCGTAATAATCCTCGAAAGCGCGCGCACTCGCCATGCGCGCCACTCCACCCGCACATGCACCTTTCGAATCCCACTTCTGAAGTGTTATAGACCATAGGACTCTCTCGGAGCCCGGCACGATTATATCCGCGAGCGCACTATGTCTTCCGCGAGTCCGGCTCGCGCGGTTTAGATGCACCGTGACACGGGTCAAAGGTGGAATCATGCGGGAAGGAGAGGTTCGGCCGAAGTAAACGAGGCGACGCACGCGATTACGTAGTATGAAATTAAATGTTTAATATTAGTATGCGCGATTACAGTTCTCGCGAAGTGGTCGGGGCTCGCGGTACCCCGCTCGCTTGCCGCGGACTCAGTTGCTCTCTCTCTCTGTAGAGCCGTTACGCGACGCGTTACAGTACCTCGCGAGAGAAGAAGCATCCTTATCGCCAACTCCCGATCCTCGGTTTCCTAACGCCCCTCCTTCGCGTCGCTCCCATTCTCTCACTTCTCTTTCCTCGCGCTCCGTAGCGCGCGAGGTTTGAACATTGGGTTGGCGCGCGCGCTGCTGTTACACGTTAATTTAAATATAATAAATCTAAATTACAACTTATTTATCTTATATGAAATTATTTACGCTTTACTTACACCCGTCCTTATGCCAAATAAATTATAATTCGTAAAAGTAAGTGGAAATATATTCGTATTATTATATTCATTCTCATATACTTTCATCAAGCGATAAAGCATTATCATTATGTATCCGGCCGCGAATCGTAAGTACCAGAAAGTGCCCATATTTACAAGCAATGAGGTGGTCCCGTTGGTAGCGTTCCTGGCTTCGGTCCACAGGGACACGGGATCGTTCCCCGCGCTGAGTGCTTTTTTAAAAATTATTATTACTATTAATTCTTATTTGATTAGTTATTGAATGAATATAATAATACGAATATAAATTCCATCCGGCCGTGAATAGTAAGTACCAGAAGGTGCACATATTCTACAAGCGATGAGATGGTCCCGTTGGTAGCGTTCCTGGCTTCGGTCCGAAGGGGCCCGTAGTGCAAATTTTTCTCCAAATTTTTCATAATTTCTCATATTTTAGTCATATTTGAGATTTTCGGAGAAAAAATTATTTAAAACTGACTCAAGTTCTGGTCTATTTCCCAATAACACATTTTTTCACTGAAAATTCATGATTTTTCATTTTTTCCCCGGAAATTTCTCATTTTCCTATGACCTGAGTGAACGGCTGCGGAGATATTCGGAGAAAAGTTAAAGATGAAAAGAAATGAGATTTCCGTAAAAAAAAACTTATTCTTATTTTTTTTCCGAAACTTTTTCTTTTTCCTATTGAGTGAACGGTTGCGGAGATATTCGGAGAAAAGTTATATATGAAAAAAATGAGATTTTCGTAAAAAAAACTTATTACATTTTTTTATCCCTCATAATTCTTAGAAATAATGAATTTCCGAAATTTTTGCAAACATTATTTTCCTTAAGGGGTAACACCACTGTAACGACCTGCCACGAAGCGTTTTAGACTAATAATACTTGGGGTAATTATTAAGCATATATTGAAGTATATTGCAAAAAAGATTTATGGGAAAATATTGCAAAATGGCGACACTGCAGCAAATTCTTCCGAGACATGTTGAACTTAAGGTGCCCTGCGGCACGCAGTATAACTTGTGCCAATTTTAACCTGGATAAAATATTTTTTTCAAAATTAAATCTAGATGAGTGTAGCAAGTGAACCACGTAGGGGATTTTAGAAATATTGTTTTTTGAGTAATTGCCGAGTATTTGACTAAAAATGTTCAATTTTTTTAAAGACAGTTATTTGTTCATAAATATTGTTTTAATTAAATTATCGAAAATCCCCTACGTGGTTTAGTAGCTACACTCATGTAGACTTAATAAAACAAAATCATTTTTTTTAGATTAAAATTGGCACAGTTCTACTGCGTGCCGCAGAGGTTCGACATGCTTCGGAAGAATTACTGCAGTGTCGCCATTTTGTAATATTTTCGGATGAAAAATTTATAGCAATATACTTAAATATATGCTCAATAAAGACCGCAAGTATTATTTGTTTATCACATTTTCTTCCGCCAAAAAAAAATATTAAAAAATACTTCCTGTAAGGCCGTTACAGTGGTGTTACCCCTTAAAGTCTTCATATAATTTACGAGATTTTCCCGTGATTGTAATTAAAATGACGAAATATTCGGAAAAAATTCGGAGAAACTCGGATGTTTGCGTAAAAATAATTGTCCGCAAAACTCCGAATTCTTCATATTTGTTCCAATTCATCGAAAAATTCGGAAAAAATTTCCGGCAAAAATCGGAGTTTTTCGGAATAAAATTTGCACTAGGGGCGCGGGATCGTTCCCCGCGCACAGTGCTTTTTTAAAATTATTATTACTATTAATTCTTATTTGATTAGTTATTTTTATTAATTATCATTATTATTTTAATTAGTTATCTTTTAGTGTCGAAAAATTTAACGCGCAATCTGACCGCTTATTTTATTAGTTTATATGTTGATTTAAAGATAATAATAAATCTAAATTACAACTTATTTTACTTCTGAAATTATTTTTGCGCTTTACTCACACCCGTCCCTATGCCAAATAAATTGTAATTCATAAAAGAAAGCGGAAATATATTCGTATTATTATATTCATTCTCATATACTTTCATCAAGCGATAAAGCATTATCATTATGTATCCGGCCGCGAATCGTAAGTACCAGAAAGTGCCCATATTTACAAGCAATGAGGTGGTCCCGTTGGTAGCGTTCCTGGCTTCGGTCCACAGGGACACGGGATCGTTCCCCGCGCTGAGTGCTTTTTTAAAAATTATTATTACTATTAATTCTTATTTGATTAGTTATTGAATGAATATAATAATACGAATATAAATATATTTCCGCTCATATACTTTCATCAAGCGATAGAGCATTATGATAATGCTTTATCGCTTGATGAAAGTATATGAGCGGAAATATATTTATATTCGTATTATTATATTCATTCAATAACTAATCAAATACTTTCATATACTTCTTTCATATACTACTTTCATATACTGTACGCTTATATACTTTCATCAAGCGATAAAGCATTATCATAATGCTTTATCGCTTGATGGAAGTATATGAGAATGAATATAATAATACAAATATAAATAAATTTCCGCTTACTTTTATGAATTACAATTTATTTGGCATAGGGACGGGTGTGAGTAAAGCGCAAACAATTTTTTAGAAGATAAATAAGTTGTAATTTAGATTTATTATTATATTTAAATTAACGTACAAACTAATAAAATAAGCGGTTAGAGTGCGCGATACATTTTTGGACACTAAAAGATAACTAATTAAAATAATGATGATAATAAAAATAACTAATCAAATAAGAATTAATAGTAATAATAATTTTTAAAAAGCACTGAGCGCGGGGAACGATCCCGCGCCCCTAGTGCAATTTTTTTCCGAAAAAATCCGATTTTTTCCGATTTTTTCTATGAATTGGAACAAATATGAAGAATTCGGAGTTTTGCGGACAATTATTTTTACGCAAACATCCGAGTTTCTCCGAATTTCTCCGAATATTTCATCATTTTAATTACGATCACGGGAAAATCTCGGAAATTATATGAAGACTGTGAGGGGTAACACCACTGTAACGGCCTTACAGGAAGCGTATTTTTTAATATTTTTTTTGGCGGAAGAAAATGTGATAAACAAATAATACTTGCGGTATTTATTGAGCATATACTTAAGTATATTGCTATAAATTTTTATCCAAAAATATAACAAAATGGCGACACTGCAGCAATTCTTCCGAAGCATGTCGAACCTCTGCGGCACACAGTATAACTGTGCCAATTTTAATCTTAAAAAAAGAATTTTGTTTCATTAAGTCTAAATGAACATTTTTAGTCCAATACTCGGCAATTACTCAAAAATCAATATTTCTAAAATCCCCTACGTGGTTCACTAGCTACACTCATCTAGATTTAATTTTTAAAAAATATTTTGTCCAGATTAAAATTGGCACAAGTTATACGACGTGCCGCAGGGCACCTTAAGTTCAACATGCCTCGGAAGAATTTGCTGCAGTGTCGCCATTTTGTAATATTTTCCCCTACATTTTTTTTGCAATATACTTCAATATATACTTAATAATTACCCCAAGTATTATTTGTCTAAAACGCTTCGTGGCAGGCCGTTACAGTGGTGTTATCCCTTAAGGAAAATAATGTTTGCAAGAATTTCGGAAATGTATTATTTCTCAGAATTATGAGGGATAAAAAATGTAATAAGTTTTTTTTACGAAAATCTCATTTTTTTCATCTATAACTTTTCTCCGAATATCTCCGCAGCCTTTCACTCAATAGGAAAAAGAAAAAGTTCCGAAAAAAATAAGAACAAGTTTTTTTTACGAAAATCTCATTTTTTTCATCTTTAAATCTTCTCCGAATATCTTCACAGCCGTTCACTCAGGTAATAGGAAAAAGGAAAATTTCCGGAAAAAAAAACTAATAATAATCAGTTTTTTTTACAAAAATCTCAATTCTTTTCATCTTTAACTTCTCTCCGAATATCTCCGCAGCCGTTCACTCAGGTTATAGGAAAAAGAGAAATTTCCGGGAAAAAAATGAGAAATCATGAATTTTCAGTGAAAAAAAATGTGTTTTTGGGAAATAGACCAGAACTTGAATCTGTTTTAAATCATTTTTTCTCCGAAAATCTCAAATATAACTAAAATATAAGAAATTATGAAAAATTTGGAGAAAAATTTGCACCACGGGCCCCTGTGGACGAAAGCCAGGAACGCTCCCAACGGGACCATCTCATCGCTTGTAGAGTATGTGCACTTTCTGGTACGTACGATTCGCGGCCGGATGAATGATTGGCTTGTTTTTGGGGATAATGCTTTATCGCTTGATGAAAGTATGATAATTAATATAATAATACGAATATAAATATATTTCCGCTTACTTTTATGAATTATAATTTATTTGGCATAAGGACGGGTGTGAGTAAAGCGTAAACAATTTTATATGAGATAAATAAGTTGTAATTTATATTTATTATTATATTTAAATTAACGTATAAACTAAAAAAATAAGCAATCAGAGTGCGCGATACATTTTTTTGTATACATTCTGGTGATTTCTGGTTCTGGTTGATTTATATAATATCACGGGAACAACGTTGCTATCGTACTACGCCGTTCTGCGGCGTTATGATGCTTCTTTATCGCATGTGCTACCCACAAGATGATATTCAGATTGCGACTTACTAGAAGAAAATTGATGAATCAATCATTTTAAACAAATCGAAATATTGTCCGATGCATCGCGCGTGCGGAATAATGAAATTGGTGAATAGGACATAAAAAACCGGAATGACACTGTTCTGAAATCCGTTGGATCCATCACGGACCAATATGCCTATCAATCACCACCAATTATCCTTAAATGAAATGGATTATCTTTCATTTGAGACTTATTGGAACGAGATCGGTGATCAAAAACTCAATGAAACTGAAATACCACTGCGCCATTTTCCGTTGGATCCATCAGCTGCCTACTACAGTCCTCTAATGCCTATGTCTAACCGCAGATGGTTTTTCGATCAGCCTAATTAAGGATCTAAGTACCAAACTTTTTTATGAAGCTACCAATCACTACAGACCGATTATCTTCCGTTTGGGACTTATTCGAACGAGATCAGTGAAGAAAAAAAATTCATTTTAAGTTCAAATTAAGAAATTTTATTCCGTTAGATCCTTCAGCAGCCAACTATAGCGCTCTATTGCTTGCGTCTAACCGTAGATGGTTTTTCGATCGGCGTAATTGAGGAATCAACTTCCATACGTTTTAATTGAGCTACCAATCTCTACCAAACGATTATCTTCCGTATGAAACTTATTAGAACGAGATCGGTGAAGAAAAACATAAAGAAATAAAAATATCACGGCTCCGTATTTCGCTAGATCCTTCAGCAGCCAATTACAGCCCTCTATCGCCTGTGTCTAAGGTTCGATGATTTTTCGATCGGCGTAATTAAGCAATTAACTACCAAACGTTTTAATTAAGCTATAGATCACTACCAAACGATTATCTTCCGTTTGAGACTTATTGGAACGAGATCGGCGAAGAAAAACATAAATAAATTGAAATATCACTGCGCTGCATTCCATTGGATCTATAAATCACCAATTACGGCCCTCCATCGTATGCGCCTAAACGTAAATTGTTTTTCAACCGGGATAACTAATGAATTAACTACCAAACGCTGGGATTTGCATATTTGTGACCACCAAACGATTCTGCATCGATTCAGCGTGGCATTTTATAGATTGCGTGATAAATAAAAAAGGTCCGGCCAACTTTGCGGAAAAAAGTCTCATTTAGTTATAACGAAACGGTCGACCACCAAACCTTCTTATTAGGCTACCAATCACCACCAAACGACCACCAAACGATTAGGAATGAAAAAACCTTGAGAAGTTAAAGTTGTTCGGCTAAGTTTATGGTGGTATCCCGGCAGCCCATCATTGGGTCATCTCGCTTCTGTGACTTCCTCGAGAGTTCCTTTGATTTGATTCTTTATTAGTAATAAGTTTCCGCACACTGCAATTAAATAATTATTTCTAAATGAGGTCACGAATGAAAAAAAATATTACGCATCGGCTATGACAGGTCAGTATCCAAAGTCATAACCGAACCAAGAACGGATATTCGGCATCTTGATTAGAGGACTGAGATTGGCCACGGAAGGTCCATCCACAGTGCAAAGTTGTAAAACATGGATGCACTCGCTATCTCTTGTCTGATTTTCCTTCAATGAGTCTTGATTTATAGAACTGCCGGAAGCGTTTGGTATTCAATTTAGAACGATTGGTAGTCGATCACTAGATTGCGCCAACGAGAAATACGTGTGTATCTTGAACGGCGAGCTGTGATTGGTCGCCAGAAGCCGCAGCGGAAAAAGGAATTTCTAACAAAAATTCACCCATTATTTTGTGGCTTATTCATTGTGATGAGACTTAAACGATAAAAAAACATCTAATAGCGTTTCTCAATAACGCCAACGCAATCAATAACGCCAACGCAAAATACAGTGAATCGGGAATGGAGCGCTGGGTTTGGTCGCCAAAAGCCGCACTGGCAGAATTATTTATTAGCGTAGATTCACTCGTTATTTCTTTTTAGATTACGTTCTAATGGGCCGCGATCGATATAAAAACATCCAGTAGCGTTTGGTATTCTATTCGAGACGTTTGATAGTCGATCATTCAAATACGATAACACAAAATACGTTCGTATCAGGAATAGAGTGCACCAGAAGCCGCAGGGGCAGAACGATGTGACTTTTTCATAATTAGATTTATTAATTAACTCCGACCGAACCGAACGAAAGTACGCGTATCCAAAATGGAAGGCTGCGATTGGTCGTGATAATATACGACGTTTTTGTGATAGATGGCATTGCACAGTGGTTCCAAACGCCGAAAAGCTGGCCAAAAATAGGGAAAATCGCGTTACTAAATATAGGACTTTTTTGTGTGCCATATGTTAGGTTGGTACCTGTACTTTAAGAACGCAGCATTACCAATGACAATAATACACACTTGTTGGCAGCGTGGCGTCGTGAAGTTAAGGAGTAAGGCCACTGTAACGGCCCAAAAAAAAGGTTTTTTCACTAATTTTTTGCTCCCGAAATTGAAGGTATTTGAAAAAAAACTTTTAATGGTGTTATCGGGCATACATTAAACTTTATTATAAATTTTTTTTACAGTAAAAAAAAACAAAATGGCGGTTCCACAGCTATCTTCCCGGGACATGTTTTCAAAATGGCACGCAGCATAACTCGAACAATTTTCATTTTTTTTACTTGAAATTTTAACCAGATGTGAACATTTACATTATCTTGAGAATGTCGATCGGAATTTTCAAGAACTTTATTTATTGATTTTTTATTAACAAAAAACTTGCCGTTTTTTTCGTCAAAAATCAATTTTTTTTTTCAAACGCACGCCAAATCCACAAAAATTGATACTTTTTAAAATCCGATCGACATTCTCTAGCTATAGCCCTCTAGATTAATGGTTTTTTTTTTGTTCTAGATTCAAAAGTGCACCAGTAGTGCTGCGTGCCGCGGAGCCCTGGAAGCAAAACATGTCCCGGGAAGATAGCTGTGGAACCGCCATTTTGTTTTTTTTTACTGTAAAAAAATTTTATAATAAAGTTTAATGTATGCCCGATAACACCATTAAAAGTTTTTTTTCAAATACCTTCAATTTCGGGAGCAAAAAATTAGTGAAAAAACCTTTTTTTTGGGCCGTTACAGTGGCCTTACTCCTTAAGGTTAAATTTCGTGCATGTCACGTGTTTTCTGACTTAAACATTTAATTTAGACAAGTTAGTATTAATTATTCATGGTGAAGTGAATTGTTTCGAAGAGAGGGATATCTGAGGTTAGTAAAATACGTTTTGTTTGAAATTTGAAGTGCTTGTACATTGTTTATATATTATTGTTTGTAAATCACAAAATTTCGTCATTTTTATGCCACTTTTACTTTCTCATTTTCTCGAAAGTCCCGCTAGATCCGGGGCTGAAATTAATTGCATATGGTAAGGGCATCAAAGCACTAAATTATGACGCCAATAACTTTTGCCCGAATTTGCCCGAAATTGAGAAAATGCAATTTGAAAATTTACTTAAAAAAATGGCTAAAAATATGATTTTTACGTTATATGAAGCCCAATATCGTAAAAAAAAATTTGTTTAAGTCATTTAATGTTGAGTATACATACTACCAATGATTTTGACATTATAAACAATGAATTTGTTATAAACAATAAATTATTTTTTCAAAAAACTTAATTAAATTTTTTTTCCAAGTTGATTAAATGTTTCTGTATCAATAAAAACGATATTGTTAATATTATTTTTGATTACAAATCAATTGTTAATATGATTTTTAACAAAAAATTTTTTTTGTTTTTTTTCCGACAACCCAAAAAATGTCTTTTACAAAGAAAAACATTTTCGATCTCTTAAAAGGACATCTCAAAAAGGACAATAATGTTCTTATACATCTTTTAGAAGAACATTGGACTAGTCAAAATGAACGGACGTTTTTATTTTCTAACGAATGTAAAGCGTCGTTGAGAAAATTATTTTATAAAATGAGAACAAAATGGGAAGCATGCAACAGGACACTCGACCGATTTATGGAAGAGTATCAATCTTGGTTAGACGAAAACTTCCAATTCACCGAGGCATTACCTGCTGAGCCCGCACCTTCTGCCCCTGTGCCTGCTGAGCCTGCGCCGGTACCGTCCTCTGACCCATCAAAAGACGCGTTTCCATCAACGAGTTCACAAGTCCGAGGGCGCCCTTCGTCATCGTTTGAAGAATCGAGCTACCGGACTAAGCGGAGACGAACACAAGCGTTACGAGACCAGTTTACTCCTAATGAACTAGCGTATGCCACGCAAATGAGCCTCCGAGCTAGCGGTCAAATAGATGCGGCCAAAATCGTCAAGGACATAGGTGAGCCGGCAACTGCTTCAAAGTACAGATTGTCTCTTGCAGAAGTACGTGAAACACCTTACACGAAAGAAGAAGCTTTATCACTTCTCGTTGAAAACAAAATTGCCAAAGCTGCATACAACAATCTTAGGGCTTCAAGTATACGGAAAAATTGTAAATTGTATCCGTCTTATAAACAAATCCTTGTAGCAAAAAAAGAAAGTTATCCTCCTACAACCGAATACACAATCACTGAAACTTACAGTGAAATCAAATTGCGAGCATTATTAGATCTCACTGTAAAGCGAATACTAGCAGTTCAAAATGAAGTGATTCAAAACCTGAGTGCTGATGATGTTAGTAACATGCAATTAATTTGTAAATGAGGATGTGACGGAACTTCCGGTCAGAGTACTTTTAAACAAAGATTCGATAATGACAATGACGGTGTTATGACAGACTCAAATTTTTTTTAAATTTTACTTGTTCCGCTTCGCCTGATTTCCGTCAATGATTCAGTTGAAAAAGAAACAATTATCTGGAAAAATCCTCGCCCTTCTTCTCCTCGATTTTGTTGGCAAATCAAAGTAGCATTCATGTGCGAAACTGTTGAATCAACTAAAGCTGAAGTTGCCAAAATAGAGGAGCAGGAGAAAAATCTAGATTCTTATGAAACTATTGTTGACGGTAAGGAAGTCAGTGTATCTTTTAAATTGCCAATGACTATGATCGATGGAAAAGTATGTAACTCACTGACAAACACAACATCAGCCATGAGGTTCTATCTTTGCAATTGTACTTCGAAACACTTTAACGATTTAGATCTCGTTTTGAGCAAGCCGATCAACGATGATCATTTGAAGTTTGGAATCTCTGTTTTGCGTGCGAAAATTCTTTTTTTTGAATGTCTTCTGCACATTTCGTATAAGTTAGACAGCAAAAAATGGACAAAACGTGGTTCTGAAGAAGAAAAAGAAGCTCTTAAGAAACGAAAAAAAAAACATTCAGAAAGGGTTTCGTCAACAGTTAGGACTATTGATAGATCAACCAAAACAGGGATTTGGAAGTTCAAATGATGGAAACACAGCTCGTCGTTTCTTTGAAAATGCAAAAGTCAGTGCCGCGATCACGGGTATCAACGAAAATTTGTTAAAACGGTTTCACGTAATTTTGCAAGCACTGGGTTCTGGATTCAAAATTAACATTCCAAAGTTTGAAGAGTATGCGCTGGGAACAGCTCGTTTGTTCGTAGAGTTATATCCTTGGTTTTACATGCCAACAACTGTGCACAAATTGTTAATTCACGGTGCGAAAATAATTCAGTCATCGTTGCTGCCAATCGGACAAATGTCTGAAAAAGCTCAAGAGTCGTGCAACAAATTTATAAAACAATACCGCATGAATTTTGCTCGAAAAACCAGTCGCACCGAAAACATGCAAGATGTTTTTTTTACGACTTTTGGTTGCTTCAGATCCGTTGATATCGAGTGTCCGCAAACTACCATGTAAACCTCTGAGATCACTGGATCTTGAATTGAGAGAATTGATTGTTTCTGAGCACGTTGATCCTCAACCCTTTAGTGGGGTAGTGTGTGATAGTAGCTCTGATGAATCATTTCATTCCGATGATGATGAGTACTAAATAAGATTAACTTATAAGAAGTTTGTACACCATTAATAAAAAATTTCATCTCTGATTGACTTGTCGTTTCATTTTTTTTACACACAACTGATCCGCCATCTTGTTTTTCACTTTCATTGCCATTTAAAAAAAAAAACTGATGTCAAATTCTGATTCAGCGACGTCGAAAACCCCTTAATGAACAGGTTTTATCATTTACAATTATAATCATTTTTTTTTGGTCCGCCATCTTGTTTTTGACTTTGTTTTGCATTTTTTAATGAAACTGATGTCAAATTTCGATTTAGCGACCTCAAAAACTCCTTATAACATCATTTTTTATTGTTTAAAGTTGATATAAAATTTGTTTTGGTCCGCCATCTTGTTTTTCACTTTTTGGCTCATTTTTTTCGAAAAACTAACATCAGATTCGGATTCAGCGACCCCCAAAACCTATATATACCCACCACCATCCGTTTTTTCGATGATTTCGATTTTTGGCCAGCTTTTCGGCGTTTGGAACCACTGTGCGTTGGTAGCGTTCCTAGCTTCGGTCCGCAGGGGCGCGGGATCGTTCCCCGCGCTGAGTGCTTTTTTAAAAATTATTATTACTATTAATTCTTATTTGATTAGTTATTGAATGAATATAATAATACGAATATAAATATATTTCCGCTCATATACTTTCATCAAGCGATAAAGCATTATGATAATGCTTTATCGCTTGATGAAAGTATATGAGAATGAATATAATAATACGAATATAAATAAATTTCCGCTTACGTTTATGAATTACAATTTATTTGGCATAGGGACGGGTGTGAGTAAAGCGCAAACAATTTTTTAGAAGATAAATAAGTTGTAATTTAGATTTATTGTTATATTTAAATTAACGTACAAACTAAAAAAGTAAAAAAACAACGCCAAGTAATAAAAATCCCTCAAAATCGTTATCGCTTGTTTTACTATATAAAAATTCTGATTTATCTCAAATATCTCAAACTATACTTTTCATTTAAGTTCACGAAATGGTTTTATTTTACTTCTTTAATGCAAATGTACAAAAAAAAGTGAAATCACTTTCATGAAATAGCCAAGCAAGTTTACTAGACATGTTGTACACAACATTTTTAAAGCTTAGGAATAATATTTTTGAAAATTTATAATTTGAAAGAGTTTTAGCAAACCACTATAGCAAAAAAAATAATATCACCATTAGTTAAAAGTACAAAGTAGGTACCACACAAGTACACTGGAAATGCTGTGCAACGACTTGGCGTGCATGGTTAAGAAAAAAGCTCGGGAAGTCAGAGAATTTTCCGTTCCGACCGCGCGCGAAAATAACTTCTGCGTCGATATATATATATATATATAATTTTACATAATAACGTGGCATCGACTACCAGGGGTATTAGCAACATTTCAAATTTTAACGTTCCATTAACTAGCACGGCTATTAGCAATTATGGTCTACTGCCGCTCGCGCTAGTGTCATTCGTACAGTACGAAGCTACGTTATATTCGCTTAAAAAATGACTCGATAAATTGTTTTTATATAATTATCTTGTATTATGCAAATAAAATAACATTTCAAATGCCATTGGTCGAAGGATAGATCACTTATTTGAGCCGTACTCCACATAAATCTGGTTTTCACTTGCATAATAAATCGTGACGATTTATGTTTTGTTAATCCGAAAATTGACATGTTGAGATGACGAAATCCTTCGCCGAGCTTTTTTCTTAACCATGCACGCCAAGTCGTTGCACAGCATTTCCAGTGTACTTGTGTGGTACCTACTTTGTACTTTTAACTAATGGTGATATTATTTTTTTTGCTATAATGGTTTGCTAAAACTCTTTCAAACTATAAATTTTCAAAAATATTATTCCTAAGCTTTAAAAATGTTGTGTACAACATGTCTGGTAAACTTGCTTGGCTATTTCATGAAAGTGATTTCACTTTTTTTTGTACATTTGCATTAAAGAAGTAAAATAAAACCATTTCGTGAACTTAAATGAAAAGTATAGTTTGAGATATTTGAGATAAATCAGAATTGTTTATATAGTAAAACAAGCGATAACGATTTTGAGGGATTTTTATTACTTGGCGTTGTTTTTTTACTTTTTTAGTTTGTACGTTAATTTAAATATAACAATAAATCTAAATTACAGCTTATTTATCTTCTAAAAAATTGTTTGCGCTTTACTCACACCCGTCCCTATGCCAAATAAATTGTAATTCATAAACGTAAGCGGAAATTTATTTATATTCGTATTATTATATTCATTCTCATATACTTTCATCAAGCGATAAAGCATTATCATAATGCTTTATCGCTTGATGAAAGTATATGAGCGGAAATATATTTATATTCGTATTATTATATTCATTCAATAACTAATCAAATAAGAATTAATAGTAATAATAATTTTTAAAAAAGCACTCAGCGCGGGAAACGATCCCGCGCCCCTGCGGACCGAAGCTAGGAACGCTACCAACGCACAGTGGTTCCAAACGCCGAAAAGCTGGCCAAAAATCGAAATCATCGAAAAAACGGATGGTCGTGGGTATATATAGGTTTTGGGGGTCGCTGAATCCGAATCTGATGTTAGTTTTTCGAAAAAAATGAGCCAAAAAGTCAAAAACAAGATGGCGGACCAAAACAAATTTTATATCAACTTTAAACAATAAAAAATGATGTTATAAGGAGTTTTTGAGGTCGCTAAAACTCTTTCAAACTATACATTTTCAAAAATATTATTCCTAAGCTTTAAAAATGTTGTGTACAACATGTCTAGTAAACTTGCTTGGCTATTTCATGAAAGTGATTTCACTTTTTTTTGTACATTTGCATTAAAGAAGTAAAATAAAACCATTTCGTGAACTTAAATGAAAAGTATAGTTTGAGATATTTGAGATAAATCAGAATTTTTTATATAGTAAAACAAGCGATAACGATTTTGAGGGATTTTTATTACTTGGCGTTTTTTTTTACTTTTTTAGTTTGTACGTTAATTTAAATAAAAAAAATAACTACAACATGTCTAGTAAACTTGCTTGGCTATTTCATGAAAGTGATTTCACTTTTTTTTGTACATTTGCATTAAAGAAGTAAAATAAAACCATTTCGTGAACTCAAATGAAAAGATATTTTTTTGAGATATTTGAGATAAATCAGAATTTTTTATATAGTAAAACAAGCGCTAACGATTTTGAGGGATTTTTATTACTTGGCGTTTTTTTTTACTTTTTAAAAGTTTTTAAGGGCGATTTCATATCTTTTTGGAAGGGGAATTTCAATATATCTGTTCAAACTAGACGTCTGCGATTTCATATTCGTATTGAACAGGGAAAAGTATTTCAAGATATTTGAATCAGTCGGAGCCTAGGAAATGGCATCGACAGCATAATTTTCATTCTAAATCTTTTCATCTTTTTAATGTAATTCCTTTTAAAGAGGCCCATATTTTGTGAGGGCATTAGGAGCGCCCTTCTGGATCATTGCTACATTACAGTGGCACTTATTAAAAATGATATCTAACGATGAAATGACAAAGTTCGTGCATATTTGTAGATTTAGGCATTTTTACAGTTCTCTGAGAAGTCGCAGCTACACAAATTCTTCTATGTTGACAACGTGTCATCTCCATGAAGAGCCGTATAAATGAAACGATTTTCAGAGACGTAATTTTTCGTTAAAATCGGTAACATGGCTTCAAATTTTACCAGTAAATTGGGATTGTATTTTTACTCGTTTATAGACAAAAATTAGTTAATTGTTGAATATTCGAGTTCGTGAAAGGAATGCCTTAAGATCTCAACGTATAATTTAAAACATGAAATTAAATATACATTTTGGAAAATCTTTCCACTGCAATGTTACTGCTTAATGTTTGACATTTTAATATACCATTTCCATGTTTGTTTGGGTTTGTTTGTTGCAGCAGGAGAAAATCTACAAAAATATAAAATTTTGAAAATCCAGCACGACTTGCATTCTTTTATTTCCGTGTTAAACGAATATCAGGAAAACCCATAAGTCAATATCAGTCAATATCAGAAGTACCTATTTACATTTTTCATGTGACGAATCAAGAGAAAATTAATATTTTTGTTCTTCGGTACCTCAAACTCAAAGAATCTCATCACCGGAGTCAACAAAACTTTCTGTAGAGATGCGACGAAACATCGCTCACACCAGAATTGGGCGTAATTCTATTTATCAATACGAATACGAATTTATTTACATCGTGATTTTCATGTGAATATAAATACAAATGTATTCATACTTCACTTATTGTAAATACGAATACAAATAAATTCGTATTCACAAGTGTGAATACGAATTTATTTATATTCACATGCATGCATACAAATACAATTGTATTCACAAATATTCTGAACATACAAATAAATTCACAAAACAAATTGTGAATATTCACAAAAAAATGTGAATATTTACAAGAAATCCTGTGAATTAAAAAAATTCACATCAAAATCTGTGAATGCGAATGTATTCATAAAAAATTGTAAATACAAAAAAATTCACAAAATAAGTTGTGATTTTTTTCGTATTCAAGACAAATTAAAATCAAATTTACAATGATTAGATTAAAATTTACACCAACCGTGAGTTCTGACGTATTTTGAGAGAAAACATTGCGTCGAGGCAAAGAAATTTTTGCAAAAAAAGTTGTGAGTTTTAAATATTACATTATAAATATGAAATTTGAGTTGTGAATTTCCTCAAGTTGAAGAAAATTAAAATCGAATTCACGACAATTATATTAAAATTTACACCACAAGTAAGTTCTTACGTAATTTGAGAGAAAACATTGTGTTGAGGCAAAGAAATTTTCGCACAAAAAGTTTTGTGCAAAAATTTCTTTGCCTCGAGGCAATGTTTTCTCTCAAAATACGTACGAACTCACTTTTGGTGCAAATTTTAATCTAATCATTGTGAAGTTGATTTTAATTTGTCTTAACTACGAAAAAATTCACAATTAATTTTGTGAATTTTTTTGTATTTACAATTTTTTGTGAATACATTTGCATTCATAGCTTTTGATGTGAATTTATTTGTATGTTCAGAATATTTGTGACGATAATTGTATTTGTATGCATGCATGCGAATACAACTAAGTGAAGTATGAATAAATCACATGAAAATCAGGACGTAAATAAATTTGTATTCACATTTATAAATAGAATTACGCCCAACTCTGGCTCACACACTGAACCAGACATCCATGGTGCTGGACTGACGAGTTTTCTATCGTGTTTCCGGGTGCCGCGTCGTCGAAAGTTACCAACGATCCCAAATGTAATATTGAGCAGGCAC
The DNA here is from genome assembly GCA_964007375.1 of Ophion obscuratus. Classification (NCBI taxonomy): domain Eukaryota; kingdom Metazoa; phylum Arthropoda; class Insecta; order Hymenoptera; family Ichneumonidae; genus Ophion; species Ophion obscuratus. The sequence goes on along the minus strand of OZ023321.1, from coordinate 46,054,338 downwards.
TTGTCTGCTTTACTTGCGAGGCTATATGAATTCTTTTGCCTCTTTCCAACGCCTGAAATCATTTTTCATTTGTTGCGGGCAGCCCAACGACATCCAGATTTTTGGAATCCTGTGCTGTTTAGCGCAAGGTAATTTTCATTGCCTATGGTTAATGCCAAATTCATCTTTGCAGCTTCTCGATACCTGAAACATTTTTTATTTCTTGCAATTTATCAATTTATCGAAAGCCAAAAATATGAATTGTGGTAGAAATACCACAATTCATATTTTTGGCTTTTTGCTCAATTTAGTGTATCGAATTGATTTTCGATATTATGAATATAAATCAACTGCGACTAACCTGAGGAGTGTCTCATAGCTACTTTCCAAAATCAGAGAAGCATTAACGAGTGTCGCGTTGGGCTTCATTGTCATGGGGGTTCTCATTGTACCGCTGTAATTTACCAGAGTGGGATAGAGGTTCTTCGCACTGCTGACCGACTCACAGACCGCTATCTACAGTTCAATCCAGCGTGTTGAGATTTACCATGTGCTCGGTGACGTCGATCGCAGTTTATTGGGCATCGCTGGTAATCAGGTCATGTGGCTTTTTGAAGCTCGTATTTCTCATGCTTTCGTCAAACATCACCTGGCCCTAAACGTGCTTCGCATTATTCTTTGAGGTCGCAAATGCCTCCACCTCGAGCTTGTCAGTGCTGTAGGTCACTGTGACTGCGACACGTGGAATGGCTCGAAGCTTGAAAAATCTTTATACTTTCGACTCTTAAACTTACCCATACCACGAGACTCTTCCAATGGTCGCGAATAATTCTTCATATAATGAAAATACGAGGATCTTTGTATCGTACAAGGAAGGGAACTGATCTTTATTCTTTATCTTCACTTTCCAGTATCTGATTTTGTCTTACCTGTATCCGATGCTAGGCGATTTCGTGTGGTTGGCCTTTATTTTCTCCGTCATCACGTAAGTCGATTGTTGCTGTGTCCATGTCAGAGAATTTCCTGAGGTCCGAATTTGCGATTTTGAAATACCTTCGTCAAATTTATTTTGGCTCTGAAAAGAGCCGTTTGTTTTTTTTTTTGAGGTCACAACCGTCGTCAAATTAATATGGCCCTAAAAAGGGCCATTTCTTTTTTTTTTAACTTTGCACTTTAACTTTTTTTAACTTTGCACAGCCTAACCCTATTTAGGGGTTAAGCTGTCAGATCACGGTAAACATTGAAACGAAAAAGTTAGTAGCAGGCGATGCTACTCGGAGGCGCTGCGTTCGCCCGGATGTGGCGCTCTCGCGGCTGCGCAGAGTCCTTCACATGCGGATGTTGACAGGCAAATGTTAATAAACCCTAATAAGGGCGTATGTTTCATGTTTATGACATGGCCGAAAGACTTTATTCGATTCGGAAAACCCCCCGAGGGTGGAAAAATTTCTTGTCGTGAATTCGGTTGGAAATTCGGTGAATATTATGAGATCAGGGGGATTGAGTACACAGGTCGAAAAATGACCCAAACAAAATCGATAGGAAAAAATCACATTACATTGGTAAAATGTCATTAGATTTTCGATTTGTCGCCGCATTTTCGCGTAATGTCGATTGAAAGTTAAAAGTCGTCTGCTAAAAGCCCATCTTAGGCTGGGAATAGACGTCCGATTTTTTCTTTCCGACAATCCGATCCGACAGTCGGATCCGACTATCGGAAGGCACTCCTGCCACACATTTGTTTGAGCATGCAATACACATCCGATCCGACTATCGGAACTCGGATCCGACTATCGGATCGGATGTGTATTGCATGCTGAAACAAATGTATGGCACGAGTGCCTTCCGATAGTCGGATCCGACTGTCGGATCGGATTGTCGGAAAGAAAAAATCGGACGTCTATTCCCAGCCTTACTGTATAAAGAGTCGCGGCGTATCGTCAGTCAGTCAGTGGCGTCGAGATCGGTGGCGACGTTAGTGGCGTCGAATTTTTTTTCATTACTTGGCGTCAAGACGCTGCCGCGTCTCTTGATAAAATAAGCGGTTAGAGTGGGCGATACATTTTTCGACACTAAAAGATAACTAATTAAAATAATGATGATAACTAATAAAAATAACTAATCAAATAAGAATTAATAGTAATAATAATTTAAAAAAAAGCACCGAGCGCGGGGAACGATCCCGCGCCCCTAGTGCAATTTTTTCCGAAAAACTCCGATTTTTTCCGAAATGTTTTTCCGAATTTTTCTATGAATTGGAACAAATATGAAGAATTCGGAGTTTTGCGGACAATTATTTTTACGCAAACATCCGAGTTTCTCCGAATGTCTCCGAATATTTCATCATTTTAATTACGATCACGGGAAAATCTCGGAAATTATATGAAGACTGTGAGGCGTAACACCACTGTAACGGCCTTACAGGAAGCGTATTTTTTAATATTTTTTTTGGCGGAAGAAAAGGTGATAAACAAATAATACGTGCGGTCTTTATTGAGCATATATTTAAGTATATTGCTATAAATTTTTATCAGAAAATATTACAAAATGGCGACACTGCAGCAATTCTTCCAAAGCATGTCGAACCTCTACGGCGCGCAGTATAACGGTGCCAATTTTAATCTAAAAAAAAATGAATTTTGTTTTATTAAGTCTAAATGAACATTTTTAGTCAAAAACTCGGCAATCACTCAAAAATCAATATTTATAAAATTCCCTACGTGGTTCACTAACTAGACTCATCTAAATTTAATTTAAAAAAAATATTTTGTCCAGATTAAAATTGGCACAAGTTATACTACGTGCCGCAAGGCACCTTAAGTTCAACATGCCTCGGAAGAATTTGCTGCAGTGTCGCCATTTTGTAATATTTTCCCGTACATTTTATTTGCAATATACTTCAATATATGCTTAATAATTACCCCAAGTATTATTTGTCTAAAACGCTTCGTGGCAGGCCGCTACAGTGGTGTTAACCCTTAAGGAAAATAATGTTTGCAAAAATTTCGGAAATTCATTATTTCTCAGAATTATAAGGGATAATAATGTAATAATTTTTTTTTTTACGAAAATCTAATTTTTTTCATCTATAACTTTTCTCCGAATATCTCCGCAGCCTTTCACTCAGGTAATAGGAAAAAGGAAAATTTCCGGAAAAAAACTAATAATAATCAGTTTTTTGAAAGAAAATCTCATTTCTTTTCATCTTTAACTTCTCTCCGAATATCTCCGCAGCCGTTCACTCAGGTCATAGGAAAAAGAGACATTTCCGGGAAAAAAATGAGAAATCATGAATTTTCAGTGAAAAAAATGTGTTTTTGGGAAATAGACCAGAACTTGAATCTGTTTTAAATCATTTTTTCTCCGAAAATCTCAAATATGACTAAAATATGAGAAATTATGAAAAATTTGGAGAAAAAATTCCACCACGGGCCCCTGCGGACCAAAGCCGGAACGCTACCAACGGGACCATCTCATTGCTTGTAGAATATGTGCACTTTCTGGTACTTACGATTCGCGGCCGGATGGATGATTGGTTTGTTTTTGGGGATAATGCTTTATCGCTTGATAAAAGTATGAGAATTAATATAATAATACGAATATAAATATATTTCCGCTTACTTTTATGAATTATAATTTATTTGGCATAAGGACGGATGTGAGTAAAGCGTAAACAATTTTATATAAGATAAATAAGTTGTACTTTATATTTATTATTATATTTGAATTAACGTATAAACTAAAAAAATAAGCAATCAGAGTGCGCGAAACATTTTTTTGTATACATGAATAACGCAAGGAATCAAGAGCTAAATAAGCATTGAAATCATCGAAAAGCCTCGCGCGTGACGTCGGGTGACGTCACGCGCGAGTCGTGCTCAGATTGCTTTTTCCCTCGGAGCCTTCGTTGGGGCCGTCCATATATTACGTAATCGATTTTGGCTGATTTAACCCCCCCCCCCCCCCCCCCCGAAATCATCCTATCCTTCCTATCGTCATAATTCAATTATCGTTACCGTCATCCAGCGATCAGACCTCCTCCCTATTTTAAAATGACCTATTTTCAATTGGCCCCCTATTTTAAATTGGCCGCACGTGAGGTGCAGCTGCCGAAGGCGCGGTCGGGACACTTCGACCATGCTCGGCTCTTTCCGAAGATGTCCAAGCGTCGCTCCACGTCACTCGCTCGCGGACACGCGCTACCATGATTGGGCGATGGGCGCGTAAGAGTCTAGAGAGGGGGTAACTTTTACGCACGATCTGGCTGCACTGATCCCCGGTAGCAATGTCTTGTTTTTTTATTAAGCATATACGAATTAAATATCATAAATAATGCCTGAACAGGCGAGAATAGCTAAAGCGAGAGTGAGTTCGAAATTTTCTGAATATAAAATGACAAAAAAAAAGGTGATTCACTGGGGATTGAACCCGGACCGTAATGTCGTTAATCCGCCACGCTGCCAATTCAGCCACAACGCTCATTGCAGATAGAGAAATATTTATGATACACCAGTAGTATAGCTGTGACAGTTCTAACGCAGGTCCACTGTGCGGCGGTGCGGGGCCGTGGGTTACCGCGGGGAGGGATATGACGTCACGCGGGGAGGAGGACTCAGCGGAGTGGCTGACGTCACGCGGGTAGGGGGAAATCGTTGGAGCCGAGGAGGGGGGTATATATTGATTATCGATTATTGATCTTTATATACTTAAAATTTATTGTTGATTTATTCTTGTCTTATATTGTTTACTTCATGGATTTTATTATTTAGCGACTCTCGCCAGAGAGCCAAGTTGGTTGACCCGTGTCGCTGAGAGAAGGGATCGGATTACACGTATGCATGAGAGAGAGAGAGAGAGCGAGAATGAGAGATGGAGAAACTGCATTGCATACATGTGAGATAGAGCGAGATGTACATTTAACTTTAGACATTCAACGACTAAAGCGGTTGGGTTTTTTTTTGGTGCAATCCCAAACAAAACCACGAACGTCTTCGAACATCTATTGAACGTCTTCGAACAACTATTGAACGCTTTCGAACGTCTCTGAACGTCTCATGAACGTGTCATGAACGTCTCGCGACCGTCTCCTAACGTCTCACGAACGTCTCCGAACGTCTCACGAACGTCTCTCGAACGTCTCACGAACGTCTCCGAACGTCTCCGCACGTCTCCGAACGTCTCCGAACATCTCACGAACGTCTCTGGAACGTCTCCGAACGTCCCACGAACGTCTCTTGAACATCTCACGAACGTCTCACGAACGTTTCCGAACGTCTCACGAACGTCTTCGAACGTCTCACGAACGTTTCCGAACGTCTCACGAACGTCTCCGAACGTCTCACAAACGTCTCCGAACGTCTTCGAACGTCTCTTGAACGTCTCACGAACGTCTCATGAACGTCTCACGAACGTCTTCGAACGTCTCACGAACGTCTTCTGAACGTCTCATGAACATCTCACGAACGACTCCGAACGTCTCCGAACGTCTCGCGAACGTCTTCGAACGTCTCTTGAACGTCTCACGAACGTCTCACGAACGACTCCGAACGTCTCACGAACGTCTCACAAACGTTTTATGAACGTCTCACTAACGTCTCCGATCGTCTCTTTAACGTCTCACGAACGTCTCCGAACGTCTCGCGAACGTCTCTTGAACATCTCTTGAACGTCTCACGAACGTCTCACGATCGTCTCATGAACGTCTCACGAACCTCTCTTGAACGTTCAAGAGCAATATTTTATACAACTGTGTAATCTCATAACAGATAATGTAACAAAGAAAGGCGTGAGGAGAATAAAAAAATCACATAATGTCACATTTCGTCTATTTGCATGAATCTTTATGATTCGTCCACCAATTAAACATTTTAAATACATTTTGCAATGCACAATTTTTTTCATGCTTTTCGCATCGTAGAGTATAGCTTACGCCTAATTTACTTAAGGTATCCATATCGCCAAAGTCCACGTCCAACGTTTAAATAACTAGATCATTTTTCATATTTAATATATCAGCTAACCATTCCCGTTTTTCATGGCCGTCAACATATACAACAGGATACACATCGTCTTCCGTTGGGCCTACAACTGCAGCCGTTATTAAACCTTGAGCCATGCTATATGGAACGTTTCCATAGGCCCACTTTAGACCATGGTGATTCCGAATCAGCCATGACGCTTCGTATCTCTCAGATTTTGTGAGAAGTCTCCATGGTATGATACTCGCGAAAATGTAATGAGAGAGTACACTTCCCGCTCTCAGAATCGCTACTTCCTTCACGACAAAGTTTCTCCCAACAATGAAGCCTTGGGGCCGTCCATAAATTACGTCATTTTAAAATGGGGTAGGGGGGGTTCGTCTGCAGATGACGGTAAATGATGGATGAGGGGGGGGGGGGGGCGTTTCGGAATTGACGTCATTCTTGTGATACCAGTTACTTCAAAATGTACAATAGTATATTGTACAACTAGAGTGGTTTCCCCGCATGAGCGATGAAAAATATTTTGCAAGTCCCTAATGGTATTAATTATTGAACTCATTATTTATTTATTTATTACATAAGGTTTGTCTACATTATATTCGAGAACTTCAAATAACAGCGTACCTATGAAAATAGTTCGATCGAGCCAAAATGAATATGGGGAGGACACGGAGATATTACCCGTGATCCAGGATTTGCAAGAATGGGTGAAAACTCCGTGGGAGCTATCCAAAGAAAACTAAAGAATAGGGAAGAATAATATTATTATATTAATAAACATTGCCAAAGTACAAAATAATAAAAGATGATTCTATAACAAAATGTTTTAATGTTACTCAATTTTTCTCAAATCCGCAAATGTTTTAATTTTGCCAAACGTCAATGACGTCAATTTTGCGATAGGGGGGGGGGGGTCATTAGGAAATGACGATAGGATGATTGTAGGGGGGGGGGTCGAAAATCAGCAAAAATCGATGACGTAATATATGGACGGCCCCCTTGTAGATCGACAAATGTAGGTACAGACATAACGAAGATGTATTAGCTCGATCAAGTCGATAGCAAGATTAATTGATGATTGACGTCAATATTTAAGAAACTCGTCTTTAAATTATTTATTCATTGAGCGGGGGTTAATTGCTGATCTATACAATTTTACGAACCATGTTTGTCAATGGACAATATTCAACAACGCGATCGTGCAAGATCAAACAATAGGCAGTAGTATTTGGTGGCAAATCTTCCTTACATTCAAACTCTATTCGTACGTCCAGGGTAGCATTTTTCACAGACTTGTTCTGGCGCGAGCAATCGATAACCGTGAGAGGGCCGTTATATTGAAACTTTGCGATAGTAGCAATGAACTATTACTATTACAGCCGTAATAAGATTTACGAAATCTACAGTACATATTGAACAAAATGGCGAATCTGTTTTTGGCAAAGTCCAAATTCAAATCATCGTAAGGATAGGATTCCGAGTTGAGATAAAGTTTAACATTGGCGAGTTTGCAGTCGTCGAAAAATGTAATGTCCTTTGCCATAGAATTTTTTTTGCAAGTCTGCAGCGCAAATATTACATATCTTGGTTTCTCTAGCTGGGAGGCAGCTTTTACAGTCCATGAATGTTTCGTTATGCTTTGAAGCAGTGGATACTCGTATAGATCCCAAGAGCGAAAGCTCATATTCAAGTATCGCCCACTTTCCAATGTTCGAAGTAATGACAATTTAGTTATCTCGTTTAATATTACGTGAGGCAAACGCCATTGTATCTTGAGCAATTCAACTTCTGCCTCTACTAATCGATGCTAACCGAATACGTAATTGTTATCATTGCGTGAACGTATCAGAATTAGCTCATGACGAGCATTGATAACAACGCGCTTGTAATCTTCGCAGAATCCTAGCAATATGTTGAGAGGTAAACAAAAATTGAAGTATGTTCCCCCATTATTATGTTTTATAATATTACATCCCACGCAGCATTTTTCAAAGCATGACTTCTCTCAGGACTTAGGGAGATGTAGTTTTTAATCGTGGTTGTTATTCCAACGTTTCGATTGCAATCAATCTCCACACCATCGAGCTCATAACGAACTTCATCGGGAGGGGGAAGCCGCTGTCGACGAGTATTTTGCGGGGGCGGGGGTCAGGTAGTGGTGAGTGAACGTTGAAAACCCATAAATCTTCTAATTTATCATAGACATAAAAAAAGATTAGCATCGATGCAATGTTTTTCTTTCTACACTATTTAGTCTGTGTGAAAATAAAACTAACACACACGATGTGTACGTGTAATGGCCATATATGGGTAGGAAAATTTCGTTAATTTGAAGCGATACATGAAGGAGACGCCTTTTCAAAGCCGTTTCTTTATGTGATGCAGGTGTGATACGCTTGGTTTCGTTTCCGAAATCTTTAAAATGTTTGTATGCGTGTCCACTCCTGTCACGACTCTCGCCGACCCCCGAGACAGGTCCTGACAAGTCAGGAATTCTTAGAAAAACGATAAACTTTAGAGATCTATCGTCAAAGGGTTTTTGACCCCAGATGGGCCACCGGAGCACAGCTGCACTCGGGAAAAAAATGTTTCGATGGATCGAGGACCCATTTTCATTTCGAAATATAACGTCGAGATGTTCAGATGTGCGAGTATGTACCCAGTGCATCCGGCCAAGCACCCCCTGGACTTGACCAAAAACGAGCTCGAACAGGTTCCAAAGGTCTTGCTCCTAAAATATTGGGGTGAGTATGTTGGCTTATTGTGGGATCGTTTGCCAGAACATCATCGGAACGATAGTGAAGTGATATCATATCTTCCATGCATGGAGCATTATAATACACCACAGATGAAAGATCGCATCGATCGCCCCCCACCTCAACGTCGGGAATGTGAAAAATGCTGTGGAAATTCTCCACGTATGGGCTTCTTCAAACGTGTTTGAACCCGTTTTTTGGGAGTGTGAAAAAATGTCGGGGAAATTCTCCACGTACGAGGTTCTTCGAAAGTGTTTGCACCTGTTTTTCATGATTGGAAAAGTGGGGAGAAGTTCGAAAATTTAAGTGGGAGGGTTATGAGGGAGCTTATAATTTCGTAGTCCAAGCTCAGACTGCAGTATTCCATCGCGACATCAACATCTCTCCACAAGGAAATTTGAAAGTGCGGGGAAAATGGATCTCTCGGGTATCAACAAAGTCAGCGTGATGGCGAAATTCCTGCCAACGAAAAAGCTGTCAGAACTCCGCGTTCACTCGGATCATCGAAACTCTGACATGAGGGCCGTACAAACCAAGTTTGGGAAACGCTACATCGCGGACATCGCGGATGAGTTCGCTGTCTTCTTACCAGCGCGACTTGTGAAGACCTTCGATGAAGATTTGGAAATGTTCGAGCGAATGCGGCAAGCGGCACGTGATCATAATCTCTGGATGACATACAAAGGTGGAAAATACAACAGCATACACTTTTTCTAAGTCTGAGCACGCACATGGTGGAAAAGACGAAATTCGTTGGAACACCATTGTCGACCGACTGTCCGCATCATCGAGAGAATGCTGCAACTCGCGCGTAATAGTCAACTCTATACTCAGTTGTGGAAAAAACAACAGCGTCAAGTTCCATGGTCTTTGAGTATGGTGGAAAAGAGCAAATTCGTTGGTGCAGCATCGTTCAGTGGAATAGCCGTCCGCATCACAGCCGTCTGATCACCGTTTTCGACGTTTTAAGTGTTTGACTATGTAAAAATGTATTTAAAAAAAAACTGTTTTATCAAAATTTATGAGAAGGAGAAATGCAAAGCAATTTTCGTCGTAGAATAAATGAAGAATACAAATGGTATATATTTTCATTGAAATGTTTTTTATTCATTTAAAAAAAATCCCTCGCTCACACAACGCTTCGTATACACTCAACCAGCTTTTCAGCGATTTTACATTATCATGGGCGCAGTTGTATTTCGTGTTGAAGGAATGATGGGGCATTTGGAGTTTGTGATTTTCGGCAACTTCTGCAGCGATGGACAGTCCATAGTCTCCAAGTCGATGACGATTGTCGCAGAATCCGCGAATCTTGATAGCCATGCGCATTTCTCGAATCCCTTGGCATAGATGGTAGGGGCTCCTTGCAAGATTTCTCGAATTGTCTTTCTAGCTGCCTCGTAAGGTATATCACTGTGTTCCCATCGGATTCCATGGAAATTGCGTTCCAACCACTTGTTTGTCATTTTATACTTGGCCGGTAAAGAGTCCCATGCAAATGGTGCGTCGAAGGCGAGTGTCAGCGGTTCAGCATCCTTGTCGTAGAGTTTGATGATGGACATCTCCTTTATGACAAATTTGTTGATGGGTCTCTTGAAGCCCTGTACATCGACGATAAGCTCCATGTTGACTGACGTGGACGCGAATTATCGGCATGATTTTATACCAATTTTTTAACCCCACCGCTGAATGAATTGTACTCGACAATACGATCATGGAGGATCATGCAGTATGCTGAAATTTGTGGCGGAATATTATTTTTCAATTCGAACTCAAGGCGCACGTCAACAGGGCCGGACTTGAGAGAATCGGTTTGCTTTGAGCAGTCAATGACAACGAGGGGGGCTTTTTCTAAAAATTCAATCCTGCTCAACCATGGTTCGGTCTCTTTGTTGTAATAGGTCGGTTGAAAGTTTGCGTACATCTCGTAGAGTGGAGCATATTGATTTTGAGCAATGTTCAAATTCAAATTTCCATATGGATAACATGGTGAGTTGAGGTAAAGTTTAACATCGCTCAGGTTACAATGATCAAAGTGGCTCGCATTTTGTTGTTTCTTATTTTTCCGTCCCGTCTGCAGCGCGAGTATGACATAACGTGGCTTCTCCAGCTGATTCGAGGTTGTCACAGACCACACGGGCTTAGAGGTGACAGGCAGCAATGGATATTCATACAGTTCCCATGTTCGGAAACTCATGGAGATTGGTGCGTCTTTGGCGAGAAACTTTAACAGCTGAATTTTTTGCCGATTCGAGACTGTTGCATACGGTACGAGCCATTCTATTTTATGCAATACGAGTTTGTAGTATTCGGGCGCTGTTTGTACAATGGCATGCTCCTCGGGTTAGCCGAAGATTATCGGAAATTGTCGTAAATGCCAAGCACGAGTTGATTCTCACGAGATCAAAGACCGACGACAATGCCATTGTACAAACAGCGCCCGAAGACTACAAACTTGTATTGCATCAAATAGAATGGCTCGTACCGTATGCAACAGTCTCGAATCGGCAAAAAATTTAGCTGTTAAAGTTTCTCGCCAAAGACGCACCAATCTCCATGAGTTTCCGAACATGGGAACTGTATGAATATCCATTGCTTAGAGGTGACAGCTGCCTGTCACCTCTAAGCCCGTGTGGTCTGTGACAACCTCGAATCAGCTGGAGAAGCCACGTTATGTCATACTCGCGCTGCAGACGGGACGGAAAAATAAGAAACAACAAAACGCGAGCCACTTTGATCATTGTAACCTGAGCGATGTTAAACTTTACCTCAACTCGCCATGTTATCCATATGGAAATGTGAATTTGAACATTGCTCAAAATCAATATGCTCCACTCTACGAGATGTACGCAAACTTTCAACCGACCTATTACAACAAAGAGACCGAACCATGGTTGAGCAGGCTTGAATTTTTCAAAAAAGCCCCCCTCGTTGTCATTGACTGCTCAAAGCAAAACGATTCTCTCAAGTCCGGCCCTGTTGACGTGCGCCTTGAGTTCGAATTGAAAAATAATATTTCGCCACAAATTTCAGCATACTGCATGATCCTCCATGATCGTATTGTTGAGTACAATTCAATCAGCGGTGGGGTTAAAAAATTGGTATAAAATCATGCCGATAATTCGCGTCCACGTCAGTCAACATGGAGCTTATCGTCAATGTACAGGGCTTCAAGAGACCCATCAACAAATTTGTCATAAAGGAGATGTCCATCATCAAACTCTACGACAAGGATGCTGAACCGCTGACACTCGCCTTCGACGCACCATTTGCATGGGACTCTTTACCGGCCAAGTATAAAATGACAAACAAGTGGTTGGAACGCAATTTCCATGGAATCCGATGGGAACACAGTGATATACCTTACGAGGCAGCTAGAAAGACAATTCGAGAAATCTTGCAAGGAGCCCCTACCATCTATGCCAAGGGATTCGAGAAATGCGCATGGCTATCAAGATTCACGGATTCTGCGACAATCGTCATCGACTTGGAGACTATGGACTGTCCATCGCTGCAGAAGTCGCCGAAAATCACAAACTCTAAATGCCCCATCATTCCTTCAACACGAAATACAACTGCGCCCATGATAATGTAAAATCGCTGAAAAGCTGGTTGAGTGTATACGAAGCGTTGTGTGAGCGAGGGATTTTTTTAAAATGAATAAAAAACATTTCAATGAAAATATATACCATTCGTATTCTTCATTTATTCTACGACGAAAATTGCTTTGCATTTCTCCTTCTCATAAATTTTGATAAAACAGTTTTTTTTAAATACATTTTTACATAGTCAAACACTTAAAACGTCGAAAACGGTGATCAGACGGCTGTGATGCGGACGGCTATTCCACTGAACGATGCTGCACCAACGAATTTGCTCTTTTCCACCATACTCAAAGACCATGGAACTTGACGCTGTTGTTTTTTCCACATCTGCATGTAGAGTTGACTATTACGCGCGAGTTGCAGCATTCTCTCGATGATGCGGACAGTCGGTCGACAATGGTGTTCCAACGAATTTCGTCTTTTCCACCATGTGCGTGCTCAGACTTAGAAAAAGTGTATGCTGTTGTATTTCCCACCTTTGTATGTCATCCAGAGATTATGATCACGTGCCGCTTGCCGCATTCGCTCGAACATTTCCAAATCTTCATCGAAGGTCTTCACAAGTCGCGCTGGTAAGAAGACAGCGAACTCATCCGCGATGTCCGCGATGTAGCGTTTCCCAAACTTGGTTTGTACGGCCCTCATGTCAGAGTTTCGATGATCCGAGTGAACGCGGAGTTCTGACAGCTTTTTCGTTGGAAGGAATTTCGCCATCACGCAGACTTTGTTGATACCCGAGAGATCCATTTTCCCCACACTTTCAAAGTTCGTTGTGGAGAGATGTTGATGTCGCGATGGAATACTGCAGTCTGAGCTTGGACTACGAAATTATAAGCTCCCTCATAACCCTCCCACTTAAATTTTCGAACTTCTCCCCACTTTTCCAATCATGAAAAACAGGTGCAAACACTTTCGAAGAACCTCGTACGTGGAGAATTTCCCCGACATTTTTTCACACTCCCAAAAAACGGGTTCAAACACGTTTGAAGAAGCCCATACGTGGAGAATTTCCACAGCATTTTTCACATTCCCGACGTTGAGGTGGGGGGCGATCGATGCGATCTTTCATCTGTGGTGTATTATAATGCTCCATGCATAGAAGATATGATATCACTTCACTATCGTTCCGATGATGTTCTGGCAAACGATCCCACAATAAGCCAACATATTCACCCCAATATTTTAGGAGCAAGACCTTTGGAACCTGTTCGAGCTCGTTTTTGGTCAAGTCCAGGGGGTGCTTGGCCGGATGCACTGCGTACATACTCGCACATCTGAACATCTCGACGTTATATTTCGAAATGAAAACGGGTCCTCGATACATCGAAACATTTTTTTCTCGAGTGCAGCTGTGCTCCGGTGGCCCATCTGGGGTCAAAAACCCTTTGAAGATAGATCTCTAAAGTTTATCGTTTTTCTAAGAATTCCCGACTTGTCAGGACCTGTCTCGGGGGTCGGCGAGAGTCGTGACAGGTGTGGACACGCATACAAACATTTTAAACATTTCGGAAACGAAACCAAGCGCATCACACCTGCATCACATAAAGAAACGGCTTTGAAAAGGCGTCTCCTTCATGTATCGCTTCAAATTAACGAAATTTTCCTACCCATATACGGCCATTACACGTACACATCGTGTGTGTTAGTTTTATTTTCACACAGACTAAATAGTGTAGAAAGAAAAACATTGCATCGATGCTAATATTTTTTTATGTCTATGATAAATTAGGAGATTTATGGGTTTTCAACGTTCACTCACCACTACCTGACCCCCGCCCCCGCAAAACACTCGTCGACAGCGGCTTCCCCCTCCCGATGAAGTTCGTTATGAGCTCGATGGTGTGGAGATTGATCGCAAACGAAACGTTGGAATAACAACCACGATTAAAAAATACATCTCCCTAAGTCCTGAGAGGAGTCATGCTTTGAAAAATGCTGCGTGGGATGTAACACATAATAATGGGGGAACATACTTCAATTTTTGTTTACCTCTCAACATATTGCTAGGATTCTGCGAAGATTACAAGCGCGTTGTTATCAATGCTCGTCATGAGCTAATTCTGATACGTTCACGCAATGATAACAATTGCGTATTCGGTTAGCATCCATTAGTAGAGGCAGAAGTTGAATTGCTCAAGATACAATGGCGTTTGCCTCACGTAATATTAAACGAGATAACTAAATTGTCATTACTTCGAACATTGGAAAGTGGGCGATACTTGAATATGAGCTTTCGCTCTTGGGATCTATACGAGTATCCACTGCTTCAAAGCATAACGAAACATTCATGGACTGTAAAAGCTGCCTCCCAGCTAGAGAAACCAAGATATGTAATATTGCGCTGCAAAAAAATTCTATGGCAAAGGACATTACATTTTTCGACGACAGCAAACTCGCCAATGTTAAACTTTATCTCAACTCGGAATCCTATCCTTACGATGATTTGAATTTGGACTTTGCCAAAAACAGATTCGCCATTTTGTTCAGTATGTACTGTAGATTTCGTAAATCTTATTACGGCTGTAATAGTGATAGTTCATTGCTACTATCGCAAAGTTTCAATATAACGGCCCTCTCACGGTTATCGATTGCTCGCGCCAGAACGAGTCTGTGAAAAATGCTACCGTGGACGTACGAATAGAGTTTGAATGTAAGGAAGATTTGCCACCAAATACTACTGCCTATTGTTTGATCTTGCACGATCGCGTTGTTGAATATTGTCCATTTACAAACACGGTTCGTAAAATTGTATAGATCAGCAATTAACCCCCGCTAAATGAATAAATAATTTAAAGACGATTTTCGTAAATATTGACGTCAATCATCAATTAATCTTGCTATCGACTTGATTGAGCCAATACATCTTCGTTATGTCTGTACCTACATTTGTCGATCTACAAGGGTTCATTGTTGGGAGAAACTTTATCGTGAAGGAAGTAGCGATTCTGAGAGCGGGAAGTGTACTCTCTCATTACATTTTCGCGAGTATCATACCATGGAGACTTCTCACAAAATCTGAGAGATACGAAGCGTCATGGCTGATTCGGAATCACCATGGTCTAAAGTGGGCCTATGGAAACGTTCCATATAGCATGGCTCAAGGTTTAATAACGGCTGCAGTTGTGGGCCCAACGGAAGACGATGTGTATCCTGTTGTATATGTTGACGGCCATGAAAAACGGGAATGGTTAGCTGATATATTAAATATGAAAAATGATCTAGTTATTTAAACGTTGGACGTGGACTTTGGCGATATGGATACCTTAAGTAAATTAGGCGTAAGCTATACTCTACGATGCGAAAAGCATGAAAAAAATTGTGCATTGCAAAATGTATTTAAAATGTTTAATTGGTGGACGAATCATAAAGATTCATGCAAATAGATGAAATGTGACATTATGTGATTTTTTTATTCTCCTCACCCCTTTCTTTGTTACATTATCTGTTATGAGATTACACAGTTGTATAAAATATTGCTCTTGAACGTTCAAGAGAGGTTCTTGAGACGTTCATGAGACGATCGTGAGACGTTCGTGAGACGTTCGCGAGACGTTCGGAGGCGTTCGGAGACGTTCGTGAGGCGTTCGAGAGACGTTCGTAAGACGTTCAAGAGATATTCAAGAGACGTTCGCGAGACGTTCGGAGACGTTCGTGAGACATTAAAGAGACGATCGGAGACATTAGTGAGACGTTCATAAGACGCTTGTGAGACGTTCGTGAGACGTTCGGAGACGTTCACGAGACGTTCGTGAGACATTCAAGAGACGTTCGTGAGACGTTCGAAGACGTTCAAGAGACGTTCGCGAGACGTTCGGAGACGTTCGTGAGACGTTAAAGAGACGATCGGAGACGTTAGTGAGACGTTCATAAGACGTTTGTGAGACGTTCGAGAGACGTTCGTGAGACGTTCGGAGTCGTTCGTGAGAGGTTCATGAGACGTTCGTCAGACGTTCAAGAGACGTTCGTGAGACGTTCGAAGACGTTCGGAGACGTTCGTGAGACGTTCGTGAGACGTTCAGAGACGTTCGAAAGCGTTCAATAGTTGTTCGAAGACGTTCAATAGATGTTCGAAGACGTTCGTGGGTTTGTTTGGGATTTCACCAAAAAAAAACCCAACCGCTTTAGTCGTTGAATGTCTAAAGTTAAATGTACATCTTGCTCTATCTCACATGTATGCGATGCAGTTGCTCCATCTCTCATTCTCGCTCTTTCTCTCTCTCTCTCATGCATACGTGTAATCCGATCCCTTCTCTCAGCGACACGGGTCAACCAACTTGGCTCTCTGGCGAGAGTCGCTAAATAATAAAATCCATGAAGTAAACAATATAAGACAAGAATATATCAACAATAAATTTTAAGTATATAAAGATCAATAATCGATAATCGATATATACCCCCCTCCTCAGCTCCAACGATTTCCCCCTACCCGCGTGACGTCAGCCACTCCGCTGAGTCCTCCTCCCCGCGTGACGTCATACCCCTCCACGCGGTAACCCCCCGCCCCGCACCACCCCACAGAGGACCAGCGTTAGAACTGTCACAGCTATACTACTGGTGTATCATAAATGTTTCTCTATCTGCAATGAGCGTTGTGGCTGAGTTGGCAGCGTGGCGGATCCACGATATTACGGTCCGGGTTCAATCCCCAGTGAATCACCTTTTTTTTTGGTCATTTTATATTCAGAAAATTTCGAACTCACTCACGCTTTAGCTATTCTCGCCTGTTCAGGCATTATTTATGATATTTAATTCGTATATGCTTAATAAAAAAAACAAGACTTTGCTACCGGGGATCAGTGCAGCCAGATCGCGCGTAAAAGTTACCCCCTCTCTTCTCTTACGCGCCCATCGCCCAATCATGGTAGCGCGTGTCCGCGAGCGAGCGACGTGGAGCGACGCTTGGACATCTTCGGAAAGAGCCGAGCATGGTCGAAGTTTCCCGACCGCGCCTTCGGCAGCTGCACCTCACGTGCGGCCAATTTAAAATAGGGGGCCAATTTAAAATAGGTCATTTTAAAATAGGGGGGAGGTCTGATCGCTGGATGACGGTGACGATAATTGGATTATGACGATAGGAAGGATAGGATGATTTCGGCGGGGGGGGGGGGGGGGGGGGGGTTAAAAATCAGCGAAAATCGATGACGTAATATATGGACGGCCCCAACGAAGGCTCCGAGGGAAAAAGCAATCTGAGCACGACTCGCGCGTGACGTCACCCGACGTCACGCGCGAGGCTTTTCGATGATTTCAATGCTTATTTAGCTCTTGATTCTTTGCGTTATTAATGTATACAAAAAAATGTTTCGCGCACTCTGATTGCTTATTGACGTGACAACGTCTTATAATTCGATGGAGCTGGCTGCACGCACGAAAAAACATGACTCATGCGGCGTTACCTCGATCTGAGGCGTTCCATTTAAGTCTTGAAGTGTAAGCGAGAGCGCGGAACGAGCGACAAAGAGGCACAATCGGCCTCCGCGTTCGGCAGCGTTTGACATCTGTTTCTCTCCTACTCGACTGATGGCCTCTGCACACTGCGAGCGACGAGCGACGAGCGATGAGCGATATCCAATGGCAACGTCACTCTCATAGAGCATTTCCGTCATACTCGAGCTCTCATTGGATATCGCTCATCGCTTGTCGCCCATCGCGCGCAGTGTGCAGAGTCCATGAGCGATGCGTCCGCGTGGACAGCTGCTATACAATAAAGATGCGGCCTCATGCAGTCGCTCGTCGCTCGTTTGCAGCGACAAATCTGGTCACGTGATATATAGCGACAAAGCTGAAAATGTTGAGCTTTGTCGCTGGGAAAGGAGAGTGGGGAGAGGAGAGTGAGCGATACAAGTCGTCAATTTCGACATCTCGTCAATTTCCGAAAAAAACACTATTATATTTTTATTTTTATTCACTCCGATTTATTTCACTTGTATCACTACCATGACCGCCACTAAAGGAGATTAGGAAAGTAGCTTTCGAGATCAATCCTGCAAGCAGCCATGTTGACGCTGCTATTCGACGCGGCGACTTGTCGCTACTTTTTTGAGTCGCGGGAAATTCAAAATAGGGTCACGTGTCCCGATTTATCGCTGCAAACGAGCGACGAGCGACTGCATGAGGCCGCACCTTAATACATTTACATGTTTTCGTCAAGTATGAAGTGCAGTGAAAAGTGAATGTAGTCCCAATTGTTTATAGCAACGATAATTGCGGCGATAAAGGTAATGATTCTTTCGATATTAAATATATGTTCAGTGATATATTGTCGAATATTCGTGCTTTCATCATTAAAATAAATAGCATCGGTCCGCTAGTGCAGCGATTGTAGGTTATGCTATAATTGACAAAACTATAACAATAAGTTAACAGAACTATTTCACGATGAGTAAAAAATCAATTGCTTTACTATTCGATCGAAATAATTATCGAGCGTAGCTATGATTTCAAAAAATTAAAACATAAATGTTAAATCTTCCACATATCATAACAACGTGTCTGAAATGACAGGTTGGACCAGCCAGCCGTCAAAGGGAACAATTTTCTCCTATATAAAACACATTGAGGCGGGCTTTTTAAAAGCTAGAGTTACAAAAATTTTAATGATGTTTCCAAATTTTTAATTTTTAATTTAAGATTTATGAACAATAATTTAATCACAGTTTATTCTTATAATAAATTATTCAAAATTATTATTTTTTATAACAAATTACAATTAAATTTGCAAAAATAATTAAGTAACTAATTGAACAACAACTTTTATTCAGTTTACTTGCTGAAAGAAATAATGTCAATACAAAATTTATTATTATAAAATAATAAAATCAAAAATTAAATTTTAACAGTCGAGTAGAAATTTAAACAATAAATTTTATTCAAGTATTTTGTAAATTTAAAATGATTTTCTGAACGAAGAATATTATAAAAGAATATAAATAAAAATTGACATAATTGTATTTATGCGTACAAATAAATGTAACTTGATCAATTCAATTGTGATTTCCATTTACCTCCTTCTCTATATCTATACAAAATATCTATGAAACAAATAAAATTAAAATTTTCTTTTGAAAAATGAAACCATTCCATCAGTATTTTCTTATGACGTTGTCACGTTCAACTATCGTCAGTAAACCGACTTTTTTTTTTAGTTTATACGTTAATTTAAATATAATAATAAATATAAATTACAACTTATTTATCTTATATAAAATTGTTTACGCTTTACTCACACCCGTCCTTATGCCAAATAAATTATAATTCATAAAAGTAAGCGGAAATATATTTATATTCGTATTATTATATTAATCCTCATACTTTTATCAAGCGATAAAGCATTATCCCCAAAAACAAGCCAATCATCCATCCGGCCGCGAATCGTAAGTACCAGAAAGTGCACATATTCTACAAGCGATGAGATGGTCCCTGGTAGCGTTCCGGCTTTGGTCCGCAGGGGCCCGTGGTGGAAATTTTTCTCCAAATTTTTCTTTTCTCATATTTTAGTCATATTTGAGATTTTAGGGGAAAAAATGATTTAAGGGGTAAGGCCACTGTAACGGCCCAAAAAAAAAGGTTTTTTCACTAATTTTTTGCTCCCGAAATTGAAGGTATTTGAAAAAAAACTTTTAATGGTGTTATCGGGCATACATTAAACTTTATTATAAAATTTTTTTACAGTAAAAAAAAAACAAAATGGCGGTTCCACAGCTATCTTCCCGGGACATGTTTTGCTTCCAGGGCTCCGCGGCACGCAGCACCACTGGTGCACTTTTGAATCTAGAACAAAAAAAAAACCATTAATCTAGAGGGCTATAGCTAGAGAATGTCGATCGGATTTTAAAAAGTATCAATTTTTGTGGATTTGGCGTGCGTTTGAAAAAAAAATTGATTTTTGACGGAAAAAACGGCAAGTTTTTTGTTAATAAAAAATCAATAAATAAAGTTCTTGAAAATTCCGATCGACATTCTCAAGATAATGTAAATGTTCACATCTGGTTAAAATTTCAAGTAAAAAAAATGAAAATTGTTCGAGTTATGCTGCGTGCCATTTTGAAAAACCATGTTTCGAGAAAAATGCGTTTAAAGTTTTGCGAATAGTTTTTTATTGGAAAAAATTAAAAAAAGAAGTTAAACTTATTCTAGAGGGACTTATTCTAGAGGGTTTAAACTATTTTTTAAGCCAATAAAAAAAAAAAAAAATTTACAGTGGCCTTACCCCTTAAAACAGATTCAAGTTCTGGTCTATTTCCCAAAAACATATTTTTTTCACTGAAAATTCATGATTTCTCATTTTTTTCCCGGAAATTTCTCTTTTTCCTATGACCTGAGTGAACAGCTGCGGAGATATTCGGAGAGAAGTTAAAGATGAAAAGAAATGAGATTTTCTTTTAAAAAAAACCGATTATTATTAGTTTTTTTCCGGAAATTTTCCTTTTTCCTATTACCTGAGTGAAAGGCTGCGGAGATATTCGGAGAAAAGTTATAGATGAAAAAAATTAGATTTTCGTAAAAAAAAAACTTATTACATTATTATCCCTCATAATTCTGAGAAATAATGAATTTCCGAAATTTTTGCAAACATTATTTTCCTTAAGGGGTAACACCACTGTAACGGCCTGCCACGAAGCGTTTTAGACAAATAATACTTGGGGTAATTATTAAGCGTATATTGAAGTATATTGCAAAAAAAATGTACGGGAAAATATTACAAAATGGCGACACTGCAGCAAATTCTTCCGAGGCATGTTGAACTTAAGGTGCTCTGCGGCACGTAGTATAACTTGTGCCAATTTTAATCTGGACAAAATAATTTTTTTTAAATTAAATTTAGATGAGTCTAGCTAGTGAACCACGTAGGGGATTTTTGAAATATTGATTTTTGAGTAATTGCCGAGTTTTTGACTAAAAATGTTCATTTAGACTTAATAAAACAAAATTCATTTTTTTTTTAGATTAAAATTGGCACAGTTATACTGCGCGCCACAGAGGTTCGACATGCTTCGGAAGAATTGCTGCAGTGTCGCCATTTTGTAATATTTTCTGATAAAAATTTATAGCAATATACTGTAACGATTCACTTGCCCAGGTGGGCATCCGTCACATTTGGCACGCAAGTATCACGCCAATTCCGTACGGAATAAAATCCTGACAATGTACGAAATGAAACTCGTGGAAATCACGAAACGTTTCATCTTCAATTTTATTTTCATCTTCGTTCTAACGAAATGTCACAAATGTCACATTTTCACGAATCGTTACAACGGCGCCCAGCGTGGGGCTCGAAAAGCTTTCGCGAAAATCGCGAAACGTTTCATTGGCGCCCAACGTGGGGCCCGAACGCCTTATAAAAATTCCTGAAAATGTACAACTACCGAACGTATCAACACACGCTCTAGCTTAATATAAAAATAGATAGTTAGGCGTCGCAATCACCACTAGCTCGTATAGCCAGCGTACGCTGAGAAAAATACCTATTTCAGGTCTTGTATAATAAGAGAAAACAATACAACAAGAAACGAGCACTCGCACACGGTGCATGCTCGTTCTCTCTCAGGCAAGCCGAGTAAATATCTCGTACAGACAAATTTCGTCTCAATATCTCACAAATCGAAGCATAAGAGAAGCGAGTATTCACACACGGTGCTTGCTCGCTCTCTCTCTCTTGGGAGAGGAAATAATATCCCGTGGTGAACGACGAATATTTCGTCTGTCTCACTCCCGCCAAGAACAATACAAAACGCGTAATCTCGAGCGCGAAGGCCTACAATTTGGCAAGGCCACGCGGTTTCCGAGCGGCGAGCGAGAGCGAAGAAAAAAAAAAAAATTCTATCGCACGCTCGTCGCGGGGATTAGCGAGGCCTCGAGCTCGTCTCGAAATTTCGGACACCGAAAAAAAAAAGGGTGCGTGTGGGTTCGACACGCAAAAGAAGTGAATACGTATGCAGAGAGAGAGAGAGAGAGAGAGAGAGAGAGAGAGAGGGGGAGAGAGAGAGAGAGAGAGAGAGAGAAGGGGCGGAGAGGAGAGGTGAGGAAAAGTAAGTGATCGAATTATGAATTGGCAAGGAAATCAAAAGTAGCCTGAATGTTTATATTTTACTTTTTTTTATTTTATTTATCAATATGAAATGAAATATGTATGAAATGAAATATTTCGGCAATGGTGTCGTCATCCTTTAGTCTTCGGTGTGTTGACCCCGATTGAGATGGAACTGAAAAAAAAATTATTTTTTATTTTAAATTTTTGCCATCTCTGTGTGTGCCTCTGGAGACACGACGGAGAGGCTGAGGAAAGGCTTGCAGAGAGCCAGCAGAGAGTTAGCGGAAAAGCAATAGTCAGCGGAGTCAGCAATCTAGAGTCAGTGAACTCAGCAGAGAAGGAATAGAGAGTCAGTGGAGTCAGCGGAGTCAGCAATATAGAGTCAGCGAACTCAGCGGAGAAGGAATAGAGAGTCAGTGGAGTCAGCGGAGTCAGCAATATAGAGTCAGTGAACTCAGCGGAGAAGGCATAGAGAGTCAGTGGAGTCATCGGAGTCAGCAATATAGAGTCAGCGAACTCAGCAGAGAAGGAATAGAGAGTCAGTGGAATCAGCGGAGTCATCAATATAGAGTCAGTGAACTCAGCGGAGAAGGAATAGAGAGTCAGTGGAGTCAGCAATAGAAACTTGTAAAGGGGCAGCGGAGATTATATAAAAGTTTTTGTATTGTGCAAGTTATTTACGAGCCATGCTGACTCGTACGTAACCTCGCCTCGAACCCCTTGAATATTGTTTAAATATTTTATTATTTTATGTATATTATTTTTTCAATTTTTATTCAATTTTTATTCATTTTTGAGTATTAATTTGCGAAATTTTATATATCTGTGTGTGTCTGGAGACACAACAGAGAGGCTGAAACTGAATGTATATAGAGAGGCATTCCGGGGCACGTGTATCATGCGAGGTTATGTACGAGCCATGCTACTCATACATAACCTCGCTTCGAATGGCTCGAATATTTTTGTTTCTTAAAACGTTATTTAAAACATTCAAATATATATCAAGAATACTGTAACGGGTTTCCCCTGCTTACATTAAATTTATTTGGGTTCGGGACTCGATTAGGGAGCAAATTAATAGAGACCTTTTTCGCATAAAATAAGTCGTGAATTTATTGCAATTTTTCTCCTTGGTCTCAATACAGTTTCTTTTGAATCCGCCTGTACATTTGAATTTCGTCGCTGGTCGCTTCGCTTGCCCGAGATTCTTACTTGTTTGTGTTGGCGTGTATGTGTGGAGTCTCGCTTAACTCGTGCTGCAATGTTTTTGTGTACGCATATGTTTGAATGTGTGAGTGTGTCATCGCATTGTGGCAGGTAAGTATTGTTTGTATGCGTGTAGTTTCGCTCGTGTATTTAAATATGGGTGGTGTGCACGTTTGAATGTCTGTGTTGTATGGATATCGCAGTGTTTACATGTATTTTTAAATGTGTGCTTGTATTTGTGCGTTTTCTTATGTGTATGTGTGGTGTTGCTTTTACTCCGCCTGACAATTTTTGAATATTTGTGTGTATTTGTGTGTACGTGGGTCGCTCGGGGACCTTTTCATGTGTACTTTGTGTGTGTTCGCGAATTCCGAAATTTCTACGTTGGCTTTGCTCGGCCACTGCCTCGTTTGTTTTGTTTGTCTCTCGCTTGCTCTCTTCAAGTGCTTCGATTAGTTCTCTCTCTCGGTGACGGTTACCGTCAACATTTAAAGACCGAGGAAGACATGTGCACAGCTGGTCGGTCCTCGTACCTTTTTTTAAATGAATTTCTATTTCTTTATTTTATTTACTTCTTCTGATTACAATTTCCTTTGCCTCATCCTATCTCTATGAGATGCCTCCTGTCATTTCTCTTTTTATCTTGAGCTTTTTCCTTATTCGGGGGCACCCGATCATTCCTTTTCACTACTTGCGTTCTCTAGCACTTTCCTTAGTCGGGAGTCCTTCTCGGCTCCTTTTCACTACTTGTGCCAACTGACGCTTTCCTTAATCGGGAAATAATCAAGTGCGTCCTTTTCACTACTTATGCTCAGATAATTAAAGAAAGTGATCCGAGGACTATCTCCGATTCCTCTCGCTATTTTGGGCAGTTTCCTTAGTGGTTGTTTTCCTCGCCTTTGCGGCTTGTACTTACGCCCATTCACTACTAATGCTCTCAATAATCGAGAGAAGTCCCTACGTTTTGCTCCTTTTCTTATTCTTGATGCTGGCGCTTTCCTTACTCCGATCTTTTCCTCGCTTTTTCAGCTTGTACTGGTATCGTTTTCACTACTTGCGCCAGCCAGAGTTCGAAAGAGAAGACCTTCTTCGGTCTGAGGACGTTCCTTTTATACTGTTATTTTGCCGTTTTTTTTGCTTCCCCTTCTCAGGCGTCTAGGTCGTTCCTCGATTTTTCTAGAATCTTTTTCTCCCCCCACTTGACTCTTTTCGAATTTTTAATATCCCCCACCGAGAGATAGCCCCCACTTGCTCCGTTTTCAATTTTTGTCCTAATAGCCGCGTTTAGAGGCATTGACCGGGCGTGTCAACAATCTTGGCCTTCGCGTACTTGGGAGAAACTCGCACCTGAGACGTACCTATACGTCTCATTGTCCCCCGAAATTATCGAAATTCTCGTGAGGTTTCTTGAAATTTCACAAGATTTTCGATGATTTCCTTTCCGTTTATTTGTTTTATCTATATATTTATCTGTGATGCTGATGAAGACTTTCTTTTTCCAATGACCAGAGCTTCTAAACGGCTGCTATTTACAGTAAAAGAAGAACCTTCTCACTGATCATCATGTTCCTTTTTATTCACAACAGAAATTACTTTTCGCTCATTGCTAACATAAATAATTTTTTTGTTTTTCCAATTTTTTTTTTTTTTTTTTTTTGCTCATCGTAACTAAAAAAAAATATAACAAGTTTTCGCTTATTGTATAAATATAACGATTTTCCGCTCACCAAAAAAAAAACTTTTCGCTCATCGTAACATAAAAAAAATAACAGCTTTGCGCTTATTGTATAAATATAACGATTTTCCGCTCATTAAAATAACAAAACAACAAATAAAAAACTTTTCGCTCAATCGTAACATAAAAAAAAATATATTAACTTTTTGCTTATTGTATAACAATAACGATTTTCCGCTTATTAAAATAAAAAAAAAACTTCTCGCTCATCGTAACATAAAAAAAAATATAACAACTTTTTGCTTATTGTATAACAATAACGATTTTCCACTTATTAAAATAACAAAAAAAAAGAACCTTTTCGCTCAATCGTAACATAAAAAAAAATATAACAACTTTTTGCTTATTGTATAACAATAACGATTTTCCACTTATTAAAATAACAAAAAAAAAGAAACTTTTCGCTCAATCGTAACAAAAAAAAATATATTAACACACAAAAAAAAAAAAAACTTTTCCGCTCAACCCAAAAAAAAATATATTACAAAAAAAAAACTTTTCCGCTCATCACAAAAAAAAATATAATACAAACAAAAAAAAAAACTTTTCCGCTCATCACAAAAATTCTTTCACTCCTCACTCTTTTTACAAAAAAAACACTTTTCCGCTAAAAAAAATGTCAACTAAAAAAAATAAAAAAAAACTTTTCATCTCCAAACAAAATATATATATATTTTTTTTTTTTTTTTTATATATTGACGATATTGATCGTTGGTCGTCCTCATCCTCGCTTTCCTCCTCGACCGGGGCCCCTGACCCCCAATCCCACCGATTTCGTTCCTCGTCGATCTCTGCCTCGAATACGTTCGACTCCTCTTCTTCCGTCCCGTATCTCGTGTCTGCCGTGCCGTCATTTTCTTCCGACGTCCGGTTTTCTGACTCCGTTTCCCGACCCGAAGTTCTTGTCCGGACGTATTTCGCCTTGTATGACCGGTGGATCTGTGGTTCCCCGAATCTTTCCCCTTCGTGACTCCATCCGAAGGTGTGATTCTCGTCCGCTGGTGTTGCCCATCCTTGGCTCAGAGCGATTTCGCTGAGCTTTTGGCCTCGGAGAATTGATTTTCCTTCGAGAGTCAGGCTCACCCATGCTCCGTTACGTTCTCTTTCGGTGTTTATAATTTCCATGGTCCATCGGGTATCGTCAATCAGTTTTATTATTTGGTGTTGTTCTCTGTTTCCATCTTTGGCTTTCTGGATTTTTGGTAGGGCTATGGCGATTGCCTGGTACGCCACGCTTCTTAAGGCTGTTGGTGGCGTGAAGCATTGCTCCTGGCTCACCAGGGTCGCCATTCCCCAGTCACCAAGCCATACCTCATAACGTCTCCCGTGTTCCTTGACGACCGTGGCGCGGGTGAAACCGTCTGTTTGTCGGAGTAGGATGCTCGCTCCCTCATATAACTCCTCCTCTACTACTGGGTGGATTTCTGGATGGTCACTTTGGACTTCTTCGATCGCCTTTATGATATTTTCTGCTCCCGGCAGGTGCACATGGAAATGCGCTATGTCTCTTATAGCAATTATTTCAGTGTTTGCATATCTTCCCCTTAAACCTCTTACCGGGTGATTCGCGAACGGATGAGCCATGTTACTACTCTGGCGATTATACATCGACTAATTTGTGGTCACCTTCTTGTCCCTGCGGGGTCTTCACTCGAATTTTGTTTTATTTTCATAGCCCCAACGCTTTGCCCGGGTACCAGCCGCCGATGTTTTCATTTGTCACCTTGTAGAGTTGGTCGGGTTCTTCATTCTCCGCCGTTTTTCTCCATCTTATTTGTTTCTTGATGTGTTTCTTCCAAACTCTCTTTAATGATTTATATTTTGGTGTATCGATCTTTATTAATTTCCATACTATTTTTTTTTCACTCGCCTCTTGTTTTTTTTTCGGGGTATCCTCGACTCTGCTCATGGTGACTCTCTTTTAGAGTTGGTGCGTGCCGCGCTTTTATTCCCTTCCTCCCGCTCTCGCGCCCTTTTTTTTTTTCATCACGGCGGGCGCTTCCTTATGCTCCTCCCCTATCCATCCCCTTCCATCTTCTATGTGCCGCTTGTTTCCTCTCTCTGTTTATATTTTTTGAAAAGGCTACCGTGAAATTTCCCGCGGTCTCGCTTTGTCGTTGGATCTATAAGCAGGTACGTTGCTATCCCCACGCATTTTTTTATTTTGTATGGTCCTTCGTAGAGTGGTAGAAATTTTGCCGTTATCTGTCTTGCTGGATCCGAAACATTTAATGCCCGTACTAATACCAACTCTCCTTCCTCGAATTTGTATGTTTTGTGCGTCTGGTTGAATTTTTCGGCTCGTGCCCATCCTTTCTTCTGAATCCTTTCACGCACCAGTTTAATTTTTTCTTCGTATGACATCTCTTTATCTTCTTTATTCTCTTTTATTCCTAAGATTAGTTCCCGCCAAAGTCGATATGGTTTCTTTCTCTGATGTATTTCTTGCGGTGTGACTTCTGTCGTTTCGTGATGAGTTTGATTGATACACTCTTGGATAATTGGGACCCACTTAAACCATCCCGAGTGTTTATCTTCAAGAAATGTGCGAAAGAATCGGCCTAATTCTCGATTTACTCTTTCAACTATATTCCCCTGAGGATGTCTTATTGATGAAAATATCGCCTGGATACCTTCCGATTCCAGTTTATCTAACCATTGTTTGGAGGTGAACTGTGTGCCATGGTCAAATTGAATCCTATTTGGTTTTCCGTACCTCGGGATATAATCTCCAAATATCTTCCGTATTGTTGATGCTGCGTCGGCTTTTTTTAGTGGGTAGAGAACTACGTATTTACTGAAGGCGTCTATTGTCACTAAGATGTGTTTAGTTCCTCCGACTGAGGTTGGTAGTGGCCCATAAAAGTCGATTGAGAGTAAATCTCGCGGCCCATCTGGGATAATCGTCTGCATTTCTGCATGTGTTGTCTGTACTGGCACCTTATTTCGTTGACAGGTATCGCATGTCGCCAGGGTCTGTCGCACGCGCTTCGCTAAATGAGGGTAGGAAAAGTCCTCGTTTAACATCCGAAAGATTTTCCTCGCCCCTTGATGACCATACATTTCGTGGCTTTCCTTGATCAGGGTTTCTGCCAGTGCTTCGGGTAGCATTACCTTCCATAATCCATTTCTGGTCTGTTTCTGAAGACACCCTTTATGTACCCTATATCTTGAATCTTCCTTTTTATCTTCACATTCTATCCACATCTTTTCTAAATTTTCTTGTCTTCTTTGCAGGTCCCCCACTGCCTCCAGATCCTTTGTTAATTCTTTTGAGGGCTCTTTTGCCAGGACGGTTGCCAACGTGCTGTTTCCTGCAGGGCTTAAGTCCATCCCTTCCGGTGGTCGGCTTAATGCGTCGGCTACCTTATTTTTTTCTCCTGGGCGATGTTGTATTTCGAGATCGTAGTCCTGTAAGAGCAACGCCCATCTCAATAACCTATCCCCTGCGAACCGGCATGTTTTTAGGAAAGTAAGGGCTTTATGATCAGTTATCACTTGGATCTTGGCTCCGAGTATATATGTACGGAACCTTTGTATTGCCCATACAATCGCCAATAATTCTTTTTCGGTTGTCATGTACCCAATCTCTGCGCCTTTCAGGGTCCTGCTTGCGAAGGTAATGACTCCTTCCAATCCCTGTTCATCGCTCTGGCTCAGGGTCGCACCCAGCGCGTAGTCGCTTGCATCTGTTGTCAAAATGTATGGTTTTCTGGGGTCTGGGTGCCCCAACATGACAGAGTCTATGAATAATTTCTTGACCCTGTCGAAAGCTATCTCTTCTTCCTTTTCCCATTTCCAACCTTGTCCCTTTTTTAACAGTCCCAACAGCGGCACTGTCTCCTTTGCGTGTTGACTCGTGAACTTCGCATAAAAGTTTATTAGGCCCAAAAATCCTCGGAGTTGTTTTGCGTTTTTCGGCCTTGGAAAATCTTGAATTGCCCTTATTTTTTCTGGGTGTGGTCGAAGGCCTCTGGTGGTCAGAATGTGCCCCAGGAACGTCACCTCCTTTCTAAAAAATGTTGACTTCTAAAAATTTAGCGTCATCTTGTGTTGCTCCATTCTTTGAAAAAATTTTGCTAGATGCCTTAAATGTTCCCAGTAGTTCTTTGACATACATAATAGGTCGTCCACGAAGTTTACTACTGATTCGCCTATTCCCTGAAGCACCACATCTAGCCCTCGAATCAGGCTTGCCGTACTGGTTTTTAATCCAAATGGGGTTACCGTGAACTGATAACATTTCCCTTCGTGGAGAAATGCAGTATATTTTCTGGATTCTTCGTGAAGGGGAATTTGCCAGAAGCTGCTGGTCATGTCGAGGCTCGACATGACCCTTACTCCTCCGCATTTCTGAAAAATTTCTTCTGTTGGTGGTGCTGTGTCATGGTCTTCGATCAGATACTTGTTAAGTTGTCTTGCATCAAGACATAATCGAACCGACCCGTCTTTTTTTATCACAGTAACCAGTGGATTGATATACCGGCTTGTGGCGCGCTCGATTACCCCATTTTTTAGCATTTGTTTTATTTCCTTATTTACCTTGTCCCGATACTGCATTGGGACCGGGTATGATCTATGGACATATGGTTCTGGATCGTGTAATTCCAGCTTATGCGTATATTCTGTCATCCGGCCTGGTCGTTTCTCGAAAATATGCACATAATTCCTGATCAGTGCTTTGAAATTTCCCTGAATGTCCGGTGGAATTTCCGCGCATTCTTGGAGCTTTTCGTTTACTTCTTCTTCAGTTAGCTGAGACTGTGGCTCTTCTAACTCTTCTGACATTAGATTGACTTGTCGTTGATCTGTTTCTTCAATGACGGACCACACTCCTTCCTCGTAGATTGATGCTAGTTTATTTCCGACGCGGATTTCTCCAATCATTGTATCCACGACGATTTTTAATTCCAGCATCCCATCTATTCCCAGAATTGCTTCTCGCTGCAAGGTGGGTATCACCAAGGCTTGAAGAGTTCCTTTTTGTCCCAGTATCTCTGCCTCTATCATAATTTGTTGTCGTATTCTTCCTGACTTTCCGCCAAACGCCCCATTTAAATTTGTGTTTATAGTGGGTGAGGCTGGGCAATCCTTGAACTTCTCCTTGTATTGCTCGTATATGCTTCCGGAAATGCACGTTACCTCGCTACCACTGTCTATGAGGGTTTTGATTATTATTCCTTCCATTCTAATAGGCAATTCGGCACATTTCGGATGTGGGGTTTCGGTCCTTATGCTAGTTCTGTTTTCTCCTTGTAAAAATTCTCTGGGACTTTCGAAAATGTCGCTTTTTTTTTGTTCTACTTTTTTGTTTTGTTTGTTTTCTTCTTCTTTTTCTTTTTCCGCATTTGTTACGTTTTTTGTTGATCCGTTTTCGTTACTTTTCTTCAGCTGGTTTGTGGCGGTGGTAGCTTCCTGAATCCATTTCCGGGCCTTCATCATTAGCTGGGGATCCTCCTGCGTCCATCCTGTAAATTTCGTTTTTTGAGTGTTGATAGGTTCCAATTGTTCAATTTTTCTTTTCTCATTGTGCGGCTCAATTTCCATCGTCCCGATGTTTACCTCCGTTCTTTGTTTCTTTTTTTCTTCTTTTTTTTATTTTTTCTTTTGGTTCCTGTGCAACCTTTTTCTTGCTTCTTCGAGGGCTTCTTTGATTCCCTCCTCGTCGTCGCTGGTTGCGCCTCGTGGTGAAGCTTCTAATAAGTTCACCGTTACGGGCGCAACCGTTACTCGTTTCCCGGAGTTGAGATTTCCGGGCCGAGCTGCCCTTGTGAGGTTTTCTTTTCGGATCCATTTCCGGGCCTTTCCCACGTCCTTTCTCTTTCCGTCCCTGTATTTTTCCAGTCAGGGGCGTTAGGGTTTAGTGGAGCGTTATTTTGGTGCGCCTGGTTTTGCCATTGGGGCCCTTGCCACCTCGGCTGCTGCCACCCACTTGCCCTTTCCCAGGGTCTTCCTTGAGGTGTTAGTCCCCTGTCTCCGTTGAATTTACTCTGGTCCCACCCTTGATTGTTCGAGTGGAACCGTCCCATCGTTGCTCCCCCAGTTTTTAGCGGCCCCCTCCTGCCATTGAGGGGCCCATCTCCATCCGTTCCTTCCAACAGCTCCAGGAATTCCTCAATTTTTTTTTATCCCACTGACTCTGACCGCCATCCGGATTTGCTCGTCGAAGTGTTTTGCCAGTTTCCGGATGATTTGTTCATCTTCGAGTTTTTCGTTCAGATCCTTAGCATTTCCAAAGATTCTGGTTGCATATTCTGCTCGGGTCTTTTCGTGGCCGTCGTACTCGTAGGCTCCAAATTCCAGGTTTCGCCGAACCTTATCCTGTATTTCCTGGCTCCAATATCGTCCCCTAAATTTGTCTGCAAATTCTTCTATCGTCTGGATCCTTTCTCCCATTACGCACCACCAGTCTTTTGCTGCTTCTCGCAGGGACTGGCTGATCATGTAGTGTAGGTCTCCTCCTCCCGTGAATCTCCAGAATTCCTCAAATTCTTTGAGAAATCTGATAGGCCTTTCTCGTCCATCTCCCGTAAACGTCGGTGGTTTTTGTTTTGCTGCATACATTTGACTAGTGTTTAAGCCGCCACTCCACGTGACATTTTGGATGGAGTCGTTCCCTCGTCGTTTGAGAGCGTCCTCACATTGATTAATTCGTCTCGAGTTTTCAGCGATTGTGTCCCCCATGCCTTGAGACGTCTGCGCGAATTGGCTCAGACCTTCCATGGCCCGTCTGAACCTATCGTCGATTTTTTTCCATTCCTCATCGCTCTTTTTTTTTAATTCGTCGTGGCTTGCCTCCATTAATTTTTGGGTGATAACGATTTTCCTCTCGGTTCGTGCTTCTGCCTCCTTCATTTCTTCCTGTAACGTCTTTTTTATTTCTTCTTGTGTCCGAAGATTTCTGCCAGCACACACATCGTCGTGTGCTTTTATTTCTTCTTGGGTTGTAGATCTCTCCTGCCGTTGCTCATCCCTTAATTTATTAATTCCGATAATAATGGATTTTAGAGTGGCATTCACATCCTCCATCCTGTTTGTTGTATTTTGTCTAATGTTGAAAGTACTACTGTGATGGGCGTCATTTTCTGCGATAGGGGCTATTTCTGATAATCGCCCGATATTTTGACGATCTCTGACTCTTCCGGTTCCTAGTAATCCGTCTGCCGTTGTCGATTCCCATTGAAGTGAAATTTCTTCTTCTGGTTGCGACATTTTTGCGATCGGTCTTTCTTTACTATAATCGAGCCCCACGTTGGGCGCCAAATGTAACGGGTTTCCCCTGCTTACATTAAATTTATTTGGGTTCGGGACTCGATTAGGGAGCAAATTAATAGAGACCTTTTTCGCATAAAATAAGTCGTGAATTTATTGCAATTTTTCTCCTTGGTCTCAATACAGTTTCTTTTGAATCCGCCTGTACATTTGAATTTCGTCGCTGGTCGCTTCGCTTGCCCGAGATTCTTACTTGTTTGTGTTGGCGTGTATGTGTGGAGTCTCGCTTAACTCGTGCTGCAATGTTTTTGTGTACGCATATGTTTGAATGTGTGAGTGTGTCATCGCATTGTGGCAGGTAAGTATTGTTTGTATGCGTGTAGTTTCGCTCGTGTATTTAAATATGGGTGGTGTGCACGTTTGAATGTCTGTGTTGTATGGATATCGCAGTGTTTACATGTATTTTTAAATGTGTGCTTGTATTTGTGCGTTTTCTTATGTGTATGTGTGGTGTTGCTTTTACTCCGCCTGACAATTTTTGAATATTTGTGTGTATTTGTGTGTACGTGGGTCGCTCGGGGACCTTTTCATGTGTACTTTGTGTGTGTTCGCGAATTCCGAAATTTCTACGTTGGCTTTGCTCGGCCACTGCCTCGTTTGTTTTGTTTGTCTCTCGCTTGCTCTCTTCAAGTGCTTCGATTAGTTCTCTCTCTCGGTGACGGTTACCGTCAACATTTAAAGACCGAGGAAGACATGTGCACAGCTGGTCGGTCCTCGTACCTTTTTTTAAATGAATTTCTATTTCTTTATTTTATTTACTTCTTCTGATTACAATTTCCTTTGCCTCATCCTATCTCTATGAGATGCCTCCTGTCATTTCTCTTTTTATCTTGAGCATTTTCCTTATTCGGGGGCACCCGATCATTCCTTTTCACTACTTGCGTTCTCTAGCACTTTCCTTAGTCGGGAGTCCTTCTCGGCTCCTTTTCACTACTTGTGCCAACTGACGCTTTCCTTAATCGGGAAATAATCAAGTGCGTCCTTTTCACTACTTATGCTCAGATAATTAAAGAAAGTGATCCGAGGACTATCTCCGATTCCTCTCGCTATTTTGGGCAGTTTCCTTAGTGGTTGTTTTCCTCGCCTTTGCGGCTTGTACTTACGCCCATTCACTACTAATGCCCTCAATAATCGAGAGAAGTCCCTACGTTTTGCTCCTTTTCTTATTCTTGATGCTGGCGCTTTCCTTACTCCGATCTTTTCCTCGCTTTTTCAGCTTGTACTGGTATCGTTTTCACTACTTGCGCCAGCCAGAGTTCGAAAGAGAAGACCTTCTTCGGTCTGAGGACGTTCCTTTTATACTGTTATTTTGCCGTTTTTTTTGCTTCCCCTTCTCAGGCGTCTAGGTCGTTCCTCGATTTTTCTAGAATCTTTTTCTCCCCCCACTTGACTCTTTTCGAATTTTTAATATCCCCCACCGAGAGATAGCCCCCACTTGCTCCGTTTTCAATTTTTGTCCTAATAGCCGCGTTTAGAGGCATTGACCGGGCGTGTCAACAATCTTGGCCTTCGCGTACTTGGGAGAAACTCGCACCTGAGACGTACCTATACGTCTCAATACATACCTTCGTTAGCTGGGGGGTTTGTCGACGATTTATCCACTGCGGGATCCATTTTTTGGAATTGTCATTTATTCCCGCATTAAAATAATACACTACCGCAAAGAACTATCAAAAACAGCACCAACAAATAAAAATAATATAATTCACTTTAAAAATTCGCACTGTTTAACGGATAGCACAAAATTTGCCACGAGGCACGACGACACAGTACGAACGCGCACACACACACAGAGCTGTGCCAGCTGTGGGCTCACACGTACACGGGCAACCGCTGCGAATAGAACGACGCGCATGCGTGCACGCGATCCTACCCCCTCTCTGCAATTGACTCGCTCGCTCTCACTCGCACTCACACGGCTCATGCATCATTCTCTCTCTCTCTGCCCTCTCTTCTTCTATTCCTTCATTCTCTTGTCCGGTGCTACAACGCGGCTGGGGGCGGGGCCTAATACAGTCGCATTAGAAGTATTCACTTCAAAAAAAATAATACAAGGCCTCGAGTCTCGACTCGAGCATTACGCAAGGCCGCGAGAAAGACAGAAATACCAAACGAATATTTACCACGGGCATACGAACATTCGCTTCAAGTCGAAAGAAATCGAACGTACTGCTCGGTGCGCGAGGAGTACCTCCCCTCTTCTAGCACCGAGGCTTAGCGTGCCGATATGAGCGAGGCCCGGAAGGGGAATCCTCCTCAGGAGGGGCGGGCGCTGAACCTCCCGCCCCGAGCCGCTACAGACTCGGCCCTCGCGATCGGCCTACCAACCGAATCCGACGCCCTCGCAAACGTGCGGAGCGAGCCGCGGGGTGGTGAGAGGGGGGCGCGTCGCAGGGACGACGGTACCGGGAAAGGAATGAGGGGTCTTCCCGCTTGGAACCCCAATATTTCGGACCCGCAAAACTCGGACGATAACACTCGTTCAATACCGGAGGAATCGCAACTATCAATGTCGGCCATCAAAGAACTGATGTCCACCATACAACGCCGAGTCGATGACGACGCAAAGGCACTCACGGCAACCCTTCTCTCAATTAACGAGAACTTTGCGAAAAAAACTCGAATCCTTGGAGGAGGTAGTAAATGTCCAAGTAAGGAGCCTACTTCAAAGGCCTCCCGACGCGAACTCCACACTCGAACATTGGGGTAATGAACCTCTTACCTCTACGCGCCACAGCGCACCCACGCCTAGGGGACACTGCCTTCCGCAAGGGGAAGCACATCCGATCCCGGAGGACAGATTGCTTAATCTGGGAAATTTGGGCCTACCTGAGAGGTATGCCCAAGAACTAAACCACCGTCACAGGAGCGACGCGGGGACGCGCCATTCCTGTCACCAAACAAATATACGCGGAGATCGCAGTCCGCTCGATCAAGACTCCACAAACCATACTGATTGTTCCTAATCTTACGAGCCCGTGCATCTTAGGGATAGACTTCCTCGTGAGAATACGGTCAATTATAGATCTGGGACAATACAACATAACTCTCGACAGCAGGGCGGATGATAGGGCCCATCAATCCATACCCCTGCAAGCCACCAATCTCGACACGGATATCTCCGATCGAGGAGCAATCCTCGACTCCGAGGAAGTCACCGATCTGGAATTAGACCTAAAGGTCTCTGAAACCACCGGCCTTGTAACCCTCGAGAAGGAAGCCCTCAGGAACCTTCTCGAGAGACACAACCAGGTCTTCAATAAAAGACCTGGTTTGCTCCGATCTTATCAACACGTGCTAAAGGTAAAGCAGCATGAGCCTTTCAAAGCGATGAGCTACCCCGTACCCCTCGCCTACCGCTCGGCGGTAGATGAAGAAATACGGGTACTCATCAATCAAAAATAATTCAGCGCTCGAAAAGTCCCTACAGCAGCCCACTCCTGATATCCCGAAAAAAGGATGGCGGAGTCAGGCTGTGCCTGGACGCGAGGCGAATAAACTCAATATTAGAACCAGACCATGAACGCATGAAGACCGTGGAAGAATTATTCCAGGAATGCCGCAGCGTGTCATTTCTGTCCACCCTCGACATGCGTGCCAGTTTTTGGCAGGTCCCTCTACACCTGGAATCGAGAAAACACACCGCCTTTTCCCATCGTGGAATAGTATACGAATTCCGCGTGACGGCCTTTGGTCTTTCCATCAGCACGGCTAGTCTGGTGAGAGGACTCGAAAAGGTCCTTCAGGGGCTTCACGACGTGACCCACTTCGTAGACAACATTCTATGCACCTCCGAGACTTTTGAGGAACACCTCACATGCCTCGAGGAGCTGTTCCAACGGTTCTTGGAACATGGACTGACTCTAAGCCCAGAAAGAAAAATCTCATCTCTTTGAAAAGGAGACTAATTTTTTTTGGGGCACATGTGGACGCAAGACGGGATAAGACCTGACCCAGTGGACACGTGCCATCTAAGACCACGACACATCATGGACAAAACAACTCTAACAAGCGCCCTGCGAGGACCCTGCCATCGAGGAGGCGTGCACCGGCAAGAGTGCACGGGGTCATCGTGTTACGGGGAAGAGGTAACAAGGTCGTCGCGCACCGGGGGAAGAGACTCCGACCTTGGAGGGGCCATGTAACGGTTCACTTGCCCAGGTGGGCATCCGTCACATTTGGCACGCAAGTATCACGCCAATTCCGAGATAATTGCGTGCGATGGCCTATGGTCAGACCAACCGGCCATGCCGCCAGTGGGACAGGACGCTTGCCTTGAGCATACGGGGCGAGTCCGCGACACCTCGCAAGGAGCTCCGCCCATCGCAAGGAGCAGGACAAGCCGCAGGAGTCCCCGCCCCTTGTCTAACATCTCTCGAGTCTCGCGAAACGATCACTCCCATCAGACAAGAGTGCGCCCCAAATTCCTCACGACGCCTCTTCACACCTAATGTGCGCCTAGTATCAAGGAGAGGAACGATCGGATATACTTTGTCCCTCGAAATGTCTATAGTATGCGAGTGTCCTCAGAATCACCAACGCTGTCACCCCACCAACAAAGTGTTCCTCGGCGGCGTGATCCCCTACCTAGTCCTCAGGATTCGCAAGAGAAATGGAATTTCTCCTGACGGGCCTGAGGGTATTTAAGGGCGTGCACGAGCCGGAGCGGCACTCTACCGTAAATTACTCATCATATTACGTAGAGTCAACTGTCATCCGACATATCGGATCACCGGATGGTGGCCTCGCGGCCTGACCCTTGGTCCCATCCAAGAACAGACCCAGCTTCGGGTTAGATACTCTATTTCCGTGGGAAGCCCCGGCATTGCGCTGGAAGTCCGACCTCGGAAATAGAGTCTAGGTGATTGCTAGTTAGGGAACATCATATAACATCCCATCGATTGCCCTTAGGACGATCGATCGCCATACTACGCCTTCGTACACAAAATACTCGAAGTGTGCAGTCCGTGGAGGGCCGATCGCGCTCCGCTGCACCAAGGGAAGATTCTTAAACCAGCTTCACTGGTTTTGGCCCTCCTTGCTTGGCACCGAGGAGGCCCGCCGTCCCTCTCGGACGGCCCGCTATACGCACTCGGGGTACGCAGGAAAACCCGGCCTCGAGCATGCGTATTATCAACGCTAGCTCCTCTAGCGCGTGAGCGACACGGCGTGGCACCCGTGCGCTTAGTTGCATTTGGCGACAGTGCCAACCGATATTATCGCCTCATAGACCCAATCACAGTAAACTCAAGGGCCATCGCATTCTCTGTGCAGAAGCGATCCCGAAACCGGCGTTACGCGTACACGACGACGCTCGCGGACTGTGCGAGTGCGAGCGAGAGAGAGTGAGAGAAATAGGAGAGAGACCGCGCCCGTGGAACCGCGTGCACGCAATACCTCGCATGACTCATATCATCCTTGTCACTCCTATCACGGCAGCTCTTCTCGCCAACATTTCCAGCTCCCCGTAAACGTCGCTATACCCGACTAATAATAGTAAACTCATGGAATTAACACACTAACAAGTAGAATTGTTCATCCACCGATTAATATCAATTACGACAATCCAACACGTCAAATGCCGATGATGACGGATTGAGACAGGCGTCTCTGAGACCCTCTTACCACTGAAGCATCTCCAAAAAACCTCTCAAAATCCTAACCATCATTCCCGGCACATGAAAAGTACATCGCCCTTCAGGAGGCTACGGGAACCCCTAAAAACATCCTACGGCGGAATATTCGCCGCTCAACCTCGTTTTCCTCAAATCCGCGCAAAGGTTCAAGGAAAACGAAATAAAAGCTTTCGCTAAATATCGCGAAACGTTTCAATACTTAAGTATATGCTCAATAAATTCCGCAAGTATTATTTGTTTATCACAATTTTCTTCCGCCAAAAAAAAAAATTAAAAAATACGCTTCCTGTAAGGCCGTTACAGTGGTGTTACGCCTCACAGTCTTCATATAATTTCCGAGATTTTCCCGTGATCGTAATTAAAATGATGAAATATTCAGAGAAATTCGGAGAAACTCGGATGTTTGCGTAAAAATAATTGTCCGCAAAACTCCGAATTCTTCATATTTGTTCCAATTCATAGAAAAATTCGGAAAAACATTTCGGAAAAAAACGGAGTTTTTCGGAAAAAAATTGCACTAGGGGCGCGGGATCGTTCCCCGCGCTCGGTGCTTTTTTAAAAATTATTATTACTATTAATTCTTATTTGATTAGTTATTTTTATTAGTTATCATCATTATTTTAATTAGTTATCTTTTAGTGTCAAAAAATGTATCGCGCACTCTAACCGCTTATTTTATTAGTTTGTACGTTAATTTAAATATAACAATAAATCTAAATTACAACTTATTTATCTTCTAAAAAATTGTTTGCGCTTTACTCACACCCGTCCCTATGCCAAATAAATTGTAATTCATAAAAGTAAGCGGAAATTTATTTATATTCGTATTATTATATTCATTCTCATATACTTTCATCAAGCGATGAAGCATTATCATAATGCTTTATCGTTTGATGAAAGTATATGAGCGGAAATATATTTATATTCGTATTATTATATTCATTCAATAACTAATCAAATAAGAATTAATAGTAATAATAATTTTTAAAAAAGCACTCAGCGCGGGGAACGATCCCGCGCCCCTGCGGACCGAAGCTAGGAACGCTACCAACGCACAGTGGTTCCAAACGCCGAAAAGCTGGCCAAAAATCGAAATCATCGAAAAAACGGATGGTGGTGGGTATATATAGGTTTTGGGGGTCGCTGAATCCGAATCTGATGTTAGTTTTTCGAAAAAAATGAGGCAAAAAGTCAAAAACAAGGTGGCGGACCAAAACAAATTTTATATCAACTTTAAACAATAAAAAATGATGTTATAAGGAGTTTTTGAGGTCGCTAAATCGAAATTTGACATCAGTTTCATAAAAAAATGCAAAACAAAGTCAAAAACAAGATGGCGAACCAAAAAAAATGATTATAATTGTAAATGATAAAACCTGTTGATTAAGGGGTTTTCGACGTCGCTGAATCAAAATTTGACATCAGTTTTTTTTTTTAAATGGCAATGAAAGTGAAAAACAAGATGGCGGATCAGTTGTGTGTAAAAAAAAATGAAACGACATGTCAATCAGAGATGACATTTTTTATTAATGGTGTACAAACTTCTTATAAGTTAATCTTATTTAGTACTCATCATCATCGGAATGAAATGATTCATCAGAGCTACTATCACACACTACCCCACTAAAGGGTTGAGGATCAACGTGCTCAGAAACAATCAATTCTCTCAATTCAAGATCCAGTGATCTCAGAGGTTTACATGGTAGTTTGCGGACACTCGATATCAACGGATCTGAAGCAACCAAAAGTCGTAAATAAAACATCTTGCATGTTTTCGCTGCGACTGGTTTTTCGAGCGAAATTCATGCGGTATTGTTTTATAAATTTGTTGCACGACTCTTGAGCTTCTTCAGACATTTGTCCGATTGGCAGCAACGATGACTGAATTATTTTCGCACCGTGAATTAACAATTTGTGCACAGTTGTTGGCATGTAAAACCAAGGATATAACTCTACGAACAAACGAGCTGTTCCCAGCGCATACTCTTCAAACTTTGGAATGTTAATTTTGAATCCAGAACCCAGTACTTGCAAAATTACGTGAAACCGTTTTAACAAATTTTCGTTGATACCCGTGATCGCGGCACTGACTTTTGCATTTTCAAAGAAACGACGAGCTGTGTTTCCATCATTTGAACTTCCAAATCCCTGTTTTGGTTGATCTATCAATAGTCCTAACTGTTGACGAAACCCTTTCTGAATGTTTTTTTTTTTCGTTTCTTAAGAGCTTCTTTTTCTTCTTCAGAACCACGTTTTGTCCATTTTTTGCTGTGTAACTTATACGAAATGTGCAGAAGACATTCAAAAAAAACGAATTTTCGCATGCAAAACAGAGATTCCAAACTTCAAATGGTCATCGTTGATCGGCTTGCTCAAAACGAGATCTAAATCGTTAAAGTGTTTCGAAGTACAATTGCAAAGATAGTACCTCATGGCTGATGTTGTGTTTGTCAGTGAGTTACATACTTTTCCATCGATCATAGTCATTGTCAATTTAAAAGATACACTGACTTCCTTACCGTCAACAATAGTTTCATAAGAATCTAGATTTTTCTCCTGCTCCTCTATTTTGGCAACTTCAGCTTTAGTTGATTCAACAGTTTCGCGCATGAATGCAACTTTGATTTGCCGACAAAATCGAGGAGAAGAAGGACGAGGATTTTTCCAGATAATTGTTTCTTTTTCAACTGAATCATTGACGGAAATCAGGCGAAGCGGAACAAGTGAAAAAAAAAAAAATATTTGAGTCTGTCATAACACCGTCACTGTCATTATCGAATCTTTGTTTAAAAGTACTCTGACCGGAAGTTCCGTCACATCCCCATTTACAAATTAATTGCATGTTACTAACATCATCAGCACTCAAGTTTTGAATCACTTCATTTTGAACTGCTAGTATTCGCTTTACAGTGAGATCTAATAACGCTTGCAATTTGATCTCACTGTAAGTTTCATTGATTGTGTATTCGGTTGTAGGAGGATAACTTTCTTTTTTCGCTACAAGGATTTGTTTATAAGACGGATACAATTTACAATTTTTCCGTATACTTGAAGCCCTAAGATTGTTGTATGCAGCTTTGGCAATTTTGTTTTCAATGAGAAGTGATAAAGCTTCTTCTTTCGTGTAAGGTGTTTCACGTACTTCTGCAAGAGACGATCTGTACTTTGAAGCAGTTGCCGGCTCACCTATGTCCTTGACGATTTTGGCCGCATCTATTTGACCGCTAGCTCGGAGGCTCATTTGCGTGGCATACGCTAGTTCATTAGGAGTAAACTGGTCTCGTAACGCTTGTGTTCGTCTCCGCTTAGTCCGGTAGCTCGATTCTTCAAACGATGACGAAGGGCGCCCTCGTACTTGTGAACTCGTTGATGGAAACGCGTCTTTTGATGGGTCAGAGGACGGTACCGGCGCAGGCTCAGCAGGCGCAGGGGCAGAAGGTGCGGGCTCAGCAGGTAATGCCTCGGTGAATTGGAAGTTTTCGTCTAACCAAGATTGATTCTCTTCCATGAATCTGTCGAGTGTCCTGTTGCATGCTTCCCATTTTGTTCTCATTTTATAAAATAATTTTCTCAACGACGCTTTACATTCGTTAGAAAATAAAAACGTCCGTTCGTTTTGACTAGTCAAATGTTCTTCTAAAAGATGTATAAGAACATTATTGTCCTTTTTGAGATGCCCTTTTAAGAGATTGAAAATGTTTTTCTTCGTAAAAGACATTTTTTGGGTTGTCTGAAAAAAAACAAATTTTTTTTTGTTAAAAACCATATTAACAATTGATTTGTAATCAAAAATAATATAAACAATATCGTTTTTATTGATACAGAAACATTTAATCAACTTGGAAAAAAAATTTAATTAAGTTTTTTGAAAAAAATAATTTATTGTGTATAACAAATTCATTGTTTATAATGTCAAAATCATTGGTAGTATGTATACTCAACATTAAATAACTTAAACAATTTTTTTTGACGATATTGGGCTTCATATAACGTAAAAATCATATTTTTAGCCATTTTTTTAAGTAAATTTTCAAATTGCATTTTCTCAATTTCGGGCAAATTCGGGCAAAAGTTATTGGCGTCATAATTTAGTGCTTTGATGCCCTTACCATATGCAATTAATTTCAGCTCGGGATCTAGCGGGACTTTCGAGAAAATGAGAAAGTAAAAGTGGCATAAAAGTGACGAAATTTTGTGATTTACAAACAATAATATATAAACAATGTACAAGCACTTCAAATTTCAAACAAAATGTATTTTACTAACCTCAGATATCCCTCTCTTTGAAACAATTCACTTCACCATGAATAATTAAAACTAACTTGTCTAAATTAAATGTTTAAGTCAGAAAACACGTGACATTCACGAAATTTAACCTTAACTTCACGACGCCACGCTGCCAACAAGTGTGTATTATTGGCATTGGTAATGCTGCGTTCTTAAAGTACAGGTACCAACCTAACATATGGCACACAAAAAAGTCCTATATTTAGTAACGCGATTTTCCCTATTTTTGGCCAGCTTTTCGGCGTTTGGAACCACTGTGGAGCGGTACTGTTTGAACCACAAAAAGAAGAAGAAGTAACGTTCCTCTAACTTTCTTCCTCTTTTATACCCACATTTTATTGTTTATTGTTCCCCTTCCCTTACCAATTACCCATCATTCCCTTTATAGTTAACTTTTTTCATGTTGTCAATAAATTTATGCTTCCTTTTTTTTTGTTACTTTCTCTGTTTTCTTTCCAACGACTTTTCCCCTTCTCTTACTTATTACCTATCGTTACCTTTTTCTACTATTTTTGTTTGTTTGCTGTTTTTATTTTTCTCTTCCTCTAACTTTTTATACGTTTGACTGTTTGTGTTCATTTGGGTACTTAAAGGTCGTACCTGTCCACTTGAGTTGTTATAATTTATTATTCCCCCTCCCCTACTCTCATAATGGATCGGTTTGTTTGAATTTGTGGTGGGGGTATGGCGCCTGAGACGGACCTGTACGTCTCAA
This sequence comes from Ophion obscuratus, assembly GCA_964007375.1. Lineage (NCBI taxonomy): Eukaryota > Metazoa > Arthropoda > Insecta > Hymenoptera > Ichneumonidae > Ophion > Ophion obscuratus. The sequence goes on along the minus strand of OZ023321.1, from coordinate 46,011,136 downwards.
TATATTATAGTAAATGTACAATTCTTTAAGTATTGATGGAAAGACTAACGTTGCCCGGTTGTTTTTCTGCTTAATGTACCCCCAATAGCCCTGTAAATTTTCAATTCGATCCATCGAACCATTTTTTCGGCTCGATGCATGAAAGTTTTACAAAACAAAGGAAGAAGTGTATTGTTCTTAAACGTCGTGCAATCATCATCAGAATGAAAAAAAAAACAATTTTCTTCGACTTTTTTCACAACTTTGCCCTGGTTGCTTGTTTAAGTCAAGAAAAAAAAATTCGAAAATTTCAATTTTTCTTTTTTCAAATTTGTCACACATTTCAGGAAACAATACTGACTCATTTTTACACGATTCGACCTTTGCGCACCATAATGCCACTCATCTTTAATTGCATCAATTGAAAGTCAATACCCCCAAGCTGTATTCACTAGTCGATCTGAGAATTCTCGATGTTTTCTGCGAAGGTTATTAGGGTTAAAAAAAACTTTCTTTCAAAACTGATCTTTTTTAAAGAATAAACCAATCAACATTTTTTTAAACTCATCTTTTTGGTAATTTTTTCTACGTTTTGGTAAAAAAATTAATCTAAAGTTTTTGTAAAGTTTAACTTTTTTCAATTTTTGTTCATGCCTAGTTTGAAAAAAAACTGTTTTCTGGAACCCTAGTAACCTTCATAAAAAATATCAAGAGTTAATCGCATAACTGTTTTCAGATCGACTATTGAATACAGTTTGGGGTTGGTGAGTGGGATAAGTAATATAATATAATCAGCTATATATTTGTTATGTGCCAGCATGCTACTTCGGCCAACTTCTCAACTGAAGTAAGCTGCCAACTTCGCAACAGGACGTGGCGGCTGACTTCAGTTGAAAAGGAAGACGCCGAGTAGTTTAATGAAGCGGGCTTCCGTCCAGTGGAGCCAGATCGCGCGCAAAAGTTACCCCCTCTCTAGTCCCTTGCGCCCCCATCCCACAATCATAGTAGCGCATGTCCGTGAGCGAGCGACGCTCGGACGTCTTCGGGAAGAGCCGAGCGCCACCGAAGTTTCCCGACTGCGCCTTCGGCAGCTACACCGATCCATGGACGCTGAGCACGTTCATGTGCGGCCAAGCCGAAACGAAGGATTCGAGCGAAAAAGCAATCTGAGCACGACTCGCGCGTGACGTCACCCGACGGCAGGAGCGAGGCTTTTAGATGATTTCTATGCTTATTTAGCTCTTGATTCTCAGCGTTATTAATGTATACAAAAAATGTATCGCACACTCTCATCGCTAATTTTTTTCAGTTTATACGTTAATTTAAATCTAATAATACATCTAAATTACAACTTATTTATCTTCTAAAATATTGTTTACGCTTTACTCACACCCGTCCTTATGCCAAATAAATTATAATTCATAAAAGTATGCGGAAATATATTTATATTCGTATTATTATATTAATTTTCATAGCTCTCATATGAAAACTCTCATATGAAAAACACCAAAAAAAAAAAAAACTTCAAAACCTCAAATTTCAACGAACCAAGAACCTTCACATTTTCAATCGTGACGAATTTTTAAGAACAATATCATCAGAAACACATCTGAACCAAATCAATATACATCACCTAAATTATCAAAACACAACAGGACACAAATAATAATCTTTCCACTGATCCTCTGAATAATATAAATTCGACAATCACATTAAATAAAACGAAAGAATGGCTTTTAAATCTCTCCAACATTGATATTCCGCTACAAATTTCCACATTCTTGTCTCAAGGTGAAAAGTTTTGTTTTCCTCACCTCAAACTCTCAAACATAAAAACTCATATCCACAAATCAATCTTCGAACTTGAGTCCAAATTAGATTTTTTACTCGACAAACCTAGACAAATCGAAATTAGAACCAGATTCACTAAAATCTTAAACAAAATAAATATTCCAACATCATTTTCCAACAATAATCAAATTATAAAACACACGTCCTCATTCTTCAAAAACAATCCTCAACTTTTAGTTACACGAGCTCACAAAGGAAATTCAACAGTCATTCTTAACAAATCAGATTACATTACAAGAACCCATAATTTTCTCGCAGATTCCTCAACGTACAAATTAACAAATAGAAATCCCATCAACACTCTACAAAATGCATTAACAATAAATAATCCAACACATAAACTAGCTGAATTTATACAATCTAAACTTTCTAAATTAATCAATACGACTAATTCACACGTCAAAGATAGGTTCCACCTAAAACATTCACTTTCTAACATCTCAATTCCACTCAACTACAAATTGGTCTCGTTTGATGTTGTTTCTCCCTATACCAACATCCCATTACAACTTTTTATTCAAAGCCTTCAAAAAAGATCAAATTTGTTTTCAAAAACATTTCCTTTAAACGAAATAATTAAAGCCATAGAATACATCATGTTTTCAACTTTCTTTACATTCCAAAATAAAATTTACCAACAAATCTCAGGGTTACCAATGGGCTCACCTCTGGCTCCAATACTATCTAACATCGTCATGATCGATCTTGAAACAAATTGTCTGGAAAAATTAAAATTTTCGTTACCACTATATAAAAGATATGTTGATGATATTATTATTGCTCTACTAACAGACAAAATTGAATCCACCAAAAAGATGTTTAACTCATATAACTCAAAATTACAATTTACATCAGAAAATGAAGCAGATAAGAAAATCCCGTTTCTTGATATACTTTTAATCCATAAACAAAATTCAATTATCACAAATTGGTATAGGAAATCAACCTGGCCAGGCAGATTCATAAATTTCTTTTCACACCACCCACTTTCCCAAAAAAAGCCATAATTTACATGCTAGTTGACAGAGCAATAAAATGATCTCATCCTTCATTTCATAAAGAAAACCTCAAACTTATTAGTAACACCATCACACAAAATTGCAATCCGATCTCTTTTACAGTAAAAATAATAAAACATCGGCTTTCCACAATCAACAATCAAAAAAAGAGTAACAACAATTTTGATTCTTCCAGACTAATAAATGTTCCTTACACAAAAAACATCCATCATCAACTAATTCGTCTGTTCCAACAATACAATATAACATTAGTCAAAAACAATAAACACAACATTTCATCGATTACTGGCTCCACCAAAGACAAAATAAATAACAACCAAAAATCCAACATAGTTTACAAAATCCATTGTAAGCATTGCAATGCCACATACATCGGCCAAACCAAAAGATACCTTGAAACCAGAGCAAAAAAACATAAAAATAGCCTAAAACATACTACCATAATACACACAGCCTTAGCACAACATGGAATAGAACAAAAACATGACTTTCAATTCGACAATGTAAAAAATTTAAACAATGAAAATTGGCTAAAAAAAGACTAATCCTAGAAATGATCCAAATTAAGGCACACTCCAACGCCAGAAATTTTAGAACTGGCATACAAAAACTAAGCTCGATCTATAACTCTATTATATATCTATTAAAATATTTTATTCGATCGTTCTCCCCCGATTCGCAAAATAAAGACTCTAATAAGCTTCACGAAATTAAGACACCACTCAGTTTCTCTCGAACTGTCCGTGATCACACAACTCAATATGTAACTGAGACATGTAAATTTCGAGTTTTTGTTTATTTTGGAAGAAAATTTAAAAAATCTTAAACTCAATAGGTAATCATCACACTCACTTGGTACTTTATTAAAATTTCTTTTAAATCAATCACGTACAATAAATTTTCACAAATAAAACACAAAACTTTCTTATCATTATTAATCCCTCACAGATGATGAAAATCGCTAAAAAACGATAAATTCTTCCATCTGTAGAGCATACTCCAGCAAAACAGTATTTACATCCATAAATACTATCTTTTGAAATAACCTTCTAAATATAAGCAAAAGCTAGAAACATCAACAACATCGAGGTTAGTCGTTTCTCATATTTCATTTCTTTATAACTCCATAGCGATGAGATGGTCCCGTTGGTAGCGTTCCTGACTTCGGTCTGCAGGGGCGCGGGAACGTCACCGCGCTCAGTACTTTTTTTGAAATTTATTATTACTATTAATTCTTATTTGATTAGTTATCATTATTATTTTAATTAGTTATCTTATAGTGTCGAAAAATGTATCGCGCTCTCCGACCGCTTATTTTATTAGATTGTACGTTAATTTAAATGTAATAGTAAAACTAAATTACAACTTATTTATCTTCTAAAAAATTGTTTACGCTTTACTCACACCCGTCCTTATGCCAAATAAATTGTAATTCACGAAAGTAAGCGGAAATATATTTATATTCTTATTATTATATTCATTCTCGTACTTTCATCAAGCGATAATGCATCATCCCCAAAAACAAGTCAATCATCTATCCGGCCGTGAATCGTAAGTGCCAGAAAGTGCGTTTTTAACACAAGCGATAAGATGATCCCGATGGTAGCGTTCCTAGCTTAGGGGCGTGGGATCGATCCCCGCGCTCAGTGCTTTTCTGTTTTTTTTTTAAATTATTATTTTCTTTTTGTATGGGGCGAATTGTTTATACTTGAAACACGCTCATTGAAAGAACATTATTCTGAAAATAGAAAAACTGCTCATGATGTTTTACGATCAAAATTTTTTTGTTCCGTCAATGGTGAGTGTTCACAAATAAACAATTCACCCCATTACAATGAAAATTACCTGTAACTGTAAAAACATACAAAAATGCCACTTTCTGGCACTTACGATTAGCGGCCGGATAGATGACTGACTTGTTTTTGGGGATAATGCTTTATCGGTTGATGAAAGTTTGATAATGAATATAATAATACGAATATAAATATATTTCCGCTTACTTTTATGAATTACAATTTATTTGGCATAGGGACGGGTGTGAGTAAAGCGTAAACAATTTTTTAAAAGATAAATAAGTTGTAATTTAGGTTTATTATTACATTTAAATGAACGTACAATCTAATAAAATAAGCGGTCGACGCGCGCGATAAATTTGTCGACACTATAAGATAACTAATTAAAATAATAATGATAACTAATAACAATAACTAATCAAATAAGAATTAATAGTAATAATAAATAAATACTGAGCGCGGGGAACGATCCCGCGCCCCTGCGGACCGAAGTCAGGAACGCTACGAAAGGGACCATCTCATCGCTTGTAGAATATGCGCACTTTCTGGTACGGACGATTCGCGGCCGGATGGATAAATGGCTTGTTTTTGGGGATAATGCTTTATCATTTGATGAAAGTATATGAGAATGAATATAATAATACGAATATAAATATATTTCCGCTCAATTTTATGAATTACAATTTATTTGGCATAGGGACGGGTGTGAGTAAAGCGCAAACAATTTTTTAGAAGATAAATAAGTTGAAATTTCGATTTATTATTACATTAAAATTATCGTAAAAACTAATAAAATAAGCGGTCGGAGTGCTCGATAAATTTTTCGACACTAAAAGATAACTAATTAAAATAATAATGATGACTAACAAAAATAATCAAATAAGAATTAATAGTAATAATAATTTTAAAAAAGCACTGAGCGCGGGGAACGTCCCGCGCCCCTGCGGACCGAAGCCAGGAACGCTACCAACGAGACCATCTCATCGCTTGTAGAATATGTGCACTTTCCCGTACTGGCGATTCGCGGCGGATTTTGTAAACTATGTTGGATTTTTGGTTGTTATTTATTTTGTCTTTGGTGGAGCCAGTAATCGATGAAATGTTGTGTTTATTGTTTGTGACTAACGTTATGTTGTATTGTTGGAAAAGACGAATTAGTTGATGATGGATGTTTTTTGTGTAAGGAACATTTATTAGTCTGGAATAATCAAAATTGTTGTTATTCTTTTTTTGATTGTTGATTGTGGAAAGCCGATGTTTTATTATTTTTTCTGTGAAAGAGATCGGATAGCAATTTTGTGTGATGGTGTTACTAATAAGTTTGAGGTTTTCTTTGTGAAATGAAGGATGAGATCATTTTATTGCTCTGTCATCTAGCATGTAAATTATGGCTTTTTGGGAAAGTGGGTGGTGTGAGAAGAAATTTATGAATCTGCCTGACCAGTTTGGTTTCCTATGCCAATTTGTGATAATTGAATTTTGTTTATGGATTAAAAGTATATTAAGAAACGGGATTTTTTTATCTACTTCATTTTCTGATGTAAATTGTAATTTTGAATTATATGAGTTAAAAATCTTTTTGGTGGATTCAATTTTGTCTGTTAGTAGAGCAATAACAATATCATCAACATATCGTTTATATAGTGGTAACGAAAATTTCAATTTTTCCAGACAATTTGTTTCAAGATCGATCATGACGATGTTAGATAGTATTGGAGCCAGAGGTGAGCCCATTGGTAACCCTGCGATTTGTTGGTAAATTTTATTTTGAAATGTAAAGAAAGTTGAGAACATGATGTATTCTATGGCTTTAATTATTTCGTTTAAAGGAAATGTTTTTGAAAATAGATTCGATCTTTTTTGAAGGCTTTGAATAACAAGTTGTAATGGGATGTTGGTATAGAGAGAAACAACCTCAAACGAGACCAATTTGTAGTTGAGTGGAATTGAGATGTTAGTAAGTGAATGTTTTTGGTGGAAACTATCTTTGACGTGTGAATTACTCGTATTGATTAATTTAGAAAGTTTAGATTTTATAAATTCAGCTAGTTTATGCTTTGGACTATTTATTGATGATACTATTGGACGAAGTGGATAATTATTTTTATGAAATTTTGGCAGCCAATAGAGACGAGATAGGTTGCAATTTTCAGCTTTTAAGTATTTGTATTTTGTTGAATCAATGATTTTTCGGGTTTTCCATCTGGAGAGAATATTGTTAATGCCTTTTTGTAGAGTGTTCATGGGATTTCTATTTGTTAATTTGTAAGTTGAGGAATCTGCGAGTAAATTATGAGTTTTTGTAATGTAATCTGATTTGTTAAGAATGACTGTTGAATTTCCTTTTCTCGTGTAACTAAAAGTTGAGGGTTGTTTTTTAAGAATAAGGACGTGTGTTTTATAATTTGATTAGTGTTCGAAAATGATGTTGGAATATTTATTTTGTTTAAGATTTTAGTGAATCTGGTTCTAATTTCGATTTGTCTAGGTTTATCGAGTAAAAAATTTAATTTGGACTCAAGTTCGGATATTGATTTGTGGATATGAGTTTTTGTGTTTGAGAGTTTGAGGTAGGGAAAATAAAACTTTTCACCTAGAGACAAGAATGTGGAAATGTGTAGCGGAATATCAATGTTGGACAGATTTATAAGCTATTCTTTCGTTTTATTTAATGTGATTGTCGAATTTATATTATTCAGAGGATCAGTGGAAAGATGATTATTTGTGTCCTGTTGTCTATTAGTAAGTGTTAAGGGGTTACCCCCACTTGCGATTTTGAAAAAATCGATTTTTTTATTCCATTTTTTTGAAGTATAAGTATCTGAGAATCAGTGTCCTGAAAATTTCAAGTCGATCCGAACAAAATTGACTGAGATATGAGCGTTGAAAGAGAAGAATCCGTTGGGTAAACGACCGGCTAGTCTGCCGACTGGCGCGCTCGACCCTCCCACCGGCCTTCAATGCATTGTTCGAAGAAAAGGGCCGTATACCTGGCATTCACAACGTTCATATAATAAACTGGAATTTATAAAAACGTATTTTCGTTGTCTGATATAGTCTAAACTCGTCAGTGTAGCTCGAAAGTTCGACTATATAAGACGTGTATTCCGCCGTTCATAATATTATAAGCGCAGTTTTTATTCATTTTACATTCAAAAATGGATCGAAAAAAAGGTTCGCGACAAACAAGAAGCAGTGATAATTTACGGAAATGTCGACCAAAAAAAAAGGAAGGGTGTTTTTAACTCCAACCTCGCCGAAACGGAAACTGAAAGTTTCAGCACGTCTGCGAAGAAACTGAAAAATAATATTGATATGACTGTGAATCAAAGTCCTAATATTGAATATCGGATTTTGAACTTTTGGGTTGTGTTTGCTGCTATTTCAAATTTAGTGAAGTGCAAAACGTGTAATGGAAATATTACATTTGAAACGGCAAGTGCAAGAGGACTAGGCTTCATAATCGTTGTGAAATGTGACTCATGCGCAGATAATTTGATACCATCTTCTCCTTTTTTGGAACATTCGTATGAAATAAATCGTCGATTTATATTCACCATGCGAGTTCTCGGCATAGGATTGGCTGGAGCACAAAAATTTTGCGGACTTATGGACATGCCAATGTTTCTTACCCGGACTACATATTCAATAATTTTGAAAAGTATTTATGAGTCTGTGAAAACATGTGCAGATGTAATATTAAAAAAAAGCCGTACGAGAAGAAATTGAAGATACACCTAATGCAGAAGGCGATGAGACTCCTCAATTAACAGTTTCCGGAGATGGATCCTGGAGGAAGCGAGGATATACGTCGTTGTTCGGAGTCACATCAGTCATAGGCTACTACAGTGGAAAAGTTCTTGATCTTGTGGTAAAAAGTGCGTTTTGTAAAATGTGTGAATCGTGGAAACATAAGCTAAATGATGCGGAATACGAAGAATGGTGCGACACACACGAAGATAACTGCAGTGCAAATCACGAAGGCTCCTCGGGAAAAATGGAGGTGGACTCCATTATCGAAATCTTCAAGCGTTCAATAGAAAAATATAATGTCCTGTACCGTTACTATATTGGAGACGGAGATTCGAAAACGTACACTGGGCTAGTAAATTCTCATCCTTATGACGACGTAGAAGTTATAAAAAAAGAATACATCGGTCACGTCCAAAAGCGTATGGGATCCCGCCTTCGTAATTTAGTAAAAAAAAACAAAAAGCTTGGTGGTAAAGTACAGCTGACAGGAAAATTTATTGACAAGCTCACTGTGTACTATGGACTTGCTATTCGACGCCATTCTGCTTCTGTTCACGACATGCATGAGGCAATATGGGCGACCTTCGATCATTACAGTTCAACCGATGCAAATCCACACCATGAGAGATGTCCAACCGGTGAAGAATCGTGGTGTTCGTACCAACGAGCTCAGGCGAGAAACGAGGCTTTCCAACACGATTACAAACCACTTCCATCAAATGTATTGGATGCCATCAGACCTATATACAACGATCTGAGTAAGGAAACTTTACTTGAAAGATGCGTCGGTGGCTTCAATCAAAATAACAAGGAAAGCTTTAACCAACTTATTTGGAAAATCAGCTCAAAAATCGTCTTGAGTGGAGCAATCGTTGTAAATTTAGCAGCTTATATTGCCGTTGGACTATTCAACGAAGGTTCAAAATCATTATTACTTTATTTGAACTCCATCGGAGTGAGCTGTGGATACAACGCGCACGAATACGCTGATAAAATGGACGAAGCACGGATTGCACTGGCAGAGAGACGTGCGGCCGAGAGCACTCGTGAAGGAAGAATGTTACGAAGGCAACACCAAATTTCCGTTTTGCAAACGGCATCGTCGGCGGAAGAACTTCTGTATGGGCCCGGAATAGATGACTCTATGTAAGTTTACAAAAAAAAATATTTTCTTCGTGTAAACTGAAATTGAAACTTTAAACGCGTTTTTCTCAAAATGGCATTTCTGAAGTCGGTGACCAAGATTACTCGAACACTAATGAACCGATTTTCTTGAAATTTTGCAGGCTTATTTAATACATAAAAATGTAGTCTTTGATCGTTCGATTTTTTTTTCGAAAAAGATTGCCGTTTTATAGCCAAAAAACGGCCGTTTTTTTCGTTAAAATCGAACCATTAACTTTGAGTGTCCGCCATTTTGTGAAAAATAAATATTTTTTAAAATCCTTCGATTAAAGACTAGTTTATACTTATATTTGACTAAATCCATCCGCATTTTTTTTTCAGATGATCCACTTCGCCGCAATGTTGGTCACCGCAAACCGTGTATATAAAAACATTATTTCATTGACGGCCATTTGCCACTAAACAATGTAATATTTTTCAATAAAAAAATTACTGAAAGTTCTTCAATATGTGTTCTTTAAGATGGTATATTGATCGATTAAAAAGTTTTATAGTTTTCTTTTAAAAAATTCATGAAAATGGCCTTTTTTGCGCTACAAGTGGGGGTAACGCCTTAAGTATAAGATGTTGTGATTTTGTGTTGTTTGATTTATGTTTTGATAATTTAGGTGATGTATATTGTTTTGGTTCAGATGTGTTTCTGATGATATTGTTCTTAAAAATTCGTCATGATTGAAAATGTGAAGATGTATGTTCTTGGTTCGTTGAAATCCAATGTTTTGAAATTTTTTGGTTTTTTTCATATGAGAATTTTTGATATGAGAGTTTTCATATGAGAGCTAGAAGAATTAATATAATAATACGAATATAAATATATTTCCGCTTACATTTATGAATTATAATTTATTTGGCATAAGGACGGGTGTGAGTAAAGCGTAAACAATATTTTAGAAGATAAATAAGTTGTAATTTAGATTTATTATTATATTTAAATTAACGTATTAACTGAAAAAATAAGCGATGAGAGTGTGCGATACATTTTTTTGTATAAATTAATAATGCAAAGAATCAAGAGCTAAATAAGCATTGAAATGATCTAAAAGCCTCGCTCGTGCCGTCGGGTGACGTCACGCGCGAGTTGTGCTCTGATTGCTTTTTCCTTCGAATCCTTCGTTTCGGCTTGGCCGCACATGAACGTGCTCAGCGTCCATGGATTGGTGTAGCTACCGAAGGCGCGGTCGGGAAACCTCGGTGGCGCTCGGCTCTTCCCGAAGACGTCCGTGCGTCGCTCGCTCACGGTCACGCGCTACTATGATTGTGCGATGGGCGCGCAAGAGACTAGAGAGGGGGTAACTTTTGCGCGCGATCTGGCTGCACTGCTTCCGTCCATTGACGCTATTTCACTTTGCGATGTTAGAGCGTCAGGCATTCTTTATCTTTTACATTTCGTCGTCTCATCCTCAGGCTTGGTGAGTGGGATAAGTAATATAATATAACCAGTTATATATTTGTAAGTTGAGAATAGATTCGGGTGCGTTATTGTTTCAATCGAAAGCGCGCCATGAGGTGTTTCATGCGTAGACGCCAACCTTTGAGAAGACGCTCCAAAGTTGATTCTTAATTGCAGTCCATAAAATATGCAACGATTTTAGCAGCACACAAGTACAAATCGAATGGTTGTAACTGGAATGGCTTTATAATGTCTGTAATATCGAATCCATGGATTAAGAGTTGGATTGTTTGAGGGACGTGTTGTTAGGTTTCACTCACAACTTATCGATAATTTGTTAGATAATATTGAGCACTGAAATGGATAAAAATGTACATTTTTAATCAACCGGAAGTTATGACCAACTGTTGATATTCTGCATAATTTATGAGAATGAAAGGTTAAAAATTTCTATACCGTCAGTATTTGTGCCATATGCAGATTACAACGGAAAACATACCTTTGTCTGTTATTGTTTCAGATCCATCATGGTGCGCGGTGGTAGAGGTGGAATAGTAAGAGGAGCCAGAGGTGGTATGGGCAGAGGAATGGGCTTTCCGAGAAAACAATTTCTTCCTCGTCATCCCTTTGATTATACGTTGTGCGAAGCTGCCTTTCCACCTGTGAAGCCAGTTTCCGACGAACCTGACTTTACCATGGCACTTATGAAAAAGAATACCGACATGTGTCCAACACCAAAAGAGCAATCCTCTATACTTGATCTTGTTGTCAAACTACAAGCGGTACTTGATAATCTCATTGTAGCACCTGGATCTTTCGAATCCTGTGTAAGTTTATTCACACCTAGTCATTCCCTATAAAGACACTGTATTTCTCATTGTAGGCTCTCTAACTTTGCCTCCTACATTTAAGACGGAATGACACCTCATCGCGTCCGGCACGGTAGAACAATTATAGATACCCAAAAATCTCTAAAACGGCTCTTCAGATCCCGTCGAAACTTTGCCGAACGATGTCAAATAGATAAACGAACAGCTGTTTGCTCCGCAAATTTTCTGAATTTGAGGGGCAGACAGCTGTTCGTCTATCTATTTGACGTTGTTTGGCAAAGTTTCGACGGGATCTGAAGAGCCGTTTCAAAGATTTTTGGGTATCTATAATTGTTCTACCATACCGACTGTGATGAGGTGTCATTCCGTCTTAATTCTAATTGTATCTAATTTTGTTTCGGAATCTTTATTCATTTGCATTATTATAGTATGATCTGGCTTATGATTGACACTTTTCAGTTCATTATTAATGATTGATATCTACGCCGATCTTAATGCTTATCTTACTAATATGGACTGCAATACACTTGTATTAAGGTTTATTGAAATAAGTCCTATTTTTCAAATGTTTTTACATATCGTTAAAATTGCTCTAAATAAGGTACATTATTCAACTTCAGAAATTGCATGTTTCAGAGTTGTATATAGATAAAGGAATGTACTTTCGCTCTGTGAAGTTTCTCAGTTATATACTATTTTAACATTAATGTTACTAATCATAACTGCAGAGTGTATTTTTTCAATGATGCATTTAATATTGTCTAAACATTTCGACTTTCACCTTTATAGGCATTGAGAGAATATATATAGTATTGGGATTACAAATAAGTCTCCGCTGTTTGATGAAAGATGCCCCCACCAGGAGATTATGGTTGAAATCAGATGTAAAACGTCATATAGTAAGGATGGACATCTGGCACGATCATAACCTTGCAATATTACCGATTTTTTTTCAGCATCACGTAATTTTTTCGTGCGAAAATGTCGATTTTTTAGCCGAATAAGCGTCATTTGCCGCAACTCGTGCGTTTGGCACGAACCTCCTTCCGATAATGCTTCCAATTCAGCGTCTTTGTACACTTCGTTCCCACGCACACATACACACAAACACATATATGCAGATTGATATCTGATGTCCATATGTATAGATTAGCTTTGCGAGCAATACATCGGGTATTATTTGCCATAAGATCTTAACCCTGCCGTGAGATCTTAACCGACTGTGGTCGGAAAACCCGAACAAAACTCGTAAAGGTAAAAAAAAAAGTAAATCGTAAAAGTTCTTAACTTTGACGATTGGGTCAATGCATAAACAGATTTGTCGACTAATTGGCTATCGATTTTTAAAAAAGCCATTGAAATATGACTTTTTTACTCTGAGTTATGATTGAAAATCTGAGTGGGGTCCCACAAACCCAAGTGTGGCAAGTATGTCCTGAAAAAATTAGTGCCACATGCTAGGGTTGAGAGATCTCATTTTTCTCAAGGGTTAGGAGAAAAAAAATAAAAACGCTTATGCTGATTTTATCACAATATTTCAATAAAGCACCGATAACAATAATTAGTTGCTATATGCAGAGAGAGCCTAGGGCTCTGATGTAAAAGTGTCCCTTGCAAGTATCAAGTCCAGATTGTCACCATGGATTGATATTTATGTGCCTAATCTCGATCTTAAAACTGCTTTTCTGCAGAGGTTTTTGCAGGGAGAGGAAGCAAAATGAAAAGTGGCTTTGCGCAAAAACGATTCTAATTTTTCAAAATATATGTTACGAACATCGATGATACTATTTTGACAGCTTGTTCCAATTCGCACAAAAAAAATTGTTGAACAGTCGGCGTAATTTTTTTATGTCAAGTTTACACTTCAAAGTTACAACTCTAATCTTTTTCTTTAACAACTTTGAGATGTCTTCTGAAAACATATAATTTTTTCAAATTGTTCTTAGAAGCTAGTTATAGGAAAGAATTATGAGAATCATGCGTGCAGCTTTGCACTGGGTTCTTACGGAACACGAGTTCCAGGTGCGTACTTTACATACTTTAGTATGTTTTATATGCTGGGTTCTCGAATTATTTCGCGGTAAAGATAGTGAAAATCTTGGATTCATTTTCACGTGTATATGACATGTACATGTTCTATGCACCTTTATGGAATGTTGAGTTGTAGTGAAATTACGATTTCTGTAACAATGTACGATAAAATAATTAAAAATTCGTGTCAAGGAAAACAGTTAAAAATGCGTGTTGACCTTTATGTATCTACAATAATGAAATATGTATTAACATAAACAGTCTGCCGTTATCGGGAAAAGTAATTTCTCATAGTTCCTGTTAGAAGATTGTAGTACAGTTTTTAATTCCTTATTGGCTTATTTGTGTATTTATAGTGTGAGTCCTTCGCCTCTCACAAAATAAAGTGGTTATTGGCTGGTGAGCTCTATTTTCATAAAACTGGACGCTCTATTTGCAAGTCTCACTATCTCTGAGAAAGCAGGTTAATTTGTATGTGTCAGTCGCCTCCCCTCTCACGAAACGAGGGACTTTTTTTTATTCAACATTTTGTACAGAAAATGTCATTGAAAACTGTTAATCACCGCAAAGGTTAAGAAACATCATTAGTTTCATCGGCATTAGATAAATTTTATTTTTCAAAACGTAAAAAGCTCACTTCAAAAAGAGTTATTTCTATGAGGAAACGAAAACTTACTGGAGAATATCAAATGAATGGAAAAGAGCAGCTTTATGACTGTTGGATACAATGTTTGTTCGATGATACAAATAATTTTGAGCAAGGACCTTTGCCTTGCATATGATTTCTGTGATTATTTACGAGTGACCAGTTGTTGTCGAGTAAGCTGCAACTTGCGTTTGTTCAAATGATGTTCTCCGCTTTTCTTTGACTTCCATGTGTAAAATGTCGTATGTTCTTCGTCTTCACAAAGTTTGATCATTGTTTGTTTGGGCCCTGGTTGGATTTTGATAGCGACAAAATGATCGGTTTTGATAAGAATAGCCACAGGTACAGAATTAGACATTTCAAAGGGAAGAAAACTTTTTTTATCTACAATTCAATTGCTAAACAGTTTTTTCAAGTTTTTTAACAAAACGGAATCAGTGGATGAGACTTAGTAATTATCATATTCCCATTATTTTATCATTCAGCAACTGGAAGAAGTGAGAAAAGTTGGCAGCTTTAAAAAAGGAACGATGATTAAAGGTCACAACATCGCAGATATTGTCGTCATGTTAAAAACTCTACCGACGAAAACGGCTGTCGAGGCACTGGGTACAAAAGTTCACGCCGATCTTAAAACGGCTAATCCAAAGGAAATTTTCAAGTTGGTTCAAACGGAACGCGGTTTTGACATATCGAGCAACGAGGCAACAGTAAGAGTTCTTATTACCACGTTGCACCAGAATCTTCGAAAATTGGAATCTGACCAACACCTCGACGTCAAGATTTGTCAAGGTACTGTAAAGAATTAATAGAGAAGCAAAAGGTGTTAATTACAGACGCATTATAATAACTGCAGTACCTATTCAAAATAACTTTACCTTTATACAGTTTCTTCTACCAGGTAGTTTTTGTAAATTTAAATGAAAACAAATTCTGAATGTCTGCAATAATTGGGGGCTCTCACCGTGTACAATTCGATTTGTTTCTTTACTGTAACTATTTTGTTACTTTATATTTGCGTTCTCCGGTATTATATTTTACGTTTATATTATCAGGTTTCCCTATAAAAATTACATTGCCGCGATTTGAGTAATTAAACTACGCAGCTTTTGATCATGCTTTCGATCGATTCTCGCACAACGCCACATAAATTGTCCTACTAACTACATTCTGTTACAAAGTGCCATGAAAATCATGTTTCCGTTTGAAACCGGACTATTCGTTTTTCGAGGCTTCCTGCCTACACGACACCAAACCTTGCTTAACGGAGACTTTGTCCTTGGAGTGCCATATTTCAGGTGTTTACATTTTATTTTTTTTAAAGGAAACGAGTAAAGCTTTTTGAGTTCGGTTTTTTCCTTGCTTTTATTCATGATGTACAGAACGTTAAAATTTTTTTTTTTTTTTTTGAAGAAAAAAACCAAAATGGCGGCCGTTGCAGCTCCGCGAAAACAGGTCCTCAAATCGCGGGAGGTAAACGGCTCACGTCACTGCCCCCTCTTTGTTGATCTGGAACACAAATTCGAAGCATATTATCAATCTGTGACCCTTTGGTCATGGAATGACGGATGGGTTTTTCGTTTAGTACAAATTTCGGAAAATGGCGGCAATTAAAAAAAATCGAATTTTCGCGTTTTTTTCGCATAAAAAGATAAATAATAAATGCAAAAATGTATCTATCGAAAAAACGATCCGTCATTCCGTGAAGACATATTTTCTGATGCTCTCCAAATTTCAGGTCGATATGTTAATTACAGCGGTCAGGAGAATGTCAGCCATTTTTAAAAACGTGTTTTCGAGAAAAACGCGTTTAAAGTTTTGTAATGTGTTTAGACAAATGCGTTTGTAATTACCGCTAATCGGCAATGCCTGGTCCATAGAGGCATCCCTCCTCTTCTTCTAGCTGCTCATGTTGAGCCGCTAACATCTTTTTGAAAATTTCAAGGACAAAGGCTCCCTTAACAACATTCTATTTCAGCAGACAAATTAAGTTTGGTCGCTCAGAGTTTTGGTTTAGTTACGTCATCAATGAATCATATTTTAGAAGGATTTTCATTAAATATGTTTGTTCCGCTCCTGGCTAGAATCCAAGTACGGAAATTTGTAGAAAAGCACATAAAACATTGTAATGAAGTTCGTGTCGTTCCGATCCAATGAAATGGAAATATATTTTTTCGAACATTTGGGTAAATGGAAAAGATTTTGGAAATATATGATTTTGAACAATACGCAATAAAAAAAACTACTCGTTACATTTCACTGCATCAAACTTGCCCATCATCCCGAAAAAGTGTTAACTTACTCCACCGTTCACGTTAATTAACGTTTTGCTATTGTCACCGTCTTGACTAAATTTTGTCACAATTCGTTTCAACATTTAAATTTTCTTCCATTTAGAAAAACAAATCATTTCAATAACCTGAATTTGTATAAGATATTTTGATGTATATTATCGGATATATGAAGAGAAAGAAATATATTTTCCTGTATGGCCACGGCATTTTATGAATTTTTACATAAATAATCAGACAATCGCTCGTCCTAAGAGTAAACGTATGCCTCTCAACCTGATAGGATACAACGTGGAAAATAATGGGGAGGATTAATTTTACAATTTATACGGTGCTTGCCCTAACATATATAAGTATGCCAATAGACTTTTAGGTCAATTTATTGCAGTATCTGAATACTTGGCCATTGCGATTTAAAAAAAAATAACAACCAATCGGAACTACATTTGCCGCACAGAATTTTGATAATTTTGTGATAATTGAGGCTAATGAATTGATTTTTGTGGTATGATCTTTTTGGAATCAACGTCAATTGAATTCTGCGGTTACATCTTCGAAAGTTGTTATTAATTTGCTTAAAAACTCAGGTCACTTGGCTGCGATCCGACACTCTCGCTGGTTCGAAGAAAACGCTCATCATTCGTGCATCAAAATCCTTATTCGTTTGCTACGCGATTTGCGAAGTAGATTCGAAGGATTTGAACCTATGTCACCATGGATGTTGGATCTGTTGGCTCACAACGCTATAATGAATAATCCAGGGAGACAAGCTCTACCGATCAATCAAGCATATAGGAGAGTGCTCCAGTTATTAGCATCGGGCCTATTTCTACCGGGATCGGCAGGTCAGTATTTATCAGTATTCCTAACTAAAAGTGACTTGCCGCCAAAGATATCAATCGCCCGTTTAAAAATGTTGAAAATTTAACGTGAAGTCGATTGTTTTTTTAATCACAGCAAGATTGCGATAGTATTTTTAACGACAGTTTTGTTATTGAAGCGCGGCGCAAAGCTTTTCAACGCCCTCCTTTGCACCTCAATACACGTTGAGCCGATGCGAGAATATCATTAGCGTTTTCGTTAAAATCTGAGAGAATATAAATCTCGTAGACTGCAAACTGCAGATTTCCAGCCAGCTGGAAGAAACTACGGTAGTACGCATGTATCTGTGTCAATGCGGCTACTATATTTTTGCTTTGTACACATCCGTCTTTAATAGCAATGTACCTGAAAATTGGTAATTGATTTATTGGGGTCGATGGTTTATTCTATATTTTGGGGAAAGCTCAAAATTTCGAATACTAAATTTGACGACCGGCTCCTGCAAAGTTGTAAGGAGTTGAACAAAATCGTATGCTTTTTCAATTTGACCGAAAATTTCGGAATTTTAGAAAGAATAAAAAAGTGTTTGTGACACCGGTGTGCTGGTCTAGTGGTTAGCTTGCTTGCCTCTGAACCAGTACATTGGGAGGCCGCGGGTTCGAATCGCAGTCTCATAGTCTCGGAGAAAAATAAATACGGCCGTCACGTAGCTCCAGTTCTACACGGCTGTCACGCACACGGACCGGTACGTGTGTGTGTGTGTGTGTGTCGTGTGTGTATGACTATAGCCTGTGATTTATTTCTCTACGAAACGCGACTAGCTCCGAAACTGGGATCGGCTGTACTAGTACAGGTTTTCCGCCGTTTCCCTATACCCATGGAAAAAATGTCATGGTGAATGCGATACAGAGGGGGAAGTCGGCTGCGGCCGCTAGGTGGGGATGTGAAGTGGAATATGGTGGGGAATGTAATAAGGGGACTCTGTACAAATCGAAGCTACAAAAAAAAAAAAAAGAAAAAAAATGTTTGTACCTACTCATTATCGCGTTTATTATTAAAAGTACACAATAAGAACTCATTTAATGAATATGAACAAACGTAAAGAGCAAAGACATTGTAAGAAATAGACCGACAACACATACTTTAAAGTACGGGGTCTGCGTCGACCAATTTTTACGAGGGGGGGCAGGCGCGCCCGATATAGCGCTACCAATCAAATTGCTCATCGTCACACGCACACCACGAGACGGCTTCTCGGCTGTGTTCGGAAGTCTACGGTTAGTGTCGTGACGGCGCAGCGATGACGACAGACCTATCGATATAATTCGTTACCAATAACGTTAAAATAATTCTATTCGTCATAATTAAATCAATTTCGATCGTATATCTTACGGTCAGAGTATAAGTTGACAATTATTACATTGACTGTAACATATACACCTAAGGAAGTATGGGAATGTAAAATAAAACTGTTAAATCAAATACATTTATTTAAAATAATAGTGTATATTGGCAATATTTATAACTTTGCATCATAACCTACGTAATTAATCTTCGTCGGATTACACAGTATTCATCAGTTCCTGAACCTCTGTCTGACAAGAAAACAATTTTTTTTAAACAAACCACGAAAGCATTCCGAATTAGTCACCTCTAAATAAAGTAATTTTATTCAGTTTTTGGCGTTGGGACAACGTAAACGAAAAGGATTTAGTCAAGTATGTTAATCGCGTGTTGATGTATATTTGCGCTATAGCTTTGGAGAGATCGATTATATGATTATTTAAGGCGTTACCCCCACTTGTAGCGCAAAAAAAGGTCTTTTTCGTGAATTTTTTAAAAGGAAACTACAAAACTTTTTTAACCGATCAATATACCATCTTAAAGAACACATCTTGAAGAATTTTCAGTAATTTTTTTATTGAAAAACATTACATTGTTTAGTGGCAAATTGCCGTCAATGAAATAATGTTTTTATATACACGGTTTGCAGTGACCAACATTGCGGCGAAGTGGATCATCTGAAGAAAAAAATGCGGATGGATTTAGTCAAATATAAGTATAAACTAGTCTTTAATCGAAGGATTTTAAAAAATATTGATTTTTCACAAAATGGCGGACAGTCAAAGTTAATGGTTCGATTTTAACGAAAAAAATCGAACGATTAAAGACTACATTTTTATGTATTAAATAAGCCTGCAAAATTTCAAGAAGATCGGTTCATTAGTGTTCGAGTAATCTTGGTCACCGACTTCAGAAATGCCATTTTGAGAAAAACGCGTTTAAGGTAGTACCTCCACAGGAGAGTTGATTTAAGAAATGGTTGAAATTTGACATATATGTTATTTAATACATTATCCAAACATCTGTGCAATTTGAATAAGTTTGACCACCCCAAACCGGAGATATTTACACTTAAAGTTGGCTTGGTTTACACGTAACAAATGCATTATGATGGGCAAACAGAGCATCATTAATTCTACCGCCAAAACTAAAATTAAGAAATTGATAAAAAACGAGGATAAGCTAGAGTAAGATATCACGAATAATGTGAAAAAAAATGAGAATCATTCACCATCTAGTTTCCATGAGAAGCCCTCACAATTTTGGTGCAAAGCCTGGCAAAGCTTGGCAAAGCCTGGAAAAAAAACAATTGGGGCAAAGCCTGGACAGTCCCGGCAAAAAGTTCACTGGCAATAGTAGATCAAAAACACAATATAAAATATATTTTACGGCAATAAATGATATCCATCGTATCATCTACTAGTACCGAGTCAATATTGCGTAGTTTTTAATTTTATTTATTACTAATTAAACCAATTATCAATCTTTTAAACATGAACATGGTACGTAAACTTTTGGTTGAGATTTTCGCAGAGGAACTACCTTAAAGTTTCAATTTCCGGTCGTTTACACAACGGATTCTTCTCTTTCAACGCTCATATCTCAGTCAATTTTGTTCGGATCGACTTGAAATTTTCAGGACATATTCTCAGATACTTATGATTCAAAAAAATGCAATAATAAAAATCGATTTTTTCAAAATCGCAAGTGGGGGTAACCCCTTAATGGATCTGTGTCATATTGGTGAAAATCTATTTCTGGAAAAATAGTTTTACCAATTAGGGTTTTCATTACTTTAGCTATTAAGTACGGGGTAGTAAACTTTGGCTTTATGCGTTTTCCTCCACTTTCAGCAATAGCTTTCTTTATGACAGTTTCAGATAATTCACAAATTCTAAGGACATCACTCGAAGGGTTATTCAGTCTACCATTTATATTTCTCTTACTAATAAAATTGTGCTCTGGAACCAATGAAATTAGTGCACCGACGCATGTATCGCATTTCAACAATTTTATTAGACGATGTACGATGAAACCTGCATTGTATTTTACAACATTTTTGCTGAATTCTGAAAACTCAGTGTCGTCTTCGCATACATTATTTACGGATTCGTCATTATCGTCGATATCATACGTCGCGATGTAGTGAAGTTTATTTTATTGACAGACGAAGAGCAATTTAAGATAGAAATAGTTTCAATCGGCACACAATTTCCAGCACCACTATCAATCAATTGTGTATGAACTAGTATTCTTTTATAGATCGATCGGAATAAACGTGCAGTAGGATTATTCATTGCACCACCATGAGACCTAAAATTACAAAATAATAATTCGATGTGGTCTTGGCTAATTTTGTGAAATGAGATATAATCTAGACCATTATTTTTAATACCAATCAAACGATTGAGCATAGCTTTGGCACTTTCTATCGCAATACAAAATCCTAAGGGTCCCGTTTTGCGAGGCGACTTCACAACTGGTACTGTAACTTTACCGTTATTTTTTGTTTGCATTACGACCATTAGTTGTTTTAAGTATACATTTTTTCTATCCAATATATCGATGACTTTGCTTTTATTTTCTTTGAACACAGCTCCTTTTAATCCCTTTCCCCTAACTCTTGAGTCCAGTATGCCAAAGAGGTCATTAATTACATTAACAAAGTTAATTGTTCCTTCGGCATCTGAAAAAATGGGTCACTTTAAATCATTACAGCAATATGAAAGTGCCAAAGCTACACTGCGACTAAATAGTTCTGTAGCCAACTTAACACGCATTATTTTATTTTTAAAATAAACGTGCTCTTTTGTCAATTTATTAGCGAGGTGGAATCCTTCTTTCTCTTGTGTAAAATGTAGTTGTTCAATAAGATTCCAAGATATAAGACTACCGTCTGCGTCTTTAAATTCTCGGTAGGCCTCAAAAGCATTTCCTACCAATTTAATGAGATGACATGGGTCTAAAAATATGGCTACAGTATGATTATCATATGTAAAACTAGTTCTCAAATTATCAGGTTCGAATGAGCAGCCAAGTATTTCGCACATGGCAATATTGGATTTATGGCCATCAGATGTTAAGGATACGACTTCTACTCCCGTTTCTTTCAACAAATGCAGAGCAGTTTTTACTAGAATACCTTTTTGTTCACCTGACACCCCATTAGTTAAAAAATATCCTATTGGAACCTTCCAGGACTCGATGAGCGCAACAACCATAAAAACTAATGCTTCCTTCGCGGGATCTACACAGTCATTATCGATAGCTGCTCCCATATTTACATATCCATAATGCCTGCTTTCATTGGGTACATATTCTATTTTCTTACGAATGTTCATTTCATCAAAGATAATACCGCAATACATTTTTTTTTCGGCTCACGCTGTTCTTTCTTTGATTGCTGTTAGTGCTTCTTGA
This sequence comes from Ophion obscuratus, assembly GCA_964007375.1. Taxonomy (NCBI): domain Eukaryota; kingdom Metazoa; phylum Arthropoda; class Insecta; order Hymenoptera; family Ichneumonidae; genus Ophion; species Ophion obscuratus. Next base: position 45,988,782 of record OZ023321.1, on the reverse strand, counting down.
GTAAAGCCGAGAAAAGCGTCTATCGACTTATACCAGTTTCTAATCGTGGCGATGGCGGGTAAACAAGTGTTAAACTCTTTTCGAACAAAACTATATGCCTTTGGGGAGTAATAATGAAGGGTCATTGCAAAAGCCTTCAGACTGGGGCTGAATGTCGCTGTAATTTTTTAATTAGCTTTTGACTGATTAATCTCTCTCTTAGCAATCTCGGCTGACGTGACACTAATATTTCGTAAAACATAATTTTCGTCTTCTTTTATAAATGATTTTTCTGATAAAGATTTCAAAATGTTTTCCAAATTTGCAATTTTTTAAATTTGCTTCCTCTTATGGTACTGAAGACGTTACATTTTTTTTCATATTTTCGACCTTTTTAAATTCTAGCCGGCGGATTTGTCGTTTTAATTTGATTTTTCTTGGTGTATCAAGCTCTTGAATAATATTTGGCATAGTTTCTTCGGTACTTTCATTTATCATATTGAGATAATCCGTTTTCGGCTTATCTCCTTCTTCGGTTACATTATTTTTCAGAGACTTTGTAGATAAGTTTTCATTTGCATCCACCTAAAAATTAAAGACTAAGCAAGATGCCATTCACAAGTAATCAACATTTTATAGTATTTTTTCATGCTGTTTATACACTTACATAAAATAGCAGATGTAGTGTTGGGACAGCGGACTTGTCTAAATAAGTGCGTATTCCATTTTTACTTTCTATAAATAAACAATGTGCGAAATGTTTGGAGCATATTGTTGAATACGTAGTTGGAATCCACTCTGTTGGTTTTCCTGTCGCCTTAACCCGATTTGCTTAATGGAAGGATCTTTCGGAAATCTAAAATGAAAAGTGTACAAAAAGTACCAAATTAATTATTGTAAGTGCACATGAGAAGTTATTTAACATTAAAAACATGAGCATGCTGAGTCTGCATTTCTGCAATTACAGATACGCTAGGACGTGGTAACATTTGCAGCGGAACATAGCATTTAACAGAATAATACCCAATGACGTACATTTTTATGTCAAGTACAGTAAAGTAAATTAAACTTAAATAAAACTTACCGGTGATAAGTGATGTTACTGTGCGACTTACTTTGTAATGTTGCTCGGTTTTTACACCACAGCACGGAGCAATTTGGCATTTTGAATACTTCTTTACGCACAACCGAATACTTCTTTATGCACAAGCGAATACTTCGGCGGCCGAATGCACACTGAACGGGCATTCGTCGCCGGTATAACAGTAGAGGTCATCTGACCGCTGTGTAGGTCGAGGGGCAAGCCTAGCGGTCGAGAGTGTTGTCGGTCTATATCTTATAATGTCTTTGGTAAAGAGTATAAGAAAGGGAAACAGAATACTTCACAGTAAATGAAGAAACGAGAAGTGAACTATATTTTGTCTTTGGGCGGTACTAATAGATTGTTACTTGAGCCGGCTTCATTCAATGTTCAATATTTTATTAATGAGGTTTCAAACATAACGCGACAAAATTATTTGTACAGTCTTTCTGTGGATTTTGGTCGCAGTCAACTTAGCGACAGCTTACAAGGAACATCACTAACGTGTCCGCCTCCCATTTTGTCGAAACTCATATATGCGATAAAGCATTGAAAACTGTTAGACACGTATTTTTTTTTATCTGCGCATAAACGTTTTTAAGGGGAGAAACGACTCCTCAAAGAGAAGCGTGTCACCCCTTGATTTCATTTTTTTTTTCTCAATTCGATAGTGGATCTTTCATTGCTTTACATTAGAAGATTTTTGGTTTTTGTTTCATTTAGACCGGTGGTCTGCTCGTGGGTGAAACTGCAAAACCGCCCCTCTTTATGCCTTTCTTTAAGGGGTTGTTTCCTACATTAAAACCGTTTTCCCGCAGATAAAACAAAATACGTGTCTAAGAGTTTTCAATGCTGTTTTTTATCGCATATATGAGTTTCAACAAAATCGACGGCGGAAACTTAAGTGACGTTCCTTGTCAGTTTTACCTATTTTTTGAATCACCTAAGTAGGTTAACTGAAATAATTTCGATTACAAATTCAAATCAAATGCTAAAACTATTTTTATACTTCCTATATAACTATTTGCAGATTGATTATTCAACCGTCATCCCCTCGTCGCGTAGTTAAATGCCATGTTGAGTCCACCATTTTAAATATTCAAATTTTACCATTACCTTTGTAATCAACGACCCAAAAGCTCTTCGCATTACAAATTTCATAAGAATTAAGGAACATTTTTCCCTTCCATCTGTGATACTTTTAATTTCTGCAAATGCTTGAAACACGAGTTAACATTCTATGACTATGAAGATCAGAAATCGAAATATTTATAAAATCTCCGAACGTTTACATTTTAGCAGGTAATCGTGATGCTCTATACATATACTAACGACGAGATCCTATTGCATCGCATTTCGAGAGGTGTGCTAAGCAAGAAATTACAAATGATGTGTTTAACATTGCATACAGTACTGAAAGTATTTTTTTTATTTTAAATCTGATACATGATCCCTTTCATAAATGCGGCTTGAATTAACCGAAGAACGAAAACGCGCAACGGGTCCCTCTCCGATGTTGGTAAAATTCAACATATTTGTAGAACGTGTGAAAATAATATTTTTTTTTACATCGGTGGAACCCCATGGACATATGAAGATATTTCAAATGTCAACAATGTTTCGTTTTTCGAGTACTATATGTTGGTGATGATAACGGTGCAGATAACCTACATATTTTTCTATCTGATTGGGATGTAAATTTGTACACGTGGATAAGATGGCAAAGTAGCGAATATGTGTTTTTTGTTTTTATTCGATATCTTGCAATAGGGGATGAGACAAACGTTTGATTATTTGGCCAATATCGAGTTTTATAGAGATAAGAGTTTTGTTCGAGATGATTACATTGTAGTATGGCCCACTCACACACGTTGGTGTACCGAATTTTCAGAGCTCAGGCAAAAAGGACCGCCTCCGTTGTCCGGTGCTGTGGCTGTGTGTGTGTGTGGGAGCGTGCGTGCGGGCATGCGCGCGTGCGCGTGTGTGTGTGTGTGTGTGTGTATGCAGTACAACGCATAGAAGCCACAGCATACCATAGCGTAACGTTGAACAATAAGTATCGTCGAAATTTTACGTTGTGCTATGCTAACGGAACTAGGGACAGCCGATTACAAGCGAGCAACGGCGCCTGGCGCCACAGCAGTAAAGCCGATCACACACGTGTTTGCATAGCATAACAAAGCATAATAAGACTCGTAGCGGTTTGGGTACCGACAAATATTTTTCTAACGTCCTCTTGATGCGAAGGGTTGGCTTTTCTCGAAAATACGGACCAGTACCAAAGGCAGCAACGCCCCTGGGAGTGACGTCTTGATAGTCTGTAAGATTTTTATTTCTCTAAGCTCTCTAAGTACTCTAAGTACTCTAAGTAAGCTAAGTAAGCTCTCTAACTATTATCAGAGAGGGTACTTAGAGAGAGCTCGAAATGAATGTAATGACTGTCCTTACATTTCACGTTACATTTTATCTAGGTCTAAAGAGTTTGAGTCGTAATATGCCCTCGAAAAATTCGACTAATCAGTGGATCGTTGGTAACATCGTTAACTGACATCAAATAAGTAGCTGAATGCGTTGAGTTTACTGTGCCATAAGATACCCCTGCATAACATCTTTAGTGCCGACAATCGAGAATATGATTCGCGCTTGCTCGGCAGATGCCCGTGTTTTTGTCTCTTGATAGTAAGCATGCCCATAATATGATGGGTATTGTTTCTAAGTGCTCTCGGCGAGAGAGGTCAACAATATTTAGATTACGGGGTCTGAAAACTTTTCCCTACGGTAGCAACTCTAGTGATCTCTCCAGAAAGTTTCGGAGATACTATATATCTCGCCTAATAAGTCGATTCAATAAATCATACGATTTATCTATCAGACCTTGCTGGCGTACACAGTCGAAGGTGCTGCTATACTTGGATCCGATCTGCATGAAATTCATATGATCCTCAGTGGAGATTTTAACTTAAATTTCGCTGCAGATTGCCCACTACCGTTGATTTATCTTCTGTGCCAAAAATGAACTTTAACTACTATTGATGCAGTTTTCTCACGTCATTCACCCACATTGGAATAAAGACTCTTTATAGCATATTTCAGTTACAATAAATCTATTTTATCGTTTTTAGAATTTCAAAATCCGGAAAGCACCGAGTAATATAATCAACCATATGATAATGTGTATATAAATATGTATTATGTTAAATATAACTAACATATGGCCTCTCACATCAAACAAGTTTGACGAAGTGTTTGACGAAGTGTTTGACGTCACTTCTTTCGCGCGGAGTATCCACACATACCAGTTTTTTTTTTATTACTGACACTTTTTTACCTGAAAATATACATGTTTTTCTTACCAATGTTAAATGCAAGGCAATTCCATGTGTTCGCCGTTTTATTCCTTCCAGCCTAAAGTATGATCTCAATGTACTGCTGGGTGTCCTATACCCAATTGAGAAGAATTTCTTGAGTCTCGAATATAAGGCACGAAGAATCTATGTCAAATTCATGTTTGGCCCTAAAAAGGAACGTTTGTTTAAGCCTCAGAAGTACTGTAACTATGACTGGAGATTAGAGCTGTCACAACATATTATACTATCTGTATATACAGTAGGCAAGATAGGAGCCAGCTGTAAATGCGTCGCTCTTCGCTCTGTTAAACGATTTGTTAATCAACCCGCAAAGGGGTTTATATACTATGTTTCCGACATGAAGGATTCCATTTTTTCGATTCAACTGAACCGCGATTGTAGACCAACTATTTTTGGGGAAAAAAATCGGTCGAAAATTCGGCCGAAAACTATGATATCTCCAGATTGAGTGGAAGGATAAAAAAAATAGTCCGACGCAAACGACGTTATCGCGAGGCGTTGATTCAAATTTGAAAAACGACAGATAAAAACCCATCTTATTGTTAGCGTATAATCTATTTTAATACAATTGGACATTGAAGTGTTTGACTATTCAACTTGAAAATAATAATAAACATGATATACTTGTTTTGTACTTTTATCGAATCAGTCTGTACTAAGGAGGCCGCGGTTTTCGAACCCCGGAACGTCTTGTAAAGTTTTCGGTGGTAAAAAAAATTAGATATTTTGGCTCGTCACCTGGTTCGTTCCATAGAAAACGGTGTAGAACTCCGACCGGATGACTTTTATTACCGCTCTCATGCAGTGAGTTTGATAGGTGATTTCGGATCGTCTGAAATGTTCGTATTTTTTGTTTCGGTGGAAAATAAGAATAGCGACATATATTATTACTTTTCTCCACAAACAATTATATACTTTTACAAGAAAAAAAAGTACGATCATACATGGTAAAAATAGGTATATCTCTGTTTTTCATACTCGCGACATAAGACGAATTGTGAAATTGGGATTCACTCTTCAGTTGAATTTCTTGCGCGAGAGACTGAAAATTGAGAAAGCTTGTTTACCGTCAGGTCTTGTGACTAGACTAATCTAACGAAAGAGAATTTATCATTATGCATTGAAAAAGTCATCATGGAAAAGCTATAATTTGGTAACAATATAAAGAAGGTCGCTACACTTATAATTGACAACCATCAAACTAACGGTTACCACATACTTTGCACAAATGCCGACCGGTTCTTGACTGATTTTTTCTTCAATTCCTTTTCTAAGCTTACCGTACATATTTTATGCACTTTTTTCCAGGTATTTCGGACCCTTGCGAAGGCGGCAACATTCGAGTTCATACGGCAATGACGCTGGAGCAGCAAGATCTGGTATGTCTCACGGCTCAAACCCTTTTGCGAGTGCTCGCTCATGGAGGCTACCGACCTCTTTTGGAAGGTGGTAATAAACTCGCGGTTGAGATGAGCGTCTGGGCCGGCGGCGTAGTAGCTAGTCCTCTGGATAAAGCATATGAGCCCCCAACCGAACAAGAACAGCAGGAAGACATGGAGGAAAGCAACGAGGAGATGATAACCGAGACTTCATAAACCATCCTTATCATAAAGCATTTTGATGGCGATGACGATGAAATAATAGAGAGCGAAGGAATAGAAATAGAATGACAACTATAATAACCTTATATACCATTACCAGCGGTATTCGAGCTGCTCCATATTTATTTCAATGAATCGAGTAAGAATTATGTTTGGTCAAGTATGTTTCCGCTATATGTCATTATTATTCCTCAACGCCTCGTATCAGATCATTAAATTAAAATATAATTTTACTACATGGCTAAGTCAGCATCTGCACCATTATGTTCCACTTATACGAATGTACTTTCTGCCTCTTGAATAAAACTAATACTTACTGATAATGAGATATGTCGGATCACAACTTAAAAAATAATCTCGTCTCATAACTACCCCAAGTTTTATTCATTGATATTCTGAGTTTCTTACAAAATCGTTTGTTGTCAGATGAGTAAGATATGAGGATCCATAGGATGTATAAATTAAAGATGTCCAGATTTTATTTGCTAAAAAAGTAGTTTTATTTACTTCAAGTAACGTTATACGGGGACGCTACGACTATGTTAAAGACTGGGCTGTTGTTATTGTGTTTGGCACAGTCCTCAAGCCAAAGCAAAGGCAAAGACTCAAACCTTCGATCGCTACCGCTGCTCATATTCGATCCATATACTGCATCGGGATTTTGAGAAACGTACTATACATGCTGTTCTTGATAAGACAAGCTTATATCTTAGAAAATATGGAGTGTAATGAAATAGTGTTTTAAAGAAAAGTTGTCTCGTTTCGAGAGAGAAAAAAAATTGGAATCTCAATTTGACTTTAGGTGTAAGTACTAATGTCCCGTAAAGGTCCACTTCAAAAAGTTTCATGAAAACTTATATTGTACAGTATATTCTTATAGCTTACTTCCAGGAATTTTAAAAACACTAGAGATAAGTATTCCTTTATTGAGTACTTCTTCAGTTTCGATACTCGACAGCTACAACATCGCCGATATCAGCATTACCCACGACGTAGTACATGGTGGTTATCCGGCTAAAAGTACCCCCTTCTTGTATGTGCGCGCGCACAATGGTGAGCGTATATAAATAAAGCACCCCAAGTGGACCAATTGCGTAGGGGTGCGCGCGTGCACTCACACTTCGACACAATAGACGTGTACATCCGACCGGATAAAGTCCACATGGTATACCGTAGGTAATGCTGATATCGGTAGCATCGTATCGCAGATATCAGCGTATATTGTATTTTATGTATATGTACTGGGAGTACAAATAAGTCTCCGCCGTTTGACAAAAGATGGCCCCACCAGGAGATTATGGTTGAAATTGTCAGATGTAAAACGTCATCGCAAGGTTGGACATCTGGCAAGACCATAACCTTGAAATATTAGCGATTTTGTATCAGCATCACATAATTTGTTTTGTGCGACAATGTCGAGTTTTGAGCCGAATAAGCGTAATTTGGGGGAACTCTTACGTTCGGCACGGATCTCCCTCCAATAATGCTTCCAAATCCGCGTTTTCGTTTCGGACTTCTGATACGTTCTTTGTCTTCGACGTCAAACTCTCCGTTCTTAAACTTTTGAAACCACTCACGACAACTTCTCTCACTTGAAGCAGCCTCACCATATGCTTCTACAAGCAATCGATGCGCCTCAGTTGGAGATTTCTTCCAATTAAAAAAGTAAAGAAGAGTTATAAAGTTCCCGGAAATGACGCTTATTCGGCTCAAAACTCGACATTTTCGCACGAAAAAAATGGTGTGATGCTGATACAAAATCGCTAATATTTCTAGGTCATGGTCTTGCTCGATGTCCAACCTTACGATATGACGTTTTACATCTGACAATTTCTTTTTTTTTTAAATATTTATTTAAGGGCTTCGAGCTCCATCTACACTGGGCCCATGCAGCCCCGCCGGCAAGAGCATTCCCTTACCAACTAACAAATGTTACAGGAAAATACATTTCTTTTCCTTTTTTACATTATAAAAATAGGCTTATAATAAACATAACAGAGATATACTTTTAGGGGCAGTAATGACTTCTTACAAATCTAATAAAGATTCACATCCTCAGGTCTACTCGGTTTATAAAACTGGATAACGCGAGGATAGCTTTTTGGCCCTGCTTGCCATCACTGCAGCGATGGAGTACGGCGGAAATATCTTAATTTTCATCAACTCAGATATTAGTATTTTCCGAGCTGCGACGTATAACGAGCATTGCCAGAATATATGATTTGGGGTATCTTGGCTCATCCCGCAAGAACACATATCGGTCGACACGATGTTAAATCGATTCAAACTAGTTTAGGGAGTTATGATTACATTTTATTCTATTTAGGGATACTATTGCCTTACGGTTCAACTTGATCTTTTCATACCACGGAGAAGCATCCTGCTCGAAAAACTCCTCAAAGTATACTTTTCCTTTGGTATCTCGATATTGCATATACCAGTCTTTTTGTTCCTTCCTCATAGACATTTTAAACTTGTGGTAAAAATCGGAATGCGGTACAAGAAGCCGAGAATCAGTACCTTCCTTTATCGCATTCTTTGCTCCAATATCGGCGATTTCGTTGAAAACGACCCCTACATGGGCTGGGATCCAGAAAAAACTTAAATCCACCTGTTCTTGAGAGAGCTTATAGGTTAGCTCCTTAATTTGATAAATCAGATACGACGTTTTAGTACTTGAACAGCGTGACTCGCAGGCCATGAGTACACTTTGAGACTCGCTCAATATGTACGCTTTAGCAATATTTGAGTTTTTAACTGCTTGTAAAGCCTCTAAGATTGCCATAGCCTCCGCAGAGAAAATGGATGTGTTCGGGTCAGATCGATGCATTCTGAGTGTCTTATTTTTAACTCTGTATATAGCATATCCAACATAATTTCCCTCGCCCATCCGTAAAGAATATTTCAGTGTTTGCTCTGTGCACCTGTTCTCCAAAGTTGGCCAGAAACTCGCGCTCCGGGGCCGGGGAGCCCTGGATCCTCAATCCTTCATCGAAGGATACACGCGGCCGGAATATAGTTGAGACAAAATGAGTGTTGCAAAAGAGTGTTGCACGTCGAAGGACGCAACGATGTGAGAGAGCGGTTCTATCTCTTCAAAAACACTCAGCCAGCGTAGATTTAGCCGCCCTTGTCAACCTTAAAGGGTCCTCGAAAAAGTCTACTGTCTTCCGTAATACCGCTAAAAGCGTGTGTCCGGTGATAGAGGTGACTTTCATAAGGTATTTCCAGCACAAGTATCTTTTTCGTGCTATCAAAGGCGGTTCTCGCGCCTCGGCAAGGATCACATTAGTGGGCGTTGAGGTTCTAAACCCGAGGGCTGATCTAATAGCTTTAAACTGTATACGGTCTAGTTTTACTAGAAGTTTCTGTTCTTTTGTGTCTACGATGAACCCCGCGTATTCAATTCTGGATCTGATCAGAGCCCTGTACAGGTTCATTAGAACCGTCGGGTCCGCGCCCCACCATGTATGGCGTAAACAGTTTATAATCTTTAAGCTACTCTGACACGCCTGGGTCACGTTATCAATATGTTTGTTCCACTTCAGGTTATATTGAATGGTCACTCCGAGGAATTTCACCTCCGGTACGGTCTCGATTCTCGTGCCCTCGATGGTGATACCAAGATGTTTTAGCGAGGTAAACTTATCCTTGCTAAAAATCATTAGGTTGCACTTCGAGGGCTCCAGAAGGCTCCAATCCTTCCTGGATTGAATTTGTGCTCAAATAGACGGCAATATCGTCCACGAACTGCAGAATTCCACAGTTATTTATTACCGTTTTTTCTAACCTGGATGTATACAGGCTGTATAACAAAGGACTCAAGGAGCTCCCCTGCGGCAGTCCTCTAAAGGTTGTGTACGTGCTATTACCGCTATTACCGCGAACAGTAAGTCTCCTTTCAGAAGTTAGGTTGTAGATCAAGTTTAACAGATTTTCCGGTATATTCATTTCTCGGAGTCGGGCTATGAGAACATCCGAGAAGACGTTGTCATAGGCCCCCTTTACGTCCAAGAAAACACTAATTAATCGATTATTTGTATGAATTTGTTTTTGGATTTCTGAAAGCAAAATTGCTAGATTGTCTATGCAAGATCTTTGTCTTCTGAACCCAAACTGCGACCCCGCCAGAAGCCGGTTCCGCTCCAGCCACCAACAGAGCCGGTTATTGATCATTTTTTCTAGAATCTTTAGTAAGCAAGGTGCTAAAGAAATAGGCCTGAACTTGTTAGCCGCAGATTTTGGGATAAAAAATATTACGTATTCTTTTCACTCCTCTGGGAATTCGTGGTTATTCAAGATTTCGTTATATATTGCGAGTAAGTATGCCTTAGTATGTTTCGTAAAAAGTTCAATTAAATTGTAATCGATACCGTCCAGCTCTGGAGAAGAACGTATTCTTGCTAGCTCGATGGCTGTTTCTAATTCTTCAGATGAAAATGGGGTGTCCAGGAATTGAACTGGCTTCTCGGCCGATAAACTCGATTGTCTCGTCTTTGCCCATGGTGGGCACAGGGACGAAATATTATTATTCACAGCCTCGATTTTGGCGTCGCTGTTGGTAGTTTGTGCTGGGTTCTTGCTCGAAAATCTATTCTTGAAACTTCCTTATTCCAAATGTAAGTAGGGCTTGAAAACCTGTTCAGGATCTCACAAGACCTGACAAAACCTTCCCTTTTTTCCCTCTTGAGAGTGAATTTGGCTCTTCCCTCGGCCTTTTTGTACTCTAGGAAGTCCTCTCTCGTGTGAGTATGTTCAAACTTACATAGTGCTCCCTTCCTGGCCTGTACCGCTCTCTCACACGCATCATTCCACCAAGGACTGATCGGTCCTTGTAGCCGTCTTTTGTTTGCTCCCGTTTTCTGTCTATTACCTGTGGGCAAGGCCGACAGCACGTTCTCCCGTATCAACTCGGTAAAACGAGAGTACCGTTCGATAGCAGGTATATTACTGGTATTCAAGACTTCGTCTCGGAATACACTGGCTTCAAGATTGTTAGAGAATAATTACCAGGAAATTCTATTTGCTGAATATAATCTTGTCCCGGCCCCCGAGGGCTCTATCAACTTTGGGGAAACCCCAATGGAGATCTTGATTGGGAAGTGGTCACTACCCCATCCATCTTCAGACGCTTCCCAGGAACACAAGGGAGCGGATTGCTCGTCTGCTAGAGATAGGTCCGGGCACGATGGGGTCCCGAATGGACGAGAGATAAACGTAGGCATACCGTCATTTAGTATGAACACATTCGATCGCTCCATTTTCGTTTTTGACATCCGTAACTACTTTAAATTCTATATCTTTTTTAATCATGATGGCTGTCCCGCCACCCGCCTGTTTAGGTCTATCGTTTCTAATAATGTGAAAGTCTCTTAAGTTAACGTTATCAGTCTTTTTAAGCCACGTTTCCGCGAGCATTATCACATCGAAATCACAGGCTCGCTTGTTAAGCTCTGGCAATTTGCCTTTCAGACTACAGCAATTCCACTGCAAAATGGAAATGCTATTCTTATTTGTCCTTGTATTTATAGTGAAGTTCTACGGCCTTAAAGAGTCTCATTAAAAACTGACTCTTATCATCGTCCGCCACTATACGTCTGATTAACTCGTGAATCAATGTGTCCAGATACTTAGGTGCCGTGTCTGATGCTGTGTTTTCCGCTGCCTTGAACTCCTCAATTATTCTCGAAATATCCCCGGCCGCTAAGCGGCGAGGTTCTGGTCGGTCTCGCTCCCGATGGTTTATACTGTTCGCGGCCATTGTCCCGTCGTCCCTTCTCGTCGATGCTTCCAAGGCCGGAGCTGGTCGACCCTCTGCATCTCCATACATGAACCTCATGTTATCCTGTTTCTGGTTCGAAATCGGTCTTAGTGGAGGGAAATCCCTCAGGTCACTTGTGTCGCAGTCGTTTGGTCGGCGGGTGTTCAACACCACACTCCTCTTTTTCGCCTCCTCAAAGGATACATTGTCAAACGCCATGATTTTATTAATTTGGCTCTGCTGTGTGTATACTGGGCACTGTTGTTCCGTGCTTCTATGCTGTCCGTTGCAGTCGACGCATTTTGGTATTGGAGCCTGGCAGGCTGTTCCTTCCTCGTGTCTATTCCCACCGCAGTTTTCGCATCTGCTTGTGTTTCTACAAAACTTCTTGATATATCCGATCTTGCAGCAATTGAAGCAAATTTGAACACGATTGATGAATGGTTTTAGGGCGAATCTACATCGCCACATGATCGAGGCCTTTGGCATGATCTGGTTCCTAAAGGTTACGCATACAGTTTCCGTATTGATGTATTCGGTTTTGTTGTTCTCCGTCGTACGTCTTGTGAATCTGTAGACATCTACTGCCATCAGGTCTCGATTCTCCGTATTTATTGTCTCTATGATCTCGCTGTTGCTTACGTCGCAGGGCAACCCTCTGATTACCCCTTTCCGATATATTTTGTACCAAGGGACCGTCGCCGTCAGATTCTCATGAGCAAGACGAGAATTGCTTACAAGCGCATTCGCGTCAGTCACGTTCTTGAATATCACGGCGAAATTGTTGTGTCCGGATCGAGACATTGTGTCGTAATTGATTTTCAATTTAAACATCACTCCGGCTGTTGCAGCCAGAGATCGGTACTTTTTCTCAGTGCTTTGCAAAGTGACTTCAAACGGACCAGGATCCGTGTTTTCGTATCTCCGTCCTACCTTATCTCCTGGAGGCCGGCCTATCCTCGGGGACGAATCCTTCGCTAACGATTCTTGTCCATTTTCGTTCTCTTTTTCCTTTGTGTTGTCTCCTGTCGCCGAGCAGGCCTTTTTTCCTTGCTTCGTGGCTGCTTCCCGATCCTTCCTCTTCTTTTTTTTCTTGGGTCCTTCACAGATTAGTCCCGTATTTTCGGAGTGTAAGCTCCGCAAGGACGGTTGGACAATTTCGTCATCTTCACAGCATCTCTAGAGATTTTGCCTCGGAAACATCCATTTCCTCCATGTCGTCCGAAAATTCGTCGACCGGGAGGCTAGGACGGGACAATAGCCGTCCCGTCCTAGCCTGGGTGGATCGCGCCATGGCGGCTTAGGCCACCTATGGCCGCCCAGCCCCGGCGAATTGCCGTTCAAAAAGGTTTCGAAATCACCCAGGATTCCGAAATCGTCGTTCTAATTGCCCCACCAGTTTAATTCGCTTCTATTTTTCGACACAGTTAGCTTTTGTAAGACACCCTGGTGTGTTTATGCTAAAAATCATCTGACAATTTCAACCATAAGCTCCTGGTGGGGCTATCTTTTGTCAAACGGCGGAGACTTATTTGTACTCCCAATATAATTTCTATATCGCTGACAACATACTGACTAAATAGTATTTATTTGTGTATCAATGCGGTTTCTTTCAGTACTTATCAACATAAGATTTATTATAATTTTAACTTCAAACTCTATTTTGAGTGGCGTTCGATCAGATTGAATTGAAATTTCAAGGTCCGAGTGCAAAATGTCATTAAGTCAACCGCCTCAGCAGTCGACGACGGCGCCACGATGTTTCACCCCACAGAGTAGTTCGCGTTTTTTCATACTTTTGTGCATCGCGTTGTTTAGTGCATATTCTGCATCTACAAGAGTCTGGTACCAATATTTACCAAAAAGATTGCTGGTCACCTACGTGACCGTCGGAGTTGAAACAAGACTAACTCATTCGCCCTGGTCGTTTGATCTAGATGGTGAAATCACCACTAATACGTGGTGCATATTGTTTGCTCGCATAAAATCCCGAAATTCTCCGGACGTAAATCAGGTGCCCCGATCGGGCATACTGTGTTCAAAAATCAATGGGCTACTGAACGTAGGCTTGGCTGCATGTAGCTTCATATACTTTAAAGAAACCTGCGCGAGGTGTTCCCTTCCTATTCTGATGGAAATTGGCATATTTCTAGAGTGGGTAAAAAATACTTGACACGATTTTTTTCATATCTACAGAGCTCCGTTTTTAGGAAGTGAAACGCATCTGTCCTAATTGGTTTTTTTTTCTCTTTTTTGGCAATAACTTTTTGAACCGAGCAAGATATAAAAAGAATTCAAATGAAAGAAAATATTGTATTTTTCGAGCACTACAAATTTATGATGAGTGTGTTAAGTATAACATCAAATTGAATATTGTTTATTGCAATAATCGATATTTTAATGCATATTTTCGAAGGGTTTCTTTTCGGAATAGGATGTACTTGCACGTTTGTAAAATAGAAAAAGCGACGGATACGTGTTTCGTTGTCTGTCGATATCTGGCCATTAAGACAGTAGTCTGGTCTAGAAATTTGACAAATCGATTTTTTTTTTTTTTCATTTTATTATTCGTTAGACTTTTCTTAATACGCTCGTGAAAACCGTTTACGGATATTTAAAAAATTAGCAAAGTAATAGAAATTATAAGCAAGCCGCGCGGTCGGGAAGCAGCTGCGCGCTCGTTCCGAGAAGGGGAACCGTCCCCTAGGGCTCCAACCAGTATAACGGTAATCCAGTCCTCAGAATTACTTCGAATACTTCTCTATTTCGTTTTAACGTATTTGAATTGTGCTACATTCAGTTACGTCCCAACCTTTGAACAGAGCAGAGACGAAAATAATTCTGTAAAATGAACCGTAAGAACGGTACGAAAACGAATAAATTTCGCACGCATCGAAATTCAGTGACGAAAAAATAAAATTTCCATGAATTCAGCATACTGGAGAAAGCAGTGAGAATAGAACAAGTTCATCAGCAGCGAAGTTGCGAAAAAGTGGAGACATGGAAGTTCCACTTGACATGGAACACGATTATTGCATATTGAATTTTTTCACCGTTTTTTGCAGCAATCAGCGCGTTTGTTGTTTGTAAAACTTGTAAAGATGAAGTTTCCTTCGCTAAAACCGCCTCTCGCGGATTGGGTTTCAAAATCGAAATGAAATGTACGTGCAGTTCCCAGTATATCAACACTTCTCCGTTTATCGATAAAGCATTTGAGATCAATCGTCTGATTGTGGTGGTAATGCAATTGTTAAGATTGAAGAAGAGAGATGCAGAGCTGCAGAGAAGGATTCAATATATTTTGCGGGATAATGGATATCGGAGTGGGACTTTCTAAAGCAAGTTATTCTGCTGTGTTGAAAAAATTGCACTGCGCGGCTGCTGCTGTGTACGATTGTGTGCTGCAAAAAGCCGTCGATGAGGAGAAAGATCTGACTTTTGAAAAAGAACCTTCATCGAAGCACTGTTGGCTTCGATTCATCATCGAAGCTAACAGTGTCGGCGGATGGTACTTAGAAAAAACGAGGTTTTAGTTCACTGTTTGGCGTGACTAGTATAATTGGTAAATATAGCAAAAAGTGCTAGATACTGTGGTCAAATCGAGCTTTTGCCAAGCGTGTACCGTAAGTAAAAACAAGATGACTACCGAGGAATTCGATGATTGGTTCGAAACTCACGAAGACTGCACTAATAACCACCATGGCAGTGCGGGTAAGATGGAAGTTGACGCGGCATTGGAGATGTTTCTCCGATCGGTAGAAAAACACGGCGTGCAATACACTCGATACATTGGCGATGGAGATTGCAAAACGTATAAAGCAATTGAAGATGCGTGTCATTACAGCAAAGATACTATTGTACAAAGAAAAGAGGGTATTGAACATGTTTCGAAAAGAACGGGAACAAGATTACGTAATGTTAAAAAATAATGTAAAGGTATAGGTGGAAAAGGCAAAGGAAAATTGACTGACAAGGTAATCGATGACTTGACGGTTTACTATGGTTTAGCGATTAGAAGAAATTGTCTCTTAATCGAAGAAATGAAAAAAGTCGTGTGGTCAATATTCTATTACTATGCTTCGAGTGACGATAACCCTCAACACATGTATTGCCCGCCGGGACCTTCGAGCTGGTGCAAGTGGCGTAACTCAGAGGCTGCTGGGTCGCTCGAAAATTTCAGACATGATAGAGAGTCCCTTTGTGATCAAGTTTTAGAGGCGATAAAGCCCATATACGAAAATCTTTCGTCGGAGGATTTGTTAGAGCGGAGACGCAAAACAATAATGAATCTCTAAATTCAATGATTTGGATGTTCGCTGCAAAACACATTCACTCTGGAGCTGTTACGATTGAAATTGACACTTTTCTAACTACGTGTATTTTCAACGAAGGGTTCACAAAAATATTGAAGATATTACATACGGTGGGTGTAAAAATCGGACAGCAAGCATACGCATATGTGACGTTACGTAATCAATAGAGAATCGACCGTTCCGAAAGACGTTCGTTATTCGCCCTAAAAGAAGCCAGGACTGCTAGGAGGGAAGCACTATTGGAGCAAGATCATTGCTACGAAAGGGAAGAAGGAGCAATCTATGGACCCGGGTTGGCAGATTAACTAGTAAACGTCGATAATTCAATTTAAACCTCATCTAACGGTATCAAAACTTTGAACGCGTTTATCTCAGAACGATGTTTTTCAAATCGGCGCCCATCTTGATAACTAATTGACCGATCGAGCTCAAGTTTTGCACATACCTTCGGTAGCCTCTTTCTGAGGACTGGTAGCAGAATTGTGTCGAACAATAATTTTGTCCACATTTTATAACTCCTCGAATACCCCCGAAAATGTATGAAATATCGTCAATCAAAGTTTAACAGGCCGCGACTTTGTAACAAAATTTTTTTAAGTACTAATTCTGCTACCAGTGCTCAAAATACTCATACAGATTAAGAACATATATATTTTTTTTTCAGATGCATACATCCCCAGAGTGGGCGCCGATTGAGGCGGCTTTTTTCGGTGGACCATGTTGTAGAAAAATTAAAAAAAACTACATGAAAATATTTAAAATAATTTTTCGTTAAATGTAGATACATTCTCAAAGGAACAATAAATACATATGTAAAATTTCATGAAGACAACTTCACCGGTTTAAAAGTTATTCCAACCCAAAAATAACGTAAAAAATCTCGATCTAGACCAGACTACTGCCTTAAGGCGTTCCATCGAATCGAATTTTATCTAACTTGGCTAATATCATTTTACAAGTGATGTTCGAATGTGTTTATAAGTTATTTTTATCCCCCTGCCTTCAGTAAAGTCCTTTCCACTTTATATTTCGCTTGTAACGTGGCAAGATTTAATAGATGTATGAGTAATCAATTTCATGGTATTCCATTTCATTTTTCATCCGTTCATTTGCAAATCCTGGTAAATATGCAGAAGCGGGGCTCCAGTTGAAAATCGGTGGAAATTTTTGTTACGGTTGATATCGACATGGAGAATGTGTAAAGACCAAATGTGGAGGGGGGGGGGGGGGGCACGCATTGGCACGAAAAAAAATCTCGTAGTATGCAAGTCGAAATCTTTGCGAGCCACGCATTCTGAATTTCAAGCGGGCTCTACAATCGCGCCGCGAAAGCCCGCGGAGGTCGCGAAACGCGAGTGTGGATGGTTTCGCGTTCACGTTTCGTGGCGTTCCCCGATCGGTGTTGATATTTTGTCGCACGACAACGGGTAACTTTTCGAGTGTGGAGGGACATGTAACAAGAAATGTCCGTAAATTTGACCCCAGAACGTAGTTGTTAAATATGGCCTGTAGGCGTCGTTCATGTGCTTAATGTATCAAAAATATAGTAATACAGCCAGTGCACAGGGTGAAACCGACTGTTATGGCGGCTAATTGTTGACGCTTGTTAAAAAAGCACCTATCGTGGACATTCTTTGAATGTTCTTAAAATGTTTTCATTTCATTTTTTCGTGCTGTTTTTAAAGTGTTCCACCATAAATAATTTTTTCGCACGATGATTTATTTTTGTGGATTTAATTTTATTAAAGACAAACAAATTAATTATTACATTGAAAAATATATTTTTGCATTTACAAGTGTTGATTGTCGAAATTTTTATTTTAGACGCACAATATTTCATGCATGATTTCGTCTAATTAGTTTAAGGCCGTAGGCCACAGTAACGGGTATAAAGTCATGTGCGAATTTAAGAATTTTTTTTATATGAAAAAGCGATTCACTCATAAAATTAATTACACATCTATTTAGTATAAATATCATGCTGTTAGAAAATATATATATATTTTTTTTCGGTGTTCGAAATGGCCGAGTACTCGAAACTTTTTGAAACAGCTTTTTTTCAATTGGCGTAACAAATAACTTCAACAATTTTCACTCGATTTACTTCAAATTTAAAAGTTATGTTCCTGATTGCATTTCGCAGACAAGTACGTACGGAATTTCTGATTAATCGAAATATTTCCATTTTATGAGCAGTTATAACCAAATTTTTCACCGAAAATTCATTTCTTAATCCTCAATGCATGAAGGTATTTGAGGCACCTTAAACCCTCGAACCTGGGTCGTTTTCGTTTCTGTACTACCAAACCACCAATTGTCAATGAAACAAATCTGAAAAAAATCATGGTCAATCTTAGGCCGTACTTCTCAAGGGAAAATACGGTGTTTTTTCTTTCTTATTTTGCATTTTTTTTCATAAAATATTCAGCAACCTATGAAGAAAATGATTTTGGGTAGGTCGAAAACTTCTCTACTTCTCTAGATATTCTAATGTAGATTGACGAGAGTTTTTGTTTTTTTGAAAATTGTGGATGCTAAATGTCACGCCGCGGAGCGCATAAAAAAAGATAACAAAAGAAAATATTAGTAGTCGGCCATTTTGTACATAAAAAAAAGAAATATATTTTCTAACAGCTTGATATTGTAATGTCGCGAAATGACACGAACTTTAATTTTGGTAACCTTTTATTTCACGGTTTACAGAACAGTCTGCCAGTCCGGCTTCGAAGCGCGGTCGTGGCCCGAGAGACGCGGTTGACACCAGAAATTGAACAACGAAGGTTAACAGCTCTTCACTGAGACAGAGTCACGGATTGAATGCCTCGAGTGTGTCGCGGGAGGTGTTTTTAAAGGGTCGAACGGTGGGAAAATGGTCGTGGTGGGAAAGAATTTGGGAAGGGTCTGGAAAGTTCGGCGGAAAATAGGCACACGGGTGACCAAGTTCCAGGAAATGCAGGTGGCTGATCGGGCGGGGCGATTAGAAGAGGACTCTGGAACCTTCGGCGGAGGATGGATTTCGGAGTTGTGTGACTGCATTCCGGGAAAGGCGGTTGTTTGGTTAGGTGCGTGGGAAACTAGCGATAAAAAGGATCACGGGAAAGGAATTTGGGAAAAGTCACGTAGGCCACGCAGCTGGCGGGATTACCATGCAGATAATAGATGCACTTTGGGACTCGGGAGAATGGAGCGCGGCGTCGAGCGGAGCCGCGGGACAGAAAGCGATAAATTAGGCCCGTCAGTCAGAGGTAGAGAGAGCAAAGGAGAAGGAAAGAAAAATAGGTAGTGGGCAGGGACTCGTTACACCTCCCCCCTTATTTTAGAAAATCCATGTAGCGGTAAATGGATTTTCTACGCCTTAGGATAATGCGGATTACGTCTAGTGGAGTGTCTTACAGTTGAACGGGTATCGAGAGGTCGACTTAAATTGGCTAAAGCTATGAGTTCATCTGGCGGATAGCGGGACTCGTAGTTGACATTATCGGTGGTGTTCGTGTGGAAACAATTGTTGTACACATTAATGCAGGGTGAGAATGTACAGGCGAAAAATCTCATTATCAGATTACCTAGACATGTACATAGACCTATCTTACGGGCTAACATTAGAACTACAATACAAATACATGCGTAACCAAGGTATTTCAGTCCATCGTACGCGGTTTCGAATAGGGTCTTGTTGCGTTGGTGGCGTCCAATCTTTTCGGCTTCTTCTGATATTTCGTCAAATGTCTGTCCGAGAACTTTCAGTTGTGTTACGTCAACATGTGTGGGTTTCCCTAAAGTAGTCAGTTGTAGATCGTCCAGAGATACGGAGTGATTGTTCAAGAGGTCATCAAGTTTGGGTGTCTTGATCGTTTTATTTACGATTACGTCGGTAGTTTGTGTGAGTTTTTCTTCAAGTCTGGGTCTAATTACAATGTGGTCCGTCTGTCCGAGGCAATTTCCGGAGAGCGTTATTCTATTAGTTCCGCGTAGGGTGGTTTGACGAATTTTGTGGTCGTCGCAGACAATATGGAGAATTTCGGGAGTGGGTGAGGTAACAATCCATGAGTTGCCATTTTTTTGTTGAATCCATAAGGATTTCGCTAGGTTAATGAACAGTATTTGACATTGTGAGTCGGAGATGTCGGACGGTGTTTGTAATATGACGGCTTCACAGCTATTGGGGTTGTTAATTGTGTAGTCGGGGTTCTGCCGTTTACACAGTAGTTTCGGACCTAGCGATTTACACCGGGAGAGGTCGTTCTCGTTGCTAGGTGTGAACAAAGTTTTCATGTTATTAACAACAACTATTGTGTCGGGTGGATTCAGGTAGTAGAATGAATCGCCGGACGCTTTCTGTTGAAGAATGGGTATGAGGCGGTACGCATGCAATACACTATTTTCAACTACAGGAACCTTAATAACATAAGCGAAGCGGTTGTTTACAATCATGACGCTTATCTCACTAATTTCTATTATGGCGGCAAAGGCAGATTCCTCTAACGGTACTGGGGGTGTGTCACTAGAAATTGTTTTTTCTCGAATAGTGCGGAGGGCTGTAATCAAATCTGTAGGGCTGAGAATTTGCGGGTGCACAATTCCTTGCTTACCGTCATTTACTGCGTTTAAGACGTTGTTGAGATTTTCGCTATATTCGTCGATAATTGTTTCTAGGAGTGCTACTTGTGAACTAATAATGATGTCCCGAGTGTTGTTTGCTGTTCGGTAAGCTACGTTGTACAATGCATTATGCAAGTGATTAGTTTCGTTACGTAAATTTTCTGTGACTTCCGAAAAGGTCGAAATTACAGCTTTAACGATGGTAGTTTGGTTACGAATCAATGCAGCTAGTTTCGTGTTGTCTTCATGAATCTTATCGATCTCATTATTATAATATTCAGCGTCTGAATTCCCCAGTGTACCGAATAGAATTTTGCTGATATCGCCAATAAAATTGAACACTCCTCTTTTAAGGCGCGGGGCGTAGTTAATTATGTTCATTAAACGGACTCTACGGTCTTCGATGCGGAACAATCTGTTTCGTACAGTTTCTATTGTAATAGATTCGAGACACCTCGTCTTGCCTTGAGTAGCGTTACATACTATTGACAGTTTGTTAGCGATGCTGAACAGTTCGTCTCGTTGCACGTTGATCTCGGTGAGGTCGACGTAGTTGACTACGGTCCAGGTCTTGTGGAACATTACCACGTCGCCCAGATGTTCCATATAGACTGGTCCAGAGATTGGCTCCACTTGAAAAACTTCATTGGCCAGGCAAGTAGACGCGAGCAACAATAGAAACGCCAACATCTTGTCCCTAAACATAAAAGAAATTAGTTTCTGAAATATGGCTTAAGCTTATTTACATGGATTAATTTTTTTCTATTTCTAAGCGGAATCTCGTAATTAACATCGGACGTCCGTTCGAGTATTATCGCGGGGCCTTCCCACTTTGGAGCCAGCGGGGATTTATCTCGTTCCTGGGCAACGAGAACTTCGTCACCCTTGTTGAAGATGGGAGCAGGTCGATGGATGTGAGCGTCTTGGTTGGCTTTGTAACGCTGCTTCGCTGCAACCAGGTGGTCACTACCTTTCTTCAGAATTCGTTCGTGATCCGCGCGTAGTCCCTCGAAATATTCGTCGACGGTAGCATTCGTTCGATGAATGGGAATGCTGTTCGGGACGTTCGGTTTCCGTCCGAACTGCATCTCAAAGGGTGTGAGTCCGATGCCTTCTTGTTTCGCCGTGTTGTAAGCCATGGAGACGAATTTTAATTTCTTGTCCCAATCTTCGCGGTGGTCGTGAATGAGAGCCTTAATTTGTTCCTTAATCGGTCCGTGGGCTCTCTCTAGACTTCCGTTGCTTTGCGGGTGGAACGTAGTCGTGGTCATGTGTGAGATTTTGAAGAGTTTCTCCAAGTGTTTAAACGTCTGGCTGATGAAGTTGCGACCTCCGTCGGTGAGAATTTTCTTTGGTGCGCCGTGGATGTAGATAAAATGTTCGACGAGTGCATTTACGGTAGCTTGTGCATCTTGTGTCTTTAGAGGGATCAACGTGATATATTTTGTCAGTTGGTCCTGTACTGACATGATGTACTTGTACCCATCGGCAGACTCGGGAATGGGTCCCACGAGGTCCAATGCGATCTTGTCGTTCGGTCGTTCGGGTGTGTCCGTAATCACGGCTTCGGCTTGAGGCCGCACGCGCACCAACTTGATTTTTTGGCAGGTGTCGCATCTTCGGATGTAGTCTTCGACGTCTCGCTGCATATTCGGCCATGTAGCAACGGCCTTGATGCGGTCGAGAGTCTTGGCTATGCCGAAGTGTCCGGTGGCTGTAGTCCCATGATGTTCTTTAATAATGCGTTGACGTTCTTCCTCGGTACCTGGCTCGTGGAGATCCTTGTCGTACAGGTATAATAATGGGCGATCCTCTCTGGTTGACCAGATGAAATTAATCATCAGTTTAATCCGGTTCTTTATTCCCGGATGGGCGCGGAGGTGATCACAACCGAGGTAAATTTTCGTGGTCTTCTTCACTTTCATTAAGGCGGCTGTGATTCGGTTGAACCAGTCGATTTCGTCCTCGGAGAAATTGATGAAAAGTTGATCCTCGGCGTCGCTTGGGGCGTCCACTATTTTTACGGCGGGAACGTCCTTCGGTGGAACGTCCTCACGGATTTCAAGGACTACCGGAACGTTATCGGTCAGCTCGAACTCGATGTACAGCGGTGGATCACTTGTTGAGTCTTCTTCTTGTTCCTCCTCCGCTGGATTGTCGTTGTTGTCGTTCGTGTGCTCCACGTTTTCTTTTTCGTCTGTGTTGTCTTCCGTTTGAGATCGCTGTTGACTTCGGGTGGTCACGGCGTAAATGCGAGAGAGAGCGTCTGCGTTCGTGTTGAGAGAGCCTTTTTTATAAATTGGCTCATACTCGTATTCTTCGACTTTCATCCGTAGACGCATCAGTCGGCTGTTGGTTGGAGGGTCAGTTGCCTTCAATATCCAAATCAGCGGCTTGTGGTCGGTTACGATTTTAAATTGTTTTCCGTACAGGTACTGGCGGAAATGCTTTGTTGCCCAGGTAATCGCGAGCATCTCTCTCTCGGTGGTGGAGTAGCGCTGCTCTGCCTTGTTGAGAGTGCGCGAGGCATAGGCAACCGGTCGGTCCTTCCCCATCGGTCCCTGTGATAGGACGGCACCGATTGCGTGGTTGCTAGCGTCGGTGGTGAGTACGAATTCTTTCGTGAAATCCGGGTATTGCAGGACGGGTGCGGTCGTCAGAGCGGTACGTAGGAGTTGAAAAGCCTGTTCCTGCTTTTCACTCCAGTTCCACGGTGCATCTTTTTTCAATAACTCGGTTAAGGGTTTCGCAATTCTACTAAAATCCTTAATGAACTTGCGATAATACCCCGCGAGTCCAAGAAACTGTTTTATATGTTTCGGCTCTTTCGGTGTTGGGAAATTCGTCACGGCCTCGATTTTCTTTGGATTTGGCTTTACCCCTTCTTCGGATATCACGTGTCCCAAGAATTCCAGTTCTGGTCGGAGGAATTCGCACTTGTCCGGTTGCAGTTTTAAGTCTGTTTCGCGCAGGCGCTTCAACACATCCAGTAGTTTCCTGTTGTGTTCCTCCAATGTGTTACCGTAGATTATTATGTCGTCGAGATAAACAAAACACGTGTTGCCAATCAGTCCACGCAGTGCGTTGTTCATCATCCGTTGGAACGTTGCAGGTGCGTTTTTGAGACCGAAAGGCATCCGGTTGTAATGAAAATGTCCCGATGGCGTCGAGAAGGCTGTCTTTTGCTTATCTCGTTCGTCCATCGGTATTTGGTGAAATCCGGATGCGAGATCGAAGGCGGAGAAGTATTTGGCTCGCCCCAGTTGATCCAAGATTTCGTCGATACACGGAAGAGGGTAGGCGTCGTGAGAAGTCTTCTCATTTAGCTTCCTGAAATCGATGACGATCCTCCACTTCTTTTTCCCGGATGCGTCAGATTTTTTGGCACTACCCAGAGTGGGGCGTTGTATGGTGAGTCGCTGGGCTCGATCAGTTTCTGTTCGAGCATGTCGTTGACTTGACGGTCAATTTCCTCTTTGTGTGCCGGAGGGTATCGGTACTGCTTGACGTTTATCGGAACGTCATCGCTGGTTATAATGCGGTGCTTGACCGCTTTCGTACCTGGCAGTGGGTCGCCAGGTAAAGCGAACACGTCGGGGAAGGACGATACGATGTCCCACATCGGTTCCACTAGCTCGAGTGGCACGTGCTGTAGCCGCACGTTTTCTTTGAGCGTTCGGATTCTATCTGCCGAATTGTGCTCTTGGATGTGGTGGATCCTCAATGCGTCCGCCGGTGCGTCTTGGCGCGCCTCCGCCGATGAAGGGGTAGGTTCCTCGAAAGGTAGCCCACGCAGTAGATCCACGATAAACCGTTTCGGTTCTTCCGAGTCGTTTATTACGGGCACTCGGGCTTCATAGTCCTTGGCTTCGAACACGCAAGGCACTATGGATTCTGAATTTCCTTCGCTGGTTATCGCTGGTCCATTCGCGATGTTTGTTGGCACGGAGATAAAGTGGATGGATCTCGCCGGGACCGTGACGGATAGAGGTTCGAAATTCAGTCGTTTTCCGTCAAACTGCAGGAAATTGTCTTTCCCGATGCCGATGTACGTCTGATATTTCTCCATGAAAGGGACGCCAATCAGACCGTCCTCTTCCAACGGGAAATCATCAGGGACGACGTGGAATATTTGCTTTCGGCCCTCGAATTCTTGTTGCGTTACGAACAACGATCTGTGTAGATCGTTGCCCATCTTGAACTCTGTGTTCACATTTTTGTCGACCAGGGAAGTACCTTTGAGGCTTCCTAATTTGATGAGGCTGGTGGCGGCTCCGGTGTCTAGTAGAAATCGCCCTGGTCCTCGGATGTCCCGCAAGGCGAGTTTGACAACTCGTTTCGCGCATCCAACGGTGTTAACGCGAGGGATCCCTCCGACGTTTCGGCTTCTGTCGTTTCCTCTAGAGGTAGGTGGTTGACTCGCAGAGGAGGCCGAGGTGGTGGCAGGTCCCGTCGAAAAACCCGACTGTTGGGTGACGGAGTTGCCTCTATTTTGGAGGTCACGCATCTTGGTGCGGCAATCCCGTTCAACGTGCCCGATTCTTCTGCAGTAGTTGCAGGAAATCTGTGGTCGAGGTGTCCCGGATGAGTGTGAGGGTCCTGGTCTCGGAGTCGGAGGCATCGGTCGACGAGGGGCGCTGCCGGGATTTCGGTCGGCGATGTTGAGGCTGCGGGTCATCATTTCCCGCGTGTAGTCATAAGCCTCTGCGGCTTGAGCCTTGGCGATGGCGGCTCGGATGTTGTCTGGTCGCTGTGCGCGCACTTCGGTGGAAATGTCTTTCCGGAGGCCTAGCATGTACTGTTCGAGGCCCTGCTCTCTCTCATATTCTATTATGAGTTTCCGCTTACTCTCATTTGGCGTAGAGTTTGCGAGCACGGCCAAGACTTGGTTCTGGACCTCCAGAAATCGGTTCGTGAATTTCGATACGGTTTCGTTCCTCCCTTGGAACGTACGCGAGCGTTTATCGCGGAAGACGCTGTTTATTTATCTCGTTTTTTTATCTCGTTCACATACGATGTTTCAAATATATGTTCCTCCCCGTTTTGGACTGTTCTGTCATAGACGTCCGTGGTAATTGAGCACTCACGGTTTGGGCCGTCGAATGCTATTGTCAGACGAGCGTTTATCGCGGAAAACATTTTCGTAATCTCTCGAAGACCGTAACCAGATTTTGATTATGTTCTTCGATCGTTTCCCCGAAAATGACAATGTCGTCCATGTAGACCCAACAGATTCTGCGATTTAGTCCGGCTAGGCACTGATCCATCATCCTCTGGAACGTAGCTGGTGCGTTTTTCAGAACGAATGGCATTCATTCATATTCGAAGTGTCCTTCTAAGGTTGAAAATCATGTATACTTCTTTGAGTCCATCATGATTTGAAGGAATCCAGCCTTTAGGTCAAAGGCGCTAAAGAATTTAGCATTCTCGAGTGAGTCAAAGATATTTTCGATTCGCGGCATGGGATAGGCATCCAGTACCGTATTTTTGTTTAAGTAGTTTCCGAAAGTCGATGACGGTGCGCCACTTCTTTTCCCCGCCAGGTCCAGATTTCTTTGGGACGACCCAAACGAATGAGTTGAATGGCGAATCGGATTCCTGGATGATACCCTTTTTCAGCATGTCGGCTACCTGAGTCTCTATTTCTTCGCGGTGGGCGTGGGCTGTCTTCAGTTGGCAATGTTGAAGGGTGTATCGTTAATTGGTATAATCTTATGCTTCACGTGTGGTGCGGCGGGTAAGTCTTGACCTGAAGATGTAAAGATGTTTTGATACCTTAGGATAATATCGCTGATTATTTCTTTTTGTTCTGATTTGAGGTGGTCGAGTTTCGAGGCTTCGAGCAAAAATTTGTATTTTTGTTCCGGGCTGAGGTAGGCATTATCCGTTTTTCCCCCTTCCATCTTTACATTCGTAACCCTGATCTGGTTTTCGTCGAAGATCATGACCTTGTCCGTCGGGTTTTCAAACATTACTTCTGTGTGGCCGTTTTTTTATCTCGTTCACATACGATGTTTTAAATATGTGTTCCTCCCCGTTTTGGACTGTTCTGTCATAGACGTCCGTGGTAATTGAGCACTCATGGTTTGGGCCGTCGATTGCTATTGTCATTATCACGGCCGTATGGGGTGGGACCGTAATTCCCTCCCTTGGAACGTACGCGAGCGTTTATCGCGGAAGACGCTGACCGGTTGCAAATTCCCGAATAGGATGCGGAGTCCCTCGTACATTCGGTCGTACGTGTCGACCTCGTACTCCTGAATTTCACGCGCCGCGTCACCCACGATTTTTTTCGCGATTATCAACCGACGGAGATAATCTTGTCGCGTCACTTGTGGTCGCACGTCCTCGATTGACGCCATGAACGCCTCGACACCGATATTTTTTCCGTCGAATTCTTTTATTAGTTCTATTGCCTCTTTAGGCGTGATTTCCTCGAATTGTTCGTCCGATATAACACTCGGCGGTCGCGAAAATTGTCCCGTTTCTTCACGCACTTCTCCGTTTTTGTCACCCGGCCGGTCGAACACTTTGCCTATCGCGTTTTTGAGCGTCTCGTTTACATTTGAGAGCGACATGGTGTTTACGGAGCTTGTATCAGAGTCCGTCGCGATTTCGATAGGTAGGCGATATTGAGTAAATTGGTTACTCACCGATTTTTTATCTTGGTGGTCCAGAGCTGTTGGATTCCTTGTTGCTTCTTGGTGTTGTCGGTCGGTCCAAGCTTCTAACACTTTGGGCTGGCACACCCCACACTTAGCACCAGTTTGTAATGTCGCGAAATGACACGAACTTTAATTTTGGTAACCTTTTATTTCACGGTTTACAAAACAGTCTGCCAGTCCGGCTTCGAAGCGCGGTCGTGGCCCGAGAGACGCGGTTGAAACCAGAAATTGAACAACGAAGGTTAACAGCTCTTCACTGAGACAGAGTCACGGATTGGATGCCTCGAGTGTGTCGCGGGAGGTGTTTTTAAAGGGTCGAACGGTGGGAAAATGGTCGTGGTGGGAAAGAATTTGGGAAGGGTCTGGAAAGTTCGGCGGAAAATAGGCACACGGGTGACCAAGTTCCAGGAAAGGCAGGTGGCTGATCGGGCGGGGCGATTAGAAGAGGACTCTGGAACCTTCGGCGGAGGATGGATTTCGGAGTTGTGTGACTGCATTCCGGGAAAGGCGGTTGTTTGGTTAGGTGCGTGGGAAACTAGCGATAAAAAGGATCACGGGAAAGGAATTTGGGAAAAGTCACGTAGGCCACGCAGCTGGCGGGATTACCATGCAGATAATAGATGCACTTTGGGACTCGGGAGAATGGAGCGCGGCGTCGAGCGGAGCCGCGGGACAGAAAGTGATAAATTAGGTCCGTCAGTCAGAGGTAGAGAGAGCAAAGGAGAAGGAAAGAAAAATAGGTAGTGGGCAGGGACTCGTTACAATATTCATACTAAATAGATGTGTAATTAATTTTATGAGTGAATCACTTTTTCATACGAAAAAATTGTTATATTCGCACATGATTTTATACCCGTTACTGTGGCCTAAGGCCTTAATGCAATAATTGGTATGACAATTTTTACAAAGTTCTTACATTTTTGTTTAATTACGAAAAATGTATTATGACTTTGTAAATAATTTTTATAATGCCATTCTGGATAGTTACAAAAAACCATCAACCATCAATAAACACATTAACGTTCATTGCTTTTGGGAATTATTACTATTTTTCTTTGCGTTATTATGATTCTTATAACAATTGTAATCAATAATCAAATTAATTTACCGATAAAAGGTATAACAAATAATTTCAGTTATAAAAAACGTTCTGTTTTGTGATTGTGATTCTCTGGCTCGGGAATTCCCGACCGACAGAGCTGGAAGTCCCCGTCGGTGAATTCGGCAGCAAGTTCACGGGTTTTCCTTTCGATACCATCAAGTTGCGTCCTTAAAAATTGCTTCGGAGAGGCAAGAATTTTGAAATGTTTCCTTCCTTGTTGTATGTGGCCTTGGATTAGCTGGTACAGTCGTTGCTTCCAGGAGTTCTTCTGATATTCAAAACGCGTTCCGTGTCTTTGTCTCCTTTCTTTCATCACACGTTTGTCCCGCGTTGGTGGTTCGGGCTCTTGCTTAGTGAGGACGATCCATCGGGATTTGTCTTCGGGGTAGTTTGATCTTATAGTCAGCTCATTAACCCTTCCTTGGTGCAAGGCTAGGCTGTTAACTCGCTGCGTGATGTCTTCTAGCTCGTCGAGTTTAACCCGCGGGCCTCGTTTCATTTTTTTCGGTTGCGGGGTTTCCTCAGAGTTCCGATGTGCCGAAAGATTTGGCGTATCGCCGGTCCTCTGTCTTCTTTTGAGCACGACACTCCATTGACCCTTGGTTCACGCGGTATTCGCGATAGCGCGTCAGCCACTTGATTTTCACATCCCTTTTTGTATTGGATGTTGAAGTCAAATTCCGCTAGGCGAAGTCTCCACCTGAGGATTCGCGAAGACGGATCCTTTATGTCGGCCATCCAGACGAGGACTCGGTGATCAGTCTGGATCAGGAACTTGTATCCTAAGAGATATTGGCATAGTCGTTGTACTGACCAAACTATCGCCGACATCTCCTTTTCGGAGGTTCCGTAATTCTTCTCCGCAGCGTCCAGAGCACGAGAGATGTAGTACACTGGGTGTCCTTCTTGTGAAAGGACCGCCCCTAACCCATGATCCGAGGCGTCGGTTGTGAGCATGAACATGTTCGTGACGCCCGGGCGTCGAAGCGTCGGCGATGTAATTAGGCACGACTTCAGTTCTTCGAAAGATTTCTGGCATTTGTCGGTCCAGTTGAATTGGGCGTCCTTCTTCGACAGGTCGAGTATTGTGCGAAAAGTTCTTGATGAACTGTCGGTAGTAACCTGCGAGTCCCACGAACGACTTGACCTTTGTTGGGTTCGTTAGTACCGGGAAATCTCTGACGGCTTCGATTTTTGCGGGATTTGGTTGGACCCCATCTGCTGTGATGATGTGTCCTAGGTATTCGACCTTCGGTAGGAGATACTTGCACTTTTCCAGCTCCAGGGTCAGTCAACATTTTCGTAATCTCTCGTAGACCGTAACCAGATTTCGATTATGTTCTTCGATCGTTTCCCCGAAAATGACAATGTCGTCCATGTAGACCCAACAGATTCTGCGATTTAGTCCGGCTAGGCACTGATCCATCATCCTCTGGAACGTAGCTGGTGCGTTTTTCAGAACGAATGGCATTCGTTCATATTCGAAGTGTCCTTCTAAGGTTGAAAATCCTGTATACTTCTTTGAGTCCATCATGATTTGAAGGAATCCAGCCTTTAGGTCAAAGGCGCTAAAGAATTTAGCATTCTCGAGTGAGTCAAAGATATTTTCGATTCGCGGCATGGGATAGGCATCCAGTACCGTATTTTTGTTTAGGTAGTTTCCGAAAGTCGATGACGGTGCGCCACTCCTTTTCCCCGCCAGGTCCAGATTTCTTTGGGACGACCCAAACGAGTGAGTTGAATGGCGAATCGGATTCCTGGATGATACCCTTTTTCAGCATGTCGGCTACCTGAGTCTCTATTTCTTCGCGGTGGACGTGGGCTGTCTTCAGTTGGCAATGTTGAAGGGTGTATCGTTAATTGGTATAATCTTATGCTTCACGTGTGGTGCGGCGGGTAAGTCTTGACCTGAAGATGTAAAGATGTTTTGATACCTTAGGATAATATCGCTGATTATTTCTTTTTGTTCTGATTTGAGGTGGTCGAGTTTCGAGGCTTCGAGCAAAAATTTGTATTTTTGTTCCGGGCTAAGGTAGGCATTATCCGTTTTTCCCCCTTCCATCTTTACATTCGTAACCCTGATCTGGTTTTCGTCGAAGATCATGACCTTGTCCGTCGGGTTTTCAAACATTACTTCTGTGTGGCCGTTTTTTTATCTCGTTCACATACGATGTTTCAAATATGTGTTCCTCCCGTTTTGGACTGTTCTGTCATAGACGTCCGTGGTAATTGAGCACTCACGGTTTGGGCCGTCGATTGCTATTGTCATTATCACGGCCGTATGGGGTGGGACCGTAATTCCGTCGGTGATCAGGGTGTGTCTTTTTTTATTTCAGGACAAGGTGTTTGTTTGAAAGATTATAGTCCCTCTGCTTCATAAAATTTAGCCCCATGAACTCGTCCTCGGGTATAATAGGATCGTCGGGTAGCACATAGAAGATGCTGGTGACTCCGAGACATCTCAATCTGATCTTTTCCATAGACACGAATCGGCTGGTCCCCATGGTAACGCTTCTTTTAGCCTTTTCTATTGGGAACCCTAGCGGTATACGCCCCTTTTTTATCAGGTTGAGAGAACTACCTGTATCCACTAATAATTCGATGTCTCGGGCGAATCCTCTTGGACGAATTCTGACCCGTTCCAGTCGTCCGATTCCGACGTTTGATACTCTTGGTATTTCTCTTGCCCGTATTCGTGATCGTCCCCGTTAACGTTTATCGCCTGCTTTTCCTGAGTCGTTTCTTCGATGATGTTGTACACTTGTGGTGGTTTGGGCAGTGGCCGTGTTTGATAAAAATTTCCCGTCTGGGTCTTGGGTTACCTTCGGCCGGCCGTGATTGGGTGCTTCTTCTAGGTCTTGGGTAATCTTTCACGAAGTGTCCCTTACCCCCACAATTGTAACAGATGGACTCGGCATCGGCTACGGCGGCGTTCACGGTAATCGGTGTTTGCCGAGTGCCTTTTGCGCGTTTCGTGCACCGTATTGTCTCCATGGAGGCTGACTGTGCTTCAGTTGCTGTTGGGTCGAGTAGGCTGGCAATTTCACCCTTTCGGCGTTTGCTTCCCGGTACGCAATGTTGGCTTCCTCGATCTCCTGAGCGGCTTGCTGTGCGGCTGCGAGGTTAGAATACGTGTTGATATAGACTTTCTGGTTATCGAAATCGTCTTTTCTGCATCCACGGATGAACATCGAGATGGCCTGATCGTAAACCAATGGCATGTGGTCCAGGGAGCCCTTAGTTTGCTCTCTCTGGTCAGCTTCCTGACCATGGTTCCGGTCTGCCTTACCTAACGAAGTCTATCCATGCAGATTTGGAAACCAGTTAAGTAGCCGGAGTGAGTCGTAACGAACTCGACGAGTCCAGGCTCGGTTTCGATGAGCCCGGTCGCGAGCTGCGAGATTTCGTGCGATATTTTCTGCACGCAGATCATCGAGACAAACGCCGTCTTTTGGGAGTTCTACACAAAACGGCAAGCGAATTTAAGTTGCTTGATCCAATCTAGTATTGGTATCGATCACTTCAATTTTGGGGACCAACAGGAGGCACGCAGTTACCTTCATTGATATTCCCGAGGGCTGTTCGATTCAATTACTCTCGTGCCGTGGATTGTAAGGATTGTCCGGCGGATTTTGTGGTCCACCAAACGGGTCGTTCCTCTGGTTAACGAAAGGGTTTTCCCCTGTCCTCTTGGGGATTCTTGCGGTGGGTCTGGGCCTTAGTAGGCCTGTAGGCCCACCTGGTCGTTCGGGACCTCTCGAACCAGCTGGGCCTCCGGATCTCCACTCGCTCGGGGCGCTGGTGGTAATCCCCATGCTGGTCTTCAGCTGGTGATTTCCGTCCATTCACTGTTTAGTTCGGCTGATTCACTGTTTTGAAGGTCTGGAAGTTGTTCTTCCAGACGGCTGATTGCGTAAGGTGGTTCGGCTTCTCGGCCGGACCGCGATGTTAAGTTTTCTGATTGCCCCCATCTGCGGTGGACAGTCTCGAGCCGGGTCGCTCGAATCGGAATCGGAATCCGTCACGCTGCCAACTCATCCACAGCGCTCATTACAAATATAGAAACATTTATGATACACCCTTATCCATGTTTACTGTTGAAAAAAAGCCGAAATGATCGCGGCAAAGGCTTAATATTTTTTTTGAACCTTCCACGGTCGTTTCATTTTTCAACGCGGTTCGTCGTTAATTTTTTTAACCCGCATTTTCGGCATAAACGGGTAACGGAGAGAAAACAATGATCTCGATACATGTTTTTCACTTTGAAATTCATTTAATGCATATTCCCATGGAGACTAGAGTAAAGGAGCCCGAACGCACATGGCGGAATCGTCGAAAAGTGGATCGTGAAAGTGATGAAAGATCTTGTAGTTCGAAAAATATCCACAAGCGATACCAGCGCCTGGTACGGAATAGGATAGGTGGTGGATAGGATAGGCAGATAGGGTAGGTGGGTGAGGACCGGCTGAGCAGTGTTTGTGACATACATACAGTGACATATTACTGTCAGTTACTATATATGTGAGTATTATATATATGTGTTTGTGACATACATACAGTGACGTATTACTGTCAGTTACGATATATGTGAGTATTATATATATGTCAGTTACGTACAGTTTACGCACTTTACTCTGTTACGCATCATTGAGAGATATTTCGGTATTAAAAGTATTTATAAAATCAAAACAGAAAAAGACCATCCAATAAAGGTAAGAACTGAACCATAATATTATGTTTATGCAATTAATTCGCGAATTAGCGAAAATATTGATAAATATTGACATCGACATGTGCAAGTACATGTTGAGTCATTTTGTCAAATCGTTTGTATTTATTTTATTGCATGCTATCGTCGCCGAATTTAATTATAATTGCCATCAATTTTAATGCTGTTAGAGATTCCTTTGATACAGCAAAAATGTAATGCATGTTGCTTGGACAAAAAAAACCTTTTTTAGGTTAAATATGCAAAACCTTTAATATAAATATACCTCGCTTCCATTTGGTTATAATGTATTACCTATATATTCAATTGGATTTATTTCTTGATTTCAGCTTCGCCATGGGTAAATATTGCGCTTACCCCGCATGTCCCTTCCATCACTAGAATATGTAGTTTTCTAATATTTAAGTTGTTGCCCCGCCTGGGGTTTAGATTCGGTTTGGTCTGTTTGTTGATTTAAGGTTTGATTAAATTTAATATTCTTTTATTTCTTTTTATAGCGACAAAAAATTTTTCTTGAAAATCCAGTATGCAATATTCACATTATGCCTGGTTAATCCCACGTGTCACCGTATACAAATAAAACATTTACAGTATAGATGACCTCCAAGTAAAAAATTACTGATATATTATCATATATGGTATATTCATAATTTAAACAAAAGCATATTAATATTACTCTTCAGTATTATAAGCTGCGCTAATAAGAAACAAATATATGACAAATTGCGGATCGACGATTCAAAATCACCGCGTGGACGGAGCCAGCAGTGATAGCGTCGCCGGGCGGGTACAATCCGCGGATCGTTCATCACTTTCACAACCATTTCGCCAGCATTGCGTTCGGGCTACTTTACTCTAGTCTCCATGCATATTCCCAGGGAGACTAGAGAGAAGGAATGGACACACAGTGCTTACGGAACGTCTGCAAAAACGCAGCAAATAAGGAGGCGCTGCGATCGTGTGTGTCCGATCGATTAGCTCCGCCACTAGCCTCGTGCTCTTAGCGTG
This sequence comes from Ophion obscuratus, assembly GCA_964007375.1. Taxonomy (NCBI): domain Eukaryota; kingdom Metazoa; phylum Arthropoda; class Insecta; order Hymenoptera; family Ichneumonidae; genus Ophion; species Ophion obscuratus. Next base: position 45,954,576 of record OZ023321.1, on the reverse strand, counting down.
ATCTCGGTTGCTGTTGACAGCACATTCGTGATGGGGGACCTAACTGTTGCGTCTACCTCTCCTATTTCGCTGTCTTTCTTATCGCAGACTCATAATGGCAACTAATAATTAATTTAATTAAGCGGTGAACCAACAATGTAGGTACACGTATGAGCCAAAAGTTTCGGTCGAAGCGTATAGTCACATCCAATGCCTAGACGACGCTGTTGGTTGTACATTTTTCACAGAGATTGTACCCTCTATATGTCCCACACATTCGCACCTCATGCATAGATAGGAGCTTCCTACGATCCGTCTTTCGCGAAATATTTTATATAAATTTAAAAAAAGGGTGAAAATGTCAACCCAAATGCGAAGGAAAGTTTACAAGAAAAAGGGCGCTTGCTAAAAGACTGAAAGCTGTGGCAGCCATGTGTCAAGCAAATGCGGCTAAACGCGATGAGAATAATCATAACCTCAACGATCAGCAACAAAAATTCGCTGTCGAAGGACGTTGGATCGTGGATTTCAACATCTTGCCGACAGTTTAAATTGTATTCGCTGTAACAAAGGCAAATACATGCATAAATTGGACAAATTGAATTTGCAGAATAAATTTATTTCACATCCGTCTCAGAGTTACTAGAACTCGGAAATAAAACGCTTCGAGTTCCCAGACCACGCGCCAATCAGCTTGCTGCAGCGTACACCGTTGCTATTCCGTTACAAATGGTTGGGCCCGAGTTCGGTATGGGGAATCGGCATGATGTGATTAAGAATGAGCCTCAAAGCAGAGCACGCAAACACATCGAAATCAAATTCTTTTATTATTTGTGCGCATGCGTTAAGTTTGGACTATTATAATTATTTGAGACGTTATCGTCAGGAGAGCCGCTAGTGGCACAATCTGGAACTATTGAAGGCCGGACTTTTTAAGGCGCTGGAACTACGTATTGGCCTATGCTGTGTCCACTCCTTCTCTCTAGTCTCCCTGCATATTCCAATCCGCAGTACGGCCACACATATATGTCGAGCTCGATCGGACGGAAAACCTCGCTCCGTTCACCCGTCGAGCGAGCGCGATTTGCGAGGGGCAGCGACTTTTCCCCCACCGAGCTATCCATTCGTGTTCACGCTGACTGCGATACCGACTTGAGCGATCATCACGGACTCGCACGGCTACAAGGGAATCTGCAACCTCGACAGAGGCGATGATCACGAAATCATACTCCCGAACTCACCGCCGCGATTTAGCGCCATTTACGAGGCACGCCGAAAAGGGGAGCGTTGTGCATCTCCCTCTTCATGATCTCCCTACTGATCTCTGACGGTTTGGAAACTCTGATCCTGGTAGCTCCTAAACTTAGCCGCCAACTATGGAAATATCGATTTTTTTTACGCCAATCGATTGTTAGTGTTTGTTAGACAAAACCCAGCGTTTGGTAGACTTATTTATTTATTGAAAAAAACGAAAAACAATATTATGCCAAAGTTAGCCGCAGAAAATGGTTTTCTAGTGATTTCGAACTTTTCTTCGTAACCAATCGATTGTTAATCGTTTGTTAGTGATTGTTAGTCACTTTATATCGTTTGTTAGTGCTCAATTATTATTAAATTAATGAAAAACTTTTCGGCCCTAGAGCGTGCTGCAAGCCACGTGAAGTTGGCAGCATCACCGCGACGGCCACTTGAGGCTTTGCACATGTAACTCGTCAATTTCAGCAAAACGTTGATTCTTATCATTCTATTCGATTGTTAGACGAATGTTAGTGATTGTTAGTTAATTTCCATCGTTTGTTAGAGTTCCATTTTTATTTAATCGTTGAAAAACTTGACGGCCCTAGAGCGCGCTGTATGTCGCGGAGGTTGGCAGCATCGCCGCGACAGCTGCTTACGGGTTGGCACATCTAACTTGTCAATTTCCGCAAAACGTTGATTCTTGTTATTCTATTAGATTGTTAGACGAGCGCTAGTGATTGTTAGTTAGTTTTCATCGTTTTTTAGAGCTCCATTTTTATTTAATCGCTGAAAAACTTTTCGGCGCGAGAGCGCGCTGTATATCGCGAAGGTTGGCAGCATCGCCACAATGGCCGCGATAAACGTATATAATTTTAATTAAAAATGGGAAATCGGTGCAAATGATCGACGAAATAGAGAATTAAAAAAAAGCGCGACATCTCAAACCTCGATCTGATCAGGAGTCTTTTTTGCTCGATATTCCTAATTGTGCGTCCTGGTCGAACTTCCATAAAGTGAATCCAGACTTTTCGCCGACAGCGTGCTCATAAATTCGCAGAATTAAATTTTTTTTATACTACTCTAAACAAAATCAGCGCCACTTGTAAATTTACATTTTGAAGTAACTGAATGTTGACCCACGTTATGATAACTCATTTCTATGAATTGTGTTGTGATCTTAAGTGGTTGAGGAACGATAAATGTTTTGATGAAAGATTTAATTTAAACATCCCCAGCATCATAAACTTCGCAAGAATTAAATTATGCAGAAAAATAGTGGTGGGCCTTATTTTGTTTTGAGTAGTATATGTTCCGTATATCAAGTGTATCAGTAAGTTTGTAATAAAGTACAGCTTCCGCCGTTCATGGCGTAAATACATATGTTTCAATGCATTTTTTGTCACCCTTGTTTTAGTTTATTTCCTTATCCACACGTATGCATATGCCTTTTAAATCTTATCAGTGTATATATTTGCAGCTGATGTCTCATCATTATCCTCCACACAATATATTTTTTACATTATGTACATTATTTAAACAGTTCTTATATTATTTTATAAGGAATTCAGCAGTCATGACCACGTGTGGTCGGCATTCATCAGCTCTGAACAAATAGTCGGCGGGCTCGGATCCGTTTCGCGACTGCTGCATTGTACATCAACCTTCTGTTGGCCTGCTGTGAAAAAAAAAGATGCGACACTGGTGATAAGCTATTAATGAGTATATAAGTATATAAGTATTCCTGCAACTTTTTAAAAGAAGACAATTAATAGCTTTAAGAACAGTTAATAGCTTTCTTCGCTCGAAACTTCTAATCACAGGATTACAACCATTATCCAGTATGAGTTTCATGAAAACGGAAGTCGGACACTTAAGCGGTGCTCTTTAATAATAACATCATCGAAACAAACACAAAAACTTTCGCATTTCTAATATTAATAAGATAAGCGAATATATTTTTAAACTCACATGGTGGAGTACATCTCCTCACCCTTAGGGCCCGCCACTTGGCTTTGTAATCTCGTCTTCATCAGGTCTAGTGGAAATACCGCAGAGACTCCGATAATCCCTGAGATTCCTCCGTTGACGATTTTAGACAGTAGCCTGTGGAAAGGTTTCGAAATTAGACTCGATATTATTCGACGACTCGAATAATACTCGCCAGAATTTGTAAAAAGTAAACTTGACGATCATGACGTGAATTTCTCCCAAAATTCTTGTTGATTACTCATAAAATGTAGCTACCGTAATTACTCGCTGGAATAAAACGGTTGACAGTTCAAAATGTTTGTTTTTATTTGGGGAACAACCGCATTCTCTTCGTTCGACGATACTAGACTTTTTTTGTTACTTTCGGCAGGGGCCTCCCACCGTAAGAGAAACTTACTTATTTTTGTTTCACAATCGCCACGTTCCGTAGACTTTTACGCGGGACTTTTTATGTGACTTCCGGACTTGTCGCTACTAGGATGTGCAAAAATAGGTGATGGAAAAAAAAAGTAAAAAACCAGCGAGTTTCCCGCCGATTACTTTCAGAGTTCAGTGTGCGACGTCAACACGTGGATCGGAATTTCGAACGGAATTACAGAGGTATCGTTAAGTATTTCGTAGATACAAATTCTTTATTCCTTGCAATCAGCCCGGATCATCGTTACTAAGGTAATAATATTCAGAATATATTTTAGATAAGAATTTGAATTCATGGTCAGAATTTAAAAAATTAGACTCAGTGCTTACGTTTTTATTGAACCCGGAACGTATTAGAATTAGTTTTGTTATCCCCCGACTGTGAAAATGCCAAGGAAATGTGCCGTTCCTCCGAACGAACCGGTAGAGGTTTAAAAAAACAAATCGCATTTTTCGCCACGACGGTACTACCCGCGTGGTTGCACGAAATTTGGAAAAAATGTCAGAAGCCGTCGACCGCAGATGGTCCCCATGGCATGGCATCTTAATGTTGCACAAAATCGCAACAATATACTCACCAGAGCTCGGCAAGAGAAATGCATTGAAGCCCCAGTGAGTCACCCGAGTGTCACGACGGAGGAGTATTACGGTGAGGCTGACAATGGCAAAAGTGACAGCTCAATCTCGACCGGTGCATCATCGGAAGGTTGCTATGATCCTGCTGACAATACAGATGGGAATAAACACAGCGGAAACAAGAAATTTGACCTGATTCTCAACGAAGAAGATTGGCAAAAAATGAGACCAGACTCGAACAATAAGCGCAGCCCTAAGAAGGGCATTTGGACAAATGTTATTGCGTTCCATTTCTGGAACGAACACCGACTACCGTGTGCCTTCGTTTTCAAACGAGCACACGTAACATCATTTGCACCGATTTCCCATTTTTCATTAAAATTATATACGTTTATCGCGGCCATCGTGGCGATGCTGCCAACCTTCGCGACATGCAGCACGCTCTAGCGCCGAAAAGTTTTTAGCGATTAAATAAAAATGGAGCTCTAACAAACGATGAAAATTAACTAACAATCACTAGCATTCGTCGAACAATCTAATACAATGTCAAAAATCAACGTTTTGCTGAAATTGACGACTTACATGTGCAAAGCCGGAAGCAGCTGTGGCGACGATGCTGCCAACCTCTGCAACATGCAGCGCGCTCTAGCGCCGAAAAGTTTTTCAGCGATAAAATAAAAATGGAGCTCTAACAAACGATGAAAATTAACTAACAATCACTAGAATTCATCTAACAATCTAATAGAATAACAAGAATCAACGTTTTGCGGAAATTGACGAGTTACATGTGCAAACTCGTCAGCAGCTGTCGCGGCGACGCTGCCAACCTCCGCGACATACAGCGCGCTCTAGGGCCGTCAAGTTTTTCAACGATTAAATAAAAATGGAACTCTAACAAACGATGAAAATTAACTAACAATCACTAACATTCGTCTAACAATCGAATAAAATGATAAGAATCAACGTTTTTGGAGACACGCTCTAGGGCCGAAAAGTTTTTCATTAATTTAATAATAATTGAGCTCTAACAAACGATATAAAGTGTCTAACAATGACTAACGAACGACTAACAATCGATTGGCTACGAAGAAAAGTTCGAAATCACTAGAAAACCATTTTCTGCGGCTAACTTTGGCATAAATTTGTTTTTCGTTTTATTCAATAAATAAAGTCTAACAAACGCTGGGTTTTGTCTAACAAACGCTGGGTTTTGTCTAACAAACACTAACAAACGACTAACAATCGATTGGCGTAAAAAAAATTTGATATTTCCATAGTCGGCGGCTAAGTTTATGGAGATGATCTTGCCGCCGAGATCAGATGCATCAGTCAGCGTAGCAAATTTGGTCCCAGCGCCACCACCAGCTGTAGCTGCGGTTCCGAAACCCGGACCACGGTCTTACATACAGGTCTTGAAACTCTGGTGGTGGGGGTATGTCCTCGGTTTAAAGCACCGGCCGTTTCGCCTAGTGACCACGAGTGTCGCTGCGATAGAGTGATGCAGGCTATGCGAGAGAGATGGAAATCGATTGTTGACTCATAGGAACCTAACCTAGCTGTACAATTGGCTGGTGAAGGCAAATTATAATATTCAATGTCAAAAGTGCATGATGGACCTAAATACAATTAAAAGTAACTTTATTGTAAACCTGAAAAAAACCAAAAGACTATAGTTATCCAAGTGGGTACAATGAATATGAATGTTTTTTTATATAGGTGTCAATGCAAGCTCGTGTTGGTTGAGGGGTTCGGTGCAAGCTGCGTATGCTGCTTTCAGGGGTTCGACCCCTGTGCGCTCGGTTTTTTAAAAACATGTTTTATCTTTTATAAAACAAATAGGCTTTACGCGTTGTTTTAATTGACCGGAAAATAAGTGGCAACTATTCCAGACCGAAGTGGAATCCAGACCGAAACACTTGCAGGATGTGTTTCTTGAAAATGAAACAAATACTTAAGAAACAGTGCTTCTTTTGCAATTCTTTATTTCCGCTTTGAAAAATTTTAATGCATGTCCCAAGAAACATTTTCAAAAATCTCTACTTTTCAGTTTCCGAAAAGGTTTGCGTTGGTAAATTTAAAAAAACACCTCTTTTCCGACCTTTAAACGAAGGACTCTCGAGTAGGATGAATTTAAATAATTCACTAACTTTGTTTTGTTTTCCAGCCTGGAAAGTATTTATTGTACGACGTGTCTATCCGCATAGAAGTGTGGCTGTATGACAGTTACGCAAAAAACACGAAACACGCAAAAGCCATGAAACTGGAGTGACTGAACTTATGGGATCTTCGTAACTTGGAGTGTATTGATGGAGTGTTTCTAAAATCGCCGCGACTTTACGCTCGTTTCTAGAATTGGAGTGTCGGAGCTGGAGACACGTCGATAGTCGATTTTCGCGTAAATATTCTTTAATGTTTTTTGTGTAAATATGTTTAAAAGTTGTCTGTGTAAATTTTCACGAAGTCCAAAACCCATCGATAGCATGTACAGTCACTCCAGTATCACGAACTTTATTAAGGTTATGCCACAACTGCATGCCGGAATGTAGGGCTCGATCTTTACAACCGGGGTATGAGTATTGTGTGTGTAGTATATCTACACTTTTTTCAGCGGACACTGAGTAATCAACTGTCGGTACAATCACTTGAGAAGCAATATGATTTAACACGTTAAAGTCGCTACACCATTTTCACCTCTATTAAATCGCATGGCTCTTGATCTGCAAATAAATATGTCACATCTCTTCCCTACAAACATCAAGAGATTTGCATGCAGCAGCAAACCCAAATTATTCGAAATAATGCATGCACTGTTTGGAGTTTCTTTTGCGTGTCCCAAACATATCCAGGCAAAGAGACACTCCAATTTTTGGTGCGTCTTTGGAGTGTCTTCTTGCGTAAATGTATATGAGACACGCAGAAAGACACTCCAAAGACGCACTGAAAATCTTCTGCGTGTCTCTCATACATTCACGCAAAGAGACACTCCAATCTGGAGTGTCTCGTGTTTGCGAATATAATAGTGTTAAAAAATAACTAATAAATTATTAGTTAATAATAAATAACTAATAATAAATTATTAGTTAATAATAAATAACTAATAATAAATTATTAGTTAATAATAAATAACTAATAATAAATTATTAGTTAATAATAAATAACAAATAATAAAAGTCCTAAAAAATGAAATATTGTCCAGCGTCTCATATTTTTGCACCGTCTCGTTTACGAAGGGCAAAATAAAAGGGGTTTCAGTGGTTGCACTTTTTTACGTGTCCATCGATGCATGCGACACATGTGAAATACACTGGGTAGTGAAGGTAGTGAATGTAACATTTGGAACAATTAGCACTTGTGGACGTGCCGATTCATCGATCTATGCACTGCTATTATCTGTATCGTACAGAAACAGGTCTGCAACAGGTGTGGATTATCCAGCTTTTGCTTATCAATTAATTGTTTCCGTGTACGGTTCGTTGTTGCCACACATATTGGTCGTAATGGGTCATCATTGTAAATATTGTTACCTTTCATCTGGTTGCGGGCTTCAGGTGATACCGATTATTTAAATTAACTTTGTAAATTCTCATCCTCTTTGTGAGAATGAAAGAAGGGTCCTTCCGGTCAAAATGTAGGAATGCCTATTCAGGAAGCTTCATGTGCTGAGTATCCACTTCCTTTTGTGAAATCTTAAAGGACACCATTCTAGCGGCAGAAAATAAGGCTTAACTTTGACAAATTATTTGGAGAGTATGAACAAAGGAATAGGGGCTGTCTTTTAAAAGGGTTCATTCAACACGTTAGAGTATTAAAAAAAAAATTATTACCATTTTCATACAAAATGGCGACGACAGAGGCCATCTTGAAAAACGTGTTTTTCGAACTGCGAGGACGGGTTGCTCAAACACCTTTGCATGGCTCGATTTGAAATATTGATAATAGCCTTACAATTACATTCTCTATGGGAGTACGTGGCCGTTTTTTCATGAATTCAGTGACCGATTTGTGACCGCAAAATCGAGGGAGCTGGGGAAAAAGGACCGAGAGAGTCACAAAACTCCCCTCCTCCCGTCCCGACAATTTATATAGGGCGCCAGCCGAAAATCGGCTTGTCGGGATGAGAAAAGGGAACGCAGTGTCCGGCCAAACTGCAGCCTCGTGGATAAGGTAGAGGGGATGGGTCAGGTGTCAATCACGCGCGGCAAGAAAAATCTATCGTCAGGGAATTTATTTTACCTGTCGTTAATAATTCCCCTCCTTCGCAAGGAACACTGGGACAAAAATCGGAAGACAAAATATATACAATACGCGCAAAATCTCGCGAGACAATTACTCTCGCGCGCGCACACACACACACCAATTCCGACCGGGGCCTACACACACACACACAATATACGTCGAGCTCGTTTTGGCCTCTCCTCTCTCTCCCCTACCGGCCACACTATTATTACAAAACCGGGCCCCCGCTAATCGGTTACCCGGCCGAGCGTTAAAATAAAGAAAGAAATATCCCGGGAAAATTACCCCGGTCGTTACTTACGTGGACGTCGATGCTCGGCAACCTCTCCCCCGCGACGAAGCCGGGATAAATCCCCACACTGGGGAAAGGGGCACCCGGTAGATGCTGTTAATATAGACGGGAGCCCGCACGGGTTTGAACCCGCGACCCGATGATAAACGGGAGGCTAGTTCTCCGTGAAGATGTCCCGACTTGAGGGCAATCTCTCCCCCTTTCCCCCTTGCACAAGCCTCGCCGCAGGCCAAGGGATCACCAAGGACGACACGTCCCAATTTTACAGGCACACATTCACTCACACTTCTTATGTCTAACGAAAAATTCGAGCCGAAGCTCGTCGCGATACGAGATTGAGCTTCCCGCGCGCAACCACGACACAATTCCTCGACAATACGCGCTAGCTACGTACAACGGGGTTCGAAAATTACAGAAACGCGACAGAGGCCGTGGCCACGGTAAAGATGCGCGAGATCGTGAGCCGACCATACGGCCGAAAATTACCCGGATTGTTGCCGAAGGCATGGCCAAGCTCACCGGCTGCGTAATTCGGTCGTTTTCCATTGTCTCGGCCCACGTCCGTCCGGCTCGACACCTCGCAGGAAGCTAACGCAAAAGCCGGCCGACGTGCGAGATGCGTACCCCCCACCTTTTCTTTAGTTTCTGTTTTTATGATTACACCAAAGCGAACAGGCCCGTATCGAATAATTTTCTGGAGTGTGCTTATCGATCAAGCGCGGATTTCGAATCCTGAACCTCCCGTAACGGAAAATGAAAAGTCCACTCTTCCCGCGGGCCGTATTTCATGTCCTAGTGGAGCCTCGTCCTTCCCTGGATGATGTTTCGTAACGGTCGACCTTGGCGACGACGGGAGTAGGGACCGCGACCGAAGCCAGACTTATTATCGGCCGAGGGTGACAATTCGGCCCCTGTCCCGAAGAAACGGAAGAAGTGAAGGGGGGGGGGGGGGGGGCGCGAATCACGGCCCTGGGTAGGTAATTTTCGCGGGAATCGGCGTCTTTCCGAACGTTTGACCATAGTTGGGCCACCGCGTCTTCCCGATCTTTGGCCTTGGGAGAATGTTTGGCCTCGCCTTCTTTCCCTCTCGCTCTTCCTGGTCGTGGGTACCTTTGCTCGTGTAAGCCAGACGTTGAAGTGGCGAAAATAAAGAAAATAAACAGAATATTAAATCAAAATCCTAACGTCGCTTAGAGAACCCTACGGAATCATGTCGTGATCGCGATGATGGCCCCGAGCCGGAGGACGGTTTTGCTGCAGCCGTCACCATGCCAGGCGGGTCAGCAGAGTACCAAAAAAAAACACGTTACGGTATCCTTTTGTTTATAAACAATTCACTGCTTATTTTTTGCGCAAAAAATCGATTTATTTCTTTCAAAGTGCGCCATTTTCTCAAAATTTGATTGAAAATAAAAAATATTCCTGGGAGTCCCATAGAGAATGTAATCGTGGAGCTACTATCGAAATTTTAAATCGATCCATGAAAAGGTGTTTGAGTAATCCATCCTCTCAGTTTTCAAGATGGTCCTCACGTTTTTCAAGATGGTCTCTGTCGCCGCCATTTTGTATGAAAATTATATTAAAACATTTTAAATACTTTAATACATGTTAAATAAACCCTCTTAATAGCAATCCTATCCCTTTTATCATACTCCCAAAATAAAGTGTCACTGTTAGGCCTTATTTTCTGCCCCTAAAGTGGTGTTACTCCTTAATTGCTTCTTGACCAGTGACATTGTGCAGACAAGGTCCCAAAAACCTTGGCTGCATAAAAATGACAATATTTACTTTTTTAGGGCGTTTATTATTTGTTATTTATTATTAACTAATAATTTATTATTAGTTATTTTTTAGCACTATTACATTCGTAAACACGAGACACTCCAGCCTGGAGTGTCTCTTTGCGTGAATGTATGAGAGACACGCAGAAGATTTTCAGTGCGTCTTTGGAGTGTCTTTCTGCATGTCTCAAATACATTCACGCAAGAAGACACTCCAAAGACGCACCAAAAATTGGAGTGTCTCTTTGCTTGGATGTGTTTGGGACACGCAAAAGAAACTCCAAACGGTGCATGCATTATTTCGAATAATTTGGGTTTGCTGCTGCATGCAAATCTCTTGATGTTCGTAACGGAAGAGATGTCACACTTATTTGCAGATCAAGAGCAATGCGATTGATTAGAGGTGAAAATGGTGTAGCGACTTTAACCGATTTATTTCTTTCAAAGTGCGCCATTTTCTCAAAATTTGATTAAAGAAAAATATTCCTGCGTAGTTCCATAGAAAATGTAATCGTGGAGCTACTATCGAAATTTTATATCGATCCATGCAAAGGTGTTCGAGTAATCCGTCCTCCCAGTTTGAAAAACACTTTTTTCAAGATGGCCTCTGTCGTCGCCATTTGGTATGAAAATTATTTAAAAAAAATTTAATTACTTAAATATGTGTTCAATAAACCCTCTCAAAAGAAATTGTATTCCCTTTTTTATACTCCCAAAATAAATTGTCAAAGTTAGACCTTATTTTCTGCCCCTAGAGTGGTGTTACCCCTTCATTGTTTCTTAAGGCGAAGTAGAAGATGTACCACGTGACATATAAGTGCGAGAGAGATAGCTGAAATTTTCGAACGGAGATTTCTCAGAGATGATTAATATTTAGGGCAAAAGGAAATCATCAAGCTCTGCGTCAGGGAATTCTCCAGAGCCTAATGCTTTGTTTTTCCTAAAAATTCAACCATCTATGAGAAAATAGAGTTGAAAAATTTGTGAGGCTATGTTGACCTTGTACATGCCCTTAAGCAGTGATATTTTGTAGACAAGGTCCCAAAGATCTTGGCTGCATAAAAATGACTTCGAAAATGAAAATATTTCATTTTTTAGGACTTTTATTATTTATTATTTGTTATTTATTATTAGTTTATAATTTATTATTTAATAATTTATTATTGACTAATAATTTGCTATTAGTTATTTTCGAGCACTATTATATTCGCAAACACGAGATACTCCAGCCTAGAGCGTCTTTTTGCGTGAATGTATGAGAGACACGCAGAAGATTTTCAGTGCGTCTTTGGAGTGTCTTTCTGCGTGTCTCAAATACATTCACGCAAGAAGACACTCCACAGACGCACCAAAAATTGGAGTGTCTATTTGCTTGGATGTGTTTGGGATACGCAAACGAAACTCCAAACGGTGCATGCATTATTTCGAATAATTTGGGTTTGCTGCTGCATGCAAATCTCTTGATCAGGAAGACTAGAGGTAAGGAGTGCGAACGCCTGTGGCGAGCCCGATCCAAAAGCGTCCGTGAAACTGTGGATTTTAGTAGTTAGTGTTTTCACGGAGTGCGTCGCTAGTGCATGGCCGCACCGAAGTGAACTAAGCGACAAGAACACAACCGACGTCATGTGTCATCGGTGATTCCCGCTCGTCGTCCGTGTTGGCATAAAGCGTGTTCGGGCTAACCAATTTTTCGAATTGTGTTAGATGTAAAAAAAAATAATTGTCTCGGTATAAAATATATTTAGTGATCTGCGGCGAAAATAATCAATCGTAGGTAATAAAAATAGTACTTACATTCATGAAAAGAATGATTTCGTTTTATCGTATCATTATCGTACCGAGTGAAATAAAAATTATCACAAACGCGAGATATGGAGCAAGTGTCCCGTCGATGAGACAAAAGGTGCAATATATGGATTTTTTTCGTATATTGCACGTTTTGTCTCATGTCTCGAAAATAAACAAAATGTTTATTTGCGAGGCGTGAAAATGGGAAGTGAGTGGGTGAGTCGATGAAATATCAATTTGCCATTATGATAGAAAGTCAAATTAAATAAAAGCTTATAATATTGTTTGAACTGTTGCTTTCAGTGCCCGAGCGCGAGACAAACTTGGAGGGCAGCGATCGATCGAGAACTGCCGTTAAAATCAACACTCTCCATCAAGTTCTCGACAAAGTTTCGGACATGAAAAAATTAGAGTACGTGGGATGCCAAGCACACAACGAGGAGCTCACGAAGAGAGTGATAAACTATTATCTCGTCATGCGAGAGGACATTTTCTAGCGAGGTCGGTCAACGAAAATAATCACGCAAGGAAAATTAAAACGAAAGACAATAGGAAAAAATCAAAACTGTAACATCGATTTATCTGTACAGCGTGTCATAATGTGCAAATATGATGTGTGATAATTTGTAAATCTTTTGTTTGAATTCAAAATGCTTATGAATTTTCTTGTGTCTATGTTTTTACTGCTTCCGCAGCGAAAAAAAAAAAAACATTGACTCAATATCTGTATTTCGTTATTATTCTTTATCTGTACAGCGTATCATAATGTGTAAATATGAGATATGATAATTTGAAAAACTTTTGTCTGGATCAAAATTTCTTATGAATTTTCTTGTGTCTATAAATAAATGTTGTTTGTTACGGTTTCCGCGAGGAAAAAAAACTGGGTTTATTTCCGTTTTTGCGTTATCATTCTCTATCTGTACAGCGTGTCACAATGTGTAAATATAGTGATAATCCGTCAATTTTTTGTCTGGATGCAAATTTCTTATAAATTTCCTTGTGTCTATAAATAAATTTGGTTTGTTACTCCTTCCGCAACAAAAAAAATGACTTAATTTCCGTATTTCGGTATTCTCCAAAACAATCTATATATAAGAATTCTGTCTATCTGTATAGAAATTGCTTTCACCAACTGGTTGTACAACTAATTTGATGAAATGATCGTTCCATATGAAGTGGCAAAGGGTGCTTTTTGCATATTGTACGGCACTGCCGTTACAATTCAGTTGATCAAATTATCGCTCCATATGAGGGAGCGTATTGTACGGCACTGGTTTGTTGCTGACTTTACTTCGGTGCGGTAGGAGAGCAGCGCCGCCATTCTCGTCCTCACTTTTGCGGACGTTTCGACAACACGGCGTTCGTACTCCTTACTGCTAGTCTTCCTGCTCTTGATGTTTGTAACGGAAGAGATGTGACATACTTATTTGCAGATCAAGAGCCATGCGATTCAATAGAGGTGAAAACGGTGTAGCGACTTTAACGTGTTAAATCATATTGCTTCTCGAGTGATTGTACCGACGGTTGATTACTCAGTGTCCGCTGAAAAAAGTGTAGATATACTACACACACAATACTCATACCCCGGTTGTAAAGATCGAGCCCTACATACCGGCATGCAGTTGTGGAATAACCTTAATAAAGTTCGTGATACTGGAGTGACTGTACGTGCTATCGCTAGGTTATGGACTTCGTGAAAATTTACACAGAACATTTTTAAACATATTTACACAAAAAACGTTAAAGAATATTTACGCGAAAATCGACTTTCGACGTGTCTCCAGCTCCGACACTCCAATTCTAGAAACGAGCGTAAAGTCGCGGCAATTTTAGAAACACTCCTTCAATACACTCCAAGTTACGAAGATCCCATAAGTTCGGTCACTCCAGTTTCATGGCTTTTGCGTGTTCCGTGTCTTTTGTGTGACTGTCATACAGTCACACTTCTGTGCGGATAGACACGTCGATTAATAAAAACACTAATGCAACAAATTTTCTGATATTTTTTATTTTTGTACGTGCACTTTTTTCATATCGAGATAAGCAGAACGAATCTTATCAATTTTTTTATGTTGCCCCTTCATGCGCTGTACCACGCACCACTTCACCATTTTGAAAGAATATGCTATCAATTTATCGAAAACCAACTGTGTCCACAACGCAGAAAAAACAACGTCAAAACAATTAGGCTATGGTAGTTTCAAAATATTCAAAATTTCCGATAAATCGACGAATTATTTATAGAATTTTTTTTTATTAAGAAGTGATTTTACGTGAATTTTGAAATTTGTGTAGACAATGTTATATGTTCTACATCATTAACAGTCAACTGTGTAGACTTTCGCTGGCATGATCTTGATGAAAATCGTAATTTCGAAACATTAAAATTAGGAGTTTTAAGCCGTTGGAGCATTCAAAGTTTGGAATTTCAAGCCGGCCCCCATGTCAAGATCATGCCAGCGAAAGTCTACACATTGGACTGTAAATGATGCGGAACGTATACCATTGTCTAGACAAATTTCAAAATTGACATAAAAACACTTCTCAATAAAAAAAAATCTTGAAATAATTCGTCGATTTATTAAAAGTTTTGAAACTTTTAAAACGTCCATAGTCAAATTATTTTGACGGTGTTCAGATTTTCGGAGTTATGGTCTTTCGTGTAAAATTCTTTCGGAGTTTTCATCTTTCGGGGTAGTATTCTTTCGGCGTTTTGAGCGTTCTGATAATTTAAAGTTTAGAATTACAACCCGGCCTCATCTTGAATATCGGAACATTAAAATTCGGAACTTTAAACCGTCGGAGCATTCAAAGTTCGGAATTTCAACCCGGCCCCGACACACATTTTCAATCGCTTACTCCGTTGCTCGCCGTATTGAGGTTATGTATGTCCGGGTTTCGGAACCGCAGCGACAACTAGTGGCGGCGCACATTGGGGAATTTTCACGAAAACGTAGCCAAAAATCAACCTTTTCATGCAAGTATAACGACTAGAGAAATTGGTTGACAACTAATTTCTACTTACGGCCCTGACTGTCCCGACCCTTTATCCCTCATAGTAATTTAGATATTTCAGTTCAATGTAGACCTTCGTCAGTGACAGTCGCGCACCTCAGTTTCGCTCTGTTATTCAGTCAAACTTTAAACAACTATAACTCAGCAGTGTAAAGTGCTAATCAATTTTAACAAAAAGGATACTCTTCCTCAAGGTATGTAAAAAGTGTAGCCTATTTAACAATTAAAAAATAGCATTTATTGTCCATATTAACGTAGTCGAACGATAATCCTGAATAGTGCCTTCATCGGAACTAAATATTAATTTTGCGTAGATCTGTAGTATGGAATTCCGCGAGATCTCGCCTTCGTTTTTTTTTAAATTGTAGCTTACAATATCAGCTTTCGAATGGAGTGTTAAAGAGAGTGCGCAAAGGTGCACCGCGCGTTCCACATCTTTTTTAGTGACCGAATGCGTGATCCGAGAAGGCCCCCGCGCTCGCTCGCCGCACGCCCGCGTGCCGGCTGCCTGATCGGGCGAGCTGGGCAGGTAGCTCGCTAGAGCTGCTTTACCCTACGTGGACTCGTTCAACTGGTTCACTCTGACAATAGATTCGAAATATATAAATATATTCTTCGTCAAAATTCTGATACCTGTTTTAGCATACGTACAATTTGTTTCCGAGAGGCGAAGGGATTTATTCGAAATGTATTATTGTATTTGGAACTCCAAATCCGCATTCTAATGAAGTATGACCAAATGCACGAAGGCGTATGTCTAATCCTTATTCGAATTACTATGCCATTTATAATTAATACTAAATACTATTCTTTCTTTGTAGGTTGTGGAACGTCTGTTATTACATTTAATCGAAGGGAGATCTTTTCAATAATGCAACAGTACCTGGCCGCTGATTTCCGGATCAGGTGGAATATTTGGAGCAAGAGTTATCCAACAAAAGTAAATGTGCCATTCGAATTCACCGAGATGCCAAGCAAAATTTGCCGAAGTCATTCTCCAAAATGCGCACAAAATGGCAAGAGTCAGGAAAGAAAATGACAAATTTTCTTAATAAGAATCGGGAAACGACGAAAAACAGAAGAACTTCGACAAAGTCATACCGCTGAAGAGTTGTACTATGCAGCGCAAATGAGTCTCCGCTCTTCTGGAGACTTAGAATAGTCGAAAATTATCAAGAACGTTATAACACCCGCACCTGCCCCAGCATTGTCAAGGGCAGAACATACTAGACTATCCGCAGAAAAAGCTCTTTCGGTCATGGTCGAAGCCAAACTTACCAGGCATCAATATAATACTGTAAGAACATCAATGACAGATCACAACTGTCAATTATATCCGAATTACGAAGCAGTTAGAGAGGCTAAGGCATTATGTTACCCACCACGATATAGTATATCTATTGCCGAAAATGGTGCTGATATAAAATTACAAGACTTGCTGGGCCGCACATGCACGCGTATTCTTCTTAGTCAGAGTAAAGTTCTGCAATCAGTGCATATGGACAACTTGGTCAATGGGAACTTAATCTGTGATTGGGGGTGTGGCGGAAGTTCCCGCTAAAGTTTATATAAACAGAAATTCCACGATGACAGTTATTCGGACGCAAATCTATTTTTAACAGCACTTGAGCCACTACTACTCACATTTTTTAGAGTGAATCTACCGACTCCGGTAGTAAAATTTTGTGGAAAAATCCGAGGCCATTATCTCCTCGCTTCTGCCGGCCTATAAGAATGCAATCCCTGCATGAAAA
Organism: Ophion obscuratus; assembly: GCA_964007375.1. Taxonomy (NCBI): domain Eukaryota; kingdom Metazoa; phylum Arthropoda; class Insecta; order Hymenoptera; family Ichneumonidae; genus Ophion; species Ophion obscuratus. Next base: position 45,937,507 of record OZ023321.1, on the reverse strand, counting down.
TACACAATCTACAAAGGATGAAATCGAGTGTGTTGAGAAACAAATCTCATCCTTAAGGGGAGAAATCCCTTTAGATTTTTCAAAAAATCGTTTTTTTACATATTTCGAAAGTGCGATACCCAAAGAATATACTGATTAAAGGAAAACTCGAAACATTGAATATTTGCAGAGTTATCGCATATAGTCTAGAGCGCGGGGACAGCATGCGGTCAGGTAGCGAGTCGGGCGCTCGGACCGTTAGAGGCGGAGCAACCTTTGCTTCACAATACTTCCTTATTTACCTTTTGTATGGCCAGGCAGATGTTTCGAGGAATCTTTTGAAACAACACGCCACTCCTCTTCATGTGAACAACATTATATATATATATATATCTCTATATATATATATATCTATATAGGGTGAAACTATAGGTATGCGAAACGAAACATTGCCCGAGCAATAGAGTCAGTTTAGCTCGAAAGGTTGTCGTGAACGGTTGAATTTTCAAAACTAAAATGCCGAACTATCCGAAAAGAACCCGAGGTAATATAGCTCGGAAATGTGTAAAAAAACGATTTCAAGGAAATTTTTTTCGCTGATGCGAGTGGGGAGAGTTTCGAGCCGAGTACAAGTGACGGTATAAGTGCAAGTGCAAAAAAACGAAAGTCTGCGTGCACAGAGGATATCCGTACAAATCCTTTGCACGTATATAGAATGGTTGAGTTTTTAACAGTTTTTACGGCTCTATCAGACATTTTAATTTGTTCTGTATGCAAGCAAAGGATACATTGTACAGAGTCAGGGCATAGAGGCCTGGGTTTCAAAATTGTCGTTACGTGTCGGTGCGGTAATCGAGAAATTCATTCAGGACCTTGATTCATACTGGTTACGAAATTAATCGAAGGCTTGTGTTAGTCACGAGACTTTTGGGGGTTGCAAGACAAGGAATTCATACCTTTTTCAATCTCATGGACCTGAGCACTGGACTCAATCAAAGCAGCTACACTAAAATCATCGAGCATATGTCTGCAGCTGTTAAGTCTCCATTCGATTTTTCATCACAGAATGCTGTTAAAGAAGAGGTGAAAAAATGTCGAGCATGAAAGAGCAGAAAAAATCCTCAAAGTCTCTGGTAACGGTACATGGAAAAAGCGTGGGTTCAAATCACTGTATGGTGTTACCACGCTCATCGGCTACTACTCTGATAAAGTGATCGATTTGGTTGTGAAAAGCAGTTACTGCCACGGCTATACGATCTGGAAAAATAAGACTCATACTAAAGAATATGAGGAATGGTTCGAAGATCACGAAGAAAATTGCGTGAAGAATCACGAGGGCTCCGCGGGAAAAATGGAGGTTGATTCTATGAGAGAAATGTTTTCCAGATCGGAAGAGAAATTCGGCGTAAAGTATGGCAATTATATAGGTGATGGGGATTCAAAAAGTTTCAAGGCCATGCTAGAACTAAATCCTTATGGTGACGAGTTGACTGTTATAAAAAGTAAATGCATTGGCTACGTAGAGAAGAGAATGGGCACCAGACTCCGAAACGTGAGAAAAAAAAACTTTCCGGAAGAGGCAAGTTAACGGATAAAGTTGTGAAAAAACTCGCAGAATATTATGGTTCAAGCATTCAAAGAAATGTAAATAGTGTTGAGAATATGAAAAAAAAGATTATGGCTACTTTTTATCATATTTTTTCAACAAAGGAAGAGCCGAATCGCGAATATTGCTCGACTGGACCCGAAAACTGGTGCAAATGGCAGAAAGCAATCGCCTTAAACAAAAATCCGAAATTGGAAGATCTTTCAGCGTTACTTGACGAAAATATGAAACAGCATCTCCTGTCAATTTATCAATATTTGTTCAGAGATGATTTGCTAGAAAGATGCTTGGGTGGCCATACCCAAAATGCTATCGAAAGTTTGAACTCGACGATCTAGCGATTGGCTCCGAAACACTTACATTCTGGACTAAAAATTGTTGAAATTTCGGCCTACATTGCTGCTGGGGTATTCAATGATGGCTTTTCTCCTATCCTATGGATTATGAATGTGTTGGACATAATCATTGGCACCAACTGCAGAGTTTTCGCCGAAACCTCTGATGAGGCGCGAATTGTACGACAGAACCGGTTGAGTCTTTCTAGGACAAAAGAAGCTCGTACAGCCCGGAAACAGCTGCTAGCGGAGGAAAATCAGTTCTTCGAGGAAGTGAAGGTCTACTGTACGCGCCTGGAATCGCTGATTACTCGGTGTAAACTATCGACTACAATCGATAGTTTTCACATGTTGAAACTTTAAATGTGATTATCTCGAAACTATTTTTTCAAAAACTGCTCGTGTTGTAGCTCAAAAAGTTATCGACCGATTTGGATGAAATTTTGGGAGGTTACTCTCAGTAATATTATCGGAAGGATATACCTAAAGTTTAAAAGGTAGCGTGTAAATAAATAATTTTTTGGGGTTAAATATGTCGAAACAATGGTCGAAAAATCGAACTCTGGAGTAAAAAGGCTCCCAAATTTTCAATTTTGAACTTTTTCATCGTTTTTTAGGCATATCCTTCCCCTTAACATGTCAGTAAACGAATGCCACTTATTAAATCTTTTTCAGATCAACAGAAAAAGAGTGACAACTGCAGCACTTTTCGATGTCGCGGAAAACAGGCGTCCGAAGACCCTTAATAACTCCGCCATTTTGTTGGTCATCCCAATTTTTTTTAAACTCGACAGTTATAATAAACTCATGTCCGAATTTGAAAATGATCAGATTATTTTACCCCCTCTAAAAAAATCCTGAAAAATACCTATTTTTCACGATCCTAAAGGGATTTCTCGCCTTAAAACCATAAAAAATTGGAATCGATGGCAGAGAAGTAACAGTTAATTATAAAATGCTGCTCACGATGATAGATGAAAAATTCTGCAATGCTGTTACGTCTACAAGTTATACACAGAGATGCTATTTATGTGGATCTACGTCAAAAGATTTTAACAATCTCGATAAAATCCTGGAAGGAGAACGAAGAGAACTTGAAATTCGCAATGTCTTCGTTAGATGCATAGATCCGATTGGTTGAGTGGCTTTTGCATCTATCTTACAAACTCGATCTGAAAAAGTGGCAGGCACGAACCAAAAATGAAAAAAAGCTGGTTAACGATCAAAAAGAGCAAATTCAAAAATCTTTGATATCTGAATTGCTGTTAATAGTAGATCGTCCAAAGCCTGGGTATGGGAGCACCAATGATGAAAACACTACACGGCCCTTTTTCGAAAACCACGAAATAACATCAATGATAACTGGCTTGAAAGAAGAACTCATAAAAAGATTTCACTTAATTCTACAAGTTATCACGAGTGGGTACGATATCAACGTGGACAACTTAAAAAAATATACATTAGCTTTATATAGCTTCGTAATCAGTGACCTCAAAAATATCGGAAAAGTGGATTTTCAATCGAATTTTATACGAATTTCATGTTTTGATCGGCCATATTGGAGCCGCTATTTGGTTTTTCTAAATTTCGATATGAGATTCGTAATCAGCGACTCCGAAAATATCGAGAAAGTGGATATTCAATCGAATTCAATACATGAATTTCATGAGAAGAGTATGTGGCTTCCGGATGGAGGCCGTGTTGAGGATCAGCGTTGTGCCGACGTTTCGCAAACGTTACAGTCTGCATCATCAGGGCTGAGAGCTCCGATACTGAAGCTCTCGTGTCTCAGGTATTCCTTATATAGTTGCAGTCATCGTTCTGGATCGCTGCACCAGCGCGGCACAACGCTGATCCTCAACACGGCCTCCATCCGGAAGCCACATACTCTTCTCATTACATAAAGAGCCGTGAAAGCCTTAAAACTAAAACATGAATTTCATGTTTTGATCGGCCATACTGGAGCCGCCATTTTGTTTTTTCCAAATTTTGATATTAGATTCGTGATCAGCGACCCCGAAAACATCGGGTAGATGGATTTTCAATCGAATTTATCACGAATGTATTGTTTTGATTGGCCATATTGGAGCTTCCATTCTGTTTTTCTTAATTTTGATATCAGATTTGTAATCAACGATCCCCAAAACTTAAGTATACCAAATTTAGAAAAATTCCGATAATCCCCTGATTTATGGCCGCGTTTTCGTGAAAATTCCCCACCGAGCGGCGGTAGGGCCGAAATTTGCCACGCTAAACGACGCTCCTGATCGCGGCTTTAGAGCATTAGAGTTTCCAAACCTGTATGCAAGACCGTGGGTGCGACAGATGGCGATGCATGCGCGCATATGCATTATCTTTACTTTTACGTGGCCGCAATGAAAAGTTAATACATCCTTAATAATTATTCGAACACCAAAACTAAAAGTATAAACCGAAAATAAGAGCGATGAGCCATTAGTTAATGATACTCAGCGTCTTTGACATGGATAGACCAACTTAATTCTTGCTCTATCCAATTATATTTTTTTGATGATTACGGAAAGGAAGTACATTCGAAATTTACGCGTAAATTATAGTTTGAAATAAAAAAAAATATGCTGAAAGTGTGAGGGATTATAAAGATTAATAATTTAGTTAACATTGTTAAATACTTGTTTATTATTAACATGCAACAAGATGTACGCCTCCTGTACCGCAAATGCGTATAGAATTTCACATTATTTCGTATCACCAATTTTTTTTGAACGAGTCGCGTTTTTTGGACTGTCAGGTGGCGCATACGAAGCCGCAAATAATAGTGAACTGCGATTGAAGTAGATATACAGGGTGTGCAATAGGAAGTTGCTAAAACTAAATAAGTGTCTCTTCCCGCCATGAATTCAATAGGGATCCCTTTTTCTAAGGCGCATACCTGAGGCCCCGCAGTTTTATTCCAGCCGTGGTTGAAGCAAGTACGCGCGCGTCAAAATGAGTGAGCTCACCACGGAAGAAAAAGTATATCTTATTGAGTGCTTCTTTTCGAGGAGAAAAATTTATAGTAATGCGTATAGAGGGTTTCGTACTAAGTTTGGAACTCATAGAGTTGCCAGCGAAAACACTCTGAAAAGGTAAGAATTTAGTATTTATTCATATTCATCTATCACACAATTTGTGTTTCAATTCAATTAAACTGCATTGAAGTAATGTTACGTTAATTTTTGTAGGATAATCGATAACTTCGTGCAGTATGGTACACTCCAGGACCGTAGACACAAGTTGCCAGGTCCATCTGTTACGGTGACTACACCAGAGAAGATCAACGAAGTTGAGAATTATTTCAAACAAAATCCAAATGATTCGATTCGGAAAGCTGCTGAAGCATTAAAAATAACCAAATCATCATTACACAACATTTTGAAATATTTTTAAAAGTTTTATCCGTATAAAATAAGCACTCATCAATTGTTAACTGAACATGCCAGGACGAAACGCATCGAATTTTGTAACACTATTACGGGAATGTTTGAAGCCGGAGAACTTAATGAGAAATTGATTATTTATTCGGATGAAGCACATTTTTGGATGAATGGGTACGTAAACAAGCAAAATTGCCGGTTTTGGGGAACGGAAAATCCCAACATATCGCTAGCGAAGTCCCTTCATCCACAGAAAGTAACGGCATGGGCAGCGATTTCAGTAAAAGGAATTTATTTGAAATTCTTGGAATCTACGGTAACAGGAGAGCGTTACAAACAGCTTTTGGAAACGAAATTCTTCCCTTATGCAAAAAAGAGGGGACTGGTTAAAAAAATTTTACTTCATGCAAGATGGAGCGACGCCGCACCGAACTCATGAGGTGTCTGAAGCTATTCATCGCGTATATGGGACTCGAGTATTCGATCTGGGGTACCCTACATTTGCCCAAGGCGGACTAGAATGGCCTCCGTACTCACCGGACCTGAACCCTTGTGATTTTTTCTTGTGGGGTTACATTAAAGATCATTGTTACGCTAAAACCCCCAGCACAGTAGAAGAACTGATCTCAGCCATCCACCCGAAGTGGTTATCGGCATTACGAACGATATGTTGGACATAGTTTTTCACAGTTTTCAAAAGAGAATTGATTTTTGTGCACAATCTAACAGTTCGCACTTCGAAAATATCTATCATTAATCACTGTACTTTTTCGTTATTTTTATAAGAAGTAATAAATTGACATAAGAAATATTTGACTGGGTTTTATTTATGTGCGTTTAAAACTGCAGTTTCCTCTATTTAAAGCAATTTGGCTTTTCTGATTCTGTGCACGTGTTCAATATGACAATCGATTAGTTTCAGCAACTTCCTATTGGACACCCTGTACAAAATCCGGATGTACAAAACAACGGTATTATGTTTCGAGTCATGGATTTTACAATGAGCATCATACAATTGATAATAACTCGACCGGGGTCGAAAAAATCAGATTATAATTGCTCGAACTGATGAACAGCTTTCCGAAATATTGGCATTTTATATCGGCGCCGATTTGTATATCGAAATTCTATTTCTTAGCCTTCTGATTCGTTATAGGCCGTTAAAATGTATAACTTGGCGTTTTGTTATCAAATATGTTTATCGAATACTTTTGGACATTCATTGAATTCATTGTTAATTTTTTTTATTATCAAACTCTATTAATCATAATTCAATGTTTGTACCCATAATTCGGATTAACATTAAATCGCCCTCGTACTTGGTGTACGCGTGTCCTGTGTAGTTTAAATATTCCTGTTCTGTTCTTACATTTCAAATTGCTCGTGCGGCTCACTCTCGCGGATAACAAATGAAAACATATTGGGAAAAAAGCATAAGAAGGAAATGGTCTCTATGACATTCACAGTTTTCGCTCCAAGAGCACGTCGGAACATCGTCGCAGCGCTTGTGGATTATTTGAAGCCGTCAAATTAACGCTAGTAGTTATGAATGAAAGTTCACTATTCTAATAACTGACAAATTCATTATCATCGGAGGTGTCTATTTTTAACGTAACAATTATATGTTAAACTTGACGTTGCAGACACTCCGCCAATCACATCCAGTTTGTATGCGGCGCCTTAAAATATTCGGTTTCATTTTAAAACAATACTTACAGCTGAACGGAAATAAATCATTTGAAATAAAAATATAATGAAACAACGTTTTGACCCCTACCCGCGCAAAAATATGATTGGGCATTTCCTACTTTGTGTCGGGCCCTGGCCAGGCTTGCCTCATCTGATTCATTTGACCCGGCCCTTTTATGGAAGACACCGGGAAGACCACAACATCGTTTTTTACAACTTACACTCTATGTTTGGAAATTACAATGGTCTGACCAGGATACATTCCGAGAAACCACACTTTAACGTTATATATTCCGAGCCAGACATTAACGAAGGCTGATGTGGGCCAGTACTTTTTCTCGACTTCCATTTCTACACGGGCGTCAGTCAACTTAATTCGCGTCACGCTGCCGAAGCTACTTCTTGTCAATCGCTATAAACAAGTATCCGACGGACGGTAGACATACATATATTTTGCAGATATTGCGAAAAATCTCTTCACTACGTCGTACTAAAATATCTCCATTCCCCAGTGATGAGCACGCGGTAATTCAAATACGAACCTCCTAATGCTCTGTTTTAGACGCTGTTATCCTAACCACCAAATCAAAGTCACCGGTAATTCACCAACATTCTTAACATAAGTTATACATTTCAAAACTTCATCAGGAAGTATATAGTTTTGTGGATTTGGAAGATACCTGCCAACGGGAAAACAATCGAAACACCTGTGGTTGTTCACTTATAGACGAAAAATATGACAAGTTGGAGAAAATACTAAAAAAAACCATTTTATTTTCGGTCCCAGTATTACGTCCAAGCCTTCCCTTTTCAATTCCCTTTCCACGAAAACTATCAACACAAACATGCACGATACCGGCACCCTCATTCATCGACAAAAACCTATGTTTCGTAAAATGTATACACGTGACTGTTGAAATATAACATAACATCTAAGAAGGAAAGCGTCACGTGTACGATCCCACGCGTAAATATAATCATGGGTAAATAAAGTTTACGAGCCAGCGTACTTGCAGTCTCGAAAGAGAAACTCCACTCACGGAACACTCGAACAGAATAACGTAAGACCCAAGCAAAGATAATCCCACATCCTAAGATCCAAATCAGAGCTCCAAAGAAAAATGAAATTTTCATGGAGCCCTTCATGGAATGTAGGAGAACACTTGTGCTAAAGTCAATTCTGGGAATGAGAACTGCGACTGCGTTTATCATTGCCCCGGCCAATAATGAATCTAGAATTACTCTTCCCCATTACACCAGCCAATCATGCGAGTTCAGCCAATCCCAACTACGGATCACCCAAACCCTACAAAACGCATCACGGAAAATGCATTCCCTAAAAAACGCCTTTCTCTCACAAACGACACTCTCTCTGTTTTTAGTAAGACGAAGAAGTGTCACTCTGTCATTGATATCCGAATCGAATTAATCGACTCACAAATGAAACAATCGGCCTGCATTGCCTTCTAGCGATAGTAAAACAACTGTTCGCGTATTGTTATTTGTACCGAATTACAAGTTTGTAAGAGTTTGTAACTTAATAACGTTAACGGTGTAAATGAAGACCAAATTCACACGTCTCAACTTCCATTCGATCCATCAATAATCCATTGGGCGAAAGTAATTCTAAAACCAGAATCGCGCACCTCAAATTTATCTAAATCAAAATTGTTATTAAATTGTATTCGAAACTCACGCGGAAGCCAAACAAAGATTCACTGCGCAACCTAAATCAATTCAAACTTCGCGCTTTAACTCGGCAACCCTGCGAGTCCCACCTAAATCTTTCTCCGGGACGTAATATCAGTAACACAGAAGGTACTTGCAGTAATTTACGGGTTCTCAGCGTTAAAATCATTGCCTACTAAGCGTAATAGCCATCACATTTCGACGGACGGACCAGTACTGAATAGAAATCGAGGCCTTCACTATATCCAGGCAGCCCCTCCACTCCTACTATCGAGTCATCTTTGCACACCCCTTGTAACATTTTTTGCTCGGCACGCGAGGGCCAGGCCACACGCTGCTGTACACTCATTAAAGTTTAACGCTTTGAAGAGGCGATGTATAGTCGTACATTGTAAAGAAAAGTAATTATAGGATAAAGTACTATCCGATCTGTGGGCCAACGACCATTTCGGAATCTGCGGGGAAAAAAAACATCGTAACCGTACCGTCGAGCGATGGAATAAAAAAAGCTACTGATACATCAAAGCGAAATTGCGACTATCGGCGACGTACTCAACAAAAAGATGCGAAGAGGAAGAATGGAATATCAACTCTCGCCAAAGGCGGTAAAGACCCGGCCTCAACCCCCGTGATCCGTGATCCTTTGATGCTTCTTTTTGTGTACGGCACACTTCGAGTTTATTCCTTTAAATATCGACTTCGATTCTCCATTAGCATGCACATAGAGAATAACTAATTGTGCGACGTCAACATTGTTTGGCATCAGTCGTGCGTCATGTCGATCAGTCATAATCGAAACTGAGACCCGAACGGAATACTAAAGGGAACGCAACAGCCCGAGTGCCCGAATTTACAGTTATTATCCCCGTGCACTCGGAATCATGGAAAGAACCCGGTATTTCCGTAGTTCGAATCAGCTTAATGTTATAGTAAATCTTTTGTCAGGAAATCTGTTTCCTCTCGGCGATCGGGGGAGCCTAAGTTTCCTTGCCATTCTATGGATAATCTGTATGTGGGGGGTTAAACTCACATATTTGTGGACAGGGCTGCTGGGCTCGTTGTACTTTGCCAACCTAACAACGGAGGAGATTTTTAAAAAATCGGGACCAATGGGTGTACTGTCCGTGGAAGTTATAATTCCAACGGTCTATTTGCACTTACGACGAAAGGCATTCAGCAAACTGATAAATGAGTACAATCTTATTCTCATCGATTCCGACCACTTAAGACGATGCGTACGCGATACTCTGGAACCTTACAGAAAAGGCTTAAAGTTTTGCATGTTCGCGAGTTTCGGCGCGACTTCTGTATGGTCGGCGGTACCGATTTTCAAAGTTTTCATCACTGATCGCTTTACATACGCGGATTTTACTGTGCCCGCTTACATGCCCGGGGAACCATTCGGTAAAAATGTGTTTATCGCCGGTATATTTCTCCAAATTTTCGGCAGTTGTACCATCCACTTTGGCAAAATCAGCGTGGACCTCTACGTAATTCACTTCATAGCTGTTTTGGCAGCTCAGTACAAATTCGTGGGCGAAGAGTTAAGTCGCGCTCTAAGCGACGAGAACAGCGAAAAGGATGAATTATCGGTTGTCGCTGCTCTCCATCAGTGCGTTCGATACCACGCCGCCACGATCCAGTACTTATTACCTTATCATATTTTATTACTATTAACTATAAGCAAATAGCATCGGAATCAAATTAAACAATATCATCGATATGTGATTCCAAGCGGAGGAATCCACACATACGTACGCGACAAGAAGAATAAGCCAAATGAATTATATAATTTAACTATTTCACTTCCCACGGTAACGCGCAAGGGAAAGGTCGACCTGTTTCGTGCGGAAGGAATATCCGTTCTCATAAATAGGACCGGTCGTCGAATAAATAAGCTTTCGAATTTCTATAAAAACAAGCGTGCCAGTTAGAAGTGATGCATTTTACTCTCATCATCTTACTCTTCACCCTTTCTCCCAAGGTAGCCTTGTGAGCTAAATAAAATGCTGAGAATAATACTTGAGTAGTATAATGGTGCCAGTTCTCACCGAATATCCCTACTATCAACGTTTGTTAGTGAAGCTATGAGAACCCAGTGGAGTCCGAACTAGAATCGGCGCTTTTGTTACCGATGATGATGCCCAGTCCGCGTGCCAAGTGGTGGGGAGGTGTGCTTTTGTGTAATCGTACTTTCATCCCCACCACGAGAGTCGCATCGAGGGGCGGGGCCTGGACAAGTGGGGTTACTCACGCTATTTTGTCGCAAATGGAAAAGTTTCACATAAAAACCATCCATGATATTTTCAAATCATTTGATGTTTTCATACAAAGGTGTTCTCAAACGAGAAAATCGCGTAGTCTCTTAAGGCGCGGTCCACTCAACGCCCGCAACGCCTACGACCGCGACCGCAAGATTTTCCGGTCCACTAACCGGCACACGCTCACGGGCGCCATGGGCCAAAATACATGTGGACCGCATTTTGGGCGACGCGGGCGACTGGAGCGAAAGTGGCCAGACGTGACAGTTGCAGCATGGCTGCCGGACCATTATAGCGACCGGAAGTTTTCGAACGAAGGTCTCCCCTCCCGGCCACTCATTTGTATTGCGCATGCGCGACCGCAGGCGCATATGCCGATTCACGATGAACGGTGGGTCATCGTGAGCTCGCCGTGGTCGCGCATATGAACGCAGCCATTGCGACCGGACAGCGACCGCGGTCGTTAAGTGGACCGCGGTTGCGGGCGCTAAGTGGACCGCACCTTTAGCAGTAAGTCATTCAAACAACATTCAGGCAATATTGTTGTCTAGAGCGCTGTTTTGGACGTGATTTTTGAGATGGGGTAACGTTTAAAATGTTCAAATTTCTTTCAGAATTGTCTTACACCTGTTTTACTGATCCTTTAAAACCATGTACAAGTAACAAAAATTGCTATCATGTACTTATGTACGTTTGTTCAAATCGCTGCGTGGAAAGCGCTCCCAATTGTATGAATCTGAAAAATGAACAAGTATATTCTTAATCTGTATGAGTGTTGTGATGTTTGGCACCAGATAAAATGTGGACGTTGTATGAATCTGAAAAATAAACACGTATATTCTTAATCTGTATGATTGTTGTGATCTTTGGCACCAGATTTAAAAAAAATTGTACTAAATGGCAGCATGCTCAACTTTGATTATCAAGTTTTGCCTATACTTTTGCCTATTTTACGACCTATAGAAAAAAAAACATATTTTTACTCAATTCTATTACCAACGGTGAAAAATAGTCTACTATTGAACATTCTACTGAAGGTATGCCAAATCTGAGCTCAATCGGCCAATTGGTTATCGAGATATCGTGGTTGACGATTTGAAAAACATAGTTTTGTGAAGACCGCGTTTGCAGTGTTTACACCCTGCGATGAGTTCAAACCTCTTGCCGTACTTTGAATAGCCTGACTCGTGGTACAAATTTTGTTTGAATTTTGTCCGACACATGAATATCACGCGCCAGACTCGTGGAATAACGATTTGAAACTGCTTTTTGTCATCTATTATAACATATTTCGTCGTCTCCTACCGCTTGGCATCGGATTTCGTCGAGCTAAATTTTACGGCAAGGGGTTAAATCAAATTATTGATACTTACTGGTTAAACAACCAACTCAGGTTCATGAATTGCTCCTTCCTCTCTTTCGTAGAGTTGATTTTCATCAGATAGTGTTTCTCTTCTAGCAGTCCTGGCTTTGGGGGGGGGTCTAACGTCTTTTGGAACGGTCAAATTTATTTTTCTCACGCAACGTTATACATGCGTTTGCTTGACCCCCGATTTTAATAACCATCATGTTTAACAATATATTCAACTTTGTTGAAAATCTTTTGTTAAAAATGCAAGTAGCCTAGAAAGTGGCGATTTGAATCATAGCGGTTCAAGCGTGAATGCGTTCAAAAGCAAAAACCCAGATAAATGAATTGAGAAATTCATTATTGTTTTGAGTCTTCGCTCCCAAGCATTCACGTCGGCTGGTTTTGGTAAAGGAACCTTCGCTTTTACAAGTTTTGCAAACATAATACGCCCTAATTGCAGCAAAAACAGTGTAAACATTTGATATACAATAACCGTGTTATATATGAAGCGGAATTTCAGTGTCACCAGTTCTCCGCAACTTCACTGCTGATGCACTTGTTACATTTTTACTCATTTCCAGAGTACGTTAATTGCACCGAGTTTTTCTTTTTTCGTCACTGTCCGTGTAGAAATTCGAGTCGGGAAAAGTACTGTCCCTTATCTGCCTTCCCTAGATAATATCAGGCCATGGTCAGGCCTTCCAGCGTGTATCACGTTCGCCATGTAACAAATTTTACGATAGGGCCCGATCCACTAATCGTTTTTTCGGGAACTGATCAGGAACTCGTCAGAAAAGAAGCAGCAAATGGCCAAGAAAGTCATAGAGAATAGATCGGGAAATAACCGGAAACTGCCGAGGAACGGAATCCGGAAATGGCCAAAAAATGAGGAGGAAGGTGATAGTGCACTGCCCGGGCTCTGCATGGGAAATAAATCGGTGAATGGACAAGGAAACGATCAGGTACTAAAAGGGCTTTTGGCGACATACCCGAGTAAAATAGATAGTATATCACAAGCGTAAGCGCACGATGTAAGCATAGCACTTCTGTACGTGATACAACAACGGGTCAAAGTTTTATCTTCGTACGATTGTACCTTGGTGACGCGAACTTCGCTTGAAGCCACCTGGCGAATTGTTGGTGAAATACATTGTCAGGTAATGTCCTCCCGACCAGAACATTGATATTTCCTGACAAGGTGACCTCGGTTTTGAAAACCACGTACTATCTGGTTTACTTTCTTGTCTCATTAAGACGGAATGACACCTCATCGCGGTCGGTATGGTAGAACGGCTATGTTCTGAAACGAAAGAACGAAATCTCTGAAACGGCTCTTCAGATCCCGTAAAAACTTTGCCAAACGACGTCAAATAGATAGACGAACAGCTGTCTGCCCCTCAAATTCAGAAAATTTGAGGGGCAGACAGCTGTTCGTCTATCTATTTGACGTCGTTTGGCAAAGTTTCGACGGTATCTGAAGAGCCGTTTCAGAGATTTTTTGGGTATCTACAATTGTTTTACCATACCGACCGCGATAAGGTGTCATTCCGTCTTAAGGTAATCCTATCGCTTCACACTAGTCATACCACTGATCATACTTGAGACTTGTACAATTTATATTTTTAACTATGGAAAAAAATGTGTAATAACTAAAATTGTCCATGTGTAAACTGTTTAATGAATGTTCACATTTAATTAGAAAAATGATACAATAGTTATTGCAACGATTCGCGCAGTATTCCTAAGTTTGATGTTTGGCGACACTGGTTCTATCGCCGTCTTTTTTCATGCTTTTCAACGTCGATCTGTCAAAACAATGTCAGGTGCGGGAAATTTCAAGCATTGTATTCGGGCCACGACTGGCAAAAAGCGTGGAAAATTTGTTTTGGCGAAATATCTTGAAATGGTTGAAAATAAAATATGGGTGGAAATTCGAATGAGTGAGATGCGGTTAGGATTACAGTCAGCTGTTGCCTTGCTGTCATCGGAAATCAGCTGTTGCCTTGCTGTGATCGGAAATTGGGTTTTTGTATGTCGTCTCGGAATTTCTTCACAAGAATACGCAATTTTTTTTTTTCTTTCTGTAATTAGGTCGATAACCGACCCTGCAATTTTACGGAGACGATCATTGATATATTTAGTGAAGCTTAAAAAAAATAAAATAAAAATCCTAAGGATCGAAGCCTAGCGATAGGATGTATTCCAGCCAGAACATTAGAATTTCGAAACAGAGTGTGGCCGTAAAAAATGATATTGTGAACTTTCCGGTCTATACCATAAGAGGGCCCGACAACGTGAATCAGGCAAGGCAAGCCTAGCCAGGGGCCAACACAAAGTAGGAAATTCCCGGTCACATTTCTGCACGGGTGAACGCCGACACTCACGAGAAAAATTCATTGTTGTACCTTTCCCACTGCTCATGTTGCTTCCGTATTTGTGTCTACTCCGCCCAGCGGTTGGAACGAAACTAAATTTAGCAGTGCAGGATTTATATTTTTATTAAGTATAGGCCACTTGACTTTGTGCCGCCCTTCCTACCGCAATTACTTGTATTTACCTAGGGCTTTTTAGGTGCCTCTAAAATCCGCCGTCCCTTAAAGTCTACCGCCTCTAGGCAGCTGCTGATACGGCTTATTGGCGAATCTAGGACTGAAATTCAGCACGACAGCATTTAGAGGGTCAAGACCGAGCGGTGGAGAATTTGGATTTCCCTTCTGGAAGGAAGCGCGCAGCTGCTTCTCAACAGCGCTCCCCAAGGGTACTCCTTATAATTTCTATAACTCAGCGGATTTTATGAGTATAATTGACGGGTTTTGACAGACGTATTCAGAAAGGTCTGTAGCATAGTAAAGTCAAATAAAAAAAAAAGATTCAAAAACACATGATACACAGGGAGATTGTTGATTGAAATATCACAATTTATCCTCATAATAAATAATTGATAACATATTTATAGATTTGAAATGTCGTACGTTTAATAGCCGCAACGTACAGATCAACGTGGTGAAAAAGATAAAGAAAACAAATTAATACTTTCAGGATTTGCAGTTATCTGCTGTATGTAAATCGGCGTCAAAACAGTTAAAACAAAAACGCCTTTGCCTTCGAAGCTGAGTTCGAGTTCGGGGTTTGAATTCTAATAAAAAAATGTTATATTTCGATTTTCTTCCCAACGAGCGATCTATTTCGCTACGAATCATTTATAAAAAAAACATTGCTTTTTATGTCATGGATGCATGAGCAATAAATAATGAGACAAATATCATTGTAGAATCGGTGAAGAGCTTACCGAGTTGTTGGCATTTCATGTCGGCACAACGTATATTGCTTATATATTGAAATTCTGTTTCCTCGCATTCGGAATTATTACAGTAAGTTAATATAAACTATTTTTAATTTTGTCTCTTATCTATTTTGCAAATACTCTGAAAATTGATCGCATCTAGGTTTCTTATACTTTTTTCAAAAGTCACATTGCTAATTGATTATTTCTTTTTTCGCTGCAGTTTGGGAGTGCTGTCATTGAGAAGGTTTCTGATATGTTCAATATATCTGATATGTTCAGTATATCTGATATGTTCTAGTGTTCAAGAATTGTTGGACGAGGTAACCATTCCGTTCATTGAGAAATGAATACATGAAAACCAAAAGTGACGAAAAACGGTTTACATAGGATTAATTTTATCGTGCGTAGAGTACATCGGTAACCCAAAATGCATTTCACGAAAATTGGCCCGCGCACAGCATTGCCGTGAAGAAAATATTTTCTATTATGCAAACGAGCAACCAAATGGCATGTCGACTCACCGCTTATGGAATCGTTGATCTTAATGTGCCGACGTTAGCAATGGTAAATAAAAATTCATAATTGTATGAATTTAAAGATGTACTATTTTCGGCTTATTTAGTCCCTGTTCAGAATCAACCTCTTTATAAAATGAACATTTCTCTTCTCCAGATGCTTCGCAAATCGTACTCGGTTTGTTTACTTCTCCTCGAAGTCAACTGAATCATGCAGTGAGAATGTATACCTACGGTTAAATGGAGGGGCTAAAATATAGTAAACAAACGTATTGCCTGGCTAAACAAATTATGTCGATACATTAATTCAAACTATGCCGATACATTAATCTGCACGGAAAGGGCAAAAATTGTGTAGGACAACCGGAGTAGGTACTACCATTCATAATGAAGCAAATGTATTCGGCATATACTTTCATGATAACACGTTCGGTATTGTTGCATTAATCACTTTTGACCGTCGTAACATTCTTTTTAAAAATTGTCAGTATTGTTAATGTAGATAGTGGCTTTGGAAACTTTCATAACATTGTTTTTTTCAACTGGGAAAAACAATATTGGTTCCAAAGAGAATTCGCGCAAAAATGTATTGATTTTTTTCCTCATTACGGAAAAAATCAGGAGTAGGGGGAATACAGAAAGAATTATATTTTTGATAATATTTGATGTCCTTACTTTCGACATGTAAATGCAATCAAACCTGAAAATAACATCAATACGACAAATGTGCTGATACTGACTCGCCAGATTATGACTATGAAAATCATTTTCTAGTAAAATTATTAACCACCACCTTATTCCGACGAACGCACAGATACTGAACAAAAATCGACGACTTCATCACTATTTATCAATGTTGCCCTGCTAATAATCCTGGCAATTGATGCGCTGTTACAACTAAAAATGACATAATATATTGTCTTGAAAGTTATGTATACGGGCAGTAGGAACGGAACATTGTGTATCTTTCCGAACTTTGTTTCTGAACCAGGCACTCCAAGTCGTTGCACATCATTTCCAGTGTACTTGTGTGATACTTACATTGTACTGTTATACAATGGCGATATTAATTTTATGTTATAATAATAAGTTGATTTTTTAAATACAAATAAAATCTTTGGAAAAATATTATCCCTACTCTGAGAGAAAAGTCCATGGCGTACAAATATTAATGTTGTTTACTGTACGTTAAGTTTTATTCAGTCAAACTTCTACTATTTTGTTCAAGTTTGTACGATTCTTATGGTTAACATTTACGTTTTTCGAGTATAATTTGTTAAAAGACCTTATGAAAAAAGACTATTCGCAGAAAAAAGTTTGTAAAGTTTACTTATAGCGAAGATGTAAATCATTTGCAGTTCGAGCAACCGTATCTCAATAGTTTTAAAAACTACTCGTGTCTCACAAACTGTCACATAGTATGTTTGTTGCATTGCAAAAATAGGATATCAGTTCAACACTTCTTCTTGTAGTTCACCTTCTGTCCCTGCAAGACACACATTGCTATGTATTTAGCAGGTCCTATCATATCATATGGTATAAATTATTATTATATGGTAAAAAACTATTGCAAAGCGCCCAAAATACTTTGAAACACTGACTTAAAAAAACAAATATCTGTGTAAAATATCACCTAAATCGCAGGTGACAGTTATTCGGAATAAGTAAAGCCGGAATTACTTTTGTCTCTTATGCCGTATCTGTGCTAAAGATGCCAAAAATACTCGGTAGCGTAGTGGCAGCGTGCGTAGGATAGGCAGAATAAGCAGTTAGGTTCTAGATTCGATTCCGATTAGGCGAAATATTTTCTTCGAAATGAATCATTACACGAGGTCAGGGAATGGCGAATGATAAAAAAAATTATTAAAAAAACACATAGAGGTAGAATTCTCAGTTGCGTATTATATTTTGGATTTATGAAATGTTCTATGCATCCAGTAGACGGGTATTGATGCCTTGTACCTACATTTGAATAACGTACCAAATACGCATATAGCAGGTCGTATCTTATGATATGGTACAAATCACTATAAACATCGTCGCAAATCACAGGTAACATTTTCAATCAATGTATATATATTTCAGTTCTCTATTAGAATTTTGGAGAAGTGAAATTTTGATAGTATCGGGGAATATTCATTTGATGAAAACCTACTATAAGAAATAGAATAATCACATGTTTGTAAGATTGGTGGTTGCGGTTAACACATGTGCATAATTCATGCAACTGCTAAAATATGAATTACCAGTACTATAGTTTTGGCCGTAACTATAGCTGTAAAATATTATTGTCCCCTCAAAGAAATATAAAATGTGGTTAAAATATGGTTTTAATAAAATTTAAATTTAATAAAGTTTAAATAAAATTTTATGTACAACGTTTCTAGTAAATTTGCTTGGCCATTTTAATTAAAGTTTTTTTCATCTTTTTGTACGTTGGAATTGAAAAATATAATAAAACTATTGTTTGAATTGAGGGAAAAGACCATTTAGAAGGTAAAAAATTCGGGTTTTTTCGTGATTTTTTTTCATGTAGACAATGCTTATGGAAACTCGTAACTTCGTGTGTTTTTTTATTTGATATTTTAAGTATGCAAAAATATTTTGTTATTTTTTTTAAATGCGAATTGCCAGTCGCGTATATCGATGTTCAGAGGAAGTCGCTCAAAAAGTTTCCGCACTGCTGGAGTTCTTCCTCACGCTATACTTGTCAGTAGTATGGGGGCCACTATGGCGACCCCCACTCCTCATCCCCACTCCTACCCCCACTCCTCGGTAGCCGAGGTGGTGGGGGGTGGAGTGGGGATGACCGTCCTTATCCCCCCCACCCCTCCCCCCTCCTCGGTATCCGAGGTGGAGGGGATGGAGTGGGGATTTCCCCCCACGCGCCGCGTGGAGGGGGGATGGCCGGAGTGGTGGGTTCGCCATAGTGGCCCCCCTTTTTTTTTTTGCTTTATTATTCAAATATGTTCACAAAGTATACATTTTTATGATATGTACATGATATCGCTGCTAATTAACCGTTTCAATTGATGATTTATGAGATTATCGGTGACGCTTGTTCTGGCGCGTGCGGAGAGTTCGCCGGGAATACAGGATAGGGTGCGTTGAACGCTTGCTTGAATTTTCGTCTTCCTTTTACGAATCCGTCGTCGTAAACGACGCGCTGTCATGCTGAATATTTCGGTTGCGATCACGCTGACAACTGTATTTTTACACTTTGTCACGTCCTCGGTGGAGCGATGAAGCCATGCCATGTAGTCGTTTATGCGTTCCTCCAATAGCTGCATCACGACGAAGTCATCTTTTATGAAGGTGAAGAATGGCGCCGCATGGTGTATAGCGTTTGCTCCGTAGTCGTTGCAGTTTTGGATAGTTACGGTGGGCTGGTCGAGATGTTCACCGTATTCTAAATTGTAACTATCACAGGAAACCACGGTGTGGACCGTAGGAGCGTTTCCCTCGTCGTTGAGATACGCTGTGATCGTAGAGAAACGTTCGCGAAAATCCAACCACGATGGAGTATTTAGCGTTGCCCAGCCGTTGCTGTCGCATGTGAAGCGTATGACAGGATGTAATTGATTACCACCGATAACTTCAATACCCAGCCGCACACTTTTTGTCAAGCATTTGTTGAGATTATGGGATATTTGTAGCAGCAGCGGGCACGGTTTATAGCAGCTATTATCGGAAGTCGCGCTTGCCATGGCTGCTCTGGGTAGACTGAACCACGCAAGTGAGATGTCGTTGTCTTTCACGGGAACTGCAGACGCTGCACTAAGCGGCGGCTGGCTTGAATTCCAGACTGTTAAAATCGTCCCCGAAGAATTCCATGAGAAGATTATTCTCGCGCGCAGCCGTTACCATCTGCTGGAACAGCGTTTCGTTTTCCAGAACTTTGGTGAATCTGGATGGTAGAAAGCACGTGAACTCCCTGTCCACTTCAACAATGATTCGGGGCCCGAAGCGTGTTTTTACGGCCCGTACATCAGAAATCTTGTAGTCAGTTTTTAGCGAAAGCTCCGACAATTTTTTCGCCGGAAGGAACTCCGACAACTTTCCGATCTTGTTGATTTGGGAGAAGTCCATCGCTGATATCGAGCTTTTGAATTTCACGGGTTAAAATTTGTAACGCTGTTCTTCTCTCGATGAGCGTTTGAAGAGCAGCTAAGTTTTGCAAGAATGCTTCAACGCGTACTTTTAACTCGCACCGTTTTCTCTGCATATGCTTCTGCTGTTGCCACCCGAGAACGACTGATGCTTTATAGGTCTGCTATACCCACCCATCATAACAGCCGTTTCCCCCACCACGTTCGTTTCCCCCACCACGTTTCGCCAAGAGTCGCGCAAAACAAAATGGCTGATGTCGAAGAGCGCCAGACGGGACCTCTAGCAAAATTGCTGACGATGTCGTTGCTATGCGCCGCTGAATAAAGTTCGAGACACAGAGAAATATTTCAACCGTCATCATTTTATTGAACGGTTAACAGTTACGGGAGCAGCAGCCCTGTACACAATGTAAACTTTTATGATTGAAGGAATTGCTGCCTCCTGTGGGCAGACCCTTATTGAACATTTTACGCGTAGCTTTATTCTGCTTACGGGTAAAGGCCTTGTAGTAATCGTCAACTATTTTATCGTTGCGCGGTAGATCATTTGAAAATACGCTTCTAAACTTATGCATACCGAAGCCAGTACACATATAATGAAGAAACATAATGCAATACTGTCCGCAGCACTGCGAATCCGCAGCTTGAAGCTGATCAGTGCTGTATCGGAAGAGTTTACAGTTTCCTCGGAGTCGACGGAGATGCTGTGGGATGATTGGTGGTAGACCGTAGCTGTCGAAGTACCATCCACGTCCGTCACGATCGACGTACATGGCGATCCAGTGGGTGCCGGGCTGTTTATATCCATCAGTATTCACGACAATAGCCGTTGGTTTTGTCCAAACTTTTGGTATCCGATCTGCGGGGTATACACCAACAGCGTGCTTTTTTATATCACGTAGAGAGTCGAGGATTTGAAGGCTGTTCATAGCAGGACACGTCGCAGGGCAAGCCAACCGATAACGCTGTTGTTGTCCTATATTCCCATAGCGATTCGCGACGCTCGCTCTGACAGAGCAGTGTTTTAATTCTCATCACATTATCCAGGGCGCACTTATACGATTGATTTTTCCGTATCGCTGCGTGATATGAGCAATGTGTACCGGCCCCCGGAAGATGCTGAAATGAGATATTATCCTCGTCCTCCTCCAAATTTATAATATAGTAACCGGTGAGTTGCGCTAAATAGGATGATTTAGCGGCGCCTCGTACAAATATCCGCGTAGAATCGGTAGCGATTGCCCTCAAAATTCTCTCAATGCAGCGTAATGGCGTATGACCCTCGAACCATTTTATACCGTGATGCTCACGCGTCACCCGTTCGTTCGCTCTTTTCACATCCGGCGGTAATTGTCTGTACGTGTGAGGTGGAGCGACGATCCAATGATCGTGCCACGATGAATCGATTGACGCAACAGCCACTTCTTTTGGTATAAAGTTGTAGTGCTTATCCGTTAAGCCTTGTATGTCTATCGCGATACTCATGATGGTTCTGCTGTGAGCGCTCTGCTCGAACTGAAGAGCTCAACCGCTGAAATCTACAATAACTTGCCGGGAAGCATCAATCTCCACGACGTTATCATATTCCGCATACACGACACAATTTACCGTTGAAGTTATCGCCTCACCGAAGCGTACCTCGAGCCTCACACTACCGTGTTTCACCAAATTCCAATGACTGTTACTGTTCGCCGAAAGATCGGGCGTTAGATCAAACGCAAAAAGACAATAGCCCCAGGAATACGCTGTGCGAGAAATTGAATTACCCTGATTGAGAAAGTGAATGCCGGTCCCTGAGAATAATGTATGATACGCATCCACATATAGATGTGTGTCGTCAAAGTTAGGTTGGAGTGCTTTCGATGGTATCTGCACACCGTCAGCATATAACGCGAGATAATTAATTTTATAATTCTGAAAGTTAAACGGATTCAATGCGCGGTTACCGTTGAATGCTTTATTATCGACAAACCCTATAATTATGCGCTTCGGCAGTTGGCCCAGTATAACATTGTCCAGGGTATCGCCGTGCACACCTGCATGCATCGATATAGACTTAACCTCGACACGTGTCAAAGGATATTTTGCTGTAGATTTTGATAATGCTCGCGCGTGAGCTAAAAGTATACCAGGGGCAATTTTAGCGCGGCGTACGAGAAGCGATGCCTCGGTAATATGCATGCTGAAATCTTTCGAGGAAGTCATAAGACAGAATGCGTCGCTGGTACGTACAAGACGTAATCGCATCTCCACGCCGTTTATAAGAAATCGCTCTTGATTAAAAATATCGCAATGGAGGTGACCGAGGAGATCGATCTCATTGCGCCCATTGAGGACCATTCGACGATTAGCAAGGCCTGCATTAGCTTCTGCTACATCGTCCATTTTACCGGCTGTATCACCGTACCACAGACAACTTGAAAGATGAGAGCTTTTCGCGCCCTGCCCATAATTCAATAAGTTTTCAATGTATCCCCTGTATGCATAAGCATTATTGGGCGGAGATACGAGTTTCTGATTGAGAAATACATCGACTTGATTGAACAATGAATGAAGTAAATTATTGACCGGACCCACTCTAATGGTAGGGTCTGGTTTCACTGCGCTCGAGCGTATTTGGGCGCGTATGCTTAGCATGGTATGAGCAAGATAGATGTATTCGTCACCTTGACCAGGTACCACAAACTCTATTGGTGAATCATCCGTCAGAGATGAGATCGGTTTATAGTGCACCCATTGCGTTCCCTCGATGGTTGTTTGAGTCGGCGGTAGAGAGAATAGTTCCAGCTCAGACTTCAAGCACTCACACGAATGGGTATGCAAGAACGCCATTTTCACGAGAAGATATCTGACACCGTCCTAGCTCGCGACTTCTTCTTCTTCGACGTTCTCTTTCTAGCTGCTCCCTTCTTTTTTTTAACACGGCTTTCACGTTTTTTCTTCACCGCGGCGGTTTTCTTTTTTAGGCCGATGCTACGCGCACTGTAGCTACTGAGTGAATGCGCAAGCTTGTGATTTTTCGAGGTCTTATATCCTGAACCACGCATAAGGTTATTGAGTTTTTCCTCAGCTTTTCGCTTCAAACTCACACCCGATTCGCGCAAACGCGATTTGAAGGCTTCCCTAGGCTGAATTCCCGCATCCATTATATCGCTCGCCACATTAAGGCCTGACCGTATAGCCTCTTTACCGACAGCTCGTGCCCCCTGTTTTAAGAGAGGTAAAATGCGAAGAAAAAGACCGCCAAGGAAACTACCAATACCGTGACCCCGCTGGTTTGGCGACCCTATGTATACCTGGCTAATCCCCCCGTACCCTGTTCTACCTCCTCCCACTTGTGCGTCAAAGTACGCATCGTAGTAATTCATGTTGCTCTCTCTCTCTCTTTCTCTCTACCACAGCTAAGCTAGACGTTTGAACTGGAGTGTCACGGTTAGCGTTCCACCCTCGAATGGCATCCAATGCCCGAATTCATCTCTTATATCGATATCTATCGTTTGAAAGCTGGTACGTAGAAGAGGTATGTACCGCGGCGGCGAAAAACTTTTGATTTTCACAGAGCCATAGTTATAATTATTATCAATGTCAAAGGGGACGACACGTAATAATGGTGCGTGTACATCACCGGTCATGTAGGACTCACAAATATCCGTATAAACAAACAACATATTGGGTATACCGTTCATGAGGCTAGCCGGCTGTGGTGCAATATACTGATTCGTTACCACAAGACCCGCGCTATGAGTGAAGCCTAAAATTTTGTTAATTATGGGGGAACAGTGGAAAGCGTGTTCTAGATTTTTGCACTCGGTGCAGACACGCTCTACTGAGACATAGCCGTTAAAAGTATGCTGGAATTTCAAATGTCCTGCAATACATTGAATTTCGTTAATTGCTTCGAGTAGTGTGGATACGCTACGGTATACTCCAGATGGTACGCAGGCACGCTCGTTTTTAAATTCGACATTGGCCTCAACACCCGGGGTCGTTGCGTTCGTCACTAAACTAATAAAGTTTTTTTCACCTTCAGGCGGCACGTGTAGAACAGTCATCGGTAGGTGTATTTCGGCTAAGGAAACGCCCCATTTGCCGCGTAAATTTACACTCTGTGGCAAGTGTGTGGTGTATTGTGTCGTCCGGTTATTAGGGTAGTACTTCATGCTGCTATTGCTAGGTAGAACTACAAAAAACTCGGTATCACTCATCGCGCCTACTTTTTCTTACCCCACCTTGGGACTCTAGATAACTCGGGTTCGTAAAAAAAGCCGTCAATCTCCTCGCCGTTGAGATCATGCAGAATGTACACGATAGGGCGGCTACTCACGGATATACGATGTATCTTAAACAGCTCACTGCTCCAACCGCTCTCGTATCCTTTAGCAAAGGCAGCCTTCGCGCTACTGATGCGGACAATATCACCCGGCTTATATTTAGGAGGCGACCGCTGTACAGGATACTGTTGTTTGTATCGCCGCATTAGATTATCGCGCGCTTTAGCAGATGTAAGCAAAGTCACAGATGCGGGTGTCATTCTAATACCGCTATGTATAGTACGATTGTATGCGGAGACTATATTCTGCAAAACGTCGATATAACGTTTTTGGCGCGAATACGTGAAGTATCGCCACATTCTTTCTTTCAACGTTCGATTGAAACGCTCTACAACAGCTGCTTTTACGTCAGGGTTGCGGCTCACCCGGAACTGAATATTATGCTTCTGTAAGAAAGTCTGAAAAACTGACCCTGTAAATTCCCGACCCTTGTCCGATTGTAGACAAACGGGAGATCGGCCGTTTGTGCTTTTCAGCGAAAGTATACGAGCCAGAGCGTTAGCCACTGTTAAAGCAGCCTTGTCGTACACCGGCTCAACCCACGCGTACTTACTGAGCACATCTATGACCACAAGAAGATAGGTATAGCCATCGTTATAACTTTTGAGCGAACGAAGGTCTACAAGATCAGCCTCCCAAACATCGTCAATGTTCTGTACATTGTAGATGCGTCGAGGAAATCATCGGCGTATCGCTCTATGCTTGGTGAAAGCATCCTGTGCTTCGAGCCACTGTATCGTTTTTTTTTTTGGGAGATTTTCTTTTTACGACTTACGTGTAACAGCTTAGTAGCACCGGAAAAAGACGCCTCATGTGAAGGATCAAAGTAAATTTTTTCAAGTGTTTTCATACCGATAGTTTGAGAGAGGACCAGGTGAACCGTTTTCTCTTACCACGCCCGCTCTGTGCGGCTAATTTATTGCTCTCACTACCGCTGTAGAACTCGGAATGACTGGTATCGCTAACGTCCTCGTCGTCAGCGTCGGTCGTGCTGTTACTGCGGGGCGAGCGTAATGTTGAATTGGCTTGCGTTTCCAGCCACAGTTCGTCGTTTCCCACAAACTCGCGAGGTGCTTGTATAGCCCTTAAAAAATTTGCAAAGACTCTACGACCCGCCGGTTTGGCCATCTTTCTCGCACGCATTGCGTCATTTACAAGGTCAACAATGTTTGAATGTTTGATTGTTTCTCCATTGACAGAGACCACACCGGCTGCATTCCAAGAAAAATCTGAGGACGGCGCATCATGTAGTCGTCGCAATAAGAGTTTCGCTTTATTGCGGAATTTCGCAGGCACACTCTCAACAATGATGGAATCGTTCATTCGTGTTTCTGCTACTACTGCTGCTGATCTTTCCACAGGGTGTGTGTCTTTTTTTTGTTCCTTCACAAGCTCATGATACAGCTGTGCTCGTTCGCCATCGACGAAATGAAGATAACGTTGTAATACGCGCAAATATGCTAGCCATTTTTCTCGCTCGTCGCGGTACGCATTAGATTTTAAAATTTCGCTCATCTCCATATCAAGGCGATTCAGAGTCGCCGTAATTGTTTTCTCCGCTTGGCTCACCGGGCGTGCCTCACTATCACTGACACTGCGCTTTTGGGGGTCTAGATGCAACAGACGCTCCTCGGGCACCAGAACCATTTTCCTGGCATGCTCCATTATTTGGCTATTAGATTTGACAATATGGTACCGAGGATTGGGGCAACCAGCAGGGGTAAAAATCCACCGCTTTGAATGACAAACTTCTTCTTACTTTTCCAGCAGCCCCTATTCGCGGCTAAGCGCCTGAGAAGGGGCGCGTGGCGGCGCAATTTTTTCCGTTGGTTGGCTTTGAGAGGAATATTACCGCGAAGAACGTTTAAAGAGCACTCGCAAATGCAGCGTATTATACGAGAATCCGCTTTCCGCAAAATAGCCTCACGTTGTTCTTTGGTGAGATATTGAAGAGCGTTCAATATCGCAACGCTCTTCTTGCAAAGCGACGATCCGCCGCGTGCCATCACAGACGTAGAACTGGTAATTCCCCATATGTGTCACCGCTTTTTAATTTCTTTCGCGGTACGTAAACGAAATGGCGAGTATCATCAGGGAAAATACATGTACGGTATCGACAATTATCGGGTGTTGATTGCTTCAGATCTAGCAACAAATAACCGTGCGGTTTAGATGTTGCATCGTAATAAGCCTCCTGTAGAAATCGCGGATTTTCGGGGCATATTTGGCGCGCCAAGTGCTGTATTTGAGCACGATCGCGAGGGTTTTTGAAGATAACGATATAATTAGCATTCAAAGAGATGTCCCGTTGACCATGACCCTGATGAAACAAATTTTGCGTTATAAAAATAACGCTCAAGTTCTTATGATGACTGCCTTTGGTGAATAGATCGACAACGGTGTTGTTCGATGCTTCACGCATTAGATCATCGATAATTAAGAGCTTCGCGCGGGGGTCGTTTGAGTAATCGGCAGTCTGGGGTAATCCTTCGCGAAATTCTATAGCATCGCCGTACTCCGTATATGCTGTCTGCCACTCGGAATAATAAAATATTATTCTCTCGAAGCGCTCGCTGTTCATATGCGCGATACATTTCAGAAATTTTTTAACAAAATACGTTTTACCGCAACCTGTCGGCCCGCAGATCATAGAAGTCCAGGGATGTTGCCACCTCGTGTCCATCGCGGTAAATGAGGAAATTTAGGTTCAGTACAATATTAAATAAGATTTTCGGGTTTTACGTAAAAAATATATTTACAGCATATTTTACAAATGGCGATAACCGTAGGGAAGCGATCCATATTGTCCATCACGTCTACGCTTAACGCTCGATGGCTTGCACGTTTTTGTCTCACCCCGTGTGACAACATGGTGAAGTTCTGTACGTCTAATGACGCCGTATCTCAGTACAATAGGATCCTCTCGCTCACCCACGATGAAGGATCGTACGGACTCATAGTTTATTAACGCATTGTTTGCAAAATTAAGCGTGATACCCTTAACTTTGCAAACCTCACTCTCTGTCCCGTCAGGCGCGCGCACGATGAACGCATAAAATTTAGGACCGCCGGAAATGAAACTTCTTATGTAACTGCCCTCACCATAGGTGGTTAGTTCGTTTGTTAAATCGCCAAGCAATTGGCCTATTGGGGGCTCGTAGGTATCAGGCTGCTCTCTCGTTACATAAATTACGGAGTCGGTATCGCAGTACAATGCACGTCTTCCCAGTCGTTCCAGGTAACCATAAAGTTTTAAACGCGCTTGTGCCGTGGTGTATGCAGCTATTACAACGTTAGCTATACTGGAGGGTACCACAGCCTCACAGGTTTTAATATAATTGACGTAAAGAACTTCATCGTTCACCGGCAGCATACCTGTAATATCGTATTCCGGATTAGTTAATAACTCCATAAGTTTTTTGCGCGTTGATACTACGACTGTTTGTGGCAGATTTTCGCGTTGTCCGAATTTTCCCCAGAACGAATTCAGACATAGTTTGGCGACTGAGCGTAGGCCGGGGTTTTTGGTTATCGACTGACGATTCAAACGAATCCCCTCTGATTGCTCAAAACTAGCGATATAACGCTCCTTGGCGGATTCATCGTCCAAACAGTTCTCAGGCCAACCGCTCGCCTCCTGCTTGATCTTCAAAAAGGTGTTAATGTAC
Organism: Ophion obscuratus; assembly: GCA_964007375.1. Lineage (NCBI taxonomy): Eukaryota > Metazoa > Arthropoda > Insecta > Hymenoptera > Ichneumonidae > Ophion > Ophion obscuratus. The sequence goes on along the minus strand of OZ023321.1, from coordinate 45,909,293 downwards.
TCGACGAATAGGCCTCCCGTTTGTGTGTCACGATTGAATTGCGTTACTTCGTATTGCCAGATTTCGACAATGTGGAGTATCGTGTAACCGCATGAGACGGCTTTTCGCAATTCATCGGCAACCCAGGTACCCTCGAACACACGCTCATCCGGATCGTCATGCATGCACTCTTCCTCATTCATCATCTCACTGCATGTGCGGCACAGAGAGAACAGCAGTCGCTGATGCATACGTACAGGCAAAACAGGATGGTAGAGATCGCGCGGTGGTAGAACGGTACATTTCACAAGGCCTTCGACACGCGCTAGATCGTTAGTGGGTCCTGTCATCTCTAAGCATTCCCCGCCTATATATACTTTCGGATGCCCGATAGGGTATTTACCAAATTTGCATATATATGGGTACAGAGAGCAGACGTCTACGTAGCGTATGCGCTCCGTCTCTTTAACATCGTAGAGCGTCACCATATTCTCCGTGCGACCGCCGAAGAAAGCATCACGAGGATTTAAGGGTTCCGCAGTCGTCAGCGGATGATCCCGTATGAGTTCACGAATTTCAGCACTAGTTTCCAAAAGCCTGTCCCACTCACATTCCCAAATTTCCGTTAACTGGTAACCACCCGAGCGAATTCTATTAGCTATAGCAAGAGTTCTTTCTAACCGCTCGTCCATTGATATATCACCGCGTTGTTTACAGTCTCTATTGAGGGAAAAGTATTGAGGGCAGCCGTGCCAATAGCAGCCATGAAATTGTAATACGTACGCGGTATTGCCTGCTTCATAATAGCCGTCGACTAGTAAATTTTGAGGTAGTCTAAATTCGCGCGAACGACCAGCGTGTATAATACGCTTTCCGAGAGTATGCTCCATCCATACAAGCCATGAAATAGCCTTTTTTGATTGGGTATGCACCCACCTATAGCCACCCAGCGGCATAATGCCGATCGTATTGTCTTTGAGGAAATTTTTCCGAAAGACCCTGAAGCAGGCCGAGGCTATCGTTGTGCTCTCGTCAAACGGACAAACCCGGCCGCTGGCTATAAACATGTCACGAAAAGCCATACACGCGCGTCTCAAGATCGTGAAGTCGTCCGTGCAGTAGCTTACGAGTTCCTTCGAAAAGTCAAACACATAGTCTCTGTCTTTAGACTCGTGATACCAGGCTAAGAATTTTTCACGCTCTGCGGGGCGCATCGTGTCGGGAGAATAATACTCTACGGCTGGTAGAGGACCCACATAATTTTGATTTTCCGGCCTGTTAAACAGATGAGGGAAAACACCTTTAACGATAGCTCCTGTGAGACCGAAGGCTTTAGGAAGCGCGCTGAGAGGCATGTGAAAATAGTTTAGACTGTCGAGAAAAACAAGTTTTTCAACACGCATCGAGATGATTTTCGTACCGTTCATAATTATACTCGGCAGTTGGACCTTTTTTTCTTCGATTAAATAGCGCAAAATGAACTGCGCATCAAAGCCACCGGCATTATGAGCAATACAGATAGTACGCGAAAAATGCTCGACACGCTGCATAGCAAGCTCGACCAATTGACCCACAGGCTGCTGTCGAAATACATATTGTCGAGAGTCGCAATACTCGCATGGCTCGGCCATCGAATCACGAGTGCAACAATACGTGCAAACTCGTTGAACTACGCACAAGTTGGGCTCGTGTAGAAAAGTATTCGCATCGCCTGGTACCTGTGTACATTGCTGAGTCTCAAAATCGTAGAATATAAAAAGTATTTTCCCCGTGCTTTGACCGCCGCGAAAAGGCTTCATAAAGCACATGTGATAATTGGGTCGATCCGCTCTGCATACTTTACAAAAGGCAACACCGCAAACGTGTTTTCGTCTTTTATCGAGAGGCCTGACAATTTTCAGGCATTCGGGGCATCGTTTGAACGAGGCACACACGCTGTTTGATTTGCGTTTTCTGTACTGTTTAACAATCAAATGATTTTCGAAACATTGCGCCCCGTAAAACTCGCGCGCACATGCCTCACATCGAATAGCTGTATTTACTTCGGGGTCGCACGGTGGTGACGTCATACAGCGCGGGCACTTTTTTTTTAAACATCTATGGCCAAATCTACGGTATTGCGAATTACACGAGGAGCAAAAATCGCGGCTTCCCACGGCGCCTCGTAAATTTAATATCGGCTGATAATGATGCGAACGCTCGTAATATAAAATGTGCAGTGTGTGTTCGATTTTGCCAAAAGTATTTGAGACTTGCTGCGAGCCATCGAACAAAGGTGCATTCCCCCTCCCGAGTGTCAAAAATTCATAAACTACCATGGCAATACCGTGCTGCGCGAGATAATTCTGGTAGAGAGCAATCTCGCGGACACCGCAGCCGTTTGACGGTACTATAACTCCTGCTGCGTTCGTTAATTCAAGAGCAGCGTTTTTCTGCAATGAACCATTAGTCTGTCTCATACGTTGCCAGTTTGCATGTAAACTACCTGAGCGTATTTCACCCCGTTCGGCATACGCGCGCGCCGCCGCCAGGGACCGTGGTAAACAGAGAGTATCGGTATTGCGTATCGTGAGAATGGATTTTTTTGCTACCCCCTCATGTGTTAAGCGTTTTCTGCCAGTGCCCTCAACGCCCCTGACAATGCTGGCTTTGATTATGCATGCATCGTCAATATTCAGTGACGCAGCGCTCTGAGCAACGCTCATTATCAACTGCCAAATATCATCGAACGCGCAATCTCTAATGGGCCGAAACGAGAGCCAAACGGGTCCGTGCGGTAAACTGCTCGAGGCAAACGATATACCTATGTAATCGCCAGCCTCGCAAGACGCTGTGATATACGTCAAAAGGTCACGAAACGCTCCTTCCAGCCATGGTAATAAATGGTCACCAGGTGGGGGTTGACGAATGCGTACGGTGATTTCTCGGCCTCGTAGTTTAAAACGCTTGAAGTGCCGACGAGCCTCCTCGATGATCTCAATACGCGCGCCTGGTGGCTGTACATCGTCGAAGGACTCATCGCACTGTCGTCTACGACCGAAACCTTCTTGTACGCCTGTAAAAAAAATGAGTAGGAATGCTTAAAATTGCTTAACCATGTCAATAAGTAAGCTCAAAATGTACCTGGTGTTATTGCTACTTCTAACCACGGACGTCTACAAAGCGTCTTCATCAAACAGCAGAGATATTGACGCATAACCTGCCGTAAAATATAATAACTCACTCTCTATTTTTTTTTTTTGCAAACAAAATCTTTCAAGTTAATATTAGCTTTGCAAAACCGATAATGTATATACCTATGCGAGTAATAAAGAGGGGTTCGTTTACCTGAGTCGTCACTCGAACTCAAAAGACGATTTAGCCAAGCGTCATCAGCACCATCATCAGCATCGTGCGGTAGATCGTTTTCACCTTGCTGCTGTGGTGAGGCACCTCCAAAAGGCCACATCCATAGTTGGTTGTCCCTATGTTCGTATTCCTCATCAGAGTGTTGCACGTCGTTGACTATCTCGCGAGCCCATTGCTCCAGCATGATGTTGCCTCTCTCGCTTACAGCCTGATCGGTGTCATCGTCGTCGCCGTCGTCGTCGTCGTCGTCGTCGCCGTCGCCGTTGGCACGCTCGGGGTTATTCTCGTTAAAACGATGATTCAAATCTGCATGTGTTTTATTATTAATGGCTGATAAAAGCGTGTTGTTAATGTATGATAATGACTTATTATTAATGCTTACATTCGTTACTGCCGGAAAATATTTCGGACGGGTGCCCCATACTGGATGTAGACGGCCGGACAAGGGTCTCAGCGTCGGAAATACCCCCAGATATATCTACTGGACTTAGAACCGGCTGCTGTAGTATCCCTTCTTCTTCAACATCTGTTATTGGGGATAGCTGAAGGTAATCAGGAAGTCTATCAACAGTCTCCTCATTGCTACTCGCGGGGCGTAGATCAGGACCAGCAAGCGATTCAGAGTCTGTGCAATTATTGCGCAAAGGTCCTTCAGTCGCGGCATCTAGATGATCGTCATGCGCTATTTCTTCCTCCACGGCTTGCGCCCCCTCGACGAGTGCAGCTTCTTCATCGGAGCTCGCATCATAGAGCCGACGATAATCTAGGGTACTTCTGTATTACCACGATATCACACTTAAAAAAGATGCACGCCCGCTACGGAGCACAACTTACCGTTTATTTCATTGATGAGATTACGTGTGCACGGAATAGTCTCAAGATTTCTGCGTTGTAATTCTTCAAACACACATAGGAGAACCCTGTAGCCTCTAAACAGACCTCTGTTATAGGCTGTCACAAGGGCTCGCAGCGGAGCCCACCATAGCACATATTTCAAGCGCGTTATGAGAGAATTTTCCGGTAAATAGCGCAATTCGGTGCACCAGTTATTATTACACCTTCGGCGAAGTTGTGCATTCCGCGTTTTGACCAAGCGAAGAAGATCTAAAATACACGTACGGATATTACGGCTATCCATAGATGCTCCTGAGAAATGTATCGAACGCTGTCTAGATCACTACTGACAGCTTTCTTCAATTGTTCAAATGCTCGCATTGTCACGAGCAGTGTGTATGTCTGCGTTTTATCACACATACGTGTAGCACATTCGAAGACGATAGCCTTTTTGAAAATCTCGAGATTTATTCCTCTGAGCGTGTAAACTGATATTTCGCGCAGCTGCATTTTTGCTGACGCGCGAGCATTCCTGAAAGTATCTTCATCAACGTCTCCGTCGAGCGCTTATTGCCGGAGAAGTTTCATGTTAAAATCATAGTCGAATTCAGATTCAACGTTCTCTAAGGTCCTGCGCTCTCTATTTAAAAAAGATAGAACGAGTATAAGTATACTATGCTATATACAGGCTATCTCTCACCTGAGATGTTCCCGAGGATGTAGACTGAAATTTGGAATAAGTTGATATAAGTATGTATGGGCTCGGATCAATCTCTGAATTGTTATTCATTTTTAAAAGGATACGGTGTAGCGACGCGTTTGCGTGTGTACAGTAGCAAACGGGCCAGTGCCCGGCACACACGTATGTCGTGCTCGTCGATGTGCGCACTCTACAGCAGGTACGAAAATCCGCACAAAGAGGAGAGGCCGAGAATACAGCTTCTCCCTTGTGGAGAGCACGTATGCTCGTACCCATCGGTGTGCGCTCTGGTACGAATATCCGCACAAAGAGGAGAGGCCGAGAATACAGCTTCTCCCTTGCGGGCTGCTACGACGGCGCATGTGTGTGTGCGTACCAACAAGCGGCCCGATGTCACGACACACACGTATGCTCGTGCCCGCCTGTGTGCGCGCTCTACAGTAGGTACGAATATCCACACAAAGAGGAGAGGCCGAGAATACGACTTCTCCCTTGTGGTCTGCTACGAGGGCGCGTGTGTGTATACCAACAAGCGGCTCGATGTCACGACACACGTATACCCGTGCCCGCCTGTGTGCGCGCTCTATAGCAGGTACGAATATCCGCTCAAAGAGGAGAGGCCGAGAATACGGTTTCTCCCATGTGGGCTGCTGTGCAAAAGATTTTGACAGTTATCAGCATAATTCGCAAACTCCTGCGGTGAGTTCACCGACGGATGAACTCATCGTGGCGCGGAGCTAAACTGCATCGCTTAGCTTGTACACGTGCTCACCGTCGGATGAGCTCATCGTAGAACGATCGCGCTCACCGTCGGGTGAGCTCATTGTAGAACGATGCATCGACTACCCCGCACACGTGCAATTATGCTGACCTGTCAAAATCTGCAAAAGATGCCCTTCATACGACAGGCAGCTTCAGTTGCTCTTCAGACACCGTCGCGCGCGTTCCACCAGTCCACGAAAAAATGTATCCCGAGTGCTTCGAGCTCCCTGTGGCTCCATTTGCGTGTCGCGTTTCCCGCGTCGACGGCTTAGCCGTTTATATACGCACCGTGGCGACGGGCGAAACGCATGAATGGCTGCGTGAAGCCCTATACGCGTATTACATCCAGCGTCGGGCGGGAGTACGTCTTCCGTTCGACGATATTGTGCCGGGAGCATCGTGCGTGACAATCCCCGCGGGTGGCTGTGGCGTGCTCCGCGGAAATGTAGTGTCGTGCGACTCCGAGGGTTGTAGCGAGGTTTTTTTTGTTGATGAGGGATACAGCGGGTACGTAGACGCGGCCTCGCTGTATGCCCCCGCGCCCTTTTGCGCGTTTGTCGCGGGCCTCGCCATCCAGTGCGCGGTTTCGGGGATCGCGCATCTCGAGGCCATCCCCTTCGTCTCGGACCTGCTCGCGGATCTCGTAGAGAACCGCGTCGTCGTGGCTGTGGCCGAAAACGGCACCCCCCCTCCCCCGTGTGCGTATGTACAATGGGGTCGACGTCGCGACAGTATTAATCGCGGCGTTGAACGACGGGCCCGAACCCGTCGCTTTTTACGACGCGGGGTGGCCCGACGACGGGTTCGACGACTCGTTCGAGCCGGAGGGGTGGGAGAACGAGCCGTGACACTCGCGCTAGTGTGCGCGCGCGCGCGATTGTGAGTGTGTGTGTGTGTGTGCGTGCGTGTGTGCGTGCGTGTGTGTGTGTGTGTGCGTGTGTGTGTGCGTGTGTGTGTGTGTGTGTGTGCGTGTGTGTGTGTGTGTGTGTGTGTGTGTGCGTGTGTGTGTGTGTGTGTGTGTGTGTGTGTGTACACCCTCGGAGTGCACCGTCACCAGGAGCAGCAACGGCCTCGGTGAGTGATATAGAATTATTTCTAAAAAACCATTTTTTCATAAAGTAAAAAAAGGGGCCACTATGGCGAACCCTCCACTCCGGCCATCCCCACTCCATCCCCTCCACCTCGGATACCGAGGAGGGGGGAGGGGTGGGGGGATAAGGACGGTCATCCCCACTCCACCCCCCACCACCTCGGCTACCGAGGAGTGGGGGTAGGAGTGGGGATGAGGAGTGGGGGTCGCCATAGTGGCCCCCATACTACTCTTGTCACATGCCGAAGGGGGCCCGACAAAGATGGCGATATTGTTATAAATAATCAATTTTTTTTGTTTGAACATTTGTACAAGTCAAGTTGAAATATAACATAAGAAGTCTGTGTAACCACTTTTGTAAAACAAACTCAATTACTATAAAAAAATTTTTTATTGAAAATGCTCATTTTTTCACGCCTCCGGATGCATATCACTCCTTAAACAGTAAATCAATCATTTTTCCGCTGCGTATAGCATATGAGCGTTATAACTCCGTATAAATATTTGGGACCTCGGCTTTTCCATGAACCGTTGCCGAAAACTTTGAAATTTAGAATCGGCCTCTCGTGCTTTTCATTTTGGATCTTTTCCATTTCCGTATCTTTTTCACAACTATATTCAAATTTATTTGAATATAGTTGAGCAAATTTATTTTCTTGCCCTTCGAGGAATGGTACGACTCTTTCCCGGCCGCCGCATAGTGGGGCCAAATCGCAAAAAGCTGGCCAAAACTCGAAGACGTTATAAATTTGGCTGAAAGTCAGTACTCGGGGGTTTTCGGGGTCGTCGATTTTGAATCCGAAGTCAAAATTTGAAATAAAAACAAAACGGCGGATTTGACATGAACCACGTTCATAGAGAAAGTACAAAATAGATACATATGTTCTATAATACGATAAAACATACAATCGGTTGATTTAAAGTTCACGCCTCGTCATTCGAAGAATAATTTGATTCAACTTTTAAATCGCTTCCTGTACTTGCTGGTATACGTGGCGCAACTAACAATAGAACTGCTTCTGGGAGTAACGACTTTAAGTTTTTTCGAGGCAATTTGCGCAAACTTAAAATAAATGGATCGGATATTAATAATAAGCATGAAATAATGTCTTCCATTGTTTTGGCTCGGGAACACTTGCAAAACTTTCATGAAACTTTTAAATGTATTTCTTAGTAGACTCTTGAGCGTCTTCAAACACTTGTCCTATCGGCAATTTCGATGAGTTTATCACTTCTGCGCCATGAATTAATACCTTATGCACCAAAGTTGGCGTATAGAACAACGGATATAATTGCACAAAGTAGCGAGCTGTCTGTAAGGCATAATCTTACAATTTTGTGAAATCGATTTCAAGGCCACTCGAAACTGTCTGCAATCTGACATGGAAACGCTTAATGAATTCCTCATCAACCCCTGTAATTGCAGCAGAAATGATTGAGTTTTCGAAAAATCGTCGTGCGGTATCCCCATCATTCGAGCTACCGAAACGCGGCTTTGGTTAGTCGACTATTAGACCCACTTCGATACGGAAACCCTTCTGTATATTTGTTTTTCGTATTCTTATTTGTTCCTTTTATTTATGACTACGCGCTTGCCACTTTTTTATTTCAAGCTTATATGCTACATGCAAACAACATTCGAAAAACCGTATCCATGCATGCAAAGTTAATAATCCAAACTGTAAATGATCTTCAGATACTCCCGTTTCTAGAATTGCATCGATGTTGTTAAAGTCTTTTGAAGTTGCTTTGTATAAATAGCATCGTCGGTAAAGTTTGTAATGCCATCACGCATGATACGTCTATTATGCGTGATGGCATTACAAACTTTACCATCTACCACGGTGAAAGCAAGTCGAAAACAAAACTCTTATTTCTTTTCAATGTATGATCTTTTCGAAAGGGACACGATTGTTATCTTGCTGTTTAATATAATGCATTTCCTCACGAGTGGCTTCAGGACTCTCGTGAAAAAACTGGATCCTCATTGGTCTACAAAAGCGAGGAAATGACGGCCTCGGATTTTTCCATACAAGTCTAGCGTTTGATTCTTGGTCGTCTGATAAAAGCTGCAGTGGAACGATTGCGGCAAAATAAATTTTAGCATTGGACTTACTTCCATCGTCAAATAACCTTTCAATGTCGAAAAAAGGTTCTCTCTTGTCAGGCAACATGCTTCACGTTCATCAGCGACAGATTCTAAAATTGAAAAATATAATATCTATATAGATGAATAATTCCATATTCAACCTCGTTGCTATTATTTATTCCAAAATATTATTTGAAAAGAAATTGAGGATATTTATAAAAGTGAATTAAGTATCATACAACTCAATACAATGAAGACCGGAAACAAATTCAAGAAAAAGAGCAAAACTTTCCGCGTCGTTAATGTACGAAATTCAGACAACTATGTTTTACATTGCAACAACTCGCTCCAATGACACAATGGCAGCTGGAGGCGGCAAGTTTTAATTTTTCCATTCAATAATAGCTTCATCTACAACATGCGATCGGTCAAGTCGCAGAACTCTATAGAGCTTAAAAACTTTTCTCTATGTGTTAAAAATTTCCGGTTGTAATCTTCCGTTCATTTCCGTACAAATGATTCGTTTATTGTTATCGCATAAACTATTATTATTAATTTTGTGTTACATAATGATTTTCTACTTTCCTGCAGCTGCTGATTCTATTAAAAATAGGTGACAGGCATTTTTTTTAATCTGCGGAACCCGATTTTTAATGGTTGAAACGCACCCTCGGAAATTGGGTTGTTTTTCGTTTTTCGTCGATAACGTTTTAACGGCACGAGATATGAAAATAATCCAAATTCCAACAATGTTTATTTTTTCGTTCACTATATATTGGAGATGGGAACGCTAACGTTATCGACGAAAAACGAAAAAAAACCCCTATTTTCGATGGTGCGTTTAACCCCGTGAAAATCGGGTTCGTAGGTATAAAAAAAATACGTGTCACCTATTTTTACCCATCCTACAAGCATGCCAAATTTCATCGAAATCGGACAGATCGACCTCGCAACCTTTCCTTGTCAGATGTTTTCGGGATTACAAGGAACTTTATTTTTCAGTCGTCCTGGCGGAAGGCGGGAACGGCGTATTGTACAATTTGAAAATCATAAATTCCCGAAGAAATTTATTTCTAGATACAGAAATCTAGAAATTTCTGTATCTAGAAATACAGAAATTTCTAGATTTCTGTATTTCTGTATTTCGGACATAGCATACGGGTGGACTCGTATGCTATGTCCACCCGTGGGACAAAAAAAACGAAGATTGGCTTATCATAAGCCAATCTACTTTTTTTCCTGAAATTCAGAAAATTTAAGGGGCAGACAGCTGTTCGTGTATCTATTTGACGTCGTTTGGCAAAGTTTCAACGGGATCTGAAGAGCCGTTTCAGAGATTTTTGGGTATCTACAATTGTTCTACCATGCCGACTGCGATGAGGTGTCATTCCGTCTTAAATAAGCCTGCAAAATTTCAAGAAGATCGGTTCATTAGTGTTCGAGTAATCTTGGTCACCGACTTCAGAAATGCCATTTTGAGAAAAACGCGTTTAAAGTTCCAATTTCAGTACACGAAGAAAATATTTTTTTTTCTAAACTTACATAGAGTCATCTATACCGGGCCCATACAGAAGTTCTTCCGCCGACGATGCCGCTTGCAAAACGGAAATTTGGTGTTGCCTTCGTAACATTCTTCCTTCACGAGTGCTCTCGGCCGCACGACTCTCTGCCAGTGCAATCCGTGCTTCGTCTATTTTATCAGCGTATTCGTGCGCGTTGTGTCCACAGCTCACTCCGATTGAGTTCAAATAAAATAATAATGATTTTGAACCTTCGTTGAATAGTCCAACGGCAATATAAGCTGCTAAATTTACAACGATTGCTCCACTCGAGACGATTTTTGGGCTGATTTTCCAAATAAGTTGGTTGAAGCTTTCGTTGTTATTTTGATTGAAGCCACCGACGCATCTTTCGAGTAAAGTTTCCTTACTCAGATCGTTGTATATAGGTCTGATGGCATCCAATACATTTGATGGAAGTGGTTTGTAATCGTCTTGGAAAGCCTCCTTTCTCGCCTGAGCTCGTTCAGACGAACACCACGATTCGTCACCGGTTGGACCTCTCTCATGGTGTGGATTTGCATCGGTTGAACTGTAATGATCGAAGGTCGCCCATATTGCCTCATGCATATCGTGAACAGAAGCAGAATGGCGTCGAATAGCAAGTCCATAGTACACAGTGAGCTTGCCAATAAATTTTCCTGTCAGCTGTCCTTTACCACCAAGCTTTTTTTTTTTTTTTTTTTTTACTAAATTACGAAGGCGGGATCCCATACGCTTTTGGACGTGACCGATGCATTCTTTTTTTATAACTTCTACGTCGTCACAAAGATGAGAATTTACTAGCCCAGTGTACGTTTTCGAATCTCCGTCTCCAATATAGTAACGGTACAGGACATTATATTTTCCTATTGAACGCTTGAAGATTTCGATAACGGAGTCCACCTCCATTTTTCCCGAGGAGCCTTCGTGATTTGCACTGGAGTTATCTTCGTGTGTTTTGTGCCATTCTTCGTATTCCGCATCATTTAGCTTATGTTTCCACGATTCACACATTTTACTATACGCACTTTTTACCACAAGGTCAAGTACTTTTCCACTGTAGTAGCCTATGACTGATGTGACTCCGAACAACGACGTATATCTTCGCTTCCTCCAGGATCCATCTCCGGAAACTGTTAATTGAGGAGTTGCATCGCCTTCTGCATTAGGTATATCTTCAATTTCTTCTCGTACGGCTTTTTTAAATATTACATCTGCACATGTTTTTACTGACTCATAAATACTTTTCAAAATTATTGAATATGTAGCCTCGGTAAGAAACCTTGGCATGTCCATAAGTCCGCAAAATTTTTGTGCTCCAGCCAATCCTATGCCGAGAACTCGCATGGTGAATATAAATCGACGATTTATTTCATACGAATGTTCCAAAAAAGGAGAAGATGGTATCAAATTATCTGCATATGAGTCACATTTCACAACTATTTTGAAGTCTAGTCCTCTTGCACTTGCCGTTTCAAATGTAATATTTCCATTACACGTTTTGCACTTTACTAAATTTGAAATAGCAGCAAACACAACCCAAAAGTTCAAAATCCGATATTCAATATTAGGACTACGATCCACAGTCATATCAATATTATTTTTCAGTTTCTTCGCAGACGTGCTGAAACTTTCAGTTTCTGTTTCGGCCAGGCTAGGGTTAAAAACACCCATCCTTTTTTTTGGTCGAGATTTCCGTAAATTATCACTGCTTCTTGTTTGTCGCAAACCTTTTTTCGATCCATTTTTGAATGTAAAATGAATAAAAACTGCGCTTATAATATTATGAACGGCGGAATATACATCTTATATAGTCGAACTTTCGAGCTACACTGACGAGTTTGGACCATAACAGACAACGAAAATACGTTTTTATAAATTCCGGTCTATAATATGAACGTTGTGAATGCCAGGTATACGACCCTTTTCATCCAACAATGCATTGAAAGTCGGAGGGAGGGTCGAGCGCGCCAGACGGCAGACTGGCCGGTCGTTTACACAACGGATTCTTCTCTTTCAACGCTCATATCTCAGTCAATTTTGTTCGGATCGACTTGAATTTTTCAGGACATTTTTTCAGATACTTATACTTCAAATAAATGCAATAAAAAAAATCGATTTTTTCAAACTCGCAAGTGTGGGTAACCCGTTAATACCGATTCCGTTCGCCTGCCCCGTCAATAATGCGACACGTCGCAATATATTTCTGATGATCTATGATGAATATACTAAAAACTGCGTATAGTTTAGGTACGACTTTTGCAACACATAGCCAACTTCGGGCCCCTAAAAATAGCAGGATTACAATGGTATATTCATGGGACAAGATTACAATGGAAAACTACTATACTGCGCATATCCTAACGGATAATTGAAGTTTATTTCAAGTTTGTCTTTTTCCTTTTTGTTAGTTGCATATGTTGAGAATATCACACATTCAACGTATGGACAGTTTTCTTAACTTCATGCAGATGGAACTATGAATGGGAAATTGATTTCGTCATATCTGGCTTAATTTATTATTAATGTATTCGGTAAAATTATAAAAGTAAATATTTTGTTATAACGTTACATTACACTCATTACAATAATGACAGTCATGAAATGCTCGAAACTAACTAATTTCCCACAATATGCACAAGTGCTGATAGCATTCGCTGAGGATATTACACGTCTCTACTATTCAATTACGTTTTTTTTTCAAGCATAGTTCAGTTCACCGTCACTGTAATAAGCGTCTGAAGATCAGCTTAATTGTTATAACAGTATTTTGAACGCGCAGCGTCATGCTGGCGGAGCGTTACCCAAAATCTTTTGCCTTGTAGTTGTGGCAAAATCAGTGGGTAACCCGGTTGCTACATGTTACATCTTTCTGGAATAGGCGCTTCGTTAAATTACGATCCAACTTATCTGACAGAGAAGTTCGCTCATCCGATACATTATAAAAATCGTATAAATAAAGCAAGAGCACCATAAATCGAATGCCCAAAGAATATAAAGAAAAAAAAATTAAGTGAATCTTTTCTACTGCGCGTAATGTCAACATAAATAAAATATGCTCGAAAGAATAAGTAGAGTAAATAAATATACGCTAAAGTATGACTAGCAACCCGTATTGTTCATCGATGTTGAACAATATCAATAGCGGGGTGGGGAGAGAGAATGTCCGAAGCCAAGTGGTCCCTAGAGAGGCGATGACGGTTGTTGCAGCGGGAATCGCGTGTAAAGCGGTGATGCTAGTGGCCAGGGTGATATCGCCGACGAGGGATAAGAGTGGAAAGCGGATGCTTATGATCAGTTCTCTGGCTGGAGGGGGGTGGGAGATAGATACAGGTGAATCTTATGTTCCTGACAATATCAACGAGTTAGTTTTAACTATACACACACGCATGCGAAGGCTAGCGTCTATGACGCACGTTCGGAAAATTGAAACAATAATAGAGCTAGCCGACAAATGCAGTCCTCTTCGCAGCACATAAAAGTTACTTTACGCAGTTGAATTAACAAAGTGGCCCATTTGTCAATCAAATTTAGTTGCACCTTGTCTTCATACTGAAAAATGTGTTGTCTACATTCTAAAAAAAAGGTCGAGATATTTGCCCGTGCGAGTATATATGCAGTTCACTCCATTAAGAACCCCTGGGACTTGGCGCTACAGAGACCTTGTTTATACAATATTGAGTTCGACACATTTGCAAGCTGTATAATCGTATGCCGGCATATATAATATCCATATACAAAAATATAGTAAAGCAATATTATATCTTCCATGCAACGAGCATTATTATCTACCAGAGGTGAAAGATCACGTTGATGGCCCCTTATCGCCGTATCGAAAGTTGGAAAAGTATTCTAAGGAAGAAAATCTCATTTGAGAGAAAAAAGCTTCCCCAATACATGTGCAGCTGTGCTTGTGGGATTAAACGACCAGGGACCGTTTATGTATAAATAGGTTGTAACTGCAAGCTTATATACTCTTGAGCTAACCCTTCATTGCGTTAGACCAATACACCACACCTCTGATACAGTACCTCCGACAAAAACTGGAAATCTTGCAAATAAAGTTTTGTGTCGCTGAAGATGGTTTTCGCGAGCATTAACAAAATCAGCAACATGGTGGAATTCCTCCCAACAAGGGGGCTGCCAGAATTGAACGTTCAATCGGATCATCCGATCTCCAACATGAGGGCCGTGCAAAATAGATTCGGAAAGTGTTACATCATGAACAAGTTTGCAATCTTGTAGCCAGCACGGCTCCCGAAGTTTTTTATCGAGATACTTATGTTACTATAAGTATCTCCAAGTTTTTTTCATTTTTATATATAACATTGAATATGACTCGTTGAAATGGCTCGCAATAGTCAACTCGACATAAACTTGAAAATGGCTCAACATAACGTTGCAAATGGCTCGCAATGATCGACTCGGCATGAAGTGGGTGGAGAATAAAGTAGCATCAAGTTCAATCGACTGTGAGCACACTATCGGGCCGGGTGGAAACGAAGAGTGCAACGGCTGTTGATACCGCCATCATCGTACAGTCGTCATAATCATCAGGTATTCGGCTCGCTCGCCATGTAAACAATATATGAAGGATACTTTTCGTCGAGTAATGTAATAAAGCAAAAATTCGAGCGGAACTGTTTTTGCTGCTAGATATGAGGAATGGGTAGATAAAAAACGATCTATTTACAAACAATATTTTTTTTTTTATTTAAAAATACCTCGCTAACACAATGCTTTGTATACAATCAGCCAGCTTTTCGGTGATTTTGCATTCGCACTAGCGCAATTGTATTGCGTATTGAAGAAATGATGGGAACATTCGAAGTTTAAGATTTTCGGAATGGTTTACAGCGATGGATAGTCCGGAGTCTCCGAGTCGACAATTGTTGTTGCGGAATCCGTGAATCTATACCCAAGAGCACTTCTCGAATCCCTTCGCGCAGTTGGCGGGAACGCCTTGCGAGGTCGCCTGGGTTATGGTTCTAGCTGCCCTGTACGGTACACCGCTCTGGAACCATCGTATTTGATGAAAATTGCGTTCCAACCATTCGTTTGTCTTTCTGCATTTGGCTCGTAAAGAGTCTCATGTAGATGGTGCATCAAAGGCCTGGGTCAGCGGTTCAGCATTCTTGTCGAGGTATTCAACCAATGACATCGCTTTAGGACAAATTCGTTGATAAGTCTTTTGCGTACATGGGCGTAGTCACGGTGGGGCAGAATGGGACACTGTTTTCGCATCAACCCCGACTTTTCTAATCGTTTTTGTTCCACTATTTTCGAAGACACGGCGTTGGATATCAGATGACTTCATACGTATTTGATTATTCCAAACAACTTATGTTTAAAACATGTTTTTATCAGGCTATTAGTTAACGAAATACGGCGATTCCCAAGTTTTCAACCCCCATTTCTTAGGGTTGGGCGAGTTCAGGGACAAAATTTCATGGGGGTTACTTTCAGTGCGCAACCATGTAGCTTCAGTCAAAAATTCTAATTCAACGCTAAAAAGCGGTGGGTTTTCGTTTCTTTTACTGAACTATTGGTGGAATAGTCGTAGGTTTACTGGGCTATATAGTCCAGTCATTATATACATTTGGAAATGCAAGTGCACCGAGAAAGCTGATTTTTGGATATTGTGTGGAGGGGGCTTAGAAAAGCATAACTTTAAATTGTCGACCAAGATGTCCTATGTGCATTCTCCATCATCTTGAAATAAGGGTTAAATTTTGTTTTTTGCAATAACTCGGCTCTCCGTCGAGATACAAAAATTTCGGTAGGATTCTTTTTTATTGCTTTTTTACGCTCTACAATTAAGATCCTATATATTTTTCACCTACCGTTGATCGTTGTTGAGATATCGAGCTAGGAAGTAAAACATTCAGGTAGTGAAACTTGTTTTTTGCTGTTTTCTTCTTTCCCGTGATAAATATAGAAATGATATCTATTATTAAACTTGTAGAGCATGTTAATACCTGCAATGTCATTTCTTTATTTTTTTATACAAAAATTACGACTTTTAGCGCGCCGTAAAGTCGGTGAGTCTGTGCGCAGTTTCGATTTCGTAGCTCGCATGGTTGTATTCCTATGTCGTAACGGATTAACGGTTTATGAGGGAATTATTGAGGTACAATATAAATAAATAAACAAGCAAAATTATAAATCACACACATGGAATGTATTATGCAATTGCTTTTTTGTGTTGTAAAAAATAACAATTAAAGGAAGTCCGTTTTTTTATTTATATTTTTTTTCGTTTCGATGGTTCAGGTTCAAAGTGTTCCTCCTCGAAATACTCATCGAGTTGTGAAGATTATTCAGCCATACGATGATGATCATGACCGTCGTTAAGCAGAATATCGACTTTGGCGACGTTGCTGCATGTTGCAATTGAGCCCACTGCAATTGAGGCAAATAATGGAGCAAGCCCTGCTTTTCTGCGCCCGCAGGCCGCTTCACATTTCCCTTTCCATTTGCACGATATAAGTTTTAAAAGTTCAGGTGGAGCGGGTTCGGCTGTACTGATAATTGGTCTAAGCCCATGATTTGTTCGTCGCCAAACACATCCCTGAAGATCCTTGTAAAACCCGAGCCACGTTTGCACCTGCAGATACGTACGGAATATATGCTGGCGGACTGCGCTTTTCGTTGGTGGGAGTAGTGAGAGGTGGTTCAACTTATTTTTCGTCATTGACATAGCGAAGCGGTGGAATCGCAAGACATTAATAGATTTATCCTGCTTATTACCGCCAGATAGGGCGGTGAGGAATTGTTCTCCAGTGGAAGTCAGACTTTTCCCGAAAATTCGATCCTCCGGATCGACTTTTTCCTGTTTGAATAATTTCACCGATGACCGTAGCTCCTGATGCTTTTCGAGAGTGTTGATGAATGTGAATTTTCCAATATTGTAAAAAGACGATGTGGTGTTGCAACCGCTAAAAGCATGAAGGAAGAGTGTGTTATCAAGAACGGACTTATCATGCTTCTTTCTTTCATCAATTTTTCTTTCACCGAATACATTTTTTTCCGTCTACATACCGGCAATTTAGATTCATCGCAGAATGCTTCTCCACAAAAGAAACATTTATTTTCGAAGCAAAACCAGGTATGAGCTGCGGTTGTTCTTCGGGTTCTTCTGGTTCTTCCGATGCAGATTCACTTCGTCGAGAGGCAAACGACGGTAGTCGTTCATTGCCGTATTTTTTGTAGCACGCACTGTGAACACTCACTGAATCGACACTTTCTAACATACATTGATGCTCCTCACGTCCTCTTCTTACGGTAGCCGCTAAGACAGTCTGAACAGCTCTCTTTTTGGCCACATAAATGTCTTTAATCAGAGCTTTCTTGCAAGCAAAACAATCACCCATTTCCACAAAAGATTTCAAACAAGTGCGCTCGCTCCAAAAGACTCGAGACAACTGACTGGAATGCTACGAAAAAGAGCAGATGTTCCGGCATGAGTAATACAAAAGGGTTTTATACCTGGACCCTGGAACTCCAACGCATGCTCTATTGGCGCGCTCCTATGGCGGGACGCACATTAATGTAGCGTCGGGCACGCTGCCGTCAACTTTGTAACGCGTCAGACGTCGTAATTTTCGTCTGAAAAAAAACTATAAAAACGCTCTACAAGTTTGATAATAGACATTTTTCGATATTTTTCGCGGGAAAGAATAAAACAGCAAAGAACAAGTTTCGCTACCAGATTTTTTTTACTTTCTCGCTCGATATCTCAACAACGATGAAGGGTAGGTAAAAAATGTATAGGATCTAAATTGTAGAGCGTAAAAAAGAAACAAAAAAGTATTGCATCGTAATTTTCGTATCTCAATGGAGAGTCTAGTTATTGCAAAAAAAAAAACAAAAAATAACCTTTTTTCAAGATCGCGGAGAATGCATATAGGAAGTCTTGGTCGACAATTTGGAGTTAAGCTTTTCTAAACCCCCTCCACACAATATCCAAAAATCAGATTTCTCGGTTCACTTGCATTTCTGACCCGTTTTTTTCGACGTAATGACTGGACTAGTAGCGCATAGCGGGAGAAGCTTCAGCCCCTACCGTGAGGCTCGAAACGTAGTAGTCAATAAGAGAGGACTGTGAGGGGTTCTGCAATCAGCTACCCCAGCTGCGCAGAGTCGGCTTACTCTGATGTTGCGTAACTTCCGTTTTTGCAATCGCCGAGTTAATACCTCTGCTGTGTCTATATAAGAGATCGCAGTCTATATATAAAAAGGCATTGCTGCAATAAACAAAACACAATTTGTTGTTATATTCATCGCTATTATCGCAAATGTACTCGAAGTATACAATATTATTGTGACTTGAACTTGATTTCTACCTCTGCCCTTTTAAAAGTTATAGCCAATAAGCGAAAAAACAGTGAATTTTCGAGGGCGCGTCTCGCTTCCTCAACATGGGGTTCCGTCAAAACAAAAATGTACTGTGACGTTGTGTTATAAATATCGAGACTATCCGAGAAAGGTGACGTAAGCGGGCTGGCGTAGCTCAGTGGTCAGAGCAGTCGATCGGCCATCGAAAAGTCCTGGGTTTGAATCCCGGCCAGAAGCGCAACGCATTTATTTCTGGGATAGTTCTCTTGGAGTTTTTTCGGGGGATTACAATACGTGCCGCATATTTTACCCACTCTGCAAGCGTGCGAAGTTTTATCAAAATCCGGTGATCAAATGGTGGAAAACATTTGATAAATAAACGCCAGCATCATTATGAAAAAAAAAAAATAGGAAGAGGGGCCAATCGCTATGAGATCATTCTCGTTTGCTTTAGGCGATTGCATTTAAAACCGCTGTATTTCTCGTTTTTGAAGCATTTTTTTCTAAAACAAACTTATTAAATTACACTAATTAAAGTATTTTTCCTCAAATTGTATTATTTTCCCTCACCACTTGGTACTTTTTTTCAAACCGAAGAATGTAGTGCAGAAGTTTACATGGAAAAAAAACTTTCTCGATCCAATTCCTAGCTTGCTCACTCAAAGCATGTGTCCCAACTGAATATGGCACCTTTTGGTTGGAAATTAGTGGTGCAGGACCCTTCGATCATTCAAGTGGTACGGTCACCCCTCAAGCTGACGTAAGTGACATCGGCCCGTACTGAAGTGTAAACATCTAGAGACAACTACAGCCGCACAGGGGTTTCAGTGCAATCACACAGTGTGATCAAATTGGTACTTAAGAAAAATCTACTGATGAAAACGTGGCAATCCTTTGGTCATTTGCTGTCGTGATCTCAAATGACTCAGTGCGAAGCGTTTTCATACCGTTTTTTAATAATCAAATGAAATTCTGATTTTCAATACGTTAATGAAGTTTTTCTTAGCAATTTGTTGTCAGCATCGCCCAAACAAACCCAAACAATCTATTCGACGCTTCAGTGTAATTGTATAGGTAAATAAAACACTGCTTTCGTCTTCGGATGATTATCATCCGGTGTGATGATAAATCATTCGACACTTCAATGTTATTTATATGATGATTCACTGCTATGAGACCACATACTGTTTTCGTCTCAACCGATTTGTAGAAGCGAATCAGATACTTAAAAAAATTCGCCGATGGAATCGCGGAAGTGAATTCCTAAGAAACCCTTCCGCATCCACCAAAACGGCCCGTGCACTTTTCTGAGGACCCTTCGAGTAATTCCAATAGGAGGGCAATCTCCGCCGCATTCAAATCGCAACTACTCGATCTGTAGTAGGTGTCTTCCGTTAGAACCGGCACTATTACACCACTTACTTTAATGAAACTTCAGCCCTGTACCAAAATTTAGTACAGATATTACAAATACAAATATTCTACATACATAGTTCTATCGTTTAAAGCAAAAAGAAATAGATTTTTTTGTGAAAAACACGGCTTGTGAAAAACGCGTTTGAATTTTACGCCCGGTCCGAATCCGAGCGGTGAGGCACAACGTTGGGGGGCTATGGCGATTGAAGTTTTCGCTTTGAAACTTCGGGCAAATATTCTACATACATAGTTCTGTCGTTTAAAGAAAAAAAAAAAAGAAATCGATTTTTCGATCATTGTAAATGTATATCCCGTCTTAATTCTTGATATTTTCTGCGAAGGTTATTCGGGTTAAAAAAGACAGTTTTTTTTCGAAACAGACATCTTTTGGAAGACAAAACCAATTAACAGTTTTTTTCAAAACTAATCTTTATTTTGGTAATTTTTTTCTTAGTTTTGGAAAAAAAACATAATCAACAGTTTTTTGTAAACTTTAACTTTTTTCTACTGTTGATCATGCCTAGTTTTGTAAAAAAAAAAACGTTTTTCGTAACCCTAATAACATTCGCAGAAAATATCGGGAATTAATCGCATAAATGTTTTCAGAGCTTGGGAGTATCAACTTACAATTAATGACATTAAAGATAAGTGAAATTATGGTGCGCAAATGCCGAATCGTATGAAAAATTAGTCAGTATTGTTTCCTGAAATGTTTTTCAAATAATTTTTTTTTTTTCGATTTTTTTTTCTTAAATTTGAGAAGCAACTACTGCAAAGTTGTGAAAAAAGACGAAGAAAATTGGGCTTTTCATTTTGATGATGATTACACCATGTTTAGGAACAATATACTTGTTCCTGTAATTGTTTTGTAATACTTTGATCAATCGGTCGGGAAAAAACGGTTCGATAGATCAACTTGAAAATTGACAGGGCTCTGGAGGTACATGAAGCTGAAAAAAAATCTGGCAACATTAGTCTTTCCATCAATATTTGTAAAATATTGGTAGATTCACAGAAAGACCATAAAAAGGCATTTTTGTACTTTTTTCAAATTAATATCACATTTTTTAAATTGTTTCAAATTAACGTTAAGGGTGAAAAAAATCTCAAAAATCAACGAAAGGATCTAGTAGGACATTTATTCAACTTTTCAAAGCTGCCCTTTAATTCCCCGTGCGATCATTGGCTGCTGAGTTATCGATTATCAAAGACAAAAGGATCTTTTTTCATTCAAAGTCGGACATCTCAAGAAAAAAATTGACGTAGAGAGACAAAAAAACAAATTGAAGCTGGAATAAACAAGCTAACTGACTTATGCATCGATTTATCTGATTGTGAAACAAAATTGCGAAGTCCGTGGGCCCTTGAAACAAAAAACAAAAAAATTTGGAACATTTTTTTCTCCCACTATTTCTTATGATTGCGCGATAACCGTAGTTCACAAAAATGTTTTGCCACACGATCTCGAAACTAGGAACTTGAAGCTTCAAAATGCTTTTTTTCATCTCGATACGACCATTTTTCACACTTCTTCATCACACTTTTTCACGCTTCAAAAATCACTTAAATATTGAAGAAAATTTATGTCCCTTTAATTTTTTCGCGTAGTGTGTTGCTTTGTTCTATGATTCTGTATGGAATATCGTACGATGAAGATCGACACAATAAAATATGTATTTTTATAGAATCGGTCGAGAGCTTTCCAAATTACTGGCAGTATATATGGGTGCAACATATCTCACTTGTATATTGGAATTCTGTTTCCTAGCCTTCGGAGTTATTACGGTGAGTAAGAATGAATTGCTTTCTTATTCATGTCAAGTTCCTTTTTTGAATACTGTGACGATGTCATGAATTCTCAATTTTATTCGCTATTATCAAAACAAAAATGTTAAAAATCCATTATTATTGATTAATATACAGTTCGGAAGTGCGAATATCGAAAAGGTCGCATACCTAGTGTACGTTTTTGCCTCCATAATACAAGTTTTTCTGCTCTGCTCGTCTATTCAAGACTTACTTATCGAGGTATTTGTTAAATCATCTCAGAAAATAGAGAAGCAAACATCAATTAAAACAGGAAACAAAAAATCTATACCATAGATGTTTTTGGGCATAGAGCACGTCGGTGACCGAAGATGCATTTCACGAAAATTGGTACGCGCGCAGCTATGCGGTGAAACAAATATTCTGCACGATGGAAGTGAGTAACCAAATGGAATGCCGATTGAGCGCCTACCGAATCGTTGATCTCGGCGTGCCCACATTGGCGTTGGTAAATAAATACAATTGTTATAAGTCATAAGTTCATCCTCTTATTATTGCAATTCATTTTTTTTTATCAAAATGAGCATCTGATTAACTTAATCACTTTTGTACTTTAGATTCTCAGCAAATCATACTCGGTCTGTCTCCTCCTCCTCAAAATTGATTGAGTTTTCCGTTTTCATCGAATAATTCATTGTACAGGTAGATATGAAAAAATCTAATAAATAACGATCCGTAAAGTTTATTTAGAGTAGAATTTCATTTGCACCCTACACTGAGAAAAAAGTCCATGGTATTTACGGAGCGTCAGGGGGGGGGGGGCAATGTTTGCGTTGCGTCACGATTTTAGGACTGCAAGAAATAACAACATTTCTGCATATTCAAGTTTTCGAATTAAAACTCGCGCGCAAATTTACCGCGGAAAGTTGACAGCTTTCCATATGAAATGTCAGTTAAGGGGACCACTCACTGTGCTAGAACTTGTACAGTAGCTTTCCCCGAAGCGACAGGTATTGGGAGTACAAATAAGTCTCCGCCGTTTTTTTTCTATAAAAAATTGGGCATTTATTGTGGAAGAACGGTACTTTATGTTTTATTTAAAGTATTATCCATCGCTAGCCACTACTTTTCCCCATCTTTCTGGCAGCATACAGATACCGCATCGGAAGAACAGTTTATCTTTTGAGCCTATCCACAAATCGACCCAATTTTTGGTATCTTCATACGATGTGAAGTGCTGGTCAGATAGGCCGTGCGTCATCAAGTGAAATAAATGAAAATCAGAAGGAGCAATGTCTGGTGAATACGGCGGTTGGGGTAAAACTTCCCATTTGGGTGTTGTGAGCAACCCTTTCTCTTATGCCTGGCGAGCAGCATTTCCCATGTGCAAAATCGGCTTTCAACTTTTCTCGGCTTCAGTTCATATGGAACCTAATTTCCTTGCTTTTGAATCATTCCCAACGATTTTAAACGATATGAAATTGCTTGTTCAGTCACTCCTAATGTAAGTGCAAGTTCTTCTTGCGTTTGGCACGAATCTCCAATAATGCTTCCAATTCCGCGTCTTCGTACACTTCCGGCCTTTCGTTACGTTCTTCGTCTTCGACGTCAAACTCACCATTCTTAAACGTTAGAAACCACTCACGACAACTTCTCTCGCTTAAAGCAGCCTCACCATATCCTTCTACAAGAAAATAGATGTGCTTCAGCTGCAGATTTCTCCAAATTAAAGAAATAAATCAAAAGTTCCCGCAAATGACGCTTATTCGGCTCAAAACTCGACATTTTCGCACGAAACAAATTATGTGGTGCTGATACAAAATCGCCAATATTTCAATGTTATGGTCTTGCCAGATGTCCTACCTTACGATATGACGTTCTACATCTGACAATTTCAACAATAACTTCCTGGTGGGGCCATCTTTTGTCAAACGGTGGAGAGTTATTCGTACTCCCAATATATTTAAACATGCGATTTGGGTGGCGTGTTTGACTATTTATTATACCAGAAGTAATTATTAACAATGAGTCAAAGATGTATGCGGCCGTGTTGATGACAAGTTGCTAGTTGAAGATTCGGCTTCCGTCCGGCCAATAGAGGTTTTCCAAGGTCAGCGATGGAAATAAGTGATGCTTTCTTACGTTTCGACCCTTTGGTTCGGGTCCTTTTCAGAAATTATATTTTTCTCTATAAAATTGATACACAGATTTTACAAATCAAGTTTGAAGGAATTAAATACACGAATGTTTTATGTTATGATTGTACTATAAAATTGTTGTGACGTTTTGTATAACTGTTATGTTAATTCCGTTTTGGTTATAACTATATTGATCTGATATGAATAAGTTCTTGTATTGGATTAATTCTTCTTATTCCTCGGTGTTAAAAATGAGTGATGTGTGAGAGTGTGGTTTATTATACGATGGAGTTATATAGAAATGAAATACGAGAAATGACTAACATCGATGTTGTTGATGTTTCTAGCTTTTGCTTATATTTGGAAGGTTATTTCAAAAGACAGTATTTTTGCTGGAGTATACTCAGTAGACGGAAGAGTTTATCGTTTTTTAGCGATTTTTATCATCTGTAAGGGATTAATAATTATAAGAAAATTTTGTGTTTTATTTGTGAAAAGTCAATGTACGTGATTGATTTGAAAGAAATGTTAATAAAGTATCAAATGACTGTGATGATTACCTGATGAGTTTAAGATTTTAATCTGTAAGGGATTAATAATGATAAGAAAGTTTTGTGTTTTATTTGTGAAAAGTTAATATACGTGATTGATTTAAAAGAAATTTTAATAAAGTATCAAATGACTGTGATGATTACCTGATGAGTTTAAGATTAACATTTTTTTTTCCAAAATAAACAAAAACTCAAAATTTACATTTCTCAGTTAAATATTGAGTTATGTGATCACAGAGAGTTCGAGAGAAACTGAGTGGTGTCTTAATTTCGTGAAGCTTATTAGAGTCTTTATTTTGCGAACCGGGGGACAAAGATCCTTTAGGCAGTAACGTGTCAAGAGAAATAAAATTGGTGCGTCATGTTAAGAGTATTTAAAATTAAATTATATTGTCAATAATTTTAAAATTGATATGTCAAGTAAAGTATTGTAAAATATTTTAATAGTTATATAATAGAGTTATAGATCGAGCTTAGTTTTTTATGTCAGTTCTAAAATTTATGGCGTTGGAGTGTGCCTTAATTTGGATCATTTCTAGGATTGGTCTTTTTTTAAGCCAATTTTCATTGTTTAAAATTTTTACATTGTCGAAATGAAAGTCATGTTTTTGTTCTATTGCATGTTGTGCTAGGGCTGTGTATATTGTGGTAGTATGTTTTAGGCTATTTTTGTGTTCTTTTATTCCGGTTTCAAGCTATCTTTTGGTTTGGCCAATGTATGTGGCATTGCAATCATTACAATCGATTTTGTAAATTATGTTGGATTTTTGGTTGTTATTAATTTTGTCTTTGGTAGAGCCAGTAATCGATAAAATGTTGTGTTTATTGTTTGTGACTTATGTTATGTTGTATTGTTGGAAAAGACGAATTAGTTGATGATGGATGTTTTTTGTGTAAGGAAGATTTATTAGTCTGGAAGAATCAAAATTGTTGTTATTCTTTTTTTGATTGTTGATTGTGGAACGCCGATGTTTTGTTATTTTTTCTGTGAAAGAGATCGGATAGCAATTTTGTGTCATTGTGTTACTAATAAGTTTAAGATTTTCTTTGTGAAATGAAGGATGAGATAATTTTATTGCTGTGTCAACTAGCATGTAAATTGTGGCGTTTTTTGGAAAGTGGGTGGTGTGAAAAGAAATTTATGAATCTGCCTGACCAGGTTGGTTCCCTATACCAATTTGTGATAATTGAATTTTGTTTATGGATTAAAAGTATATCAAGAAACGGGATTTTTTTGTCTACTTAATTTTTTGATGTAAATTATAAATTTGGGTTATATGAGTTAAAAATCTTTTTGGTGGATTCAATTTTGTCTGTTGGTAGAGCAATAATAATATCATCAACATATCTTTTATATAGTGGTAATGAAAATTTTAATTTTTCCAGACAATTTGTTTTAAGATCAATCATGTCGATGTTAGATAGTATTGGAGCCAGAGGTGAGCCCATTGGTAACCCTGAGATTTGTTGGTAAATTTTATTTTGAAATGTAAAGAAAGTTGAGAACATGATGTATTCTAT
The DNA here is from genome assembly GCA_964007375.1 of Ophion obscuratus. Lineage (NCBI taxonomy): Eukaryota > Metazoa > Arthropoda > Insecta > Hymenoptera > Ichneumonidae > Ophion > Ophion obscuratus. The sequence goes on along the minus strand of OZ023321.1, from coordinate 45,883,220 downwards.
GGCTTTAATTATTTCGTTTAAAGGAAATGTTTTTGAAAATAGATTTGATCTTTTTTGAAGGCTTTGAATAACAAGTTGTAATGGGATGTTGGTATAGAAAGAAACAACATCAAACGAGACCAATTTGTAGTTGAGTGAAATTGACATGTTAGAAAGTGAATGTTTTAGGTAGAAACTATCTTTGACGTGTGAATTAGTTGTATTGCTTAATTTAGAAAGTTTAGATTGTATAAATTCAGCTAGTTTATGTGTGGGACTATTTATTGATGATACTATTGGACGAAGTGGATAATTGTATGTATGTATGTATTCCTTATTTGTGTCCCCGTAGGGTTCCAAAGGACTCCCGTTTACAATCGTCTTTACATCTTTATAATCGCTCTTAACCTATTTATCTTACTTAACCTACTTAAGCCCCGCCGCATATGCCCACACTCGCACTCGTTCACGACACTGCGCAAATGTCGCTTTGACATTGGTGGGCACGTGTGTGTCCGCGATTGCTTTCACGAGTCGTACATCAGTTCCTCCATTTTGCAAAACTCGCGACACTGCCACTCGAAAACAATGTCTCGGTCACCTAGCCGACACGCGCGTACACGCTCATGTACGTGCCTGCGTCGACACGTGAGAGCAAATGCGGAGTTTTGTACTGCGCCATAAAATACTGCCACTCGCACACGGCTCGTGACGGCCAATGCGAGTGTGGGCATGTGCGGCGGGCCTAACCCCACTCCGCCACGCTCCATCTCTCCGCCGCCTCCCCCATTCCGCTTTATTTTCTTTTCACGCAATTTTCCGCCGGGCCTTTCTTTCCCTCTTTTCCCTCTTTCGCTCCATTCCTCTTTCATTCCCTTCTTCCTCTCCGACTCTCCTCCTTATTTCCCTTTCCCCTTCTCCTCTCCGTTCCTCCAGCTCTTTCATCCACGCCTCTCCTCTACCGCCCTCGTTCAGTATCTCCCTTATCCTCTCGCTTATTCCTCTTTCCTCTCCGCTCCCCCCTCCACACCTGTCCAGCACGTGTTCCCACGATTCTACCTCTTCCCCACATACCCTGCATTCCCTGTCTTCCTCTGCCTCCCAGTATCTGCCTTCCTTCATCTCATTTCCTATTCTGAATCTCGCTATTCTCCTGTACCTCTCTTCTCCCCATCCTGCCTTCAAATACCGTGGGACCTCTCTCGTTCTCACTTCCTTATACCAGCGGTTGTATCTCGACTCTCTTATGTTTTCCCAACTCTCCCTTTCCTGGCTCTCCCTGTCCTCCTTCTCCTTCCTTTCATACCCCACACTTTCTCGCTCCTGCCTCCTCTCTTCCGCTTCCCCCTGACCCTCCTAAACTCTTCCCTGCCTTTCTCCCATCTCGCTCTTCCCTGCACCCCCCTTCCCTCTCTTTCCCTGATTTCTCCCCAGCACCTCCTTGCACACTCACTCCCCCCTCCCTTTCTCAGCTTTCCCCCGAAATTCCATGCCCTCCTCCCTGCCCTAGTTCTTATTTTATCTCTCTTCATTTCCTCCCTCACCAAATACCCCGGTGTTCTCCATTCTATCCCCAGTGTCCATCTCAAAAACCTATCCTGTACCCCTTCCATTGCCGCTCTTTCCTCCCACCCCCAAATCTCCGCCCCGTACCCCATCACCGTCCAGACCAGCGTGTCGAACAGCCACAGTCTCCTTCCCACGTCTTTGCCGAATTCCCTTTTCCCTATTCCCCATACCTGCTTCATTACTTTACCCGCCTTTTTCACCCTATCCTTAATGTGAGCTTCCTGTCCCCCGTTCCTCCTGAATACATATCCCAGATATCTGAATTCCTTCACTTCCTCCAACCTTTCCCCCCTCCATTTCCACTCTTTTTTCTTGTACCTCCCCCCTCCTTTCCTAAACCTCATTACCTTCGTCTGTCCCACATTCACCTCCAGCCTTTTCCTCTCAAAGTATTTCTCTAGTCTCCTGATCAAATTCTCCATCTCTTCCTCTCTTTCCGCTACCACCACCACGTCGTCCGCCTATGGTAACGAGTATATTTTACTCTCCCCTACCTTGACTCCCTCTACTCCCCCTTTCTAAGCTCTGCCTACAAATCCGCTGTCAGCAGGTTCAACAGCAGCGGGCTCAGCGGACATGCCTGCCTAACTCCTCTCTCCGTCCAAAAGGCTTCTCCTGTCTCCCCCCTGCTTTCACTCTGCTCCTTGTCTCTTCGTATATCTCCTTTGTCCTTTCTCTTAGTCCCTTTCTTATCCCTCTCTCCTCCATCGCCTTCTACAACTGCTTCCTATCCACCGTATCGAAGGCCGCTCTCAAATCTATAAATATCGCTACCAGTTTATCCTTCCTTTTCCCCACCTGCTTTCTTATGATGTAATTTAGCACGTATATGTTGTCCATCGTTCCCATCCCTCTTCTAAAACCCGTCTGGTTTTGTGGCACCGCCCCTATCGCTTCCGCTTCTTCTTCTAATCTTTTCGCTAATACTCCCGCATACACCTTGTATAGCGAGGGCATCAACGTCACCCCCCTATGCTCCTCTACTCTGGTCCCTTGCCCTTTTTTCACTATTGGGACTATTATCCCCTCCTTCCATTCCTCTGGCCAACCCTCCCCTGTCCACACCCTTCTACATATCACCCAGGCCCATTCCATCGCCTTTCCCCCTCCCCATTTCCACGCTTCATTTGGTATTTCATCGCCTTCCATTGCCTTTCCCTCTTTCAGCCTTCCCACCGCCCTTCTCAGTTCCTCCTTTCCTAGTTCCTCTTCCGTGTTCCCGTTTCTCTGTCTCTCTTCGCCCTTTCTCCCTCCTTTTTCCTTCCCTCCTAATAGCCCTATACAGTACCTTTTCCATTCCTCTCTCTCTATCTTTTCATTTATTCCGCTTCTTTTCTTTCTCCCTCTATTTACTATCTCCCACACCTTTTTCTCAGTCCTTGCCTCCGCTACCTCTCTTATTCTTCTTTCTCTCTCCTCCTCTTCTTTCCTTTCACATAACTCCCCGTACTCCCTCTTCCTCACCTTGTACGTCTCCTTTGTGCCCTTTCCTTTTCTCCATCTCCTCAACTCCGCTCTTACCTCCCCCTTTTTTCCCCTACATTCCTCGTCCCACCATCCCTCCCTCGTCTCTCTTCTCTCTCTACCCCCTTCCGCCTCCCCCGCTTTCATTGCTTCTTTCAGTTTTTCCATAATTTCTTTTACCGTTTGTTGTAACTCTCCCCCCTCCACTCCCGTCTCCTCTATTCTTCTCCCGTAGCCCTCTTTAATTTTTTCCGACCACCTTTCGCTTCCTGCCCTTCTTTGCTTCTTCTTTTGCCTTTTCCTTTCCCTTTTCCCTCTCTTTATTGTTACTATTAGTGGGTGGTGATCTGACTCTACCCTATTTCCTACCCTCATATTCTCCACCCCTTCCCTTGTTTTCCTATCCCCCATCACATAATCAATTACCGTGTCCCCTCTCCCCCCTGTGTACGTAAATTCTCCTTCCTCGTCCCCTTCTATATTCCCGTTAAAGATTTCCCACCCTGTCTCCTCTATCATTCTTATTAATTTCCTTCCTTCCGTGTTTATTTTCCTATCCTTTGATTTCCTCCGTTCCTTCTCCGCCTCCCTATCCTCCCTACCTCCTCCTCCCTCCTCTCCTGTCCGCGCGTTGAAGTCCCCCCCCCTACTCACACCTGCCCTTCCTTCTCTTGCCTTTCCATCCATTCCTTCAGGCTCTTCACTTTCCTTTCGATATCGCCATTCACGTATACCGCTATTATTGTCCATGTGTCCTCCCCTGCTTTCACCTTCACCGCCATTAACCCATCTTCCTCCCTCCTCCCTTCCTACTTTTCTGCCTGCATTTCCTCCCTCACTCCGTGATCATTCCTCCCATGGCTCTCCCCTTCTTATTCCTTTTTTGCTGTCCATTTCACTGTCCATGTGAACCCTCTCGGCAACCTCCCTCTTATTCTTTCCCATCCCTTTTCCTCTATCCAGGTCTCCATCATCATTATCACCTCCCATTCTCCCAGTCCCTTCCAAATTCGCGGGGCCTGCCACATTCCAGAATACCACCCTCCATCTGCGCCCTTCCTTTTCCCTCCTCTCCCTTTGCCTTCCCTCTTATTCCCCCCTCTATACTAGTTTTTTGGTACTTCCCCTCTCCCCCCCTCTCCCCTCATCTCCTGCCTCCCTCCCTCTCCTCCCTCTATTTCTCTCCCCTTTCCTCTCCAATCTCTCAATCTTTCGCTTCTTTCATCCCAGAACCACGTGGTCCCTTCTAGAATCACCTTCCCATACCCCACTTTTACCCTTTTTCCCCTCCTTTCTTCTTCTTCCCCTACCCTTCTCAGTTTCCACTGCATCTTTCTTTCTTCCCACATCAGGTCATCCTCTGTCTTTTACTTTCTCCCTCTTAATTCCCTCTTCTTCCTCATAACCTCTTTCTTCCCCTCTACGTTTTCCATTCTTACTTCAATCATTATCTCTTTCCTGTGTTCTACTCCTTTCCCTATCTCTCTCACCTCCTCCACCCTCCCTTACGCTCCAATTCTCTCCATCAATTTCTCCATCGTCTGCTTTATTGTCCCCTGCTTTGTTGCCCCCTTTACTATGAAGTTCCTTCATCTTTCCACTCTTTCTCTCATCTCCATTTTCCTTTCCATTTCCCTGACTCTTCTTTCCGTCTGTACTCCCCTCTCCTTCTCCCCCGTTTCTTCTCTCCCCCCTCTCCTCCTTCCCCTCCCCATTTCTCTCTCCAGCTCTCTTAATCTCTCCCCTATTTCTTCTATTTCCTTCTCTTGTTTTTCCACCTTCATCACCCTCCCTTCCACTTCCCTTATCCTTTTCTCCATCGCCTCATTTTCCCTTCTCCATCTTACCTCCGCCTGCTTCATCCCCCCCCCCCCTCATCCTTCCCAGTTCTTTCTCGACTTTTCTTCCTTTCCCCTTGACCTCCGCCATATCCCTTGTAACGTCCTCCCTCATCTCCTTAATCATTTTTTCGATATTACCTCCCTCCTGTGTCCCTGTCTCCGGCGACCGCTGCACCTTCCTGCTTCTCAGGAAGGCTTCCTTTCCCTCCTGCTCCTTTTCCTCCATCTGCACCCTCTTCCTTTTCCATAGATCACTTATTTCTCCTACACTCGTGCTCCTTTTCATCCTCAGCCTTTCCGCGTTCGTCTTTCTTCCCTTTCTCCTTACTATTTCCTCCTCCTCTCTCCCCTCCTCACCCGTTCGTCCAATCTCCTCTTCGCGCTGCGCCCTTCCCCTTGCCGTGTCGCACAATCCTTCCTTCTCCTTACCCGCCGAGCCGCTTTCTCTCCTCTCTGTCTTACCGTCCTACCTGTCTTTCTTACCCGTCGGTCCGCTTTCTCCCCTCTCTGTTTTACCTTCCTGCCTTTCCTTCTTCCTTTCTCCTTCTGCTTCCTATCCACTCCGTTCTGCCGCCACTGTTCTCTTGTCTCCGCGCGCCTTCCTCCTTGCTCCACCCCGCTCTACCTCACCGCCGCTCATCCGTCATTCTTTCGTAACCTCTTTTCTCACCTGTTTTCCTTCTTTTTCTCTCACTTTGTCCTGCTCCCTGTGTTGCTACCTTTCTACTCGTATCTCTTTCTTCTGCTTCACCTGTTCCCGCACTATCACTTTTTTCCTGATCGCCACGTCCTCACCTTTCTCCGCTTTTCTTTCGCCGTTTTCTCACTTTCGTTCACTCACACTCATACCGGAAACGGTAGTCCAACGAAGTGGATAATTATTTTTATGAATTTTTGGCAGACAATAGAGACGAGATAGGTTGCAATTTTCAGCTTTTAAGTATTTGAATTTTGTTTCATCAATGATTTTTTGGGTTTTCCATCTAGAGAGAATATTGTTAATGCCTTTTTATAGAGTGTTGATGGGATTTCCATTTGTTAATTTGCAAGTTGAGGAATCTGCGAGTAAATTATGAGGTTTTGTAATGTAATCTGATTTGTTAAGAATGACTGTTGAATTTCCTTTGTCAGCTCGTGTAACTAAAAGTTGAGGGTTGTTTTTTAAGAATGAGGACGTGTGTTTTACAATTTGATTAGTGTTGGAAAATGATGTTGGAATATTTATTTTGTTTTAGATTTTAGTGAATCTGGTTCTAATTTCGATTTGTCTAGGTTTGTCGAGTAAAAAATCCAATTTGGACTCACGTTCGGAGATTTATTTCTGGATATGAGTTTTTATGTTTGAGAGTTTGAGGTAAGGAAAACAAACATTTTCACCAGAGACAAGATTGTGGAAATGTGTACCGGAATATCAATGTTGGGGAGATTTATAAGCCATTTTTTCCTTTTATTTAATGTGATTGTCGAAATTATATTATTCAGACGATCAGTGGAAAGATTATTATTTGTGTCCTGTTGTCTATTAGTAAGAGTTGAGTATAAGATGTTTTGATTTTGTGTTGTTTGATTTATGTTTTGATAATTTAGGTGATGTACATTGTTTTGGTTCAGATGTGTTTGTGATGATATTGTTCTTAAAAATTCGTCATGATTAAAAAAGTGAAGATGTATGTTCTTGGTTCGTTGAAATCTAAGATTTCGGAGTTTTGTTGGTGTTTTTCCAGGAAAACAGTATTTACTTCCATAAATACTGTCTTTTGAAATAACATTCCAAATATAAGCAAAAGCTAGAAACATCAACAACATCGAGGTTAGTCATTTCTCATATTTCATTTCTTTATAACTCCATAGTATAATAAACCACACTCTCACATATCACTCATTTCAAACACCGACGAATAAGAAGAATTAACGCAATACAAGAACTTATTCATATCAAATCAATATAGATATAACCAAAACAGAATTAACATCACAGTTATACGAAACGACACAACAATTTTATAACACAATCGTAACATATCATTCGTGTATTTAATTCCTTTAAACTTGATTTGTAAAATTTGTGTATCAAAATTTATAGAGAAAAATATAATTTCTGAAGAGGACCCGAACCAAAGGGTCGAAACGTAAGAAACCATCACTTATTTCCATCGCTGACCTTGGAAAACCTCTATTGGCCGGACTGAAGCCGAATCTTCAACTAGCAACTAGTAATTATTAACTTCTATTACAGACTCAACAATACAGATATGGTTAAGTCAGTGCTATCATAAAATCGGCGCACAAACACTATCGTTGTATACTGTACGTTAGGTTTTGTCCCGGTCAAACATCTACTATTCTATTCTAGTTTGTACAATCCATATGATTACCATTAGCGTTTGTCGAGTATACTTTGTTAGAAGACCTGATGACTAACAAAGTATACTCGAAATTCAATATCATTATGGTAAGAATTATGGTAATGTTTACTTATTGCGAAGACCCAAATTGTTTGCAGTTGGAGCAACGACGACTTAATAGTTCTAAGAACTACGCGTGTCTCACAAACTGTTACATAATATGTTTGTGGCATTGCAAAAATATATCAATTCAATACTTCCTCTTGTAGTTCACCTTCTATTCTTGCAGTATACATATTACTACGCATATAGCAGGTCGTATCATATAATATGGAACAAATGACAATTATATGGTACAAAACTATTGCGATGCGCCGAAAATTCATTTAAGCAGTGACTTATATTATCGAAAAACGATTTATGCAAAATCTCACCTAACTCGGAGGGTAATAGTTATTCGGAAGTACAGCCGGAATTACCTACAGCCGGAAAACCTGTTATGCCATTTCTGCCATCAAGATGCCACAAGCACTCGATAGCGCAGTGGCACTGTGCGTAGGATAGGCAGGTAGGTTGTAGGTTCGATTCGATGTGTAGGCGAAATATTTTATTCGTAATGAATCATTACAGGAGGTCAGAAAGTGACGAATTATAATTAAAACATCATTTAGGTACAACTCTCAGTTCAGTATTTTATATTGGATATATGAAATATTCTATGCATTTAGTAGACGAGCATTAATACCTTCAACCAACATCCATGTAGTGTAGAATAAATGATCGAATAACCCACAAAATCCGCATAGTATCTTAGTAGTCGTATCTTATAATATGATACAAATCACTATAAACATCATTGTAAGTCACTAGCAATACTTTTAATTAATTCATATATTACCGGGAATGTATATAATTCAGGAATTACATACAATTCCTAGGCATTTTTGGTTAACTTAATAACTGGTCCAAGGAAATGTATGAAATTCATGAGCACATGTGATATAATAACATTTTTGAGCGAAGTACCGATCGGGTTGAAATTTCTCACACTAGTGTTTCACGAACCCCACCATTTCGCACGTACATCCGAGGTGCCCTGCACCCACACCAGTGTTCTACGCACCTCACGATTCTACACGCATATCCGAGGTGTCCTGCACTCACACTAGTATCCCACGCACCCCACCATTCGCACATAATGGCGAGCGCGATAATGAATTTCACACATGTCCGATTACTACTTCGGATATGCATTCAATTCCTGTGAAATGGGTCTATTCAAATTTATTTAACACATTTCCTGAGCATCGTAGGTATTAAATATATTTCCTAGGAATCATATATTGTGACGAGTTTAACACATTTCTTGTAACAGATATATATTTTCGTTCTTTTCACTATTAGAATTTTGAGGCAGTAAATATTTGACAGTGTCAGAGAATATATATTTATGAAAACTTACTATATTATATAGCATTGAACAATGAACGTATGCTTATAAAATTAGTGGTTGCGGTTAACATTTGTGCATTATTTATGCAACTGTTGAAATAATATTAAGCTGTACTATGCATTTGGTAGTTACTCTGGCTATAAAATATTATTATCCCTTCAGAGATAAAAAATACAGTCAAAATATAGTTGAAAACACCATAGATTTCTCTCAGTGTAGGTCACCAACACATGATCAAGTACGCACGCTGGATGAATGGTGTGCAAAAAAGTATCTTACAGTGTTCCATGGGTCTTATAAAGTGTCTTGTGTTCACAGATAAGAATCGGTAGATACACTAGATCCTCGATTCGGAGAACTTAGATTCACGCGCCAGACCTCACTATACGGGCCCGGATCACTATGTGCGGCATGGTGGGAGAAATGCTGCGCCGAGGGCAGCACCATTAGATGCGAGATCAGCTTTGCAGAGTAAACTAGCTCAATTTACGTACGTGCAAAGCGATGCCGGGTTCGCCACTGTGTCCGGAATTGAGGTCGTATCGTATGCAAGATACGGATTCCACAAAGACATTCCACAGGCCCTAAATTTCTATTACAGTCAACTCTAATCTATTTTGCCGCTAACCATTTTGCACCGCCGGCTATTTTGCCAAATGACGACTAGTTATTTGTCCGACTCGTCCTTCCCCTAATCCCCACTGTATGACCATAGCTATGCTCGCAGCTGCAATCACCGTGGGGCGTTGTTGCTATCGACTCTATAGTGGAACGCGCCTCACGCCGCAAAATAAACAGCGGTCGTCGGGCCCAGCTCGGCAAAATACGTGAAAGTTGAGTGTGATACTTTTTCTCATCAATGACAATGAAGCAAATAAAATTAGGCTGAACAAAGTTTGTTTTACACCAGAGTATATCGATAAAAAGCGTCTCGTGAATTCATTGATTTTCGAGTATTTGTTGTTATACAATATACTTTCCTATTTCTAATTCCCAAGACCTCCTCCCTAAAGTATTTCCTGAAGCTACTCTTTCCTAATACTCTGGTACACTGAGCGCAACAACTGAAGAATCCCTTTTCTTTCGCCAAAATTTCAACCTTTTTGAAAAGCTACATTTCCGTGAAAAATAATTGCAGAAGAGGAGGGGGACCTGTCGGGGGTAGCCGGCATTGGAGAAAGGGGGGTGGCGTAGAGTTCGGCCGCTCGAATAGGGCGTCGAACTCGGCCTTGTTGAATTCGCCCGTGTTCTCCGCTGGGGCTGGGGAGCGAGGAGTTGGACAGAGGATGGGAGGAGGAAGGGGGATCTTGAACTGGGTCATCGGTGCGATGGTCTTTTCGGTGGCTGGTGGCAGGTTGACCCTTCTGCCGCGCGGGGGTAATAGTCCAGTCAAATTACCGAAATAAATAGTCGTGGGTCCCGACATGCCAAGCGACGCGTACCCCGACGCTAGAGACCGGGGCCAATGCCTCTCGCAGAGTCCGGTCGCGACGCGTCGCTGGGTCGTGTGTTTTGGGCATATGATGAAATTTAAGGAAAAAAGGGGAAAAAATAATTTATTTATTTATTCATTTATTATAATCTTTATTTATATACAAGCGAAATTTGGCGGAGGGGAGTGCGTAGTCCGGGGTAGGGGCAAAAATTATTCATTATAATATTTAATGATATACAAGCGAAATTTGGTAGAGGGAAGTGAGTAGTCCGTGGACGGTGTTTACGCGAACGGAGTTGCGGAATACTGGGGGGGGGGGTGTCCCCTTTGCACCTTTTTGGAGATCGGGGGGGGGGGGGGTGCGATACCACCTGCTTGGTGATGTGCCTCAAAGATGATGAGAGGAGGTTGCCGTATACCTTTTCGGCAGTGCTGCCAGACTGCGCGTAAAATCAACCCCCACTCTGGGTCTTTGCGCGCACAATACAACCATAAGTATCTCGTGTCTGTGAGCGAGCGGCGATCGTGTCGTTCCGGAACAGCCCGAGGATACCCGAAGTTCTCTCATCGCGTGGTCGATAGGCTGTACCAAAATATGCAAGTTGAGCGCGTTTATGTGTGTCTTAGCCAAAACCGAGCCTCGGAGGAAAAATGCAAATTGAACTTGAGCTGCTCAAGTTGAGCACGCGGGATGACGTCACGCGCGGATCTTTCCAATATTTTCAAGACTTTTTTTCTCGATGCTCTCGGTTATCAATTGAAAATGGAAAATTTTTCACGCATCCTTATTGATTTTTTTTTAATTAATAAGTTTAATGAAATGTAATAATAAAGAATAATTCAACCAAATTTTCCTTTTAACAAATTAGTGAAGATTTATGTATAACCCGAAAATTGTATTTGATTGGAATTTCTGTACTTCGTGGTACAACGAAAATCTGAAAAAAATTAACCATAGTTGGCATGCTATAAACAACAGTTCTCAATTATAATATTGTCCAAAAGTTATTAACAAATCGATTAAACAAATAAATATTCAACAATTTTGTAGTAAGTTTTTTTCTTAAACAAATAGAATTCATTTTTTTGAATGCATATGCATTTTTTCATAATTTTCTTATATTTTTGAAAATCCTATTTTGAAATGTTTAGAATGGCTGTATTTTTGGCCTAAAGGATTTGAGACTTTGCAAAGATGACGATAAACCGGTTTGCAAAAACATACACACAATTTGCAGTTTTTTAATTTACATTTCAGAATGTTTTTTTATAATATTTTTATAATATTATGCAGAATACAGTATCTGCATAAATATTAATGAAAACTTTACAGAATATTCATCAAATGTCCTTTTATTATATATTTCTTACATAAATAAATAAATATTAACTGTGTCGTCACCAAAAATATCGAAGAAATGCTTCTTTTTTATAGCGAATTAACCATACTCTGCCCCTGTTCGGGATTCCGCCTCGCCTTACAAGCGGGGCGAGCTTCCCGATCGGCTCGCGCCGAGGCAGCACCTCGTGGGCGCTCTCACCTTGCCTCAGAGCGCATGCTCTGCTGGACGCGTGCCGGCCGGCACGCGAGAGCGGCCATCTTCATCTTTCTGTTTCGTTCTGACCGTGCTCTGCGACACTTCGCTGCTGGTTACGTCCAAGTTTTCTTTTAACCGCCCCGCTGTTAAACCCGCACCGCTATCGCAATCGTAATGTGAATTAACGTGTGCACTCTGCACTCGTCACCCGCACGATTGGCGTATAAGAGGCAATCGCTACCCGCTAAGTCTACATCGCATTTCCGTATATTTAAGCTCACCGCGTGGCCTGGCCAAGACCGCGTGCGTCATCAAATTTCCACATAACCGGCCATTTCTCTACAGTCGTGAGATATCGTTACGAGATCAATAAAATCAGTGCGCGATCTCCGACTCGTCTACACCGCCTCGCTTTATTGTAAAACCGCTCGTTCACCCGCAACAATTCTTAAAACATTGACTCCTGACTCTCAATAAACAGACAAGCGGATCCCGCGCAAACACATCGCGTCTTCGAACAACCTTTATTTTCCACCGTGTGCACGATCCTTAACATCCCGGCATTATTTCACTCATTCCGCAACATTTTTTGGTCCTTCGAGCCGGATCGTGCCACCTGTGATTTCGCGAGTGTTTTCGCGAGTGAAAAGTTCGCGAGTCTAAACTCTGTGCGTCGCGAGACCACGTGGCAACTCGGCCAATTTGAATCGGCCAACCACTGTGCCGCGCTCGGGAATCTCCCACCTCTCGCTCGTGTCGACGTGGCCAACCACTGCACTCGGTGACAGTCATTGGCCACTTAGCGGAAAAATTCGTTTTCTCCACGCCGCCGCGTGTCTCGCGCCATTGTTCGCGATCAGCGGTGCGTCGCCTCGCATTTTCGAGTTTTCTTCGGCGAGTTCGCGAGTTCGGACGATTCTCGCGAATTTCCGTCGATTGTGTCGCGCTCCTTTAATCTCTCGCTGTTCGTGACAGTACGTGATCGCCGCGGCAGTGAATCGCAACAACGCGATTCCTCTCAGATTTTCCCGCCTCGCGTGTGCGCGCTCGCGACGGCCATTGCTCTCGTGGGCACGTCGCTCTCGATCTCGGTCTCTCGAGACTTCGACCGCCATTTTGAGCGGTGTCGCACTCACCCCGCGCAGTTTCGTATCTCGTGCGTCGCGCGTCTCCCGGGTTTCGTTGTTCGAGTGCGCGTCGTGCAATCAAGACACTAGCCCGCCATGTCGAAACCGTCATCCGGCCGCACGACGCCCGAGGTCACCGTCGACCAAGGCTCGCCGGCGAACCTCACGACGAAGCCCGAGACAGAGGCCCCGCCGCTTCTAAGAGAATCGGCCGACCAGGGTTTGCTCGCTCCTCCATCAACCTCAAGCGATCCATCTCCGGAAACTGCGCCGGCGCGCTCTGGCGGCGAACGATCGTCCCGCCAAAACTCACCCGCTCGGCTTCCGACTGACCTCGCGGTCAAATACAAAACGCAACTCAGCCGACTGGACTGCATCCAGTCGATTTTGGCTGAATCCGTCGAGGATTGGTCTCTCGACACCGTGGAGGACCTTCAGGTCGAAATCGACAATGTCGAGGCCATCCACGCAGAGTTCAAGGAGACGCATCGGTACTTTGAACTCCACTGGCCCGCCAAATTCATTGACCACGAGTACTTCCGGAATGACACCCACGGTACCGAAGCCAAGCTGCACCGCAAGTGCTTAAAAGCACTCAGCAAACTGCGCGCTCAGTTCGTGGTACCAGACTCAAGCCAGCAGCCCGCACCGGAGTCCAAGTGCGAGCCAAAACTCCCGGACATCCAACTAAAGACCTTCAGCGGTGAGTACGCAGACTGGCCCGGCTTCAAGGAAATGTTCGGAGAACTCATAATGAAGAACTCTCGTATCTCCGACATCGAGCGCCTCCATTATCTTCGCAGCTGCATGTCCGCTGGACCAGCCGAACTCATCGCCAACTACCCGCTGATGGGTAGTTCGCTCAAGCCATCGTGGCAAACGCTGGTCGCCCGCTACGACAACAAGCGCCTCTTGATTGAGGCGCAACTGGACAAATTGTGCAGCCTACCTAAGCTCACAAAAAAATCCGCAAAAGGGCTTTTCGCACTCATCTCACAAGTCTCCGAGGCGTGCAAGGCACTCGATTCATTGGGAGTGGTCGAGAATCTAGGGGGAGCCATTCTCGTTCACCACGTGTGCCATCAGCTGGACACCGCCACGCGGGAGGCCTGGGAGAATTCCCTCGGCTCTTCATCCGAGTACCCGAGCTTTTCCAAGCTCGAAGAGTTCTTGAACGTTCGAGCTCGAGCACTCGAACGGATCGAGACTACCACGCCAACGGCTTCGAGCTCGCTGTCCGCTTCCAAACCGGTCAGCGCTCATCACGCATCCGCACAACAGGGCTCTGCTAAACCGCTTCGTGACCCGCGCGCGTATCACTGCGACTGCTGTAACGGGTCGCACTATATCATCACGTGCGCGAAATTCAAGGCACTCGACTTAACAGGACGCCGCAAGATCGCGTCCAACTGCCGGCTGTGCTTCAACTGCCTTGGCAGGCACAGCTCGGCCGCCTGCAAGTCGACCAAAACGTGCCATTTCTGCGGTGCAAAGCACCACACGATGCTCCACGAGGAGCCAAGCCGCAAATACAGCGCCCCCGCATCAAGCGAGCCGAAGCCCTCATCATCCGCAACCTCGCAGTAGGCATCAGGTGCAATCGTCAAAACCGCTGACGTGCCTCGCACTCAAACCTCAACCGCTAGCGTGCCTTGCACTCACCACACAACGCTGCTTGCCACAGCACTCGCAACCGCACTCTCGTTATCCGAAAACACGAGAGCGCGTGTTCTCGTCGATCCGGGATCAGAACTGTCCTTCGTCTCGGAACAACTCGCCAAAAAACTCAAAGTTCGTCGTCATCAATCCGCAATCCCAATCATCGGCATTGGAGGAGGAACAACAACGCAAACGCAAGGAATGGCAACAATAACATTGCGCTCGCTCCATTCCACCGCCTCAACATCGGTCGACGCTCATATTCTGAGGAAATTGACCTCGGTGCTACCATCGTTCCACTCCGCTAGGCAGACGTGGCCCCACCTGAACAACTTGAAGCTGGCTGACCCAGACTTCTTGGAGCCACGCTCTGTCGACCTCATTCTCGGCGCCGATGTGTACGGGCAGATCATCAAGCCCAACATCGTCAAGCAATCACCGACAATGCCGATCGCTCAGCTGTCAATCTTTGGTTGGCTAGTCCTGGGCCCTGTGCACTCATTCAACTCTCCAGTGTGCACTTCCAACCACGTAAGTACGCAAACCAGCAACGATGAGCTGCAAATTCTCCTCTCCAAGTTTTGGGTTCAAGAGGAACCGCCGTCAGATGCAGAAGGAGCTCTCACGCAAGAAGAACAAGAGTGCGAAGACCACTTCAAGTCTACGCACTCTCGAGACTCCACGGGCCGCTACACGGTGCGGCTCCCTCTGAAATCGTCACCCGCAGTATTAGGGGACTCGTACCCCGCAGCTCACTGTTGTCTCAAGCGCACTCTTCGCAAACTGCAGAAGAACGACTCCTACCGAGAACTCTACAAGAACTTCATGCACGAGTATGAAGCACTCGGCCACATGGTTCAGATCTCCGAACAATCATCTATCCTCCCGCATCGAGGTGAGCATACCGTTGGTGATGCCGCTGGTGAGATGACCTTGGCACCAGTTGGTTTACAACCAGCCGGAGGGTTGAGGGTCTCATCCGGTGGTTCATCGGCACAAGCTCATCCTCACGGGGTGTATTACCTGCCGAACCACGGAGTTCTCCGACCCGACAGCACTACAACAAAACTTCGGGTGGTCTTCAATGGGTCCTGTCCAACGTCATCTGGACAGTCATCATGCTCTCAATGACATCATGCACACATCATGCACACTGGACAGAATCTGCTTCTGGACATCACCGACGTGCTCACGTGGATTCGTCATCATCGCCACATCTTCGCAACGGACATTACGAAGATGTACCGACAAATCAACGTGCACGACGACGATTGTGATCTCCAACGCATCCTGTGGATCAACGACGACGCCACAGAAACTCACTTCAAGCTCAAAACGGTGACGTATGGAACAAGAGCCGCTCCTTTCTTGGCCGTACGAGTCCTTCTCCAACTCGTAGAGGACGAAGGACACCGCTTCCCTTTGGCTATTCCATCGCTGCTCAAGGGACGTTACGTCGACGACATTTTTGGCGGAGCGGACTCCGTCGAACAACTAATCGACATCGCTCACCAACTCAAAGAGCTGTGCCACGCGGGAGGGTTCCCGCTGGCCAAATGGCAATCAACGCATCAAGATTTGCTTTCGGCAATCTCCGCAGATGAGGCACCCGCTTCCACAATATCATTTGACGATTGCTCGACCAAAATACTCGGGCTAAAATGGAACGCTCAAACTGACGAATTCACATTCGCAGCTCGCTTTTCTAAGACCGCAAAGGCAATCACGAAACGCCAAATCTTATCTGAGGTAGCTCAGATTTTTGATCCACTTGGTTTCATCTCCCCAGTGACGATTCGAGCTAAGGTTCTTCTCCAAGAACTGTGGCTGCAAAAAATCAGCTGGGACGACTCACTGCCACCGACCATCGTGTCAAGGTGGCTCGCCATCAGAGAAGACTTGCAACAATTGGCCAAAATTTCCATCCCACGATGGTTCAACACGTGGAGCAACTTCACTGTTGAACTCCATGGCTTCTCTGATGCATCGCAGCTCGCGATGTCCGCAGTTGTCTACCTAGTAGTCAACTCTCCGTCCACTGGCGTCTCGTCAACTATCGTTTGCGCAAAAACGCGAGTCACCCCGCTTAAACAACTAACCATCCCGAGGTTGGAACTCTCAGCAGCGCTGCTACTCTCAAAACTCATCAGACGAACTCAAGTGACACTCCAGCTACCAGTATCACGGACTCACTTGTGGACGGACTCTCAAATCACTCTGTCGTGGATCAACTCACCCGCATCAAGGTGGAAGGACTACGTCAGGAACCGCGTACTGCTTATTCAGCAGCTTGTCCCACTTGCTCACTGGAGACACGTTCCTGGCACATCAAATCCTGCCGACGGGCCCTCCAGGGGCCTGACGACCCACCAACTCCGAAATCATCCGCTATGGTGGACGGGACCACCATGGATGACTGAACCGCAAGAGAAGTGGCCTCGTCAACCACTCACCGCTGACGACTTCATCCTACCTGAAGCTCGTCCGGGAGTCGCACTCTTCGTTGCGGCTCCTAAACTCGAATATCACTGGGACTTAATAAACCGGTATTCATCATTGCAGAAACTCATCAGGATCACCGCCATCTGTTCCAAGATTGTTGCAAAACTGAGGAAACAAGCCATCGGAGCTTACGTCACCATTCTCACCCCAGAAGAGATCGACGCCGCAGGAATCCTGTGGGTCAAAGCAACGCAAGCGCTCTACTTTGCGCACGAGATCAGGGTGTTGAACTCACACTCCAATCTCAATCAAAACCATGCCTTCTCCCGTCTCACCGCATTCCTTGATCACGAAGGCGTAATTCGGGTCGGAGGCAGGCTCACCAGATCATCGCTCTCACCTGAGAGCAAGCATCCCGCTATTCTGCCTAGGCACTCACGCCTGACAGAACTCATCATTGCCAACTCGCACCTCCGGACGCTCCACGGAGGCACGCAGCTCACGCTCGCTGACATTCGGCAATCATTCTGGATTCTCGGAGGCCGAGCTCCAGTCAAATCGCACGTTCTTCGCTGTGTCAAGTGCGCGCGACAGCGAGGAATCCGCGCTCAACAGCTGATGGGCCAACTGCCCACAGCCAGGGTCTCACCGCATCGCCCCTTCACGCACGCAGGCCTCGACTACGCCGGGCCGTTGACCATCAAAACGTGGAAGGGACGGGGAGCAAAAACAACCAAGGGATGGATCTGCGTCTTTGTGTGCCTCACCACGTCAGCCGTGCACCTCGAGGTCGTCAGCGATTACTCGACTGACGGCTTCATCGCTACATACAGACGCTTCGCAGCGAGAAGAGGAATACCTCGCGTCCTGCACTCTGACTGCGGCACCAACCTGGTCGGCGCCGATTCAGCCCTCAAAAGGATGTTCTGCAAAAGCACTCACGAGCATCACGCCATCGCCGCTCAATTGTCCAACGACAAAACCCGCTGGGATTTCAACCCGCCAGCCGCTCCACATATGGGCGGTAAATGGGAGGCGGTGGTGAAATCATTGAAGTTTCACCTTCGACGCACCGTCGGCGACATCGTACTGACGTTCGAGGAACTCACCACGCTTCTCACTCAAATCGAAGCGACATTAAATTCTCGCCCGCTCGAACCTCTCAGCGACGACCCAGACGACGTGTCAGCTCTCACGCCGGGACATTTCCTGACGGGAGCTGCGCTCTCAACATTACCCGAGGCTTCTCTGACCGAGCTCAAGCTTGGCCACCTCGACCGATGGCGCCTTCTTCAACAACGTTTCCAACACTTCTGGAACCAGTGGAGCACCCATTATCTCCAACAACTTCAGTCGATCGCCAAGTGGCGACACCCATCACACGACATCAAAGAAGGCACTCTCGTGCTTATCACCGACGAGAGGTTCCCACCGAGCAAATGGCCGTTAGCTCGTGTCACCGCCGTCCATCCTGGCCAGGATGGACTCATCAGGGTCGTGACACTGAAGACCGCATCTACAACTCTCACACGACCCATCGCCAAGCTCTCACCGCTTCCGACCTCACCTTAGATCATCGAGGACGTCAACCCTCATCTATAACATCACCACCACAGTGCTGATGGCGGGAGAATGTTCGGGATTCCGCCTCGCCTTACAAGCGGGGCGAGCTTCCCGATCGGCTCGCGCCGAGGCAGCACCTCGTGGGCGCTCTCACCTTGCCTCAGAGCGCATGCTCTGCTGGACGCGTGCCGGCCGGCACGCGAGAGCGGCCATCTTCATCTTTCTGTTTCGTTCTGACCGTGCTCTGCGACACTTCGCTGCTGGTTACGTCCAAGTTTTCTTTTAACCGCCCCGCTGTTAAACCCGCACCGCTATCGCAATCGTAATGTGAATTAACGTGTGCACTCTGCACTCGTCACCCGCACGATTGGCGTATAAGACGCAATCGCTACCCGCTAAGTCTACATCGCATTTCCGTATATTTAAGCTCACCGCGTGGCCTGGCCAAGACCGCGTGCGTCATCAAATTTCCACATAACCGGCCATTTCTCTACAGTCGTGAGATATCGTTACAAGATCAATAAAATCAGTGCGCGATCTCCGACTCGTCTACACCGCCTCGCTTTATTGTAAAACCGCTCGTTCACCCGCAACAATTCTTAAAACATTGACTCCTGACTCTCAATAAACAGACAAGCGGATCCCGCGCAAACACATCGCGTCTTCGAACAACCTTTATTTTCCACCGTGTGCACGATCCTTAACATCCCGGCATTATTTCACTCATTCCGCAACAGCCCCCCTTAAGCAACTAACCCAACCCAACCCGACCAACCCCGAGCAGAGGGAACGCGAACGATGAGAACACCGCAGAAATACGAAAAAAACCAACCAACCTCAAGCGGGGAACGCGACCGAGTATAACCGCAAAAATACAAAAAAAAAACCAAGCATTCCAAATCTTACTAATTTTTTTCAGATTTTTATTGTTTTACGAAGTACGGAAATTCCAATCCAATACGATTTTTGGCTCGGACGATACGGGCCATACAACCTTTTTGACGATATTAGATTTGTTATCTAGCGTAAAAATATTACGATACACTGCAGGTCGATCCCCAAACGGCCTTCAATGGTAAGTACCAGAGAATGAACCAAATACCTAAATGAGTAGATGGCTTGGTTGCTAGCGTGCTTTCTTTCTCTTCTAAATGCTCTCTCTCCAAGATGGCGCGAGTTCTATCCCGATACTAGTAACTTTTTTTAATTACATTTTTTTATAGACCACGCACCATTGACAAAACAAAATTCATGAAATCAAATAATTTCGTTGCATTGTGATCTCAAGTGAGATATTTATTTTTTATTGATATTAAAACCGCCGTCAATTCTCAATTTAAAAAAAGTATTTCACTCTTGATTGCAATGCCACGATATTATACGATTTTAAGACTTTTGTTCTACCAATAGTGCGTGCTCCGCAAATGAACGATTCAATCCGTTACTATAAAAGTGACCTGAAAATGTTTAAAATCTCGATACATGTTTGTACTTCTTTTCACGTCGCCCATGAGGTAAAGTACAATGGTACGCATTTTTTTAACGTGGTGTCCCCAGTAGGTATAATACACGACGAAAAAAAAAGAACCCTCAAAATCTAAGGCTTTTGTCGATTGCATAAAAATTATGGAACTTAATATTCCAATACCATATTTCGGCGAATATTGCACTCAAATGGCTATTTATTTGTTTTTAAGAAATATAAAATGATCTATTCCGCAAATTCTTGACGCCCCAGTCATCGACACTGTCATATGCTCGCACTTGGAGCTTTTCTTTTGGTTTCGTGTCTGCTTTACTGTACAAATTTTCCGAATTCATTAGAGACAGATGGTCTCTAGTTATAATCATAGTGTTCGCACTGTCCCCCTGTCGAACGAATACGACGAGAACCGTAGGGTGGGTTAGGACGTATTCCAACAATGAGGCGGCGGGGGAGGATAAAACAAAAAAAAACTCTTTTACAAATAACGATATTTATTTTTGTCTTAACAAGGTAAGGAGAAGAACAAAAAATGAAGTCATTTTAACGAAATTAGAAAAAAAAATATATATATGTATTGGTAGGTGCAAAAATAACCGATTAAATATCGACGAGCTAGCTGCGTTTAAGGGGGAAAGAGAGAAGAAATTTCGGGGAGAAAGGTACCACCTTTTGGGGTTAAGATAAGAATACCACCTTTCGGCGGTAGGGAGGGGTACAACCCTTTGGCGATAGGAAGGGATACCACCCTTCGGTGGTAGGGAGGGATACCACTTTTCGGCGGTAGGGAGGGATACCACCTTTCGGTGGTAGGAGGGATACCACCTTTCGGCGGTAGGGAGGGATACCACCCTTCGGCGGTAGGGAGGGATACCACTTTTCGGCGGTAGGGAGGGATACCACCTTTCGGCGGTAGGGAGGGATACCAGCTTTCGGCGATAGGGAGGGATACCACCTTTCGGCGGCAGTAGGGATACCACCTTTCGGCGGCAGTAGGGATACCACCTTTCGGCGGTAGGAGGGATACCACCTTTCGGCGGAAGGGAGGGAGGGAGGGAAGATACCACGTTTCGGCGGTAGGGAGGGTTACCACCTTTCGGCGGTAGGGAGGAATACCACCTTTCGGCGGTAGGGAGGGTTACCACCTTTCGGCGGTAGGGAGGGTTACCAGCTTTCGGCGGTAGGGAGGATACCACTTTTCGGCAGTCGGAAGAGGAATTTCGAGGTTAAGGAGTTTTGCTAGCGCTGGGAGGATTCGCTGGCAAAGATTGAGCTCTCGGGCTTCGCGTCTCGCCTTTTATACCCGTCGGCGGGGTTCCAGCAAATTCCAGCAGCGTCGGGTAGATAAGAACTCGGCTTGAGCCACGGGGCGCTCGCGCCGTGGACAAGTTTTCAAATCGGGTTCGTTGAAACCCCGCCGGCGGCGCACATGTCGTGAAGTGCTAAATTCTCGGCGTCGGCACGACGAAGACGCGTTCCAAGTTCACGGGGTTAACCTCGGAACGCGTTTGACAGTTTGCGTAGAGAAAGTGTATTTTCACTTCCACAGGTAAGTGTAGTGCAATTGTTGCTAATGCGCGTAACGTATAGGTAATACTGTAGCTAATTGACTCCTTTTTATCTTTCAGGTATTATTTTCTTGCAGGTTTCGTCAGCACGCGAGATCTCACGCCCGGTCGGTAAGTGTTACTCTCGGTGACTTTAAAATGTTTTGTTTCTTAAATTATTGTTATTACCTTTAGATATATTATTATTAAACTTAATTAACTTTATTATTTCTTGTTATCTAATTCCTCATTTTGGTAATTTACAGCGGATCGACGGAGGCCTGAGAAGTGGTGCGCCGGGGACAGCATAAGAGGTAAGAATTCTTAGATCTATTAATTGGTCTATTTTTCTTAATACTATAATGTAGTTTAAACAATAGAGCTTAATTATAACTAAATTGTCTTTTTACAGGGTGGCGCCGGAAGATCGACGGAGGAACTTTCTTCGCCAAGGTAAGAACAAGGGACGCTGGCGTTCCTCGTTCCATATTTTAGTGTATTTGTGTTTGTGTAGTGTGATTTATGAATTTTCAATCAATGTTGTGTTTGTTTTTTGTTACAGGTTAAGAAGTTGCAGGGACGAAGACGACGGCCAAAAATTTGGGTGTACGCCAAAGTGGCGTACAACTAAGCCCTCAAAGCTGACTTGACGACACAGATTGAATTGAGAATACTTGGATTAAGGCAGTTTCTTTTTTGTTTGTTTTTGTGTCTGGGAGGAGAGGGAACGCTCTTTCAGCAGCAGCATTCGAACGAGGTAATGTCCTCACCATACCCAGCAACAAACGCAAAGTTGGGTACCGGAGGATACCGTCAGAATTGGTTACAGTGCAAATTGCCATCCACATCTCGTCGAAGGACAATTGATACCATTCTTATTTTTTTTTCCTTAGGTACATGCTTTTCGCGTTTGTTACCATCGTTTCCCCTCACTGTGCCCGTTTCGTTCCTCTACTGTTTACTCTCCTTTTTTCTCCATCTTTCTCACTGTTCCCCCCTCGTGCGGCCGCAGCCGACTTCCCCCTCTGTATTATATTCATCATGACATTTCCGTCATGGGTATAGGGAAACTGCGGAAAACCTACACCAATACAGCCGGTCATCGAGTTCGCCCCCCCCCCCCCCCAGTCGTGGAACTAGTCTTATTTCGCCGCGAAATGCCGAAGAAAAACATTTCACGACGAAATGTACGCGACTGGGATTCGAACCCGGGACCTCCCGGTCCGCTGGTTTAGTGGCGAGCACGCCAACCACTAGACCATCGCACCGGTCACCATTCTTATTTCTGATGACTATTCTCTCCGTACAAGGAATGCCATTCGTTGCGGATATGTATTTCGTCGGAAACGCGAAGTTGACGACAAACGAGACGTACGCGTGCGACCTTCGACTCACGATCCGGATTTATGAAGGCGGGGTCGATTTCGAAAACCGTTAAATTTTTCAAAAATTCGTCGTCGAAGGGGAGTCTATCGCGAATTTGAGTTGAAGCCGTAACGTAAAACTGCCGGCAGTTTTGACGGAAAATGTCGATTTCGGCTTGTGGAGTCCGTCTGCTTTGTATATCTTCCAAAAATTCTTTGCAATCATCCCCAATATCGATTTCGATTAGTGCGCGCTGATTCGCGCAACTGTTGAGGCTGATATGGCAAACGTACAGATCAGATATTTCTGGCCTCAACAGAGCGGGTTTGAGAAACCTCTGGAGCATCTCCACAAGCATCGTCTTTGAAGAAGTTTGCAGACGATGAATCAAGGTTTCTTCGCTTTAAAAATACGCGTTGATTTTATTGAAAGATTCGAGCACGAATCGCAAAAAGAGAAGGTATGCTTTGGTAAGCGGAATTTTTGTAACTTCTAGAAGTTCTGCTTCTTTCACCTTCTCCAATGATTGATCAGTCAAAAATACCATCAGCGTCGACCAATTGTCGAGAATTTTTACCACGGCGAAATGACGCGAGAGCCATGCATCTTGTTTCAGCACATCTCGTTATTTTACTCGGACGATCCTGGAAGCTGTCTTCGAAACGGCGCAAAATTGTCATCCGTTTAGGGCTACCGTTCAAGAGGGCCGCGATACCTTTGATAAACTGATCGATTTCATTTGGAATCGCGGCGTACGCAGCACTACCAATTAACGCGAGGGAATGGCAAATACACGGCCGCGTAATAAGATCGGGGCTATTTTCTGATAAAAATGTACGGAACGAAGAATGTTTGCCGACCATTACGGATGCATTATCGCATGCGAGACCAAGTATATTGCACAAAGGAATTTGTTTACGGAATAGTTCATTCTTGAACGCTTTGAACAGTTCAATGGCCGAACAGTTCATCGCATTCAAATGAACCATCTGCAACAATTCTGTTCTTATCGTTAGCGTATTTGGCTCTAGGGAACGGATCATTAAAGACAACCATTTATCGTTCGTACAGTCCAAAGTTTCGTCCACATGAAACGAGAATTTGATTTCTCGTAAGGTTTGCGTTACCCGATCGGCCATTACTACGCTAAGAACTCTATCGATTACCTTAGTTGCTTTCGTTTTCCCGACCGTCATAGCCTGCAAAACAGCAGGCTCTTTGCCGATGGATTTGAACAAATTATCGCTTGATGAAAGTATATGAGAATGAATATAATAATACGAATAAAATATATTTCCGCTTACTTTTATGAATTACAATTTATTTGGCACAGGGACGGATGTGAGTAAAGCGCAAACAATTTTTTTAAAGATGAATAAGTTGTAATTTGGATTTATTATTATATTTAAATTAACGTACAAACTAATAAAATAAGCGGGCAGAGTGCGCGATAAATTTTTCGGCACTAAAAGATAACTAATTAAAATAACAATGATAACTAATAAAAATAGCTAATCAAATAAGAATTAATAGTAATAATTGAATAAAAAGCACAGAGCGCGGGGAACGATCCCGCGCCCGTGCGGACCGAAGCCAGGAACGCCACCAAGATGGTCCCGTTGGTCATCGCTTGTAGAATGTGTGCACTTTCTAGTACTGACGATTCGCGGCCGGATTGATGATTGGCTTGTTTTTGGGGATAATGCTTTATCGCTTGATGAAAGTATGAAGATTAATATAATAATACGAACATAAATATTTTTCCGCTTACTTTTATGAATTACAATTTATTTGGCATAGGGACGGGTGTGAGTAAAGCGTAAACAATTTTTTAGAAGAGAAATAAGTTGTAATTTAGATTTATTATTATGTTTCCATTAACGTACAAACTAATAAAATAAGCGGTCATAGTGCGCGATATATTATTCGACAATTAACCCTTTGACTGTCAGTAACACACATGTGGGCAAAAAAGTCGTGCCATTTTTGTGTCAAATGCACACATGTGGGCATTTGAAATAAAAAAAAACATATTTCTACTACAGCGATTTGACTATAATTTAGTAAATCATAGGTTTTGAGGTAGCTGAATCGGAATTTGAAAACAGATTTCCAAAATTTTAAATGGCGGATCCAATGTGGCGGACGCAAATTCGAAAAATGGTTCGATTCCGACGTAAGTAGGTACCGTGTGGTTTTTGAGGTCGCTGAAACCGAATTTAAAATCGGATTTCCAAAATTCAAAATGGTGGGTCCATGGGAGACGCAAATTCGACAAGTAGTTTGATTTCGACAAAAATTTGTATCTTTAGGATGTTTATGGTCGGAAATTTCGAATTTGTGTCCTAACTTCAAGTATCTGACGCTCGAATACAATATGATGATTAAAAATTTAGCAAATCATGGATGACAATTTATCCATAGTAACAAATGTAAAAAAATACTTTTTTTGTTACCGATGTGTTGGTCTAGTGGTTAGCGTACCTGCCTCTGAAATCAACACATCGGGAGGTCGCGGGTTCGAATCACCGTCTCGTAGTTTCGGCGAGAAATAAAAACACAGGCGTGACGTAGCTCCAGCTCTACACAGACGCCGCGCACACGGACCGGTACGTGTGTGTATCGGATGTGTATGGCTGTAGCCTGTGCGCTATTTCTCGACGAAACGCGACTAGCTCCGAGGCTGGGAAGCGAACTCGTGACCGGCTGTATTGGTATAGGTTTTCCGCAGTTTCCCTATACCCATGACAAAAAAAAACAAAAACAAAAACAAAACAAAAACAAACAAAAAAAAACAAAACAAAAAACGTCATGGCGAATGCGATACAGAGGGGGAAGTCGGCTGCGGCCGCAAGGTGGGGACCGATTAGGGATGTGGATTGGAGAAAATGGTGGGGAATGTAAAAAGGGGGAAAAATCCCTGTACATGGAAGCTAAAATTGGCGCAGCGTTCGCCGTAGCAGATACAATTTAAAAAAAAAAAAAAAAATTTTACTTTTTTTGTTTTATATCCCGCTCTTTGCCGAACTCAGAGTCACGAATCGAGGTCGTGGCGGTCATTGACTCCGATTATGTATTTTTTTGTACTTTTTGTGCTTTTTGTATTTTCATTTTTATGCACTTTTTGTATTTTTTTCAAATTTCTTGTTACTAAGGTAAACGGCCCAGTTACTGACACTTTAAGAGCAGCAGTGTCGAATTTTTAATGTTCACAGACGCGCGATATAGCTAAAATGAAAAGTAAAGGTGTTAATACGTGCGTTAAGGCCCCCTGAATGAGATTTACCTATTAAACAAGTAAAATAATTAATATTTGTTAATATAATAGTTGTTTTAATATCGCCTCTCTGCTGCTGGGTTTCCTGACACTAAAGAAACATCCATGTCGTAGTTTGTGACTCCTACGCATACCCGATTCAAGACCCCCTTGACGCAGTTTGTGACCTCTACGTGTACCCGATTTATGACCCCCTTCGCACAATTCATGACACCTATGCGTACCCAATTCCTGACCCTTCCGAATATCCCCATGAAAACGGGTTAAGTGGAAGTAGATGTAATTTCACGGACACACATATATATATAAACAAGTATAAACAGTAAAAAACATTCATATAGTGCACAACTATTTTATTTTCTGTACATATGCGAATTTTTTTTAAAAAAAAGCAAAAAAAGGTTATAAAAATAGCTTTTTTATGTTTCTTTTTCGCTCATTTTCTGAGCGCTCTAATTTACCATTCGGGCTGCTTTTGCAATCTCTTGTTACTCCTTTTTGATCTGCGCTTTCCTGAAACGTTCTTCTTTTCTCACGTTTTTGTTTTCTTCTTCGGCACGCTTTTTCTCATTCTTCACATTTGCATAATTTATCCATTCGTTGGACGTCAGTACTACTGGCACTTTAGGTTTTCCGTGTTCTTTTTTTGGCAAGTTCCTCCCTTTTGGGAGGCCAAAGAAAAACATGCTTGAATGGCGAAGGGAGGAATCTGAAGTGATCGGGAGGAATGTGAATTGAATACGAGATTTCCACAAATTTTAATAATTTTTTAATAATTTAATAATAATTAATAATTAAATTATTGTTAATAATTTAATTAGTTTGTTATGTCACGGAAGATTAGGATAAATAAACAAAAAATGGTTCGACGTAGCAGGTGACTAGTCGAGGGTCAACAACTGCAACATAATCGCAATTATGTGATGTAGTTATTGACACCATGGATTTAACCAAATATCTAACCAAAAGTTAAATTATGTTTTATCTCATCAGCAGTCTGGTTCCTGCTGAATATGTCGATACCATTTTTATGTCGTTTTATACTTACAGGACAAACAAATTTCTGACTTGCGTAGATCGTCGCACTTGCTATCAGCGTCTAGCACGGCCGCTGCGGAGCCACTGAGACTCGTGTTACACTGTTCACTGGTCAATTTCTATTGTAGAATATTTCATTTAAAAAAGTGTGTTTGTCCAATAATTAAAAGTGAAAAACGCTCTTTAATTAGCCGATAATTTAATTATTATTCGATAAAAACTATATTTATAGCAGTCAAAACTTTGCCGTCGGGGTCACAATCTGGAACAGGGTCAGAAACTGGGCCGTTTACCTTATTCATATTTTCTTTTTTTTCTCATATATCTCGTATTCAATTTTTTTGTATTTTGGCAACTTAAAAAATTTGTATTTCTTTTGAAGTTTTATTTTTTTTCGATTTTAATTTTATTCTTTTTTTGTTGTCTGTATCTATTGTTTTTTCATTCTTTGTGGATTTTTTTCATTAATTTATACTTTTATTTTATGTTTGGACAACAAATGAAAAAGAATTTCAGTATTTCACTTGATCATACCGTTATTCGTGGTACTTTTGGAAGCAAGGTACCGCACACAGTAGAACGTTACCATAATCTTTGCACATAAAGAATGTTGCCTTCCTTTGTTTTTTGGAATAACATTCAGTGCAACGCTTTCTTATCTACTTATCGTCTTAAATATAGAATGGATAGTGACTTCGTGACGAGCGCAGAGGATTTTTGGGTTTACAATCATACTCTTTAGATTATGTGTGTTGATCACAATGATCTTCTAACAGCACTGTTGCCAGTGCACAACGAAATTGTAAAGAAGTCATTTTTTTCGAGTCAGTTTAGAGATGATTATAGACGACGGAAGCATTATAAATTGCAGTATCGAATAAATGAAAGTATAATTTGCGATGCCACTTGACGGTCGTGTGAATTGTTCCGTAAGAAGAAATAGACTGATCTGTTTTGTCTACATCTCCCATATTGTTATTATAAGAAATAACAACATTTGGCTTCATGATCTGTTCCTTGGTGAGCTTAGTCTTTAGTCCATGTCAAAATTCTCGCTAGACATTCACATTGTTTATATTATTATTAATATTATGTTAAATGATTTCTCGCATTTAGTCGCTCGAATTCAAATCAACTCAATCATACTAAAACTGAAAACCTTTCCTGTCATATTGGAGCCACCATTTTGAATTTTGGAAATTCGATTTCAGATTTGGATTCAGCGACCTCGAAAACCCTGAGGTACTCACTTTCGTCGGAATCAAACCATTTTTCAAATTTGCGTCCGCCATATTGGATTCGCCATTTTTTATTTTGGAAATCCGATTTCAGATTCGGTATCCGCGACCTCGAAAACCGTAGAGCACTCACTTTCGTCGGAATCAAACCATTTTTTGAATTTGCGTCCGCCATATTGGACCCGCCATTTTTAATTTTGGAAATTCGATTTCAGATTCAGATTCAGCGACCCTAAAAACCTTCATACTGAAATTTTAGGGCAAAATCTGTGAACATTTTTTTCCAACACAAAAGTGGCACGAAGATCTAATTTTCGGCTGACTGCGAAGGGGTTAAAGATAACTAATTAAAATAATAATGATAACCAATAAAAATAACTAATCAAATGAAAATTCATAGTAATAATAAATTTAAAAAAAATACTGAGCGCGGGGAACGATTCCGCGCCCCTGCGGACCGAAGTCAGGAACACTACCAACGCAACGGGACCATCTTATCGCTTGTAGAATATGGGCATTTTCTGGTACTAACGATTCGCGGCCGGATGGATAATTGGCTTCTTTTTGGGGATAATGCTTTATCGTTTGATGATAGTATATGAAAATGAATATAATAATGCGAATATAAATATATTTCCGCTTACTTTTATGAATTACAATTTATTTGGCATAGGGTGTGAGTAAAGCGCAAACAATTTTTTAGAAAATAAATAAGTTGTAATTTAGATTTATTATTATATTTAAATTACGTATAAACTAAAAAATAAGCGATCAGAGTGCGCGATACATTTTTTTGTATACATTAATAACGCAGAGAATCAAGACCTAAATAAGCATTGAACTCATCTAAAAGCCTCGCGCGTGCCGTCGGGTGACGTCACGCGCGAGTCGTGCTCAGATTGCTTTTTCCCTCGAAGCCTTCGTTTTGGCTTGGCCGCACATGAACGTGCTCAGCGTCCATGTAGCTGCCGAAGGCGCGGTCGGGAAACTTCGACGGCGCTCGGCTCTTTCCGAAGATGTCCGAGCATCGCCCGCTCACGGACACGCGCTACTATGATTGTCTGACGGGCGCGCAAGAGACTAGAGAGGGGGTAACTTTTGCGCGCGATCTCGCTGCACTGGCGAGGGGTGGAGACTCTTCCCCCACCCAGCTACCCATTCGTGTCTACGCTGAGTGCGATACCGACTTGAGCGGTGATCACGGCTCGCGCGGCTACAAGGGAATCTGCAACCTCGACGGAGGCGATGATCACGAAATTATATTCTTGAACTCACCGCCGGGATTTAGCGCTATTTCTGAGGCGAGCCGTAAAGACGGAATGACACCTCATCGCGGTCGGTATGGTAGAACAATTATAGATACTCAAAAATCTCTGAAACGGCTCTTCAGATCCCGTCGGAACTTTGCCAAATGACGTCAAATAGATAGACGAAGAGCTGTCTGCCCCTCAAATTTTCTGAATTTGAGAAAAAAACGTAGATTCCCTTATGATAAGTCAATCTACGTTTTTGTTTTTCAAATTTAGAAAATTTGAGGGGCAGACAGCTGTTCGTCTATCTATTTGACGTCGTTTGGCAAAGTTTCGACGGGACTGAAGAGCCGTTTCAGAGATTTTTGGGTATATATAATTGTTCTACCATACCGACCATGATAAGGTGTCATTCTGTCTAAAGGGGAGCGTTGTACATCTCCCTACTAATCTCTGAATGTATAACTTCGTGTTTTGTTATCAAATATGCAGGAAGATTAGAGGTAAGGAGTACGAACCCT
Organism: Ophion obscuratus; assembly: GCA_964007375.1. Taxonomy (NCBI): domain Eukaryota; kingdom Metazoa; phylum Arthropoda; class Insecta; order Hymenoptera; family Ichneumonidae; genus Ophion; species Ophion obscuratus. Next base: position 45,853,086 of record OZ023321.1, on the reverse strand, counting down.
CGTGTCGTCGAAACGTCCGCAAAAGGGAGGATGAGAAGGGCGGCGCTGCTCTTCTACCGCACCGAAGTAAAGTCAGCAACAAACCAGTGCCGTACGGTATGCAAATAGCACCCTTTGCTACTTCAAATGGAGCGATCATTTCATCATATTAATTGTACAACCAGTTGATGAAGGCAATTTCTATACAGATAGACAGAATTCTTATGTATAGATTGTTTTGGAGATTACCGAAATACAGAAATTAAGTCAATGTTTTTTGGTTGCGGAAGCAGTAACAATCAAAATGTATGTACAGACACAAGGAAATTCATAAGAAATTTGCATCCAGACAAAAATGTTCAGATTATCACCATATTTACACACTGTACAGATAAAGAATAATAACGAAATACAGAAATTAAGTTAGTTTTTATCCTTGCGGAAACCGTAACGAACAAAATTTATTTATAAACACAAGAAAATTCATAAGAAATTTTAATCCAGACAAAAGTTTTTCAAATTATCACATCTCATATTTACACATTATAATACGCTGTACAGACAAAGAATAATAACGAAATACAGATATTAAGTCAATGATTTTTTTTTTCGTTGCGGAAGCAGTAAAAACACAGACACAAGAAAATTCATAAGCATTTTAAATACGAACAAAAGATTTACAAATTATCACACATCATATTTGCACATTATGACACGCTGTACAGATAAATCGATCTTACAGTTTTTATTTTTTCCTATTGCCTTCCGTTTTAATTTTCCTTGCGTGATTATTTTCGTTGACCGACCGCGCTAGACAATGTCCTCTCATGACGAGATAATAGTTTATTACTCTCTTCGTGAGTGAGCTCTTCGTTGTGTGATTGACATCCCACGTACTGCAAATTTTTCATGTCCGAAACTTTGTCGAGAGTGTTGATTTTAACGTCAGTTCTCGATCGATCGCTGCACTCCAAGTTTGTCTCGCGTTCGGGCACTGAAAGCAAAAATTCAAACAATATTACAAGCTTTTATTTAATTTGACTTTCTATGAAAATGGCAAATCGATATTTCACCCACTCACTTCCCATTTTCACTCCTTGAAAATAAACATTTTGTTTATTTTCGAGACATGAGACAAAACGTGCAATATATGAAAAAAATCTATATATTGCACGTTTGGTCTCATCGACGGAACACTTGCTCCATATCTTGCGTTTGTCATAATTTGTATTTCACTCGGTACGATAATGGTACGATAAAACGAAACCATTCTTTTTATGAATGTAAGTACTATTTATCTTACCTACGATTGATTGTTTTCGCCGCAGATCACTAAATATATTTTATACCGAGACACAATTATTATTTTTTTTTTTACATCTAACACAATTCGCAAAATTGGTTGGCCCGAACATGCTTTATGCCAACACACACTCAGCGGAAATCATCGATGACACATGACGTCGGTTGTGTTCTTGTCGCTTAGTTCACTTCGGTGCGATCATGCACTAGCGACGCACGCCGTGCAAACACTAACTACAGTACTACCTCCCTAAGAGAGCCCTCCCTAAGAGAGAATTTCCCCGCCGTTCCGCTTGAGCGCATTTTATGGCTTCCCCCACCTAGCTCGAGCTGTCCAGTGTACCCGAGGCCTCCCGAGTTTGTCGCGGACACCTCCATAAGAGATCGCGAGCGATTTCAGAAAATCGCACGTCGCACGATTGTCAAATGGATAATATTCCTTTGTATAATAATATATACGTTTAAGCCGTAAAGTCGGAGAAAAAAACATGCACCATAATTAAATTTCAAGTAGTAATTTAATGCAAGTAAAATATATTTTCGATTCAGCCATCCCGTTTTATCTAAAAATGAAATATTTATACATATATATACATTGTATATTTCAACTTGAAGTATATACACAAGATAAATTGTTAGTTACATTTTTTTTTGTACACTGTACAGTAGAACCTCAATTATCCGAACGATGACTTAGTTTATCCGAACTCTCAATTATCCGAACGTTGGCGCGAAAGATACATTGTTGCTCGCTGCCACCGCCGTGAGCAACAATGAGCAACCCAACGCAATCTCTCCTTCCCAAACGGCTGCGAGACTTAGCCGCTCAAAAACGCGTTACAGCCGTTCGTCAATTAAAAATGGACGATTTTATTTTTAAAAAATATAAAAAAAGCATTCAACTTTTTTCAGGTATTTCAAATACATTATATATATATATATATATATATATATATATATATATTTCAACGTTAACATGTATGTCAAATTATAATATATATGTATGTACTGTTTTTATATAAAAAGGTGTTGTTTATGATCTCGTCCCAAAAAACCCACGTTTCGATTATCCGAACTTTTGATTATCCGAACTAGTCTCGGTCCCAATTGGTTCGGATAATCGAGGTTCTACTGTATATGTTCGAGTTTCGATAACGAATATACTACGTATATTTTTGCGAACAATAAGATAATTCAACAATTATTGAAAGTTTTACAAATGTTTCCTTCATATGTGTTATAATATTGCAACAACAAAATATACCAAACAGCAGAATAAAAAAACGCGAAGAAAAAGAACGATTTACACATCAATATTCAATGAGATATACTTACGCATGAAACGACGAAACGCCAGTACACTTTCCGCAACTTGTTTACAGTTTTATCAACACTTTCGTTCGCGCTCTCTCATAGAGGTCGAGTGGAGAAACACATACACGCTACCACATGCGCGATTTTCGAGCGCGCTAACCTAGCGGTGGGGGAAGGCTTCGGCGACGAATTTCTCGAGAATTACTTCCCCTAACCGCCCTAGACCGCTCTCTTAGGGAGGTAGTACTGTACTAATATCCACAGTTTGACGTACGCTTTTGGATCGGGCTCGCCACAGGCGTTCGTACTCCTTACCTCTAGTCTTGTCTTCCCGCAAATATGTTTATCGAATACTTTTGGACATTCATTGAATTCGTTGTTAATGTTTTTTTTATCCAACTCTATTATTCATAATTCAATGTTTGTAACCATAATTCGGATGGGTTAACATTAAATCGGCCTCGTACTTGGTGTACGCGTGTCCTGTGTAGTTTAAATATTCGTGTTCTGTTTTACATTTAAGAATTGTTCGTGCGGGGCTCACTCTCGCGGATAACAAATGAAAACATATTGGGAAAAAAGCATAAGAAGGAAATGGTCTCCATGCCATTCACAGTTTTTGCTCCAAGAGCATGTCGGAACATCGTCGCAGCGCTTGTGGTTTCTTTGAACCCGTAAAATTAACGCTGGTAGTCATGAATGAAAGTTCACTATTCTAATAACTGACAAATTCGTTATCACCGAAGGTGTTTATTTTTAACGTAACAATTATATGTTAAACTTGACGTTGCAGACACTCCGCCAATCACATGCAGTTTGTATGCGGCTCCTTAAAATATTCGGCAATATTTGCTTTCATTTTAAAACAATACTTACAGCTGAACGGAAATAAATAATTTGAAATAAAAATATAATGAAACAACGGTTTGACCCCTACCCGTGCATAAATATCATTGGGCATTTCCTACTTTGTGTCGGGCCCTGGCCAGGCTTGCCACATCTGATTCATTTGACCGGGCCCTTTCATGGAAGAGACCGGGAAGACCACAATATCATTTTTTACAACTACACTCTATGTTTGGAAATTACAATGTTCTGACCAGGATACAATCCGAGCAACCACACTTAAACGTTATAGATTCCCGGCCAGACATTAACGAAGGCTGATGTGGGCCAGTACTTTTTCTCGACTGCAATTTCTATACGGGCGTCAGTCAACTTAATTCGCGTCACGCTGCCGAAGCTACTTCTTGTCAATCACTGTAAACAAATATCCAACTGACGGTAGACATACATATATTTTGCAGATACTGCGAAAAATATCTCTTCACTACGTCGTACTAAAATATCTCCATTCCCCAGTGATGAGCACACGGTAATTCAAATACGAACCTGGTAATGCTCTGTTTTAAACGCTGTTATCCTAACCACCAAATCAAAGTCACAGATAATTCACCAACATTCATAACATAAGTTATATATTTCAAAACTTCATCAGGAAGTATATAGTTTTGTGGATTTGCAAGATACGTGCCAACGGGAAATAATTTGAAACACCTGTGGTTTTTCACTTATAGACGAAAAATATCGAAAGAAAAATGACGCGAGGCTCCACACGATCGTAAAACTGACTTCTCACCGAATATAGAAGAAGACTTGTGCTAAAGCCAATTCTCGGAATGAGAACTGCGACTGCGTGTATCATTTCCCCGACCAATAATGAATCTGGACTGCTCCACATTACTCTTCCCCATTACACTAGCCAATCATGCGAATTTATCCAATCCTAACTACCGATCACCCAAACCCTACAAAACGCATCACGGAAAATGTATTCCCTCAAAAGCGCCTTTCTCTCACAAACGACACTCTCTCGGGTTTTTGCAATACGAAGAAGTTTCACTCTGTCATTGCTAACCGAATCGAATTGGTCAATTCACCAAATGAAACAATCGGCCTGCGTTGCCGTCTAGCGATATTTAAACAACTGTACGCGTATTGTAATTTGCACCGAATTACAAGTTGGTAAGAGTTTGTAACTTAATAAAGTTAACCGTGTAAATGAAGACCAAATTCACACGTCTCAAATTTCATTTGATCGATCAATAATCCATTGGGCGAAAGCAATTCTAAAACCAGAATCACGCACCTCAAATATATCTCAATCCAAATTTTAATTAAATTGTATTCGGAACTCACGCGGAAGCCAAACAAAGATTCACTGCGCAACCTAAATCAATTCAAACTTCGCGCTCTAACTCGGCAACCCCGCGAGTCCCACCTAAATCTTCCTCCGGGACGTAACACCAGTAACACAGAAGGTACTTGCAGTAATTTACGGGTTCTCGCCGTTAAAAGCATTGCCTACTAAGCATAATAGACAACACATATCGACGGACGGACCACTACTGAATAGAAATCGAGGCCTTCACTATATCGCCAGGCAGCCCCGCACCCCTACTATCAAGTTATCTTTGTACACCCCTTGTAACATTTTTTGCTCGGTACGCGAGGGTCAGGCCACACGCCGCTGCACCCTCATTAACGTTTAAAGCTTTGAAGAGGCGATGTATAGTCGTACGTTCTAAAGAAAAGTAATTGTAGGATAAAGTACTGGCCCATCTATGAGCCAACGACCATTTTGGAATCTGCGGGAAGTAGTGTAATGGGGCCGATTCTAAACCAAAATTCCTACTACCGACATTTACCGACTTAGTTGAGAAACGAACCAAAAAAGGTTGATTCCCGACTTATCGGCGGATAGTCGGGTAGGGTTTTGATTTAGAATCAGCCCCATGATCGACTGTCGATGTCTGTACTTACCGACCGATGGTAGGGCTGCACTGCTTACCGACCGATGGTGATGCTCACCTGCTTACTGACCGATGGTAGGGGTCACCTGCTTACCGACCGATGGTGGTAAGTCCCCCTTCGCCACGAATGGAATTCGGCGGAGGGGGGGGGGGGGGGTAAACACGGGACACACGTCCGACTCCTAGCGAGGCCGCGCAACGACTGACAAAGAGTCGAAGTGCTTTGTAGTAAAAGGGAGTTCCCCTCCCCTCCCGCGGGGAGAGGGGTGGTGGGAGGAAGAGTGGGGGGTTCGATTTCTTAGAAATTGTTTTAAACATTTGTGGGCGGTGAATCATCGGGCGCTTGCCGGGGCTTGACAAAGCCCCCCCCCCCCCTCTTGCTGAGATGCGATAGTTTTGTTTATCGACGTGTCTAAACCTGCGAATTGAGGTGTTGAATGATTATTTTCCGAGAATTTATCATCGGCACCGGTGACATTTGATAGCGTCAATATGGCGGCGGGATTTCGTCAGATTTCTACGTATTACATTTTTTAAACATTTTGCGGGGGGGTCGCGGAGGTGGTGTAACGTCGCGTGAAAAAGCGCTATCTATTTCTTTTTCCTCTCCTATTTTATTTTACTCCGGCGAAAACGCGGGCTTACCCGATTCCACATGGAAATCGTGAAAAACTACGAAAACCAATACATACGATAACGGCATTCTCATTTTTCGACGGGTTCTTATATTTTCTTTAGAATTAGGCGTACCACAGCCGAAACGAAATATATCGATAAGAAGCGAGCGTCGCATAATTTCCCACGCGAGAGCACAGTCGGTCTTGAACATATCTACACGCAACCGTCAAACGCAGTTGATGATAAAATCCTTAGCCATAAGAACGTACAACACACGAAGACACAAAAAAATATCCAAATCCTTACTCTACAAAATTATACATTCCCCAAAAGAAAATCCGGCAATAAAACTACGTTGGTATTTCCCATGCGCCTCACACCTGGGTCAACAATGCCTATCTTGAGGCAAGCGCGGCGACGCGACCAAGGCCCTTTTACCTCCCTATATTTTTCCAACGCTCCAGATAACGAGACGCGGACTAGTTTCCAAGAATCGAGATGGAGATCACGAATCATAGTCTCCAAAAATATTTCCCCTTCCTACTCGACCAATCATATGCACTCGGAAGTTTCCTACATCCTTTCCACCAATCAAAAAATTAACGCATGACGGAAATGCACTTTTCGAGAAACTTCTTCTCCCACCATCCCAGCATCCAAAATATCCTATAAGCTAGGATGGAAAAATCTTGAAGTCAGTGTTCCGTCACCACTCATTCAGACCTAGTCTCCCAACAGAGTGTTCCATCACCACTCGCTGAGTCAAAGTCTCCCAACAACTTTCATCGGAATAAGAACATCTATCTCCTGACAACAAGCGCGAACTTGAACTTTGAAATTGTTCCTCCTAAAAACGCGGAACTTGAACTTTGAAATTGTTCCCCATAAAAACGCGAAACTTGAACTTCCAAATTGTTCCTCATAAAAACCGCGAACTGTAAGAAATCATTTAACTGTCTTCGTTGAGTGTGTACGTGTGAAACTCGCATGTGTGAAAATTTGTATCAACGTGTAATCTCAACATTGTCACGGAGCGTGCGCAACCGAGGGGTCCGACCTGTCTGCGGAGGCCCGAACCCAACCGCTGTAAACCGATTATCGTATTCACGGCGCATCATAAATGTAAGCGAACCTCTATGTATTTTCATGTTGACGGAATTAACTAAATTGGTTAATTTCAATAAATTCCAAATTGTTAATTATTTTTATAGATCAATTTATTTCTTAATCGAGTCACTGCGTCACTCCCATCTTTGCATGCACCTTTCCCTTTTTCACCCTCATCCCGAGCTATTGCGCTAGGCGTAGGCTAAAAAGAGGGAACCGCGATAAAATATATGCCCACGTCCCCTCAGGACGTGACAGTGGAAAGCAGTACATAATCTAGCGACTCAAGATCGGACACACACGCATGAAAAAGAACCACGTGCACAAGAGTGAAACAAAAATGGCTTTCATCAATAAGACTGGTAAAATTGATGATTTTCTGCCGACGAAGAAGCTCAGCGAGTTGTCAGCCGGGTCGGATTATATCATCACCAACATACGGGCGGTCAACACGAAATTTGGCAAAAAGCACGTCGTCGACATTCGCAATGAATTCAGCGTACTTCTACCCGCAACGATCATCAAGGCGCTTGAGGCTGATTCGACAACATCCGAGAGCATGTTGGCGGCAGCCCAGAGAGGAGATTTATGCATGGTCTATCGCGGCGGAAAATGCCACAGCCTGAAATTCGCGAATTCAGCAACTTTCCAGCTGATGTTGGAAGCAGCGTACAAAAGAAATGTCTGCATAGCCTACATCGGTGGAAAGTTTATCGCATACGTTAAGGTTTACGAAAATCGAGAACAGCTAGCTCATATACTGAATATGAAGAATTATCTAGTTATTGAAACGTTGGATGCGGAATCTGAAGATATGGATGCATAATGTATAATGAAGGATACTAGTAAAGCATTTCAAGAAAACAAATCATTTTGAGTTGAAGATTGAAACGCATGAGAAAGTGCACCCAACGTCTCGCTGTTTAGAACTCGATCTTGTGTATACAAACTCGACGTTTGAACGCGTGCCGGCGCGCACACACACACACACACACACACACACACACACACACGAACACAGGGACAACCGCGTGTGCGAGGTTGTATAGAGATTTTTTCTTTAATATATATTGGTGAGCCGTTCTCCTTCGGTATTTGATTCATCGAGCAGTCTGGACCATGGACGATTGCGATAAGTTGAGCGGTGCGAGGAACAATTTCTCTCACGTGGATAAGTGGCAAAAGTTCTGTAAAAACCGGGGTTCAACGTCGGTCAAAAACTGAAAATACAATCGATAATAGCGAAATTGTTGTCGCTGAGGGAAAAAATCGTGCGTGGAGCAAGTGTAAGCAGCGCAGGTGTAAGCGGTGCTGGTGTGAGTGATGCTTGCGAAAATATAGAGTGGGTCGATCTCGAGTCGGCATTCAAAAATCGAATAAAGACAGGCTCGATTGTGAATTTCGAGCACAAAGATGTGCAGAGTTTCCTCGAAGATGCGATGCGCGTGGTGTTTTCAAAACTGGACAAAATCGTGCGCGAGGAGGGTAACGTGAATGTGACCTTGGCGTGCAAATTTCACCTCATGAAGGTGAATGAAATCATTGAGAAGGAACGCGGTCATTCTACCATCGAGCGATATTGCCGAGTGGTTCATCGAGTGCGTCCAAGCAAAACTCTCCGCCAAAATCGAGGACTTTCAGGAAAAAAAGTCGGGTTGGACGTTACGCGAAATCTCCGATCTAATTGTGAAAATTAACAAGTACGAACCACCGCGAGGGAGCTTATCCACCTACACGCGTCTCCCGAGGGGATGTACAGATGAAACGGGCCGTCGTCGTCAATATTCAAAAACAATGACCCTTATTGTTTTCTTGGGCCCGTCACCGCAGCTCTCTCCCCCACCACCACCGAGGATACATCCCGAACGTAAGAGTTCTTATCCTCATTATAGCGAAGTGCTCAAATACGAAGGCTTGAATTTTTCGATGAGCACATCGATGATTGAGAAATTTGAGGAATTTAATGGTTTGACGATCTATGTGTATGGGATCGTTGGCATCACGAAAGACGGTATTAGTAAAATTGTACCGATATATCTGAGTAAACAAACGTCGGATAAACCAACAATTCACCTACTCATCATGAAAGCCGAAATCGATGAGGAAGAAGAGGACGAGGAGGATGCTGCCGCTCCTAAGGTGTATCATCATTTCGCGTGGATTAAAAACATATCGTGACTCTTGAGTGCGTAGATATCGAAAGGTAAACGTTGTATGCGGATTTGCGGACGATGCTTGCGTCATTTTACCACGAAAGAAAAATTGCAAAGGCACAAAGAGGATTGCGCGAATAATGCGTAGATGATTATGATAAATAATAAGAAGTCATGTGTACACTACAATAAAATTGAGATAGAATCAACAATTATAAAAATTGTATAAAATTTATTTCGAATGAACCATGGTTTCAGTTATCCGTGGATCGTTCAGCCTCGATCACCCTGGTTAATCCGAGTGTTACTGTAAAAAGTATGAAAGACTAGTATATCGTATATCGAAAGGCTATATGGGTTTTCTTCAGATAAATCAAAGACAATAAGAACATATCCATAAGACGCGGTAGCATCGCACTGCTAGCACACTAAACAATTCAGAAGAAAGGCCGCAGATGAGTGGTACACTAATATGCCGGCCGTGCCATACTTGATGTATTACAATTTCAATCATCTGTATGGTGTAGCTATGTGTGAGTCATTGCTATACGGCCCGTTCGCTTGGGTAGAAAATTTCGAGCAATGTATCGGGGATATTCCAGATGACGCTGAAACGGGATACATCTTGAAAGTTGATTTGGAGTATTCTCAAGAGTTACACGACACGCGCAAAGATTTACCCTTGTACCCACAACACTACGGCCCTCCTGTGCGGGCACTCAAAGAAAATTAACGACCACGCGGCCGCGAAAAGAAAAATACGTTATTCACTAAAGAAATTTTAAACATCGCGTAAAATTGGGATTACGCGTCATGGAAATTCACAGAGTCCTCGAGTTTAAGCTTGGCTAAAATGTCGCAATGATCGAACTGACTCTCATTCTTGCGTTTATTATTTTTACGATTCATCTGGAGAGATAGAATGTCATATCGTGGCTTTTTTCAATTGTGTAGACATCTTCACGGACCGTATGGTATACTCTTTATGGTATCGAGTTGATCGTGAGCAATTCGAAGATTCCGCGAGCATGATTTTTAAACGGCTATAGTTCGATAGGTGTGATTGAGCTCGTTCCCGAAAGCGTCAGCGTGAAAGAATTATTCATGGGTAGTTGTCATCCAACTGATTCGTATCCGAACAGAATCCTTTTTTGTACACTTCAAAATTTTATACATAAGTCACTACATACAACAGTATCATAGTCCTGATATCGTTCATGATTGTGTCTGATAGTGCTACCAGCACCCAAATATCTCTCCAGATCTTGAGGTCGCTAAATTATCAAAACTGTCGAATTACATGACTTCATCGTTAGTTCTTCTGTATGTAACCCAATGTGTGCTAGGTCCATCTTTGTCATCGAAATTCACAATAGTGGTTTCGTAATTTCGGCATCCACTCTTGGGAATTCATTTCTCACGCGAACTCCACGACAATGAGGAATTTCCGTAGCTTTTGAATTCATTATCGAAATTTTAAGCAATGCCTGAAATTGGGACCGCGCATCACAAAACGCAAAAAGAATTATCAAATTCAAACAGCGCGCTTGGCTAAAAAAAATACACCAATGTAAATATGGAATTGGGGGGGGGGGGGATCTGACAAGGACTTTAAGAATTTTTTACAAACTCATGAACAATCCGGTCTTTGGTAAAACAAGGGAAAATGTGAGGAAACATCGGGAAGTACGACTCGTAACAAGATGGAAGAGGGGGTGGGGAGCGGAAGCGCAGATCGCCAAGAGCCCATATTCCATAGGTACAGCATATTTGACAATTACATTGTTATAATTACGCTCAATAGAGCGTACGTTTTATTTAATAAGCCCATATCTACAGGATTTTCCATTCTCGATTTACCTTAGCCCTGGATTTATGATTTTAACTACAATTACATACTCGAAAGATTTAACAATCGAGCGAAATTGTTGTATACGAAGACTGATAGTCTGATTTATCACATCAGCGTGTCCGACATTTATGAAACCATGAAGTGTGACATTGACAAGTTTGACACGTCTGATTATTCGCCAAATAATCCGTACGATGTGCCCTCGCGAATTAAGAGGAATTAGGCCTCATGAAAGATGAGAATAATGGTCGTATTATGATGGAATTTGTAGACTGGGGAGCGAAATTGTACTCGTTTAAAATCCTCGACTGTGACGATGTGAAGAAGCGAGCTAAAGGTATTAGGCGGTGAACCCTGAAATCCATCACATTCAAAGACTTAAAAAAATTGCTTGTTTGTCCACGAAACAAAAAAAAATTGCTTGTTTGTCCACGAAACAAAAACCCATCAAGATGCAACAATTGATCATGAGTATAGAAACACATTGTTCATACGATGATGCAAAATAAAGTTGCTCTCAGCTGGAGAGATGACAAAAGAGTGCTAATTCCCAGATTCTACGGACACTCTTCGATTATGATTTCGATGATATGGAATATTAAAATTAAGTGTTAAAAAACAATTGTGTGTAAAGAGAGAAACGGTAACATACCTTTACGCTTGAACCTAAACATTTTCGAGCATGCCCCCCCCCCCCCCCTATTAGACCTATCGAAGAAAAAACCATGCCGTAGATATTGGAGCCAAGTCCGCGACACTGAGAATGTAAACAAATCACGAATACTATAAGACGAGCAACAGGAATTGGCTTTGAAGGAGGACGAGGAGAAGGAGGCCGATGTCGATAATACTTTCAACACTACGTATGGTGATGATGGTGGTGGTGGTGGTGGTGGTGGTGGTGGTGGTGGTGGTGATGATGATGATGATGATGACGATGACGATGACGATGACGATGGTGGTGATGATGACGATGACGATGACGATGACGATGACGATGGTGGTGATGATGACGATGACGATGACGATGACGATGACGATGGTGGTGATGATGACGATGACGATGACGATGACGATGACGATGGTGGTGATGATGACGATGACGATGACGATGACGATGACGATGGTGGTGATGATGACGATGACGATGACGATGACGATGACGATGGTGGTGATGATGACGATGACGATGACGATGACGATGACGATGGTGGTGATGATGACGATGACGATGACGATGACGATGACGATGGTGGTGATGATGACGATGACGATGACGATGACGATGACGATGGTGGTGATGATGACGATGACGATGACGATGACGATGACGATGGTGGTGATGATGACGATGACGATGACGATGACGATGACGATGGTGGTGATGATGACGATGACGATGACGATGACGATGACGATGGTGGTGATGATGACGATGACGATGACGATGACGATGACGATGGTGGTGATGATGACGATGACGATGACGATGACGATGACGATGGTGGTGATGATGACGATGACGATGACGATGACGATGACGATGGTGGTGATGATGACGATGACGATGACGATGACGATGACGATGGTGGTGATGATGACGATGACGATGACGATGACGATGACGATGGTGGTGATGATGACGATGACGATGACGATGACGATGACGATGGTGGTGATGATGACGATGACGATGACGATGACGATGACGATGGTGGTGATGATGACGATGACGATGACGATGACGATGACGATGGTGGTGATGATGACGATGACGATGGTGGTGATGATGACGATGACGATGACGATGACGATGACGATGGTGGTGATGATGACGATGACGATGACGATGACGATGACGATGGTGGTGATGATAAAATTACCATTTATACTTTTACATAACAAAAATATCAGAATGAGATTGCTTTAGACTAGTTTATCCTAAGATTATAACCGATTTCCTAACAAATGTTGAAGTGTGGGACAGGGTTGCCCTCGAATGATGATGACGATGACGATGGTGGTGATGATGACGATGACGATGACGATGACGATGACGATGGTGGTGATGATGACGATGACGATGACGATGACGATGACGATGGTGGTGATGATGACGATGACGATGACGATGACGATGACGATGGTGGTGATGATGACGATGACGATGACGATGACGATGACGATGGTGGTGATGATGACGATGACGATGACGATGACGATGACGATGGTGGTGATGATGACGATGACGATGACGATGACGATGACGATGGTGGTGATGATGACGATGACGATGACGATGACGATGACGATGGTGGTGATGATGACGATGACGATGACGATGACGATGACGATGGTGGTGATGATGACGATGACGATGACGATGACGATGACGATGGTGGTGATGATGACGATGACGATGACGATGACGATGACGATGGTGGTGATGATGACGATGACGATGACGATGACGATGACGATGGTGGTGATGATGACGATGACGATGACGATGACGATGACGATGGTGGTGATGATGACGATGACGATGACGATGGTGGTGATGATGACGATGACGATGACGATGACGATGACGATGGTGGTGATGATGACGATGACGATGACGATGACGATGACGATGGTGGTGATGATGACGATGACGATGACGATGACGATGACGATGACGATGACGATGACGATGGTGGTGATGATGACGATGACGATGACGATGACGATGACGATGACGATGACGATGACGATGACGATGACGATGACGATGACGATGACGATGACGATGACGATGACGATGACGATGACGATGACGATGACGATGACGATGACGATGGTGGTGATGATGACGATGACGATGACGATGACGATGACGATGGTGGTGATGATGACGATGACGATGACGATGACGATGACGATGGTGGTGATGATGACGATGACGATGACGATGACGATGACGATGACGATGACGATGACGATGGTGGTGATGATGACGATGACGATGACGATGACGATGACGATGACGATGACGATGACGATGACGATGACGATGACGATGACGATGACGATGACGATGACGATGACGATGACGATGACGATGACGATGACGATGACGATGACGATGACGATGACGATGACGATGACGATGACGATGACGATGACGATGACGATGACGATGACGATGACGATGACGATGACGATGACGATGACGATGACGATGACGATGACGATGACGATGACGATGACGATGACGATGACGATGACGATGACGATGACGATGACGATGACGATGACGATGACGATGACGATGACGATGACGATGACGATGACGATGACGATGACGATGACGATGACGATGACGATGACGATGACGATGACGATGACGATGACGATGACGATGACGATGACGATGACGATGACGATGACGATGACGATGACGATGACGATGACGATGACGATGACGATGACGATGACGATGACGATGACGATGACGATGACGATGACGATGACGATGACGATGACGATGACGATGACGATGACGATGACGATGACGATGACGATGACGATGACGATGACGATGACGATGACGATGACGATGACGATGACGATGACGATGACGATGACGATGACGATGACGATGACGATGACGATGACGATGACGATGACGATGACGATGACGATGACGATGACGATGACGATGACGATGACGATGACGATGACGATGACGATGACGATGACGATGACGATGACGATGACGATGACGATGACGATGACGATGACGATGACGATGACGATGACGATGACGATGACGATGACGATGACGATGACGATGACGATGACGATGACGATGACGATGACGATGACGATGACGATGACGATGACGATGACGATGACGATGACGATGACGATGACGATGACGATGACGATGACGATGACGATGACGATGACGATGACGATGACGATGACGATGACGATGACGATGACGATGACGATGACGATGACGATGACGATGACGATGACGATGACGATGACGATGACGATGACGATGACGATGACGATGACGATGACGATGACGATGACGATGACGATGACGATGACGATGACGATGACGATGACGATGACGATGACGATGACGATGACGATGACGATGACGATGACGATGACGATGACGATGACGATGACGATGACGATGACGATGACGATGACGATGACGATGACGATGACGATGACGATGACGATGACGATGACGATGACGATGACGATGACGATGACGATGACGATGACGATGACGATGACGATGACGATGACGATGACGATGACGATGACGATGACGATGACGATGACGATGACGATGACGATGACGATGACGATGACGATGACGATGACGATGACGATGACGATGACGATGACGATGACGATGACGATGACGATGACGATGACGATGACGATGACGATGACGATGACGATGACGATGACGATGACGATGACGATGACGATGACGATGACGATGACGATGACGATGACGATGACGATGACGATGACGATGACGATGACGATGACGATGACGATGACGATGACGATGATGATGATGATGATTATCAACAAGTATTATTAAAATAATCTACAAAGGATGTTGAGCGAGAAACTTTCGAACTTCGATGATTTTATTTCCTGGTGGTACGGATGGGAAAAACTCGTGAATCGTGTGTACTCTTCGCTCATTGATAACTTTACGAATTGTTGAATGATATTTAAGAATTTTTTAACAGTAATAATAACATTCGTTTTTAAAAAAATCTGATTTTTTTCTTTGAAAATCATTTGGTCGTTTCTGATTTGTCGAAAAAAAAAAACATTTTTTGTACTCTACAAATTTTAAATTGATTATTTTTAAAATAAAACATTTTTTTCCGACAATTTTGTATAATAATAATAAATTCGTATTCAAAAATTCTTTTTTTCGATGAGAATCCGTTCGTCGATTCTGATTTGTCGACCCAACTGTTGTGTGTACCATCGAAGGCCAATCACCGGCTGAACGAATAAATAATTTAAAAACGAGTTTCTTAAAGATCAACGTCAGTCATGATTTGATCTTGGCATCGACTTGATCACGCTAAAACATATTCATTATGACTGTGCCCACGTTTGTGGATCTGCAAGGATTCATTGTTGGACGGAACTTTATCGTGAAGGAGGTAGCAATTCTGCGAGCACGATGCGTACTCTCCCATTACATTTTCGCGAGTCCCATACCATGGAGTCTTCTCACAAAATCTGAGAGATATGAATCATCATGGGCGATTCGAAATCAACATGGTCTAAAGTGGGCCTATGGAAACGTTCCATATAGCATGGCTGACAGTTTAATAACCGCTGCAGTTGAGGGTTCAACGGAAGACGACATGTGCCCCATCGTATATGTTAAGGGTCATGAAAAGCGAGAATGGCTAGCCGATATACTAAAAATGAAAAATGATCTAGTTATTGAAACGTTGGATGTGGACTCGGAAGATATGGATGCATTGAGCAAATTAGATGGAAACTCGACGCTACGTTGTGATAAGCATGAAAAAAACGGTGCATTGCAAAATGTATTTAAAATGTTTAATTGGTGGTCGAATCATAAAGATTCGTGCAAATAAAAGAAATGCAACATTATGTAATTTTGAATTATTCTCCTCACCCCGTACTTCGTTACATTATCATCTGATATCGGGTTGCACAACTGTATGAAATATTTCTTCCCAATGTGAAACTAAATTTCTTGTGTATGGAATTTGATTGAAAATAAATTATTATTTTCGCTCGATGGCGTTCGAAGACATTTATCGGCAGACGTTCGATAGATGTTTGTGAGACGTTCGAAGACTTCCGAAAACATTCGCGAGACATTCGAAGATGTTCGTGAGACGTTCATAAGACGTTCGCGAGAAGTGTGAAAGCATTCACTAGACATTGGGGGAGAAGTACAATAGATGTACAGAGGCGTTTGGAGTCATTTGAAGACTTTCATGAGGGACTCAACGGCGTTCAAAAGATTTTCGAAAACGTTCATGAGCCGTTCGAAGACATTAATGGAGGGTTCAAAGACGTTCAAGACACTTTCGAAGACGTTCGTGAGACATTCGACCATGTTTGTGAGACATTCAAAAGACTGCCATAGACGTTCATAAGACGTTTGAAGACATTCATGAGGGGTTTGAAGACATTCCAGAGAAACTTTCGAGGACGCTCATGACTTTTGTTGGATTTGTTTCGGTTTGTTTGGGATGGGAACCCAAACAAACCGAAACAATCCAGCAAAACTCATGAGCGTCCTCGAAAGTTTCTCTTGAATGTCTCATGAGTTTTGTTGGATTTGTTTCGGTTTGTTTGGGATGGGAACCCAAACAAACCGAAACAATCCAGCAAAACTCATGAGCGTCCTCGACAGTTTCTCTTGAATGTCTTCAAACCCCTCATGGATGTCTTCAAACGTCTTATGAACGTCTATGGCAGTCTTTTGAATGTCTCACAAACATGGTCGAATGTCTCACGAACGTCTTCGAAAGTGTCTTGAACGTCTTTGAACCCTCCATTAATGTCTTCGAATGGCTCATGAACGTTTTCGAAAATATTTTGAACGCCGTTGAGTCCCTCATGAAAGTCTTCAAATGACTCCAAACGCCTCTGTACATCTATTGTACTTCTCCCCCAATGTCTAGTGAATGCTTTCACACTTCTCGCGAACGTCTTATGAACGTCTCACGAACATCTTCGAATGTCTCGCGAATGTTTTCGGAAGTCTTCGAACGTCTCACAAACATCTATCGAACGTCTGCCGATAAATGTCTTCGAACGCCATCGAGCGAAGATAATAATTTATTTTCAATCAAATTCCATACACAAGAAATTTAGTTTCACATTGGGAAGAAATATTTCATACAGTTGTGCAACCCGATATCAGATGATAATGTAACGAAGTACGGGGTGAGGAGAATAATTCAAAATTACATAATGTTGCATTTCTTTTATTTGCACGAATCTTTATGATTCGACCACCAATTAAGCATTTTAAATACATTTTGCAATGCACCGTTTTTTTCATGCTTATCACAACGTAGCGTCGAGTTTCCATCTAATTTGCTCAATGCATCCATATCTTCCGAGTCCACATCCAACGTTTCAATAACTAGATCATTTTTCATTTTTAGTATATCGGCTAGCCATTCTCGCTTTTCATGACCCTTAACATATACGATGGGGCACATGTCGTCTTCCGTTGAACCCTCAACTGCAGCGGTTATTAAACTGTCAGCCATGCTATATGGAACGTTTCCATAGGCCCACTTTAGACCATGTTGATTCCGAATCGCCCATGATGATTCATATCTCTCAGATTTTGTGAGAAGACTCCATGGTATGGGACTCGCGAAAATGTAATGGGAGAGTACGCATCGTGCTCGCAGAATTGCTACCTCCTTCACGATAAAGTTCCGTCCAACAATGAATCCTTGCAGATCCACAAACGTGGGCACAGTCATAATGAATATGTTTTAGCGTGATCAAGTCGATGCCAAGATCAAATCATGACTGACGTTGATCTTTAAGAAACTCGTTTTTAAATTATTTATTCGTTCAGCCGGTGATTGGCCTTCGATGGTACACACAACAGTTGGGTCGACAAATCAGAATCGACGAACGGATTCTCATCGAAAAAAAGAATTTTTGAATACGAATTTATTATTATTATACAAAATTGTCGGAAAAAAATGTTTTATTTTAAAAATAATCATTTTAAAATTTGTAGAGTACAAAAAATGTTTTTTTTTTTCGACAAATCAGAAACGACCAAATGATTTTCAAAGAAAAAAATCAGATTTTTTTAAAAACGAATGTTATTATTACTGTTAAAAAATTCTTAAATATCATTCAACAATTCGTAAAGTTATCAATGAGCGAAGAGTACACACGATTCACGAGTTTTTCCCATCCGTACCACCAGGATATAAAATCATCGAAGTTCGAAAGTTTCTCGCTCAACATCCTTTGTAGATTATTTTAATAATACTTGTTGATAATCATCATCATCATCATCATCATCATCATCATCATCATCACCATCATCACGATACGTAGTATTGAAAGTATTATCGACATCGGCCTCCTTCTCCTCGTCCTCCTTCAAAGCCAATTCCTGTTGCTCGTCTTATAGTATTCGTGATTTGTTTACATTCTCAGTGTCGCGGACTTGGCTCGAATATCTATGGCGTGGTTTTTTCATCGATAGGTCTAATAGGGGCATGCTCGAAAATGTTTAGGTTCAAGCGTAAATGTATTTTACCGTTTCTCTCTTTACACACAATTGTTTTTTAACACTTAATTTTAATATTCCATATCATCGAAATCATAATCGAAGAGTGTCCGTAGAATCTGGGAATTAGCACTCTTTTGTCATCTCTCCAGCTGAGAGCAACTTTATTTTGCATCATCGTATGAACAATGTGTTTCTATACTCATGATCAATTGTTGCATCTTGATGGGTTTTTGTTTCGTGGACAAACAAGCAATTTTTTTAAGTCTTTGAATGTGATGGATTTCAGGGTTCACCGCCTAATACCTTTAGCTCGCTTCTTCACATCGTCACAGTCGAGGATTTTAAACGAGTACAATTTCGCTCCCCAGTCTACAAATTCCATCATAATACGACCATTATTCTCATCTTTCATGAGGCCTAATTCCTCTTAATTCGCGAGGGCACATCGTACGGATTATTTGGCGAATAATCAGACGTGTCAAACTTGTCAATGTCACACTTCATGGTTTCATAAATGTCGGACACGCTGATGTGATAAATCAGACTATCAGTCTTCGTATACAACAATTTCGCTCGATTGTTAAATCTTTCGAGTATGTAATTGTAGTTAAAATCATAAATCCAGGGCTAAGGTAAATCGAGAATGGAAAATCCTGTAGATATGGGCTTATTAAATAAAGCGTACGTTCTATTGAGCGTAATTATAACAATGTAATTGTCAAATATGCTGTACCTATGGAATATGGGCTCTTGGCGATCTGCGCTTCCGCTCCCCACCCCCTCTTCCATCTTGTTACGAGTCGTACTTCCCGATGTTTCCTCACATTTTCCCTTGTTTTACCAAAGACCGGATTGTTCATGAGTTTGTAAAAAATTCTTAAAGTCCTTGTCAGATTCCCCCCCCCCCCCCCCCCCCCCCAATTCCATATTTACATTGGTGTATTTTTTTTAGCCAAGCGCGCTGTTTGAATTTGATAATTCTTTTTGCGTTTTGTGATGCGCGGTCCCAATTTCAGGCATTGCTTAAAATTTCGATAATGAATTCAAAAGCTACGGAAATTCCTCATTGTCGTGGAGTTCGCGTGAGAAATGAATTCCCAAGAGTGGATGCCGAAATTACGAAACCACTATTGTGAATTTCGATGACAAAGATGGACCTAGCACACATTGGGTTACATACAGAAGAACTAATGATGAAGTCATGTAATTCGACAGTTTTGATAATTTAGCGACCACAAGATCTGGAGAGATATTTGGGTGCTGGTAGCACTATCAGACACAATCATGAACGATATCAGGACTATGATACTGTTGTATGTAGTGACTTATGTATAAAATTTTGAAGTGTACAAAAAAGGATTCTGTTCGGATACGAATCAGTTGGATGACAACTACCCATGAATAATTCTTTCACGCTGACGCTTTCGGGAACGAGCTCAATCACACCTATCGAACTATAGCCGTTTAAAAATCATGCTCGCGGAATCTTCGAATTGCTCACGATCAACTCGATACCATAAAGAGTATACCATACGGTCCGTGAAGATGTCTACACAATTGAAAAAAGCCACGATATGACATTCTATCTCTCCAGATGAATCGTAAAAATAATAAACGCAAGAATGAGAGTCAGTTCGATCATTGCGACATTTTAGCCAAGCTTAAACTCGAGGACTCTGTGAATTTCCATGACGCGTAATCCCAATTTTACGCGATGTTTAAAATTTCTTTAGTGAATAACGTATTTTTCTTTTCGCGGCCGCGTGGTCGTTAATTTTCTTTGAGTGCCCGCACAGGAGGGCCGTAGTGTTGTGGGTACAAGGGTAAATCTTTGCGCGTGTCGTGTAACTCTCGAGAATACTCCAAATCAACTTTCAAGATGTATCCCGTTTCAGCGTCATCTGGAATATCCCCGATACATTGCTCGAAATTTTCTACCCAAGCGAACGGGCCGTATAGCAATGACTCACACATAGCTACACCATACAGGTGATTGAAATTGTAATACATCAAGTATGGCACGGCCGGCATATTAGTGTACCACTCATCTGCGGCCTTTCTTCTGAATTGTTTAGTGTGCTAGCAGTGCGATGCTACCGCGTCTTATGGATATGTTCTTATTGTCTTTGATTTATCTGAAGAAAACCCATATAGCCTTTCGATATACGATATACTAGTCTTTCATACTTTTTACAGTAACACTCGGATTAACCAGGGTGATCGAGGCTGAACGATCCACGGATAACTGAAACCATGGTTCATTCGAAATAAATTTTATACAATTTTTATAATTGTTGATTCTATCTCAATTTTATTGTAGTGTACACATGACTTCTTATTATTTATCATAATCATCTACGCATTATTCGCGCAATCCTCTTTGTGCCTTTGCAATTTTTCTTTCGTGGTAAAATGACGCAAGCATCGTCCGCAAATCCGCATACAACGTTTACCTTTCGATATCTACGCACTCAAGAGTCACGATATGTTTTTAATCCACGCGAAATGATGATACACCTTAGGAGCGGCAGCATCCTCCTCGTCCTCTTCTTCCTCATCGATTTCGGCTTTCATGATGAGTAGGTGAATTGTTGGTTTATCCGACGTTTGTTTACTCAGATATATCGGTACAATTTTACTAATACCGTCTTTCGTGATGCCATCGATCCCATACACATAGATCGTCAAACCATTAAATTCCTCAAATTTCTCAATCATCGATGTGCTCATCGAAAAATTCAAGCCTTCGTATTTGAGCACTTCGCTATAATGAGGATAAGAACTCTTACGTTCGGGATGTATCCTCGGTGGTGGTGGGGGAGAGAGCTGCGGTGACGGGCCCAAGAAAACAATAAGGGTCATTGTTTTTGAATATTGACGACGACGGCCCGTTTCATCTGTACATCCCCTCGGGAGACGCGTGTAGGTGGATAAGCTCCCTCGCGGTGGTTCGTACTTGTTAATTTTCACAATTAGATCGGAGATTTCGCGTAACGTCCAACCCGACTTTTTTTCCTGAAAGTCCTCGATTTTGGCGGAGAGTTTTGCTTGGACGCACTCGATGAACCACTCGGCAATATCGCTCGATGGTAGAATGACCGCGTTCCTTCTCAATGATTTCATTCACCTTCATGAGGTGAAATTTGCACGCCAAGGTCACATTCACGTTACCCTCCTCGCGCACGATTTTGTCCAGTTTTGAAAACACCACGCGCATCGCATCTTCGAGGAAACTCTGCACATCTTTGTGCTCGAAATTCACAATCGAGCCTGTCTTTATTCGATTTTTGAATGCCGACTCGAGATCGACCCACTCTATATTTTCGCAAGCATCACTCACACCAGCACCGCTTACACCTGCGCTGCTTACACTTGCTCCACGCACGATTTTTTCCCTCAGCGACAACAATTTCGCTATTATCGATTGTATTTTCAGTTTTTGACCGACGTTGAACCCCGGTTTTTACAGAACTTTTGCCACTTATCCACGTGAGAGAAATTGTTCCTCGCACCGCTCAACTTATCGATAATTTTATCGCAATCGTCCATGGTCCAGACTGCTCGATGAATCAAATACCGAAGGAGAACGGCTCACCAATATATATTAAAGAAAAAATCTCTATACAACCTCGCACACGCGGTTGTGCCTGTGTTCGTGTGTGTGTGTGTGTGTGTGTGTGTGTGTGTGTGTGCGCGCGCCGGCACGCGTTCAAACGTCGAGTTTGTATACACAAGATCGAGTTCTAAACAGCGAGACGTTGGGTGCACTTTCTCATGCGTTTCAATCTTCAACTCAAAATGATTTGTTTTCTTGAAATGCTTTACTAGTATCCTTCATTATACATTATGCATCCATATCTTCAGATTCCGCATCCAACGTTTCAATAACTAGATAATTCTTCATATTCAGTATATGAGCTAGCTGTTCTCGATTTTCGTAAACCTTAACGTATGCGATAAACTTTCCACCGATGTAGGCTATGCAGACATTTCTTTTGTACGCTGCTTCCAACATCAGCTGGAAAGTTGCTGAATTCGCGAATTTCAGGCTGTGACATTTTCCGCCGCGATAGACCATGCATAAATCTCCCCTATGGGCTGCTGCCAACATGCTCTCGGATGTTGTCGAATCAGCCTCAAGCGCCTTGATGGTCGTTGCGGGTAGAAGTACGCTGAATTCATTGCGAATGTCGACGACGTGCTTTTTGCCAAATTTCGTGTTGACCGCCCGTATGTTGGTGATGATATAATCCGACCCGGCTGACAACTCGCTGAGCTTCTTCGTCGGCAGAAAATCATCAATTTTACCAGTCTTATTGATGAAAGCCATTTTTGTTTCACTCTTGTGCACGTGGTTCTTTTTCATGTGTGTGTGTCCGATCTTGAATCGCTAGATTATGTACTGCTCTCCACCTCCGCGACCCCCCCCCCCCCGCAAAATGTTTAAAAAATGTAATTCGTAGAAATCTGACGAAATCCCGCCGCCATATTGACGCTATCAAATGTCACCGGTGCCGATGATAAATTCTCGGAAAATAATCATTCAACACCTCAATTCGCAGGTTTAGACACGTCGATAAACAAAACTATCGCATCTCAGCAAGAGGGGGGGGGGGCTTTGTCAAGCCCCGGCAAGCGCCCGATGACTCACCGCCCACAAATGTTTAAAACAATTTCTAAGAAATCGGACCCCCCACTCTTCCTCCCACCACCCCTCTCCCCGCGGGAGGAGAGGGGAACTCCCTTTTACTACAAAGCACTTCGACTCTTTGTCAGTCGTTGCGCGGCCTCGCTAGGAGTCGGACGTGTGTCCCGTGTTTACCCCCCCCCCCCCTCCGCCGAATTCCATTCGTGGCGAAGGGGGACTTACCACCATCGGTCGGTAAGCAGGTGACCCCTACCATCGGTCAGTAAGCAGGTGCGCATCACCATCGGTCGGTAAGCAGTGCAGCCCTACCATCGGTCGGTAAGTACAGACATCGACAGTCGATCATGGGGCCGATTCTAAATAAAAACCCTACCCGACCATCCGCCGATAAGTCGGGAATCAACCTTTTTTGGTTCGTTTCTCAACTAAGTCGGTAAATGTCAGTAGTAGGAATTTTGGTTTAGAATCGGCCCCATTACACTACTGCGGGAAAAAAACATCGTAACCGTACTGTCGAGCGATGGAATAAAAAAGCTACTGATACATCAAAGCGAAATTGCGACGATCGGCGACGTACTCGACAAAAAGATGCGAAGAGAAAGAATGGAATATCAACTCTCGCCAAAGGCAGTAAAGACCCGGCCGTCAACCCCCGTGATCCGCGATCCTTTGATGCCTCTTTTTGGGTATGGCACACTTCGAGTTTATACATTTAAATATCAACTTCGATTCTCCATTAGCATGCACATATAGAATAACTAATTGTGCGACGTCAACGAAACTGAGACCCGAACGGAATACTAAAGGGAACGCAACAGCCCGAGTGCCCGAGTTTACAGTTATTATCTCCGTGGACTCGGAATCATGGAAAAAATCCGGTATTTCCGTAGTTCGAATCAGATTAATGTTATAGTAAATCTTTTGTCAGGAAATCTGTTTCCTCTCGACGATCGGGACAGGAGCCTAAGCTTCCTTGCCATTCTATGGATAATCTGTATGTGGGGGGTTAAACTCACATATTTCTGGACAGGACTGCTGGGCTCGTTGTACTTTGCCAACCTAACAACGAAGGAGATTTTTAAAAAATCGGGAGCAATTGGTGTATTGTCCGCGGAACATATAATTCCATTGGTCTATTTGCAATTACGACGAAAATCCTTCAGCAAACTGATAACCAAATACAATCTTGTTCTCATCGATTCCGACCACTTAAGACGATGCATTCGCGATACTCTGGAACCTTACAGAAAGGGCTTAAAGTTTTACATGTTCATGGGTTTCATCACGACGCACAGTGGGGCAGAATCCCAAAAAGCTGGCCAAAATTCGGAAAGTGTCCAAAATGATCTCCAATTCTCTTCTCGGGGGTTTTCGGGGTCGCTGAATACGAATCTGTTATCAGAATTACGATTTTCAAAATGGCGGACCCAAAATGGCGGACAACCAATTAGTCAAATAATTCAGTAAAAAATACCCAATCATATTTCTTAAGGGTTTTTGGGATCGCTGATTACGAATTTGTTATAGGAATGTTAATTTTCAAAATAGCAGACGCGATATATAGACGATTCCACAAAAATTTTCAATTTTTAAATATTTTTAAATAGAAAATGTTTCATAATATTTTTAGGTTTAAATGAGTAGAAAATCTCTTGAGCCATGTTTTTATTTTTGAACAATTTCTTGAGTACAAAATTTTCAATAAATCAAATATCTGTTATTTACTTCTAGTAACAAAAATCTTGTATGCCATCTTCAATGTTGGAAATATTCGATTCGGATTCTGATGTTGACCCACTTGTATCCAAATCGGAATCGTGCCTTATCTCTTGTCTGGTGACTTCAGGTTGTTTTAACATTTCTATAGCTTCTTTATGTAAAGATTTCGCCGGCCTCTGGGGCAATTTCCTGATGCTTGAGAGAAATGGATCTGATGATACTAAGAGCCTATAGAAAATGTCTCTCATATTCGATTCTCGAGAGCATTTTCTTGAATGATGTAACCTGTAGTTCTTTATGTCCTTATTGCGTGACTCTTGGGCCTCTTCAGAAAGTTGTCCGATCGGTAAAAGGGCATAATTTACAATTTCTGCTCCGTGCATCAACACTTTGTGCACAGATGTTGGCATGTAATACCATGGATATAAAGCAACGAATAAACGGGCAGTATTTACACAATAGTCTTTGAATTTTTCTTCGTCTATATCATACCCGCTCGAAATTGCCTGCAAAATAACATGAAATCGGTGAATTAAATTTTCATCGACTCCTGTTATTTCAGCAGATATATTAGCATTTTCGAAAAAGCGGCGGGCGGTATTTCCATCGTTTGAGCTGCCATATCCTGGCTTTGGTTGATCAACGATAAGCCCCAGTGTTGTCTTAAATTGAGTCTGTATGTCTTCCTTGCGTACTTTCACAATCTTTTTCACTTCCTCTTCACGAGGTTGCCACTTTTGAGTTGTGAGCTTATACGACAAATGCAAACAGCACTCGAAAAAACGAATCCACGCATGTAATGTAGATATGCCAAATCTTAAATTATCTGTAGTAATGTCCATTTTTATAATTTTGTCGATGTTATTAAAATCTTTAGAGGTGGCTTTGCACAGGAAGCAGCGTTGTGCAGAAGTGGTACCGGTTACAGCGTTACAGACTTTGCCGTCTATCATCGTAAACGACATACAATAGGTTACTGAAATTGATTTTTTACTTTGTTCAGTAGTGTATGGTGCAAGACCGAGGTGCAAGGTCGAGCTGAGGGAGCCGAGGGAGGCTGCTGAGGCATCCATGGATGCAGGGCAGAGGCAACGTTAGGGGGCTTTCGACACCCGACGGTTTAAGCCGCCTACGTACGCAGTGGGCGATGCCGTCATGGTAGTAGCGAGTCCTGTTGCAGACGGGCAGAGCAGGAGGCTGGTCGCGAAGGCAAAAGGGCCCTTCAAGGTGACGGCTGTTCTGACTAACGACCGGTACGAGGTTCAGGATCTCCGAAGTCTGGGAAAGCCGCCGAATCAACACAGCATGGTAGCGGTCCGCGGCTTGCGGAAGTGGGTCACCCTCGACGCGACGCAGTCAGCCCGCGAGTACATTTCGTCATCTGGTGACGGGCCGCGAGTCAGTGGCCCCGAGATGCAATCTGTGGTCGAGATTGTGTGCTACGACGGGCGCTGGCGAGGCAGGACTAGGGCCGAGTCCATTCTTTGCGATTGAGAGGTGGTCAATCTCGAAGGACGTGGAGTTTGGGCGGAGGCCACGACCCACCACAGGTAGTCAGAGTCAGGTGTGCATAGGGCTGAGGAGGCCGGTTGCCAACTCAGTTCGGCATTTGGCACTTGGCAAGGCTAGCAACCATCAACAGGTAGTCAGAGTCAGGTGTGCATAGGGCTGAGGAGGCCGGTTGTCCACTCAGTCCGGCATTTGGCACTTGGCAAGGCTAGCAACCGTCAACAGGTAGTCAGAGTCAGGTGTGCATAGGGCTGAGGAGGCCGGTTGCCCACTCAGTCCGGCATTTGGCATTTGGCAAGGCTAGCAACCGTCAACAGGTAGTCAGAGTCAGGTGTGCATAGGGCTGAGGAGGCCGGTTACCCACTCAGTCCGGCATTTGGCACCTGGCGAGGCTAGCAACCGTCAACAGATTCCTATCCAAATACCTTCCCGAACTAATCAACTCTTGGTCATAGCTGTTTGTCGATAGACACTTTTGAAGGAACTGATTTCGTTTCCGATATGAAGTCTACATTGAGACGCAGTTATCACCTTTCCCACTTCTTAGTGCGTGATGTGTGTGTAATAAGGAATTGTGATTTTTTTAAACTTTAGCAGACAACTTATGCGGGAAAGAAAGGTCGAGGACGACCTAGGATAGTCAGGAAGGCCGAATGAAGTAAACATTTTCGGGCTTAGTCCGAGAAGGCGGTTATCGGAGACGGGCTCACGCAGTACGAGACCATAAACACTTGAGAGGCACGTGGCCGTCGGATGACGGTTTTCCTAGACGACAAAGGACCAGTTGAAGGCCCTGCAAGGGGTTCGGCGTTCTTGGAGGCAGTCCATGCGGAACGGTTAACAAGAACGCATGGTCGAGCTGCAAGTCGTATATCGGCGCTTCATTGTTACGCGTCGAATATATTAAGAGACTTTATATAAAATTACCATACTGTACGAGTCCATTGGGAATTACATTTACAAAATATAACCTTAGTAAGGAAATCTTACTACAATAGCGACAGCGAGAAGCCGAAGAAGAAAACACCGGAAGTCAAGGTACGTACGTGCTATAACCTCATAACCTCAATTTACGTACTTTGTTATTTGCCACGATCTTCCCTCGCATTGCTTTCCCGCTCGCCGATTTGTCAAACAGCCAACGGCTTCGATGCAAGAAACCTTTCATCTGCAATGAAAGAGATAGTACCTTACGGTGTACTTGTACTGTAGTACATCGCTACACGCAAATGTACGTGTTACTAGTATGGTACCGGTACACTGTGCAATAGTAAGATATACCGGTTCAGTATCCTCACCATACTAATGCTAGTGCCGATACCATACGCACACACGTGGTAGGTGCGGTACCTGGACTATCATGTAGGAACCAGAACTAATGTAGCGTCGGATTTACTGTCTAGATGGAACATCGGAGTTATCCAGGGCAGCAAATACGTACTGCCGAGGATAAGAAACCGCGTCAATCGTCGCGACCACAATATACAGTCCCGGTGTTGCGAGGATATCACCGCTGTCTCCAATCTCTCTGAGAGCACCAGCGAGGCTGACCTCAAGGAACAAAATCTCGCCGAGGATCGTACCACCAATCTGTGTAAGGCCTTTCGTTTATGTATGTACGTTTCAAAAACAAGGGCGAGGACGCTAGGGCCTTCTTGCATCTCAATGGTTACGGCTACCATCATCTTATACTCAGAGTCGACGGGTCCGCACCTTCAGTCCAACAGAATTGAATGGTCAACGGTTGAACGTGTTAAAGTAGAACAAGCATGCGCTCTTGATTTTTATAGATTTTATTCAAATTTTAACCAAACATTGTTCGTATAATTATGCATGTCTCAGTGAAATTTCAGAACAGTCGACTATTTAGATTCGGAGATAATGGGTTTTAAAATTGTAACTTTTAACAGTGCAGGGCCTGCATTGAAATTTAGACAGAGTAATTTTACGTAACAAATATTTGTCCTTGGTCGCTCAAAACCACTGACGTTGCTACGACAATGAATAAAGTATTATAAAAAATATATATATATATTTGTCCTCTATAAAAAGACACAAGGCAATAACATAAGCAATATAAAATATCAACATTTATAACGCAAATATTTCTTTTTACGTAAAAAATTTTTTACTTTAGGAAGCCGGTAATTATCTTTTTTCTCGAAATATTGAACAATTTTGCCCTTTGTTTCATTATGCAAGACTGTTCTACAGTGTTGCATAATGTCTTCTTATTATAACGGACAAATATTTTTTACCGAGAGTTATTCTGTCGTTACTGAACGTCTCTAGAAAAACTGAATAGTAAAGACAATCCAAACTTTTTGCACTCGTTCCCTAATTAGTTTGCTATGTGATCATAATTTTTTTCAAAATGAATAACCCAATAGAATGGTACGCCGAATTATGTGACCTGACTTTCGGCCAATGCAGACCCTGCAGTGTTAAAAGTTGCTATTGAAAAATCCATTATCTCCCAATATAAATAGTCAACTGTTCTGAAATTGCACTCAAACTTGCATAATGATATGAACAATGTCTGTTTAAAATTTGAACAAAATCGATAGAAATCAAATGCGCACGCTCGTTTTACCATAAGGGCTTGCACCACTGTAAACGGCCAAAATTGAGTGATATTTCGCGATTTTTTTTGTAGGACGAATAAGAGACTATTAATATTCAAGGATGTTATTAATCATATGTTCGAGTGACCAAAATAAAATTTATATTAGAAAATTATGCCAAAATGTGACGCTGGAGCCATTCTGGCGAGACATGTTGAATTTGAGACGCTCTGCGGCACGCAGTATACTTGACGCAAATTTAATTTTAGAATAAAATTTTAAAAAATCTATTAATTTACACGAGTATAGCTAGAGAAATACGTGGAGGATTGTGAAAATATTAATTTTTGTGTAATTGGGGAGCATTAAACCAAAAACTTAATTTTCGCCAGAAAAAAAGGATAATCATTTGGTAATTACTAATGTTATAACTAACTCATACAAAGTCCCGTACGTATTTCTCTTTGGAATGTTATTTTAAACATGTACTCAAAATTTGGAGTGAAAATAATGCAAATTTTCGGAGTTATGCTGCGTGCCGTTTTGAAAAATTGTGTTTCGAGATAAACCAGCGTAACGCAGAGTTTCTTCTCCGTTCCCTGGTGGACTATGGACAAAATATTTTCGATGAAACTTTTCGAGGAGAATAAGCCACTGTTCGGGCTGAATCTCCATCGTCTGATGACATCAGCACCGTACCCATACCTTCGCGAGGCGAGCGGTGGACAAAGTGTATATGAATCGTGGTCGAGGTATTTGTTTAAATTTATTAAAACGGGCGGTAAGATGTCACGACCTTTCCACAGGGCAAGTCTTTAGCAACTCGGAAAGCCTAAAGTTGAATTGTTGTAAAAAAATATCGAAACCTTCCTATTTTGGGAGAGGCAGCATTTGATTTCAAATTCGTTCAGGTAAAAATGACGCAGTGTGTCAAGGAAGGAGAACACCACCGTCACTGCCCATTTTCGACCGTTTTTTTTAGATAAAAAAAAAGAAACCAATAAAATACTTGGTCAAAAGAACTTTTAGGCTTTATCAGGTATATATTGAAGTATGTAAAAAGAGTTTATTTGTCAAAAGAATAGAAAATCGCGGTGCACGAGTTGCTATAGCACTACTGATTTTCAGTCAACCTTCTCCATAGTGTTGAAGTTTGCATTGTTGGAACGCAACGAAAGCTCTTGCTTACATTTAATTTTTTATATTTGTATTCTTATAGAAAATCATTTTTTTAAAGATTTATATTGTAGATTGCTAAATAAACATTTTAAAAAATAGTTAGAAGATTTTTGTGAGCAAAGTTTGCCAAAATAAATTAAAGGAATTCAGGAATATTAATTTTCGTTGCGTTCCAACGATACAAACTTCAACCTCATCCTCTCTTCGCGGAACGCAGTAGAACTATCGTACATTTAATCCTGGAACTAAGAGCGAAATATTTTCGTTAATTATGTTAGTTTTAGAAGTCAAGTACGGGGAGAAATTTCAAAATAATTATTAAAAAATCGTAACGAGTTTCACAAACAGTTCGTGTTTTCGACCATAGTTTTTATATACTACTCCAAAAAATTAAAGGAACAGAATTTTTTTCATTTTTTGGAGTGATTTTTGAAGTGCTGAATCTATGTGAAAAATGGTCGCATCGATAAAAAAAAAAGTCTTCGAAGCTTCAAGTTTCTATTTTCGCGATTTTTTGGAATTTTTTTTTGTGATCTGCGGTTTTCGCATTATCATAAGAATAGCGGAGGAAAAAAATTGCCAAATTTGTTTGTTTTTTTGCAAGGTTTCACGGGCTAGTTAATTTTTTTCCACGTAACTCAATGTATAGGTCAGTTAGCTTGTTGATTCAGCTTTAATTTCGTTTTTTTTGTCTCGCTACATCAATTTTTTGCTGAGATATCCGACTTTAAATGTAAAAAGATCCTTTTGTCTTTGATCTTCGATATCTCAGCAACCAATGATTGCAACGGAAATTAAAGGGCAGCTTTGAGAACTTGAATAAATTTCCTACCGGCCCCTTTCGTTGATCTTTCAGAAAAACATTTTTTCACCCTTAACATTAATCTGAAAAAAGAACAAAAAGTGACTTTTTATACTTTGTCAGTAAATCTACTACTACCTTACAAATATTGATGGAAACACTAATGTTGCAGCGTTTTTTTTTCAAGCGTAATGTAGCCCCAATAGCCCTGTTAATTTTAAAATTGATCTATCGAACCGTTTTTCCGGACCGATTGATCAATGTTTTACAGAATAATAAAAGGCACAAGTGTATTGTTTCTAAACACCGTGTAATCATCATCAAAATGGAAAGACCAATTTTCTTCGATTTTTTTCACAAATTGGCACTAGTTTCTTGTTAAATTTAAGAAAAAAAATCAAACTTTTTTAATTTTTTAGAAATATTTCTTTCAACTTTGTAAAACATATCAGGAAACAATACCCTGAGGATGAGACGACGAAATGTAAAAGATAAAGAATGTCTGACGCTCTAACATCGCAAAATGAAATAGCGTCAATGGACGGAAGCCCGCTTTATTAAACTTGTCGGAGTCTTCCTTTTCAACTGAAGTCAGCCGCCAAGTTCTGTTGCGAAGTTGGCAACTTACTTCAGTTGAGCAGTTGGCCGCAGTAACATGCTAGCACGTTATCATTGTACACATGGAGCATAGACTAGATACAGGAGCCTAAACTCCAATGAGGAAACGATAAAAACCGCGTACCTAAAAATGAAGGCAACAGGGATGACGCTGCGATCGCGCGAAGGATTGCGGTGTTAGCTTCACTCGACACAGACCGAACGCGAGTTTGACACGTTACTAGAGCGAACGAAAAGACTGCGGAAAAATTGCGAAATTGAGAGCGGTCAATAACTTGATGGTTATTGTATTCTTAATAAATAAGTATTGTTAACTTTTAAAAGTTCAATCTTTATTTATTACAATTGCCCATATTCCTTCACATGTTCCTACAAGTTTTCAAAGTTCTTTATTTTTCGCGTTTACCCCACCATGTTTGATATCTTATTAATTAGCAGAGATTAGTAGGGTGATGTACAACGCTCCCCTTTTCGGCGTGCATCGCGAATGGCGCTAAATCGCGGTGGTCAGTACGGGAATATGATTTTGTGTGCATCGCCTCTGTCGAGGTTGCAGATTCCCTTGTAGCCGCGTGAGTTGTGAGCACAGCTCCAGTCGATATCGCAGTCAGCGTGCACGCGAACGGGTCGCTCGGCGGAGGAAAGTCTCTGCCCCTCCCTCACTCCACAGGCGAACGGAACGAGGTTTTCCGTCCGATCGATCTCGACGTATGTGTGGCCGTACTGCGGATTGGAATATGCATTAAATGAATTTCAAAGAGAAAAACATGTATCGAGAAAATTGTTTTCTCTCGGTTGGCCGTTTATGCCGAGAATGCGGGTTAAAAAAATTAACGACGAACCGCGTTGAAAAATAAAACGCCGAAACGACCGTGGAAGGTTCAAAAAGAAATCTCGAGCCTTTGCCGCGGTCGTTACGGCGTTTTTTTTCAACAGTAAACATTATGAATAAGCGTGTATCATAAATGTTTTTCTATCCCAATGAGCGTCGTGGCTGAGTTGGCAGCGTGACGGATTGACGATGCTTGCGGTCCGGATACGATCGCTGGTTAATCGACTTTTTTTAATCTATTTTTTTCTTCATTTTATATTTAAAAAATTGTGAACTTACTTTCGCTTTAGCTATTCTTGCCTGTCCAGGCATTATTTATGATATTTAATTCATATATGTTTAATTTAAAAAAAGACGTTGGCTACCGGGGAACGAACCCGCGTCGTCTGCACTCAGAGCCCGCACGCTGATAATCAATCGCGAGGCTCTTGTGATTGCAAACCTGCCTTACGTATACACACTTATCAAACCTTAAAAAAAATTCGCTGCATACTAATTGCATATTGTTTTTATGGCCCCAAAGTATTATTGAAGACAAATGAAATCGATTTTTCAAAATTCTTAGAGTGGTATTATCCCTTAAAGAATAGAAATTGATTTTTTGATTGTTGTAAATGTATATCCCCTCTTAAAGACTTTAAGGCGTCTGGCCGACTTGGCCGATCGAAAATGGGTATTAAAAAAAAATAATAATAAACTCAAAAGTGTGGGCCGGAATATTTTTATTTTTGTACACAACGTCAGAAAGGGCTTTAAGAATAACGTTAATAAATTTCCGTTAAAAATATTTTAAAATGGCGCCGTTATGCACATTGCCAAGGAGGCCCTCCGCACGATACGCGCGGTCGTTGTCCCAGTTGTTACCCGGTCATGTCACATCTGCAAAAAAAATCAGCTCATTCGTGAATAGTGTCGCTACAATGTAGCGTAGCGGTTTTTTTTTCGACCATTAAAAAAATTATGGTGAGCCGAAGAAAAAACTTTGTATTTTTCACCGAAATTATGGTTCACTATAATTTTTTTAATGGTCGAAAAGAAAACGCTACATTACATTGTAGCGACACTACTCACGAATGAGCTGATTTTTTTTCAGATGTGACATGACCGGGTAACAACTGGAACAACGACCGCGCGTATCGTGCGGAGGGCCTCCGCGGCAATGTGCATAACGGCGCCATTTTTTAATATTTTGAACGGAAATTTATTAACGTCATTCTTAAAGCCCTTTCTGACGTTATGTAAAAAAATAAAAATAATCCGGCCCATACTTTCGAGTTTATTATTTTTGCTTAATATACCCATTTTTCGATCGGCCAAGGTGGCCAGACGCCTTTAAGGGGTTACCCCCACTTGCGATTTTGAAAAGAATCGATTTTTTATTTTATTGCATTTTTTTGAAGTATAAGTATCTGAGAATATGTCCTGAAAATTTCAAGTCGATCCGAAATCCAAAATTGACTGAGATATGAGCGTTGAAAGAGAAGAATCCGTTGTGTAAACGACCGGCTAGTTGAAACTTTAAACGCGTTTTTCTCAAAATGGCATTTCTGAAGTCGGTGACCAAGATTACTCGAACACTAATGCACCGATCTTCTTAAAATGTTGCAGGCTTATTTAATACATAACAATGTAGTCTTTAATCGTTCGATTTTTTTTCGAAAAAAATGGCCGTTTTATAGCAAAAAAACGGCCGTTTTATTTCGTTAAAATCGAACCATTAACTTTGACTGTCCGCCATTTTGTGAAAAATCAATATTTTTTAAAATCCTTCGATTAAAGACTAGTTTATACTTATATTTGACTAAATCCATCCGCATTTTTTTTTCCAGATGATCCACTTCGCCGCAATGTTGGTCACCGCAAACCGTGTATATAAAAACATTATTTCATTGACGGCCATGTGCCACTAAACAATGTAATATTTTTCAATAAAAAAATTACTGAAAGCTCTTCGAGATGTGTTCTTTAAGATGTTATATTGATCGATTAAAAAAGTTTTGTAGTTTCTTTTAAAAAAAATTCATGAAAAAGGCCTTTTTTGCGCTACAAGTGGGGGTAACGCGTTAAAGAATCTCGTACGTGTTAGCGAAAACCGGCAGAAAATTATGAGGCAGCTCGTCCACTTCGTTGATGGTCGCTATTTTGGACTATCGCTCGTTTGCCTATCTGAGGTCTACACTTTCGAAGTTTGTATCCTCGATATATATGTTTTTTTCCTATAGATGGTATTACCAATATTAGATACTCACGTCTTTCCATTTCGGAGATATGGATGTTCTAGATTGTTTGAATCTGTATTTGTATGACTCAAACTGCAGACAATCTGAATACACGTTCTCGAATAAATGAGCTCTCGATTAAATAATCCTTTGGTGTAATAGTTATTCAATTTCGTCATCGGTCGAAGGATAACATTTCGAATAATTTACAGTTCGTTATATTGAGTTTATAATTCTGTCATTTTGAAATCTTTGTCGTTCTATATTTGGCCTTTCAAAGTTTTGACCCCCATCCCAATGTGAAATGTGTTGAAAAGAATGCCGAAACATACTTATCCAATGTGAAATGTGTTTTGAAAAAAATGCCGATCGAGAAAGACTCAAAGTTCTCTTCGAGCCATTCTCGATCGTTTCGGCACTTTTCTTCAACAATTTTTTAAATTAATTTTCTAAGGGGAAAAGTAAAAACTCATTTACGTATTGGGGGAAACATTAATGTTTTTGTCATATTTTTCAATACTGTTTGCACCAAAATTTGGAACGCCCGCTCGTTTTGAGCAACTTCAAGATGCGTCCGGCGGGGCGAACGACTGCGGCTTCGGTCGCGTCGACGATACCCGCGCCGTTCTTGCTGCGGCCGCTCCCCTCGCTCGTGCCGCTGTTCTTTCGATGGCCTGCCCTTCTCGCGCCCTTGGGCTCCCTCGGGTGCCGCTTGCCGCTGCGGCTGCTGCTGACGACAACTTTTCTTTTTGTTGCGACGCCAAAATTTCTTCTTTGTAACTGTAAAAAAAATAATAAAATGTACAAATAAAATACACTACTCACACAAATTAAGGGATATTTAAAAAATTCCAAATTTTTGGCTGATTTTTAACAAGGGATAACTCGGAGAAAAATGGTCGTACAAAAAATAAATAAAAAAGGAAATTATAGCTTCAAGTATCTAGTTTTCAGATCTGGACTGTAAAATTTGTTAGGGTGAGCGGTTTTCTTGTTATAATCGAAAACCAACGAAATTTTTTTGCCAAATTTTTGCTCGTCTTTAAAATGGTCAGTCGACTTCAAATAATTTTTTTTATCATACGACTATAAAAGTCTTTTAGACAATTTAATTACCTTTAATTTGACCTTTTAAGGAGCTCCGTACGATGATTTGGCGCGGAGTAATCGTCGATCAAAGCAAAAAATTCCATTTTAACTTTGACAATCAATTACTCGAGAACTAATGATCGTACAGAAAATAAAATGTTTTATCAACAGCCCCTAATTGCATGTCATAGAGCATGTTTTGTAGATTCCAAAACCCTACTTTTATTTTCTGTACGATCATTAGGTCTCGAGTAGTCAAAGTTAAAATGGACTTTTTTGCTTTGATCGACGATTACTCCGCTCGAAATCATCGTACGGAGCTCGTTAAAAAGTCAAAATAAAGTTGATTAAATTGTCTAAAAGTCTTTTATAGTCGTATGATAAAAACAATTATTTGAAGTGGACAGACTATTTTATAGACGATCAAAAATTTGGAAAAAATTTCGTTGGTTTTCGAATGATTACAAGAAAATCTCCCACGCTAAAAAAATTACAGTCCAGATCTGAAAACTAGATACTTGAAGCTATAATTTCCTTTTTTATTTTCTGTACAACCATTTTTCTCCGAGTTTTCCCTTGTTGAAAATCAGACAAAATTCGGAATTTTTCGAATATCCCTTACTTTGTGTGAGTAATGTATTTTATTTGTACATTTTATTATTTATTTTTTACAGTTACAAAGAAGACATTTTGGCGCCACAACAAAAAGGAAAGTGGTCGTCAGCAGCAGCCGCAGCGGCAAGAGGCACCCGAGGGAGCCCAAGGGCGCGAGAAGGGCAGGCCATCAATAGAACAGCGGCACGAGCGAGGGGACCGGCCGCAGCAAGGATGCCGCGGGTATCGTCGACGCGACCGAACACGCAGTCGTTCGCCCCGCCGGACGCAAATATCTGTCTATCTGGGTACTTTTCCCCTTAGAAAATTAATTTAAAAAATTGTTGAAGAAAAGTGCTGAATCGATCGAGAAAGGCTCGAAGAGAACTTTGAGTCTTTCTCGATCGGCATTTTTTCAACACATTTCACATTGGGATAGGGGTCAAAGCTTTGAAAGGCCAAATATAGAACGACAAAGATTTCGAAATGACAGAATTATAAACTCAAAGTAACGAACTGTAAATTATTCAAAATTTTATCCTTCGGCCGATGACGAAATTGAATAACTATTACACCAAAGGATTATTTATTCAAGAGCTCATTTATTCGAGAACGTGTATTCAGATTGTCTGCAGTTTGAGTCATACAAATACAGATTCTAACAATCTAGAACATCCAAATCTCCGAAAAAGAAAGACGTGAGTATCTAATATTGGTAATACCATCTATGGGGAAAAGACATATATATCGAGGATACAAACTTCGAAAGTGTAGACCTCAGATAGGCAAACGAACGATGGTCCAAAATAGCGAACATCAAAGAAGTGGACGAGTTGCCTCATAATTTTCTGCCGGTTTTCTCTAACACGTACGAGATTCTTTAAAGGCGTCTGGCCGATCGAAAAATGGGTATATTAAAAAAAATAATAAACTCGAAAGTATGGGCCGGAATATTTTTATTTTTTAGATAAAGTCAGAAAGGGCTTTAAGAATGACGTTAATAAATTTCCGTTCAAAATATTAAAAAATGGCGCCGTTATGCACATTGCCGCGGAGGCCCTCCGCACGATACGCGCGGTCGTTGTCCCAGCTGATACGCGGTCATGCCACATCTGAAAAAAAAATCAGCTCCTTCGTGAGTAGTGTCGCTACAATGTAGCGTAGCGGTTTTTTTTTCGACCATTACAAAAATTATGGTGAGCCATAATTTCGTTGAAAAATACAAATTTTTTTCTTCGGCTCACCATAACTTTTTTAATGGTCGAGAAAAAAACCGCTACGCTACATTGTAGCGACACTACTCACGGATGAGCTGATTTTTTTTTGCAGATGTGACATGACCGGGTAACAGCTGGGACAACGACCGCGCGTATCGTGCGGAGGGCCTCCGCGGCAATATGCATAACGGCGCCATTTTTTAATATTTTGAACGGAAATTTATTAACGTTAATCTTAAAGCCCTTTCTGACGTTGTGTAAAAAAAATAAAAATATTCCGGCCCATACTTTTGAGTTTATTATTTTTTTTTTAAATACCCATTTTCGATTGGCCAAGGTGGCCAGACGCCTTAAGGGGGGAAATCACAGTAGCACACAAAAAATAGGCATATTTTCGGGAATTAATTTTGGCTGAATAAAAGTATCAATCGAAAATCTGTAAAGTAGGTTTTATAGCAATACTAAAAAAGTACAAAATGTAATTTTTTCAATAAAAAATATTTAAAAATGGCGGCTGCGCAGCATATGCCCCAAGGCGCCTTTTTTGAGCTAGCCAAAGACATAACTCGAGCAAATTTTTACCGATCGACTTGAAATTTTGACAGTAGCTTCGAAACATCTTTCTCCATGGAGCTACGTAGGATTTTTTATTTTATATGGCTTACTTTTTTTTATCGACGATTTTATGGCGTTTTTTTGGTAAAAATTTAACTTTATTTTTAAACATGCACCATTTTGCGAAAAATCAATATATCGAAATTCAATAATACTTTGGGGTCATAAAAACAATATGCAATTGGTATGTAGCGAATTTTTTTAAGGTTGGATAAGTGTGTATACGTAAAAGGCAGGTTTCCAATCACAAGAGTATCGCGCAGGAAGACTAGAGGTAAGGAGTACGAACGCCGGGTCATCAAAACGTCCCTGAAAGCGAGGAC
Source organism: Ophion obscuratus (assembly GCA_964007375.1). Lineage (NCBI taxonomy): Eukaryota > Metazoa > Arthropoda > Insecta > Hymenoptera > Ichneumonidae > Ophion > Ophion obscuratus. The sequence continues at coordinate 45,813,715 of OZ023321.1, read as the reverse complement.
GAGAAGGGCGGCGCTGCTCTCCTACCGCACCGAAGTAAAGTCAGCAACAAACCAGTGCCGTACGATATGCAGAAAGCACCCTTTGCTACTTCGTATGGAGTGATAATTTGATCAAATGAATCTAAAGGCAGTGCCGTACGATATGCAAAAAACACCCTTTGCCACGTCATATGGAGCGATAATTTCATAAAATTAATTGTACAACCTTATTTGCAGAACCTTAATTGTAGAAAGAATTCAAAAAATTGTTGAATTCTTATATATAGGTTGTTTTGGAGAATACCGAAATACGGAAATTAAGACAATGTTTTTTTTCGTTGCGGAAGCAGTAACAAGCAAAATTTATTTAGAGACACAAGGAAACTCATAAGAAATTTGCATCCAGACAAAAATTTTACAAATTATGACACATCATATTTACACATTCTGGTAGACTGTACAGATAAAAAATAATAACGGAATACAAAAATTGTCAATGTTTTTTTTTTCGTTGCGGAAACCGTAACAAACAAAATTTATTTATCAACACAAGAAAATTCATAAGAATTTTTAATCCAGGAAAAGGTTTTACAAATTATCACACTTTATATTTACACATTGTGATACGCTGTACAGATGAAGAATGATAACAAAATACAGAAATTAAGTCAATGTTTTTTTTCGTTGCGGGAGCAGTAAAAAATGTATTTACAGACGTAAAAAATTCATAATTTTGAATTAACGCAAAAGATTTACAAATGATCACACATCATATTTACACATTATGACACGCTGTATAGATAAAAAATAATAACGGAATACAGAAATTAAGTAAATATGGCTTTTTTCGTTGCGGAAGCCGTAACGAAGATTATTTACAGACACAAGAAAATTCATAAGAGTTTTGCATCCAGACAAAACTTTCACAAATTATCTCACATTATATTCACACATTGTGATACGCTGTACAGATCAATCAATCTTACAGTTTTTATTTTTTCCTCTTTCCGTCTTTCGTTTTCATTTTCCTAGCGTGATTATTTTCGTTGACCGATCGCGCTAGAAAATGTCCTCGCATGACAAGATAATAATTTATCACTCTCTTCGTGAGCTCTTCGTTGTGTGCTTGGCACCCCACGTACTGCAAATTTTTGATCTCCGAAACTTTGTCGAGAACTTGATGGAGAGTGTTGATTTTAACGGTCATCTTACCGACTACGTCCAATACAACAGCTTCTAAAGTAGACGTCAGCGAAAACAATTCGTCACTCGGGTATGTGAGTCCCCCGAATTGACTCATCTCGTCGATCACAATGTCCTGTTCTTGAGGAATCGTATTCTTCAACGTGCCAATGCACTCGGAGCATTTTGTGAGACGGCACATTTTTCGCGCAACGTATCCCGCGACGTAGAATTGTACCGGCGGACGCGTACTTGTCACATCATGATCATGACAGGAAAGATGATCCGACTGGCTCCAAATTGACACGGTGTCTGTGTCACGATTATGAGATTTCGAGACTAACGGTTCTTCTGAAGCGAGGACATGCTGCGATTCGACGATACTGTCGATTTTATCGATCCACATTTGTTTCGGTGAATTAGCAGCAGCCATTGATTCTTCAGTTTCCATTAACGTTTCCAACAGCTCTGTGCCCGAAACATTGGATCCCTTTGGCGGCTTTACCAGAGAGTAGGAACAGAGCAGGCGGAAAACTTGGATGAACAACGCTGGGTCAGGGTGATCGTTCGACCCACACACATTCCTCATCATTCCGAAGAATCTCTAGAATAAGTCGATCAAAAAATACAATTGTAACGTCTAGAAGTACACTCCCGCACAAAAGTTGGGATACCTAGTCGAGATTTTTAGCTGCACTAAAAGTTAGACAGTTCATTTTTAAAAAAAGGTAGCCGAATTTTTCAAGCGCCGTTTAAAAGGGGACGCATTTACCTTCATTATGCTTTTTCAGAACGATTTTTTTTTGGACCCAGTACGCACTTTCGCACGTGGGTATTTTTTTGCTCGTACAAAACTTCTCCATAGCTTGTGGCAAATGTTTCCATCAAAAACTTAAAAAGAGTTTAAAGCCTTCATTTTTTGTTTAAAAAATGTCGTGCAATATTCTTCCACGCGATTATTTCTTTCTTGGCTGAAAAGATAAGTTTTAGAAAAAAAGGTGTAATCCAAGAACTATAGGGTTCAAAGGAAATGTCACGAGGGTGAAAAGTTCACGCTGATATGGCTGCGAATTTTCCGGAATGTTCAAAACCTTATTTCTCCACTTTATGTCGAAAATCTGATAAGTGAAGTGGCTTAGCGTTTTATTTATGCATTTTAAATTCACTAGACCTTTTTCAGAATTTTTTATTATCGTGACTTTTGCAAAATCGACGAGGTGCTTTTTTAACCCTTCGAGTGCACACTGGGTCATTTTGACCGTACGTATTTCGTATTTTTCACCGTATTTTTCAACGTATGCCCCACTTTGAACGAATGGTTTGGCATTTAATTTTCGTTTTTGTCATAAAATAAATGTAGGGCCATAAAATATGGATAATTTACTACAGAAAAACGTCTCTACAAAAAAGAAACAAAAGTTGCATATTTACTGGAATACAACGATTTGAAAAACGCCTTGGGTCATATTGACCCAAGGTGCACTTATGGGTTGGCAGCGGAGGTGTGCATTTTGTCGCAAACCCCATACACGCACCGAAAAAATTTCAACTTTGTGGACATGCTTTTTAACGCAAACAAAAAATCGTCTTAGTCAATGAAATTTCTTACCTCATTCATACACGTTTTTCGTCTGAACAACCGCCTTTGGCTGTGAGTACCGCGTTCACAGGTCGTGGCATCCGTTCGACTAACGACAAATTAATTGACTCGTGAGCTCAACACCAAAGGCAGGTTTGTCGACGGAAAACGCGTATAGATAAGGTAAGAAATTTCATTGATCCGGAGTATCTTTTTGTGCCTTAAAAAGCAAGTCCAAACAGGTGACATTTTTGCGGTGCTGATATGGGGTTGCGACAAGATGTTAAAGAAGCACCTCATCGATTTGGAAATAAGTCATAGTAAGCTAAATTTAAAAAAAATTGTAATGAGTTAAAAATTAAAAAGGCAAAGTGTTTCCTTACTTGATATTTTGTCCCGTAATTCTCGAGTCAAGCCACTTAACTCATCAGATTTTCGACCAACAATGAAAACAAATAATTTCGAAGAAACATTCACAAAAAATGGTAGTCATACTAATGTGAACCCATGCAAGTTTTTAGCCTCTTGATATTTCCTTTGAAACGTTATATAGTTCTCGGATTACGGAACGACAAGTTTTTTAAAAACTTGTCTCACTTTGCCGAAATCGAAATAAACGCGCGAAAAACCATCGTACGAAAGTTTTTTTCAACGAAAATGGAGGTTTTAATACCCTTTTGGAGTTTTTCATGGGAAAAAGGGATAGCAAAAGCGTACAGAATTTTTTTAAAAAAGCATACCGAAGGTAAATTTGTTATCCCGAAACACTTTTAAAAAGGTGTTTCGGAAATTTGGCTATCTTTTTTTTGACTGAACTATCTAACTTTTAGTGCGGCTACAAATATCGACCAGTGTATTCAAACATTTGAGCGAGAGTGTACAACGGTTTATCAAAGGAACGGTACTAAAATAATCTTACTTCAAGTGCATCCTGATTGAGTCGAGCCGTCATGAGATACTCAAAGTTTTTTTCTTCGTGCAGATACTGCAACAATTCCAAGGTCGAGCCAATAGTGATCTTGAACCCATTTACGGTGCTCGGCGACACCGGGAAACGTTCGTGCGGTTTTTCATTGCGTCTGTCAGTGTCGAAGAAACTCGTCGAAGTCCTTGATCACCTACAATGCAAACAAGATGTTATGATTTCCATAATAGTTACAGTGAACACTGAAAATTTGCCAACAAAAGATCCACAATAAAATGTACCATGCATACATTCTTTGGGGGTTTTTAATGTTTCTGCATTGTGTAACGCATGAAGCTGGGGTTTTATTAGCGTTAGATGGACGTCGTTGTTAAAACGAGCGTTGAGCCAATCGCAATGCCAGGAAAGCATTTTCACTTAAAGTTTAATCGTTGGTGCATGGCACTACTTACAGGGAAACGTTGCGAGGTCGATCTTTCCGATGAAATTTGGCATACTTGTAGAATGGGTAAAAATAGGCGACACAGTTTTTTTTTATATCTGCGGAACCCGATTTTTAAGGGATGAAACGCACCCCGAAAAACAGGGGTACTGCAAAAAGAGAGAGCGGCCGCTTACCTTGAATTTTTCGTAGTTTTAAATCCGAATATTGTCCACTGCAGTAGTTCGCTGCTGCGTACACTTTCCCCATACCTTTGAGAGCAGAAATTAAGATTAATCGTTGATCACTGAATAAAAAATAGTAAGTAATGATATAATAATATTATGATACAACTACAAAAAAAGAAATTCCATCGAGTATTGTACAAAATGATTATTGTCGAGGCGTGAAAATAGGAAGCGTGAAGGAAAGCAACGCACACCTCATGTTTAATGAGCAGTGTATACGTTATAAAATACAGACAGGCGTGTGTAAAATATCCATTATCGTACCGAGTGAAATAAAAATTGTCAAAAACACGAGATACCGAGGAACTGTCCCGTCGATGAGACCCAATGTGCAATATGTGTCTCATTGACAACGACAATGTGACAAACGTAGAAAGCATGTCTCATCGACGGGACAGTTGCTCCGTATCTCGTGTTTGTGATAATTTTTATTCCACTCGGTACGATAATGGATATTTTACGCACGCATGTCTGTATTTTATAACGTGTACGCTGCTCATAAAACACGAGGCGTGCGTTGCTTTCCTTCACGCTTCCCATTTCCACGCCTCAAAAATAAACATTGTGTTTATTTTCGAATAAACATTTTGTTTATTTTCGAGACATGACACAAAACGTGCAGTATATGGAAAAATCCATGTATTGCACGTTTTTGTCATCGACGGGACACTTGCTCCATATCTCGCGTTTGCGATAATTTTTATTTCCCTCGGCACGATAAAATGAAGCCATGCTTTTAATTAATATAAGTACTATTTGTCTTACCTACGTTTGATTGTTTTTGCCGCAGATCACTAAATATATTTGGCACCGAGACACAATTATTTTTTTACATCTAACGCAATTCGCAAAATTGGTTAGCCCGAACACGCTTTATGCCAACATGGAGGACGAGCGGGAATCATCGATGGCGTCGGTTGTGTTCTTGTCGCGTAGTTCACTTCGGTGCGGTCATGCACTAGCGACGCACGCCGTAAAAGCACTAACTACTAAAATCCACAATTTCACGGACGCTTTTGGATCGGGCCAGCCCCCTGGCACTGCTGGGTCTACCGTGTCTCGTTATTGTCGCCACGTAAACTAACCCACCATGCGGCGCTATTAGTCACCCGCATGACCCCCACTCCAGTCGCGCAGCGTCTGCATAATTTGCATTAGACGCGTCTGGAAAATTCATTGTTTAGAATAGAATTTAAAAGTATATGTGTATATAGGAAGTGATACAATATTTACACTTGTTGCAATATTATGTATTTAAAAATATTTATTGAACGAAATAATCAAATAACATTAATATTTGGTAAATAACGGATTAGTCACGTCGTACAATGTTTTGCGATTTTTTTCTTGTCGAGATTGCTTTTTTTTGTTCTGCCAATTACAGCACCGTCGGGGCCTCGCAGATCCCGTTTCCACAATATATCTTTTTCCCGAAAATGCTTGTCGCACACTGATTGACCAGACTTAATAGATTTGTCTGTGGGTCCGATGGCTTTTCTCCATAATTCCAGGGCTTCTGGATCTTTTGGTACATTGAAAAAATGCGATTTTTCCTTGCTTGATTGATAACCTGACTTGCAGCCAAGCACCACGCACGCAGGCATTCTCAAATACGAGCACAAAAACCACAAAATTTTTCTATTTTATCGCTACACTAAAATTGTTTATTATTTTGTCACTATGTGATAAAATAATTACGATTTTACCACACCACGATTTTTTTTTCTTCGAGAACAATGACAGATCGAGAAAACGAAAAGAAATATTCACATGGTTTACGAGACGAAAACAATGACGAAATAATACGGAGAGGTGCTTTGCGGAGTGGGGGTCATGCGGGTGACTATTAGCGCCGCATGGTGGGTTAGTTACGTGGCGACAATAACGAGACATGTTACTGTTAAGAGAATTCATCCCAGTGTCAGCCCCCTGGATCGGGCTCGCCACAGGCGTTCGTACTCCTTACCTCTAGTCTTCCTGGTATCGCGGTTGATTATCAGCGTGCGGGCTCTGAGTGCAGACGACGCGGGTTCGATCCCCGGTAGCCAACGTCTTTTTTTAAATTAAACATATATGAATTAAATATAATAAATAATGCCTGGACAGGCAAGAATAGTTAAAGCGAAAGTAAGTTCACAATGTTTTGAATATAAAATGAAGAAAAAAAATAGATTAAAAAAAGTTGATTAACCAGCGATCGAATCCGGACCGCAAGCATCGTCAATCCGTCATGCTGCCAACTCAGCCACGACGCTCATTGAGGATAGAAAAACATTTATGATACATGCTTATTCATAATGTTTACTGTTGAAAAAAACGCCGTAACGACCGCGGCAAAGGCTCGAGATTTCTTTTTGAACCTTTCACGGTCGTTTCGGCGTTTTATTTTTCAACGCGGTTCGTCGTTAATTTTTTTAACCCGCATTCTCGGCATAAACGGCCAACCGAGAGAAAACAATTTTCTCGATACATGTTTTTCTCTTTGAAATTCATTTAATGCATATTCCAATCCGCAGTACGGTCACACATATGTCGAGATCGATCGGACGGAAAACCTCGCTCCGTTCGCCTGTCGAGCGAGCGAGGGACAGAGACTTTTCCCCCACCGAGCTACCCATTCGTGTGCACGCTGACTGCGATATCGACTGGAGCGGTGCTCACGACTCGCGCGGCTACAAGGGAATCTGCAACCTCGACAGAGGCGATGCAAACAAAATCATATTCCCGAACTCGCCACCGCGATTTAGCGCCATTTGCGAGGCACGCCGAAAAGGGGAGCGTGTTACATCTCCCTACTAATATCTGTTAATTAGTATGGTAGGATAGAGTACGATTCCTTCTCACTACTATAGCATAGTAGTGAGATGGACGAGGCAAGCAATAGATAGAGTGTAAGGCGAGGGGTGGAGCAAACGACGCATAAGGATGGGGGACCTCAATACCTATCGATTGGACCCCCATGTATGTTATGCGATTTTCAGTGGTTTAAAACTTATTTTCGTTTCTGTGGATTTTTTGTAAGATACTAATTTTATTCGACAGTTCGTAAATAAAATTAAATGACTAAGTCTACTCCCGTGATTTTTTTTACGGAGTATCATAGTGGGCCTAACGTACTGAAATGGTACTTTCACACGTGAACCAAAAAGGTTTCAAAAAAAAATTAAGTCCGTAAATATTTTTGCAAATCTAATTTTTCTAACAAATTTCAAAGGCTCTAGGCTAAAAAAAATCACATAGGGTTCTTTTCTACAATTTATATATTTGAAACTTAATTGAAAACTACAAACACGCACACACACAAACATTGTCATGTAAAAGTATTATTATATTATGATTATAGTATTTTCCACATGAAAATTACGAAAACAAAATTCAATGTGACGTCAAATTCGCGTTCGGTCCGTTGTCGAGTGAAGCTAGCACCGTAACTCTTCGCGCGATTGTAGCGCCATGCCTGTTGGCTTCAATTTTGGGCATCACTTAAAATGCCGAGTTTAGACTCCTGTATCTAGTCTCCATGATTGTACAGACGATTTTAACGAATCATATGAAATTTGGGTGCAATATTGAGGCTCGGTTTCACAACTCTCGGTTAACCGAGTTTACCCGAGTTTAGCCGACCAAGCGTGATTCGATTGGTCCACTCGGCCTTAATCTTCGGTTAACTCGGTTGAACGAGAATTGTGGAACCGGGCCTGAATCCTTGTTTCTAAATATCAAGTCATTTTTACAGCTGCATTATTATTCTGACAACAGAAATGAGTAGCAACAGATTACGACATTATGACCACGGTCACGGTCACAGTTCTCACATACCGATCTTACAACTCTAGCAATAGGGAATGGTTCTCTTGGCGAAGTCATCCGCTAGAGTCACTGCAATCGACCGAGGTTCTATGCGTAAGGAACAACAGACCTCCCAAAAATTAGCCCCTCGACTAAAAAGACTAGACCGCCGTATAGTTAGCAGACAAAATTCATGAATCTTAATTTTTTTTTCACCAATCATTTGGGAATGCTTTGGGCAAGTTTAGGAAATAATTATTAAAGTTTAGGAATCAATCATTTATTCGCATTGAACAAGTTAAATTTGACGTATAGTTAGCAGATGACATGCTCGAATGAAGATTTATCGTACACAATTCGATTGCAAATGGTTTGGGCAAGACTGCTGTAACGATTTCCTAGTTTGGGAAATTAATTTTCATAATAAAAATCGATAATTACCTATCGACGATCTGCCTTATCGCGTAAGCGCACGCAACCGTTAGATCTACCTTACCTATATATCTATTCACGGAAATAAAGCGAACAGATGATTGGATCCCACGTCTATCTATGCCAACAATTTGGGAATGGTTTGGGCAACTTTAGGAAATAATTATTAAAGTTTAGGAATCAATAATTTCTTCGCAATAAACAAATTTAATTTGACGTATAGTTAGCAGTCAACATGCTCGAATGAAGGTTTATCGTACACCATTCAATTTCAAATAGTTTGGGCAAGACTGCTGTACCGGTTTCCTAGTTTGGGAAATTAATTTTCATAATGAAAATCGATAATTACCTATCGACGATCTGCCTTATCGCGTAAGCGCACGCAACCGTTAGATCTACCTTACCTATATATCTATTCACGGAAATAAAGCGAACAGATGATTGGATCCCACGTCTTTCTATGCCCACAATTTGGGAATGGTTTGGGCAAGTTTAGGAAATAACTATTAAAGTTTAGGAATCAATCATTTCTTCGCAATAAACAAATTACATTTGACGTATAGTTAGCAGATTACATGCTCGAATGAAGGTTTATCGTACACCATTCGATTGCAAATAGTTTGGGCAAGACTGCTGTAACGATTTCCTGGTTTGGGAAATTAATTTTCATAATAAAAATCGATAATTACCTATCAACAATCTGCCTTATCGCGTAAGCGCACGCACCCGTCAGATCTACCTTACCTATATATATATATATTCACGGAAATAATGCGAACAAATGATTGGACCTCTCTTCTATGCCAACAATTTGGGAATGGTTTGGGCAAGTTTAGGAAATCATTATTAAATTTTAGGAATCAATCATTTAATCGCAATAAACAAATTAAATTTGACGTATAGTTAGCAGATGACATGCTCGAATGAAGGTTTATCGTACACCATTCGATTGCAAATAATTTGGGCAAGACTGCAGTAACGATTTTCTAGTTTGGGAAATTAATTTTCATAATAAAAATCGATAATTACCTATCGACGATCTACCTTATCGCGTAAGCGCACACAACCATCAGATCTACATTACCTATATATATTCACGGAAATAATGCGAACAAATGATTGGATCCCACATCTTTCTATGCCAACAATTTGGGAATGGTTTGGGCAAGTTTAGGAAATAATTATAAATGTTTGGGAATCAATAATTTATTCGCAATAAACAAATTAAATTTAACGTATAGTTAGCAGATGACACGATCAAATGAAGGTTTATCGCACACCATTCGATTGCAAATAGTTTGGGCAAGACTGCTGTAACGATTTGCTAGTTTGGAAAGTTAATTTTCATGATTAAAATCGATAATTATCTTTCGACAATCTGCCTTATAGCGTAAACGGACGCACCCGTCAGATCTACCTTACCTGTATATATATATTCACGGAAGTAATGCGAAAAAAATAATTGGATCCCACATCTTTCCATGCCGACAATTTGGGAATGGTTTGGGCAACTTTAGAAAATAATTATTGAAGTTTAGGAATCAATCATTTATTCGCAATAAACAAATTAAATTTAACGGATAGTTAACCGATGACATGATCGAAAGAAGGTTTTTCGTACACCATTCGATTGCAAATAGTTTGGGCAAGACTGCTGTAACGATTTCCTAGTGTGGGACATTCATTTTCATAATTAAAATCGATTATTACCTTTCGACGATCTGCCTTATCGCGTAAACGGACGCACCCGTCAGATCTACCTTACCTGTATATATAATCACGGAAATAATGCGAAAAATGATTGGATCCCACATCTTTTTATGCCAACAATTTGGGAATGGTGTGGGCAACTTTAGGAAGTAATTATTAAAGTTTAGGAACCAATAATTTATTCGCAATAAACAAATTAAATATATGGTATAGTTAGCAGATGACATGATCGAAAAGTTTTTCGTAGACCATTCGATGGAAAATAGTATGGGCAAGACTGGTGCAACGATTTCCTAGTTTGAGAAATTAATTTTCAGAATTAAAACGAAAATTACCTTTCGACGATCTGCTTTATCGCGTAAACGGACGCACCCGTCAGGTCTACCTTACCTGTATATATATTTACGGAAATAATGCGAAAAAATGATTGGATCCCACACAGTTATACTGCGTGTCGCAGAGGTTCGACATGCTTCGGAAGAATTGCTGCGGTGTCGCAATTTTGTAATATTTTCGAATAAAAATTTATAGCAATATACTTAAATGTATGCTCAATAAATACCGCAAGTATTATTTGTTTATCACATTTCCTTCCGCCAAAAAAATTTATCAAAAAATACGCTTCCTGTAAGGCCGTTACAGTGGTGTTAGCCCTTAAAGTCTGCATTTAATTTCCGAAATTTTCCCGTGATCATAATTAAAATGATGAAATATTCAAAAAAATTCGTAAAAATTTGGAGAAATTCGGAGAAACTCGGATGGTCTAAAACGCTTCGTGGCAGGCCGTTACAGTGGTGTTACCCCTTAGGGAAAATATTGTTTGCAAACATTTCGGAAATTCATTATTTCTCAGAATTATGAGGGATCAAAAAATGTAAAAAGTTTTTTTTTACGAAAATCTCATTTTTTTTCATTTATAAATTTCTCCGAATATCTCCGCAGCCGTTCACTCAGGTAATAGGAAAAAGGGAAATTTCCGGAAAATAATAATAATAATAATAAGTTTTTTTTACGAAAATCTCATTTCTTTTCATCTTTAACTTTTCTCCGAATATCTTTGCAGCCTCAGGTCATAGGAAGAAGAGAAATTTCTGGGGAAAAAAATAAGAAATCATGAATTTTCAGTAAAAAAAATGTGTTTTTGGGAAAAAAAATTCTCCAAAAATCTCAAATATGACTAAAATATGAGAAATCATGAAAAATTTGGAGAAAAGTTTGCACTAGGGGCCCCCGCGGACCGAAGCCTGGAACGCTACTAACGGGTCCATCTCATAGCTTGTAGAATATGTGCACTTTCTGGTACTTACGATTCGCGGCCGGATGGATGATTAGCTTGTTTTTGGGGATAATGCTTTATCGCTTGATGAAAGTATGAGAATTAATATAATAATACGAATATAAATATATTTCCGCTTACTTTTATGAATTATAATTGATTGGGCATAAGGACGGGTGTGAGTAAAGCGTAAATGATTTTTTAGAAGATAAATAACTTGTTTATAAGTTTGGATTTACAGTAGAACCTCGATTATCCGAACCAATTCGGACCGAGACTAGTTCGGATAATCGAAACGTGGGTTGTTTGAAAGGAGATCATAAACAACACCGTTTTACATAAAAACAGTACATACATATATATTAAAATTTGACATACATATTAACGTTGAAATATATGTGTGTGTGTGTGTGTGTGTGTGTGTGTGTGTATGTGTGTGTGTGTGTGTGTGTGTGTATGTGTGTGTGTGTGTGTGTGTGTGTGTGTGTGTGTGTGTGTGTGTGTGTGTGTGTGTGTGTGTGTGTGTGTGTGTGTGTGTGTGTGTGTGTGTGTGTGTGTGTGTGTGTGTGTGTGTGTGTGTGTGTGTGTGTGTGTGTGTGTGTGTGTGTGTGTGTGTGTGTGTGTGTGTGTGTGTGTGTGTGTGTGTGTGTGTGTGTGTGTGTGTGTGTGTGTGTGTGTGTGTGTGTGTGTGTGTGTGTGTGTGTGTGTGTGTGTGTGTGTGTGTGTGTGTGTGTGTGTGTGTGTGTGTGTGTGTGTGTGTGTGTGTGTGTGTGTGTGTGTGTGTGTGTGTGTGTGTGTGTGTGTGTGTGTGTGTGTGTGTGTGTGTGTGTGTGTGTGTGTGTGTGTGTGTGTGTGTGTGTGTGTGTGTGTGTGTGTGTGTGTGTGTGTGTGTGTGTGTGTGTGTGTGTGTGTGTGTGTGTGTGTGTGTGTGTGTGTGTGTGTGTGTGTGTGTGTGTGTGTGTGTGTGTGTGTGTGTGTGTGTGTGTGTGTGTGTGTGTGTGTGTGTGTGTGTGTGTGTGTGTGTGTGTGTGTGTGTGTGTGTGTGTGTGTGTGTGTGTGTGTGTTTTTTTTTTTTTTTTTTTTTTTTTTTTTTTTTAAAGAGGTTTAGCGGGAAAATGCCTTGCGCACCGTAGCAAATAATTGCCGTGTGTCGGGCTTGCACCGACTAAAAACCCCCGTTCCTCTGTGGCCTTACAAATTCTCCCGCGGGACGACCGCTAGGTCGTCCCGCCGTCGTCGTGTGTGTGTGTGTGTGTGTGTGTGTGTGTGTGTGTGTGTGTGTGTGTGTGTGTGTGTGTGTGTGTGTGTGTGTGTGTTTTAAATACTTGAAAAAAGTCGAATGCCTTTTTTATATTAAAAAAAAATAAAATCTACCATTTTTAATTGACGAACGGCTGTAACGCGTTTTTGAGCGGCTAAGTCTCGCAGCCGTTTGAGAAGAAGTTGCGTTGGGTTGCTCATTGTTACTCACGGCGGTGGCAGCGAGCAACAATGTACCTTTCGCGCACACGTTCGGATGATTGAGCGTTCGGATAAACTAAGTCATCATTCGGATAATTGAGGGTTCGGATGATCGAGGTTCTACTGTATTATTATATTTAAATTAACGTATAAACTAAAGAAATAAGCGATCAGAGTGCGCGATACATTTTTTTGTATACATTAATAACGCAGAGAATCAAGAGCTAAATAAGCATTGAAATCATCTAAAAGCCTCGCGCGTTCCATCGGGTGACGTCACGCGCAAGTCGTGCTCAGATTGCTTTTTCCCTCGAAGCCTTCGTTTCGGCTTGGCCGCACATGAACGTGCTCAGCGTCCATGTGTTGGTGTAGCTGCCGAAGGCGCGGTCGGGAATCTTCGAGCCCGCTCGGCTGTTGCCGAAGATGTCCGAACGTCGCTCGCTCACGGACACGCGCTACTATGATTGTGTGACGGGCGCGTAAGAGCCTAGTGAGGGGGTAACTTTTACGCGCGATCTTCGCCTTCTCAGTCGTCGTTTGGATAGAGTAACAATTAACATAAAGTTCAATAAAAAAAAGTCCGCATGATAATTTCTCAAAACTACGAAGGATTGTTATTCAGGTAAAAATGTTCTCCATTGAATATCGCGTTCCCGTGTTTTTTTCGTTATTTGATCATTTGATCACCCTCGATTGATCGCGGGTCTCCGCGTATAGGCCTCGGAAGTAACTTTCGTGATGGCGCCCCGTAACGGCTGCCGGTGGCAAAACTTGGATTGGCGCATGGCGGTTAAGTAAAAACGGCACAAACACGAAAGAGCTAGGCTTGAGCAAGCATCATTGATTGGACACCTGATTTAAATGGCGACCGGCATACTGCACTAGCAGACGAAAACCAATCCAAGTTTTGCCAAAACTCGCCGCAAGGGTGCGCCACAAGAGTTACTTCGGAGGCCTATATCTATTGGCGGTAAACGATTTAAACAAGTGCGCGTAATTTTCAGTGCCCGTGGTAGAAATATTTTAGTCGAAAAAAAAAATTTCGATTTTATTTTGCGTGCATTTCGTGATTCGGTTGCAACATTTTTTGTCTTCGTGATTTCGCGTCTCGAAAGACAAAGACCGGCATCCATTTTCGTTTGTTCTCGTTCGATCGCGTGTCCTCTACGCGTATGTCGAGTGACGGTAAACGAATAAAAAAGTGTTCGTGATTTTCAGTGTTCGTGGTTGAAATATTTTATTCGAAAAAAAAAAAATGTCGGATTTTATCTTGCGTGTGTTCCTTGATTCGGTTGCGACATTTTTTTGACTTCGTGATTTCGCGTCTGAAAAGACAAAGACCCGGCATCTATTTTCGTTCGTTCTCGTTCGATCGCGTGTCCTCTCCGCGTACATCGAGTGACTGTAAACGAATAAAAAAGTGTTCGTGATTTTCAGTGGGCGTGGTTGAAATATTTTATTCGAAAAAAAAATTGTCCAATTTTATCTTGCGTGCGTTTCTTGATTCGGTTGCAAACTTTTTTGACTTCGTGATCTCGCGTCTCGAAAGACAAAGACCCGGCATCCATTTTCGTTCGATCGCGTGTCCTCTCCGCGTATATCGATTGGCGGTAAACGAATAATAAAGTGTTCGTGATTTTTAGTGCGCATAGTTGAAACATTTTATTCGAAAAAAAATAATCCGATTTTATTTTGCGTGCGTTTCTCGACTCGGTTGCCAAATTTTTTTGACTCCGTGATTTCGCCTCTCGAAAGGCAAAGACCCGGCATCCATTTTCGTTTGTTCTCGTTCGATCGCGTATCTCCTCTGCCTATACCGATTGGCGGTTAACGAATAAAATAGTGTTCGTGATTTTCTACGCGCGGTTGAAATAGCTTATGCGAAAAAAAATTGTCCGATTTTATCTTGCGTGCGTTTCTTGATTCGGTTGCAAACTTTTTTGACTTCGTGATCTCGCGTCTCGAAAGACAAAGACCCGGCATCCATTTTCGTTCGATGGCGTGTTTCTTCTCCGCGTATATCGATTGGCGGTAAACGAATTAAATAGTGTGCGGGATTTTCAGTGCGCGTGGTTGTAATATTTTATTCGAAAAAAAAAAAATCTTTTATTTTACGTGCTTTTCTTGATTCGGTTGCAAAATTTTTTGTCTTCGTGATTTCACGTCTCGAAGGACAAAGACCCGGCATTCATTTTCGTTCGTTCTCGTTCGATCGCGTGTCCTCTCCGCGTATATCGAGTGACGGTAAACGAATAAAAAAGTGTTCGTGATTTTCAGTGCGCGTGGTTGAAATATTTTAGTCGAAAAAAAATCTTTGATTTTAATTTGCGTGCGTTTCTTGATTCGGTTGCGATTGTTTTTTGTTTTCGTGATTTCGCGTCTCGAAAGACGAAGACCCGGCAACCATTTTCGGTCGTTCTCGTTGGATCGCGTGTCTCCTCTGCGTATATCGATTGGCGGTAAAACGAATAAAAAAGTGTTCGTGATTTTCGTGCGCGTGGTTGAAATATTTTATTCGAAAAAAAAAAAAAAATGTCCAATTTTATCTTGCTCGCGTTTCTTGATTCGGTTGCGACATTTTTTTGACTTCGTGATCTCGCGTCTCGATAGACAAAGACCCAACATCCATTTTCGTTTGTTAACGTTCGATCGCGTGTCTCGTCTCCGCATATATCGATTGGCGGTAAAAGAAAAAAAAAGTGTTCGTGATTTTCAGTGCGCATGGATGAAACATTTTATTCAAAAAAAAAAAAAAAATCGATTTTATTTTGCGTGCGTTTCTCGATATTCGGCTGCAAACTTTTTTGTCTTCGTGATTTTGCGTCTCTAAAGACAAAGACCCAGCATTCATATTTGTTCGCTCTCGTTCGATCGCAACATTTCTCGAAATCGGAAAAAAAAAATTCATTTCGTATTGTGTTGCGCAAATTTTGATTTAACCGAAGAAAGATACTGACGCCAAGTGTTTTCTTGCATTTTCAGAAACCAACAGCGGCCGACCATTCTTTCCCTGCAACCGTAAATCGCGTGTTGCCAATTCGGATAGTCCGTTGCTGAACCGGATGCCAACGCTTCTTCAGTCTCCTTTCGTTCACTCGCTAGTCGACATCAGTCATCGACTCGGTAGTCGTGTGAATAGAGTATTTTTTGACTTCGTGATTTCGCGTCTCGAAAAACAAAGCCACGGCATCCATTTTCGTTCGTTCTCGGTCGATCGCGTGTGTCCTCTCCGCGTATATCGATTGGCGGTTAATGAATAAAATAGTGTTCGTGATTTTCTGCGCGCGGTTAAAATAGTTTATTCGAAAAAAAATTGTCCGATTTTATTTTGCGTGCGTTTCTCGATTCGGTTGCAAAATTTTGTTATTTTCGTGATTTCGCGTCTCAAACGACAAAGACCCAGCATCCATATTTGTTCACTCTCATTCGATCGGTAAACTCGAAATCGAAAGAAAAATATCATTTCGAATTGTGTTGCGCGAGTTTTTTTTATTGAACCGAAGAAAGATACTGACGCGAAGTGTTTTCTCGCGTTTTCAAAAACCAACAGCGGTCGACCATTTTTTTCCTGTAATCGTAAATCGTGTGTTGCTAATTCGGACAGTCCGTTGCTGAACCGAGTGCCAACGCTTCTTCACTCTTCTTTCGTTCACTCGCTAGTCACCATCAGTCGTGTGGATAGAATACGTCTTCGCGGGTCTCATTGCACGTAAGTATCGATATAAGTAACTTGAGGATGATACATACGAGTGCAGGGCAGCTCATTATTTTTTTATCACGTTCAAATGCCCGCGTGCGTCTCTTGATTCGGTTGCAACATTTTTTCGTCTTCGTGATCTCATGTCTCGGAAGACAAAGGCCTGGCATTCATTCTCGTTCGGTCGCGTGTGTCCTCTCCACGTATATCGATTGGCAGTAAATAAATAAAAAAGTGTTCGTGATTTTTAGTGCGCGTGGTTGAAATATTTCATTAAAAAAAAAATTGTTCGACTTTATTTTGTGTGCGTTTCTTGATTCGGTTGCAAAATTTTTTTGACTTCGTGATTTCGCGTCTCGAAAGACAAAGACCCGGCATGTATATTCACTGGCGGTAAAGGCATACAATAAAATGGGCGTAATTTTCAGTGTACGTGGTCGAAATAGTTTATTCGAAAAAAATTGTCCGATTTTATTTTGCTTGCATTTCTCGATTTTGTAATGTCCTTCGAGCTTTTTGGGGAATAATATTAAAAGTCTTTATTACGTATCACCGGTATATTTATTCACAAACGCATTCACATGGTCTTTTCATGCTGACACTCATGGCGGACGCCCAGACGAGAATGTCTCCTTCTATCCCGCACACGTTGAACCGACACCGACTAGAGAGCGCTTCGAACGCTACGTGAGTCGTTTATGTCCTTTCCGCTATTTAAACGGTTACAAACTCTTATACATATATACGAGTCTCTTTACACACCACAGATTTGGTTGCAAAAATTCTTTGTCTTCGTGATATCGCGTCTCAAAAGACAAAGGCCCAGCGTCCATATTTTTTGGCTCTCGTTCGATCGCTAAATTTCTCGAAACCGAAAAAAAAAATTCTGTCCGAATTATGTCGCGTGAGTTTTCTGATTCAATCGAAGACAGATATTGACGCCCAGTGTCTTCTCGTATTTTCAGAAACCAACAACGGTCGACGATTTTTTCCTTATAATGGACAGTCCGTTGCTGAACCGAATACCAATGCTTCTTCACTGTCCTTTCGGTCACCCGCTAGTCGTCATCAGTCGTCGACTCGGTAGTTGTATAGATAGAGTACGTCTTCGCGGTTCTCATTGCACGTAAGTATCGGTATAACTTGAAGATGATACATACAAATGCAGGACAGCTAATTATTTTTATATCACGTTCAAATGCTCGCAGTCTTTCAATTTGTTTATAGATACTATTAACATAAAATTCAAGAAAAAAAGTGCTTGATAATTTCTTGAGAGAACGAAACATGTTTATTCAGCTAAAAACTTTCTCCATTTAATATTGGTTTTTTGCGTGTGTTTTTCGATTCAACTGAGCGAATTTTTTGACGTGTTTCTTTACGCTTCTCGAAAGACAAAGCCGGGCATCCGTTTTCGTTCGGTCTCGTTCGATCACGGGTCTCCTCTCTGCGTATATCGATTGACGGTGAACGAATGAAAAAGGGTTAGTGATTTTCAGTGCGCGTGGTCGAAATATTTTATTCGAAAAAAGACCTGTTCGATTTTATTTTGCGTGCGTTTCCTGATTCCGTTGCAAAATTTGTTTCACTTCGTGATTTCGCGTCTCAAAAGACGCGAAATCCATATTTGATCACCCTCGTTTGATTGCGTGTCTCCTCTACGCGTATATCGATTGGCGGTAAACGAATAAAAAAGTGTTCGTGATTTTCAGTGTGCGTGGTTGAAATATTTTATTAAAAAAAAAAAAAATTGTCCGATTATATTCAAGTCCGATTGTAAGTCAAGAAACACACATTGTCCGTGTGTTTCCGGATTTGTTTGCAAAAATTTTTTGTCTTCGTGATTTCGCGTCTCGAAAGACAAAGACCCCGCATCCATTTTCGTTCGTTTTCGTTTGATAGCAAAACTTTTCCGCGTGTATTGGTTGACGGTGAGCGAATAAAAAAAGTGTGCATGATCATCAGTGGCTGTAATTAAAGTATTTCATTCGAAATTAAAAGAAGAAAATTTATTTCGAGTTTTGTTGCGTACGTTTTACAATTTAAGCGAAGAAAGATTCTGACGTGTATTTGCCTATTTCCAGAAACCAACAGATGTCGACCATTTTTTTGTCATACCTTTGATCTCATGTCGCCAACTTCGGTCTATTGCTGAACCAAATGCCAACGTTTCGTCACTCTTTGGGTCATTTGCAACTAGTCGCCATTAGTTTCGTTGCTCGCCAGTTCTCGCTACACGTGAGTACTCAGTAAACTTGTGCACCAAGTGCAGGGCAGCTAATTTTTTTCGATCTTGTTTGTGCAATTTAAATGCGCGCAATCTTTCGATATATGTATAGCTATAATTACAATAGAATCCAAGAAAAAAAAGTGAATTTCTGCTCAACTCGTGTTAGAGATATGAAGTCCCTACTGTACCTAACCTCTTCCTCACTTGAAATTATTGATCCCATTATTTGTGGAAGTACATTTATTCTCCGTAGGAAAAAATCGATGTATTTTCGAATTTTGATACGAGTACATATTGTATCCTCCGATTATTAGTTTTTTTTTCATGCGTTTTTCAACTCGGCACGTGAAATTGTTCGACCTTTATGATTACGCTTTTCTAAATGCTAAACCTGGGCCCTCGTATTTTTTTCACACCCTTTCGATTGCGTCTCTCCTTTCTGCGCGTATTAATTGACAGGAAAGAAAGAAAAAAATTCTCTGTTATATTGGATGTTCCAGTTTATGGGTCTCTAGTACACGTAACGTAACGTAAAAATATGGTGGCGAAAATCTTTCAATACTCGTGATGCGCCCATTCTCGCGATAATTATCAAGGCCCCATCACTTTCATGCATTTATTCGTTCCACTGAGTGTCATTTTTATACCTCAAACAACCCACTATTCAGTAATTCTGTCTCCTTTTACTTTTTACAGCTATTCGTTATCCTGCAGTCCACATAGATACGCAGACAAGGGTACCAATGACGTTTTTTCGCCATCTGTTCGTGGTTACGATACTGTTTCTGCTGTCATGTTTCTTGCGATCCGACCAAACAAATATTTCAATGGTTGAACATTCCGGCCTTCAGCACAAGTAAGTATTGTATACGTATAATAACAAACGGAACTAATATAGTTCGCCTTCAACGTCCAATCAATCGAGAAATTTCATTTGAAAACATTTTTTCGGAGTATCGGTCCTCTTTTACTAAATCGGTAAATGTAATATGATAATTAACATTCTCATTTCCAATGTTTACCACAGACTAGACTAAATCGTGATTCAGTGTAAGATGAAACTATATATCAGATACAATTTAGAAAAGACCGAGAAATGTTGAGTATCATTTGCAATCTGCATTTAAATATATTTCTGAACAAAAGTATAATACATTTTACAAATACTTCCCTCAGAAATGATTTTTTTTTTTTTTTTTAGGTTTGACGTTAATGGAAGCGACACAAACATTGCAGATGAAGGTCGGCTCCGACTTGCTCTCAATGTTTGCAAGATATGCATAATTTCTCATATAATTGATTTTCAAAATTTTCTGCAAAAACACGAGACCGTAAATAACGATTTATCTCTCATCGCTTCATATCTCCCGTTGAGCGTAACGCAACCATTCGATTCACCGACAAATTTAGCTGGACTGGTGAGTATTAAACATTTACTACTCTCTCATCATTTATAGAATTGAAATTCCAAGATTTGATGCTGTATATTCTATTTTTTTTGTTGAAGTGAACATTTGGTTCTCAAACCATGCACACAAGCTATATATAGCGTCTATAGCTAATACAAATACCTTAAATGTTTATTACATTTCGAATCGAGATCTCCACGCCATCTCTCCGAAATAATATAACTTTGGTATCTCATTTTTGGTGACGGGATTCGGCCGCTGACGGCTTCTACACTGTAACGGGCAACAATTACGAGGTGAGTAAATTCAAAATGATTACTTGTATTCTGGATCCATCATAATACCATTTAATAATGTGAAACACACCTCGTTCAAGGTTAATGTACATCTAAACAAATGAAGAATATAGCATACTTATCATTCACTCTTAATAAATATATATATCGCTGGGTGCTTTCCAACAAACGTTAGATATTGTCTATAAGTATCGTATTGTAAGTATAAGTAACATCTCAGTCAGCATTCTCAGTCAGTATTCGGTTTTTATTATGCCGAAACATAAATAACTTCCGTTTTTTTCAATAGATTTTACTGGCTCCATCGGAAGTTATTTATGACTCGACCCAATAGTTGTTTTCATTGTCGTACCAATTTTTCGTTAATACATGAGGTCCGAAAATTGCACAATTCTTATTTGATTTTCAAGGTTCATACTTAACAGGGAAAAAATAGTTCCAAAACCTATTGCCTAGTCCACAAGTTCGAGGGTGCTCTTCTGATTGGTGATGTCAGAATTGTATTGTGATGACTCTATCATACCAATATGGCGCATTTTAAATATGAATTTATTAGAATTTTGAAATTCTTAATTTGAAATGCG
The DNA here is from genome assembly GCA_964007375.1 of Ophion obscuratus. Taxonomy (NCBI): domain Eukaryota; kingdom Metazoa; phylum Arthropoda; class Insecta; order Hymenoptera; family Ichneumonidae; genus Ophion; species Ophion obscuratus. Next base: position 45,792,497 of record OZ023321.1, on the reverse strand, counting down.
CCATATTGGATTTTGGAGCCATTATAATGCAATTCTGACCTCACTAATTGAAAGGGTACCCTAAGGAAAATGATGGAATAGGTGGTTTTTAAATTGATATATTTTTTTCTCCGTTGCGAATGAAGCTCGAGAATCAAGTAAGAGTTGTGTATTTCTCGAAATTAATAGGTTGACATACAACAACGAATTGTACGCAAATGTTTTTTATTTATTTGTTTCTGAGGTTTAGTTAAGGTAGTCCTATCGCTTCACACTAGTCATACCACTGATCATACTTGAAGTTTGTACAATTTATATTTTTGGCATATGCAAAAAAAATTGTAATTGAAATTTTGCATGTCTGAACTGTTTAATGAAAGTTCACATTTACTTAGAAAAATGAAAAAATAGTTATTCCAACGATTCGCGCAGTATTTGTAGGTTAGATATTTAGCAACATTGGCTTTATCTCCGTCTCTTTTTACTCAACCAAGCGAGTTTAACCTCCATGCTTTTCAACGTCGATCTGCCAAAATAATGCCAGTTTTGAGAAATATAAAGCATTGTATTCGGGCCCCGACTGGTAAGAAGCGTGGAAACATTGTGTCGGCGAAATATGTCGGTTGAAAATGATATATGTGTGGAAATTCGAATGAGTGAGATGAGGTTAGGACTACAGTCAGCTGTTGCTTTGCTGTCACGTCTCTGTATCGTAGCAAGTGGTATAAATCCAATACCGAAAGTTCGAATTGAACTTGATGTTACATAAAAATTAGGTCAATACGCGTCATTTTTTCTGAGAGCATTCGATTACTTCAAGTGTTCGGTATGTAAATCTGATTATTTATAAGAATTTGACGGATTCCCACTGTTATATACACTTTTGTAGCGACGGGAAATTGGATTTTTGTATGTCGTCTCGAAATTCCTTCGCAAAAATAGGCAATTTTAATATTTTTCTTCAATCGACCCTAAAATTTTACAGAGACGATTATTAAGATATTTAGTGGAGCACAAAAAAAAATCCTACGGATTGAAGCATGGCGATACGACTACCAAGAGGTTAGGCCACTCTAGAGGCCGAAAAAATAGGCTTTTTGGGGATTTTTTTTTCAGCAAAACTACAAAATAAATCGAGATTACCAAAAAGGGTGTTGATCATACATATCGGTGACTGTATACAATAATTTTTTTGAAGCGATTAAATTCAAAATGGCGGCTGTGCAGCGTTTATCTCGAAACTGTATTTTTTAAGTTGGCCGGAAACATAATTCAGACAATTTTCAACCGATCCACTTGAAATGTTGAATTTATCTTGAAAAATACATTGTCTATGGAAGTACGTAATATTTTTTTATATTGTATAGTTTTTTGTTATTAACAATCATACGACGATTTGTCAGGCGAATTTTTCACTTTCCAAAAATTTGCCTAAAAAAACCGTCAGATAATTGTTAATAACAGATGAACTATGCAAAATAAAAAAAATCCTACGTCCCCTTCCATAAACAATGTATTTTTCAATATATATTCAACATTTCAAGTGAATCGACTGAAAATTGTCTGAGTTATGTTTCCGGCCAACTTAAAAAATGTAGTTTTGAGATAAACGCTGCACAGCTGCTATTTTGACATTAATCGCTTCAAATGAATTATTGTATACAGTAACTGACAGTATGATATACACCCTTTTTTGTAATCTCGATTTATTTGGTAGTTTTTCTGAAAAAAATCCCCAAAAAGCTTATTTTTTCGGTTTCTAGAGTGACCTAAAGCCTCAAATGATACGATTAGTCGTGCACAATTCTAAATCAGTAGTCTTTTTCCGTTGTTGATAAGTAAAAACCTTAAACTTTGTGCAGATGTAAACTATTTCTCTTTTTTCTTACACATTTAGTACGTTCCAATACGTGACCATCAACTAATGCGATCGACGAAGAAAAAATGTTGATAAAAGTATGTACAATGAAAAAAAAAGCAAGATCAACTTTCAGCAATTGTGGAAGTTTCCTAATTTCGATTCATAACCATAACATTGAGTAACCATCACATTCCCTACCGACCTTTTCGATTCTCCTTACTCTTTTTTTTCTTTTACTCAATTATCTCATTAAACTCATTCGCTAGATTGGATTGAATATACAAAAGAATCAGAGTTCAAAATATACAAAAATGAAATAAAATGTTTTCTTTCAATCGATAAAAATGGAGATGAAATTAGAAAAAGGAATTTGAAAAAAGACCCAACGTCAGTGATATGCAACTTTGGCATATAAAATTAAACGAGATTTAAAAGCTGCATTTCCAACAGTGTAAAAAATACGAATGAAGATTAACGTATGAACGCAACATTGTGCAAACGTACGTTTTATTATTTTGCAATATAGTATCAAGGCAACGAGAACATTATAGTGAAATCAATAATCGGTAATATCATTTTAATTCGGTCCATCGCAATATTTCTTACGTGTAAATCTTCCTTATGTTTCAAGATATAATTACCTCTGTTTAAAATAACACGTGGTACTTGTAATATTTTTCTCCCCCAATGTTACTGGTGACGTTGTTCCTTATCCAATTATCATTGTACTCAAACTTTATAATTGTACTTACGTATTTTCTTAAATGACAATCTTTCGCCATCACTTTTTCTTGAAATCGCCCATGTTACACGTTACGAAAAAATGAAATAACATTGGTACAATGTTATCAAGTTTTTATCTAGCGTACGGACTTTGGCAAACAATTTGATCCAATATTTAATATAAGTAATACGAGTTTATCGAGGAATCGCCGCAATCCTTTTACAGTGTTGCCACATTTATTAATTTTTATTCAATTACATTTTCTAATGTTGAATCTTAGTATGTACCTAAGATTCAATTGGAATTGAATTCACGAATAATACTGTTTAGTACTAAATACATAAATAATGAATTTACAGGGAACTCATGAATTCCTTTTACTAACGAATAAATACTTCAGATACACAGCAAATAAAAAAATAGTTGAACTAATCGTCTTAAGGTAGTGCCTCCACAGGAGAGTTGAATTGAGAAATGGTTGAAATTTGACATATATGTTATTTAATGCATTGTCCAAACATCTGTGCAATTTGAATAAGTTTGACCACCCCAAACCGGAGATATTTACACTTAAAGTTGGCTTGGTTTGCACGTAACAAATGCGTTATGATGGGCAAACAGAGCATAATTAATTCTACCGCCAAAACTAAAATTAAGAAATTGATAAAAAACGAGGATACGCTAGAGTAAGATATCACGAATAATGTGAAAAAAAATGAGAATCATTCACCATCTAGTTTCCAAGATATAACCATGAGAAGCCCTCACAATTTTGGTGCAAAGCCTGGCAAAGCTTGGCAAAGCCTGGAAAAAAAACAATTTGGAAAAAGCCTGGTAAGTCCCGGCAAAAAGTTAACTGGCAATAGTAGATCAAAAACACAATATAAAATATATTTTACGGCAATAAATGATATCCATCGTATTATCTACTAGTACCGAGTCAATATTGCGTAGTTTTTAATTTTATTTATTACTAATTAAACCAATTATCAATCTTTTAAACATGAACATGGTATGTAAACTTTTGGTTGAGATTTTCGCAGAGGAACTACCTTAAGAGAAAACGGGGTTCCTACATTTTCCAGTGCCATCTGAAGTCCGCTGTTTTTGAGGAAGCTATTCAAGCGAGTAACAGATCTTCCAATCAACGTAATAGCCGCGGGTATACTGTGTTTTTCCCTGTCAACAATAACGTCATCGGCAAATGGAGTCATTTTGCATCGGTCAACAATATTTAACTCTAATTTTGTTATATATACAGTGTACAAAACAGAGCTCAACACGCTTCGATGTGGTAGTCCTCGAAAGCTTCAAAGCGTTTTTTTTATTAAGTTCACAAATGTAACTGTTAGTTCCCTTGCGGACACCAAGTTATATATAAATACAAGCAAGCCTAGTGGATAGTCGAACTCTTTCAAGCGTTTGACTAAAAGATCTGCTAATACTTTATCATAAGCATTGTGAATGTCCATAAAGATGGCTACTACATGATTCTCACATTCGAAAGCTTTCAATACATCAGGGTACAATAGAGCTAATTGTCTAAGTATGACCTCGATCTCCTGAATCCGAATTGAGAATTCGGCATTTTTTTTGTGAAATTCAAGCCGCTAATTGAATCTAAAATTTATCAGTCTTGAAAACACACGGAGCCAAAGATTTCGGCCTAATTTTTGTACTGTCATTTTTAGTGGAAGGAAGGTCGTGAAAGTGGTTCCCACCACAGCCGAAGTTAGGGTTAAAAAAATTATCGTCAATTTTCGGAAGTCTCTTTTGTATGCTTACTAAACCAATTAATAAGTATCTGTAAACATCAAGTATCTCAAAATTTGAAGTGAAACAAATCGAAATTCTTTCGTGAAATCTGACCGCTATTGATGTTAATATGAATAAAGTTTTTTTATAACTTCCAAAAGCAGATTGTATTTTTTTGTATTTCTAGATGGGCAGACCACGCAGCGTTTCTGATACCGAAGCTGTTGAACTGATTCAAAAATACATCCACTACTTCAAAACAGATGATTTTCCACAGAGCAACTCACAATGTTGGAAAGACATGAGTAATGAACTTGATGGCCGTTGGAAACCACATTCGGTGTACACACACGTGAGAGAGAACAAAAACGGTCATCTTGACGCAGCTCGTCGTAACTTGGGTATCGTTGTTCAATCACCCCTAAAAACTTATTCCGTCCTTTATGAGGATTTCGTCGATCAGTCATCCAATTATTCGGAATCTTCCGAGTCGTCGTACCACGATGACGAGAATGAAGATCCAGAAACTGATGTCTTCCCTTTGACTCTATCATCTGTCGAGTGGGCATTGATAAAACCTGATGAAGCATCGAATGAAAAGAAAAAAAAATTGAAATCGCGAATTTGGCCAAACGTTATCACGAAAGCATTTTCGAATAAATACAAATTTTCTTGTGCGTTTATCGGAAAATGGTCCCACATACGGTCAGAAGAAACCGACCATAATGATAACTGCATCGATCTGATATCTGGATATTTTTTGAAATTTAAAGGTGTATGTAGAAGTAAAAAATGTTCAAATGTTATCCTTGGTACCGCAATCGAAAAACCCATCGACGGTAAACTGAAATTGCTGATTAAAACACGCGACACTCGTGTGGATTACCACGAAGAAGTCAAACGACCATTGAATGAACCACAACGCAAATCAGTAGCAAAAGAATTGAAACGACGAAGAGTGGCGGGTTATCGACAAAATGTTCTCTCGAAAAATATGGAATTTGGTGAGAACGAACCACCATGGATCAGCAAAAGTAACGTACTCAGACAAGCCAAAATGGAACAAAACAAAGAAGATCTCGGAATAACATCGATAAAGAAGATGGATATGATTTCGAACATCCAAAACATGATGCAGAATTTTCGATACGCACACAGCATTCGTGAAATCGGTGCAAAGAAGTTTTTCGTGTTTTACTGCAGTCCGGAACAAGTTTTTATCGAAAAAGAATACTGTAGAATAAAAAAAGGTTCTTCGCAAATATGTCTTGACGCTACGGGCAAAGTAGTAAAAAAATTCGAAATTTTTCCAGGACACCAAACAGGTCACATTTTTCTCTACACAATTACGATTAATTTCGAGGGAAAAACTTTACCTGTTCATCAAATGCTATCTGAGAAGCACGATGCTTCTTTTATATCTTTTTGGCTCCGTGAATGGATTCGAGAGTGTGGAGCGACAATTCCAGACGAAGCTATGGCAGATCTGGGTCGTGCTCTGCTATTAGCGATGTGCGAGGCATTCAATCGTATGACTCTAAAAGAATACGTAGACGTTCTTTTTAGTTGGGCAATCAACGAAGGCCACAAACTGCCACGTCCGTTTAACACGGTGATAAGAGCAGATGTCGCACACCAGATGGCCGCGGTTGCCAGATGGAAATGCATTCAAAATTTGCGTCACCCCATCGTCAAGGGATTTTATCTTCGTACAGTCGCGTTGATGATTGACTGCCAAACGATCAGAGAGTTCGAGAATATTTTCCGTCTAACTTGTATCGTTGCTCTCCATCTCGATCAGAATCAACAAAGCATGGCGTCAGACAAAGCCGTTTCCGTTTTTGAAGCCAGGCGCCTCTTAGAAGAATCCATTGCTGACCGCCGCACAATCATCGAGAAGCTTGAGACATCTATAAGGAACATAGAACATCAAAAGGAAGCTACGAGCGCTTTAAATTTACCCGAAGATAAATCAGAAAAAAATGTAACTTTGACGCATCAATGGATCAAAAGCATAATTAGATCGTGCACACCTCTCGATCAATCAACTGTGGGAGGCGACGCTGTAAACAGTTTTTATTTTCCAGAATTTATTCAATCGTTGGAACGGATCGCTAAAGAATTCTCTATATGGACAGCTGCAGCGCTCCCTGGTATACAATCTCATGCAACAACAGCGCCGCAAGAGGGATATTTCGCGGAAATGAGGAATAGGATTTTCGAAGGTATCAATTTACCATGTTCTGCCAATCGATTTTTGAAAGAGCATATTGACGATCTTCATTCGGGAACCAACGAGGTCGCGAAAAAATTAAAACACTTCAATCACAATCATAGAATGCCGATATTGTCTTCCTCCAAAACCGATCGCAATTCGGATTCTACCCACCATCAAGAAAACTTCGCTCACGCTTCGACTCCCACTACTCGAACTATTCTGACTGAAAAGCCAAAATTTATTTTGAAACAAAATATCAAGAAATCTCAGCATCATGAAAATTTCATTCACGATTCGACTCCGACTTCTCGAACGATTCTCTCGGAAGAGCCGAAATTGATTTCAAAACAAAATACATCAACTCCAGTATCTACGTTTATCGAGCCACGTTCGGAACTCGCTCCTGGCCGGCATTCAGCACGTGGATCAGCAAGCACCGTATGTGGACCACTCGATTTCGATGTTAATTCCGAATTAATTGGCCGCTTAATTGATAGACCTCGAACACTAAACGATTCCGACTTAACAAGTGGCGAAGCCTGGAAAGGCTTGATTAACGAAAAAACCTCATTCACCAACGCAAATGAAGCGTATCTCGAAGAACACAATGTTGACCACGTATTGATTACAAAGATTGATCAGAACATCTTGACCGAAAGCGTTGATTCCAACACGGATACTGAATCGTCTGACATCAATTTAGCAAAACCTATTTTCTTGGGCTCGCCGTTAATCAGCGACCATAATTATTCTAAATCAATAGAGGAAGATATTCCTACTGAGTAAAAAAAAAATGGGCCCAAAAATAAAAAACAAAACTTCTGAAGAAGGATTTTATTTCCAACCATATCCGCAAATTAAATTCGTCAACGCGAGGCTCGAAAATCGAGGGAAAAAGGGTTTTCTTCTAAAAACGGCTCGAAAACTGGAATCATGAAAATAAATAACATTTCTGTCGATCTTCAACAAACTTGTGGATTTGATGCGATCGTTCATATTGTACAATTCGGTGCTATTTACGATGCAAAATACCTAACATTTCTACAATCGTCGAGCAATCGCACTTTGAAATTCATCCGCAAACTCATTAATGTCGGTCCATCAGCGGAAGTTCTCCGAGAGCGCATCCTTCTTCTTAACGAGTTTTATCCGCTTGTAAAAGACTCTAATGCTCCGACGATTAAACCTCATAAGCTAATTGCTGAAGACTCTATAACATCGATATGGAAATATCTGTTCGCTTATTCCGAGTCAACCGAGCCAAGTGCAACGATTGATTCCACGTGCGATAACCCGCACTGCATCTCGTCATTACCAACCGACGTTGCGTACTTGGATGTGAATGGTACAACTATTAACAGCAAAGGCATCGGATCTTTGCAAGATGCAATTAAATTTCATAAAAATGACTTTAACGTGAAATGTCGCCAAAAAGACTGTCCCGGCTTAGTCACACAAACTGTTCGGCCCCATTTTCATATGATGATTGACTTGGATACGAGAACCCACTTGCGAAAAACACAGCATCTTCGATGCCGATTAGCCGATGTACCATTTTCATTGGATTTAGGAAAACAATATCGGTGAGTTATTGTGAACATAGAAGATATTTGTATTACTAGCTCAAACGCGCGGTTCACGCGCTCCACCTTGTTTTCCATCCGTAAATCATCAATGAAAAATCAACTTAATTAATGTACTTAAAACTTTTTACTTACTATAATTGTCATTGCAGTACTGATAGTATAGTTAAAAAATCTGAAACGAAGTAATAGAATAATTTTTAGTCAGATTGGAACAAACATTTAATACGAATTTCTTTTCTTACTGATACGTTCCTCTCGCGGTGGAATTTCTTTGACGTTTATATTTCAAGTTCACCCACTTCTATCAACAAAACTTTCTACATTTTCTTCTTGGTCAGTCGTGCTAATTACAGCGTTTCTCCAATTTTAAAATCAATATATTTAACACTCCTTTTTATAACAAAAATACCAACAAAACTTTTTTAAATGGGCAACGATATGCGTTGGTTATGGCAGAGTACAGTTTGACATATTCATACGATTTGTCATTTTGCTTATTTGACAGCCGTCGCTTCGGCTCATTCAACAGCCAATCACAAAAAGAACAATTCGATAACAATAAATATATCGATTGATCGATATTGTTCACCCGGATTTTTTAAGAAACGCATATATCCAATAAATTATGATAATTAAAAACATGTATACTGTTTTCTAATTACAGATTGATAGGGGTAATTCAACATCTTCCTGGCCACTTCGTGGCGTATTGTCGGAAACCATCAGGCCGTTGGTTGAAGTGCGATGATATGCAACCAAACATACAAGGATGCGCTGACTGTACCATAATAGCACCAATTGCTGCTATTTATATTGCTGTATAAAATGATCGTTTTATTTTTCTGCTCAATTGAAAAAAAAACGTTTCAAAAACTGATTTATCGATACCAGTTATAGGAATTTCAATTCTGTTACGGAAATTTCGGTAGAGTAACTGAAATCCGACGCTGGATGTGTTGTTTTTGAGAAAAAAAAAATGTATCATGATAATATCGCACCCCACAGGATTTCGAGATTTCATGAGTTTTTTTTCTGAAAAACAACACATCCAGCATCACACTTGTCAAGAGTACTTTCGCTTACAAATGTTATGCAGATAACGAAAGTATTTTCTGCATTTGGAAATTACGATTTTTTAAATTTGCATCCGCCATCTTGAATTTTTGAAATTTGTTAGCACATTTGGATTCAAAGGTTACCAAAATAAGAAAAATCCTTTGGAATTGACAAGTCGACAAATTCTGGTACTTATGATTGCGAAAATGGTGATATATTTTCCATTTTTTTACTGCTATGTTGAATCAAAAACGTAAAATTAACTAAAACGCATACAGTAATGTTCGATTCAACATAAAATTACATTTTAACGAAAAGATGCTCGAGAAAACATTTTCAAAAAAATATACAAGAAAATCCGAGTTTTACAAAATTTCAGGTTATTTCCGTGGTTTGGGAAAAGTTATAGTGACTTGAAGTTTGAAAAAATATATTTTCCTTGAATTTAAACTATTCACATCACCAATAATCATAGTCCGAATTCAAATTTAAATTTGACTTTTCGGTACTTTTTCTCATAAAATCCGCCGGATTGTGTTTTGGAGCCACTAAAATGAGATTTTTACGCCGAAAATCGAAAGAGCACACCCGAAAACAGTAAAGTACATGGCTGCCTTGTAAATCCACTTCAATTTTCTCATTGCGTTGAGAACTTCAAGATCAACCAAAAAAAGTGTCCTGTTCGGTGTTAATGGGTTAAATTTCCCATCCAGAATCGACCCGCTGATGAACAACATGAAAGTTGTTCACACGCGCAGACGTGTGTCGTTATTATATTTTTTTTCTTCATTTTTCAACAATTTTTGTCTGCTTCAACAATTAAAAGGAAAGAGTTGAACAAAAAACAGCAGACGTATGTTTTCATTGAATTTTTTCATTCTCAAAGCTTTTCTTTCTATGCAGAAATACGTTACAAAAATTTCGCAATTAGTTCATTCGGTAGATTTTATTCAAAGTTGAAAATAAATGATAAAAAAAACATTAAATAGTAAACTTCTATTTAAATAATATCGTCAACGGCCACAAAAGCCTGAAAACTAAAATTACAAAAACATTGCAATGAAAATATTCATGATAAACATAAATTATATTATGTACATAAAAACAAATAAATTAATCAAGGATGTATTGCAGAAATTAGTCCTGCAACATAAATAGCATGAAAATTTTAAGTAGTACTAATGCTATATCAACGTGAAAAAATCAATTACATGTAAGATACTGAGCCCAGTAATTTCGAATAATAACAACGTTGAAAGGTTACTAATTCATTGTTGAATGGAGAAAAATTATGAAAATGTTCAAAAAAGTTTTTTTCTTCCGTGTCAGATCAATTCTTTCATTTTTTAAAACCACTGTAAATGTATCGATGTTTCAGTGTTTTGAATTTCCTTTAATTTCGGAAAAACTTGAGTAGAAAACTTTTGTTTTTAGAAAAGCTCAATTTAAATTTAAAACAAATAATTTACGAATCAAATTAGTTTGAAAGAAAAATAAATTTTTCGAATATTTTCATATTTTTTTAGTTTGATATTATTTTATAATGTTGTCATAATTGAAAATTACTGTTCTAAGTATCTTATACAGGGTGTCCCAGAAGGGTATGTCATCCTTGCAATGGTAGATCGGGGATGTAATTCTAAGTCGATTGATATATATGCGTGTATGGGTCTCCAATGGACCACTGATTCATTTCTAATTTTTTTAATTGACCAATCACATACGGGCGCCACGTCCGTGAGCAACGCACGCGAAAAGTGGTGTCGCGAGGGGCTAGCCCTCCACCCTGCGAGCACACGCACGGTAAGCTGTGTGGCCTCAGACCGATAACGCGGGCTTACCGCGCGTACGCTCGCATGGTGGGTGATTTGCGGCTCGTGGCGCCACTGCTCGCGCGCGTTGCTCACCGACGTAGCGCGCGTATGTGATTGATCAATTAAAAAATAATAATATATCCGGGGTCGATCGGAGGCCCATACATGCATATATCAATCGACTCAGAATTATCATTGCATATATCATCTCCGATTTATCATTGCAAGAATTACATATCCTTCTGGGACAACCTGTATAAGATACTTCGAACAATAATTTTCAATTATAACAATAAAAGTGTTCTACTTAAGTTTTTGCGAAATTGAAACAAATTCAAAATATTGAAACAGTGAAAAATTTACAGTGGTTTTTAAAAAATTGAAATTTATTCATTGTTGCTGGAATAATGTCTACCGTACATCCATGAGACGTTAATTTGAATGTTTAATATTATAAAGATATATTATATGTAAGAAAAGTATTAAAATCTTGTGATAGTAATACTAATACATGAAATTAAAGACTGAAAGTCTAATCATTATCGCCACAAGATATAACGGTTATAAAACTGAAGATTTTATACTGTATACTGTAACTGTACTGACTTTATACTGTAAGACTGTATAAAGACTGAAGTATAATAAACCATTTTTCATGTAGCTCCTTGTCAACAAGTTATCAGCGTTTTATAAGCACCGACCGCTATAAGAATTGGAGAATGGAGTAACATGATAAAGTTGAAATATGTACTTAACAAATTATTACACCAATCGTTGGTATGCATAAACATCTATAATTTGCGCAAACTATTCCTTAATTGTTGGCATAGAAAGATGTGAGATCCAATTAATTTTTCACATTATTTCCGTGAATTTATATACAAGTTCGGTGGATCTCATAGTGGCGGACGTTTACGCCATAAGGCAGATTGTCGAAAGGTACTTGTCGATTGTAAATATGAAAATTTATTTCTCAAATTACAGAATTGCGATTTTAGTCATGTCCAGAACGATATGCAATAGAATAGTGTAAAAGAAAACCTTGTTTCGAACATTTCACCTACTATCTGTACTCTCAATCGAATTTACTAATTGTAAACAAAGTATTGATTTCCAAACTTTGATTATTATTCCCTGAACTTGCCCAAACTGTCAATATAGAAAGATATAAGATCAAACCAATCTTTCCCATTATTTCCGTGAATATACAGGGTCTCCCAGAACTCAACGTTAAGCCGAAACGGGGTGACAGGATTGATTGTAACGATCATGAGGAAAATCCGAAAAAAAATCTATCCCATGCAGTTTGAAAATTATGGGCATTTAAGAAAAACCTAGAAATTTGGTCAAACTGTAAACATTTTTCGGTTATTGTGAAACACACCCAAACAAACCCAAGTTTCCTAGAATTGAGACTATTTGTTAAACTATGAATTGAAAATTTTCAAAATTTGTCTACTTTGAAAGGCCCTGCTTTATTTTTTTTCTGCTTTATTTTTTGTCTGCTTTATTTTTTTTTCTCATGATGGTTACAATCAATCCTGTCACCCCGTTTCGGCTTAACGTTGAGTTCTGGGACACCCTGTATATCTCGGTAAGGTAGATCGCATAGTTGCGCTCGTTTCGGTGATAAGGCGGATTGTCGGAAGGTAATTATCGATTTTGATTATAGAAATTGATTTTCCAAACTTGGAATTCGTTTGAGCAGTCTTGCCCAAGCTATTGCGGGGAATAAATTGATTCCCAAACTTTTATAATTTCCGAAACGTTCCTAAACCATTCCTAAATTGTAGGCAAAGAAAGATGTGGGGTCCAATTATTTTTTCGCATTATTTCCGTGTATATATATACAGGTAAGGTAAATCTGACGGTTGCGTGCATTTACACGATAAGGCAGATCGTTGAAAAATTATCGATTTTAATTATGAAAATTAATTTCCCAAATCAGGAAATCGTTACGTCAGTCTTGCCCAAACTATTTGCAATCGAATGGTGTACTTTCGGTCGGTCATGTCATCTGCTAACTATAGGTTAAATTGAATTTGTTTATTGCGAATAAATTATTGAGTCCTAAACTTTAATAATTATTTCCTAAAGTTGCCCAAGACGTTCCCAAATTGTTGGCATAGAAAGATGTGGGATCCAATCATTTTTTCGCATTATTTCCGTAAATATATATACAGGTAAGGTAGACCTGACGGGTGCGTCCGTTTAGGCGATAAGCAGATCGTCGAAAGGTAATTATCGTTTTAATTCTGAAAATTAATTTCTCAAACTAGGAAATCGTTGCACCAGTCTTGCCCATACTATTTTCCATCGAATGGTCTACGAAAAACTTTTCGATCATGTCATCTCCTAACTATACCATATATTTAATTTGTTTATTGCGAATAAATTATTGGTTCCTAAACTTTAATAATTACTTCCGAAAGTTGCCCACACCATTCCCAAATTGTTGGCATAGAAAGATGTGGGATCCAATCATTTTTTCGCATTATTTCCGTGATTATATATACAGGTAAGGTAGATCTGACGGGTGCGTCCGTTTACGCGATAAGGCAGATCGTCGAAAGGTAATGATCGATTTTAATTATGAAAATGAATGTCCCAAACTAGGAAATCGTTACAGCAGTCTTGCCCGAACTATTTGCAATCGAATGGTGTACCAAAAACCTTTCGATCATGTCATCGGTTAACTATCCGTTAAATTTAATTAGTTTACTGCGAATAAATGATTGATTCCTAAACTTCAATAATTATTTTCTAAAGTTGCCCAAACCATTCCCAAATTGTCGGCATGGAAAGATGTGGGATCCAATTATTTTTTTCGCATTACTTCCGTGAATATATATATACAGGTAAGGTAGATCTGACGGGTGCGTCCGTTTACGCTATAAGGCAGATTGTCGAAAGATAATTATCGATTTTAATCATGAAAATTAACTTTCCAAACTAGCAAATCGTTACAGCAGTCTTGCCCAAACTATTTGCAATCAAATGGTGTGCGATAAACCTTCATTTGATCGTGTCATCTGCTAACTATACGTTAAATTTAATTTGTTTATTGCGAATAAATTATTGATTCCCAAACATTTATAATTATTTCCTAAACTTGCCCAAACCATTCCCAAATTGTTGGCATAGAAAGATGTGGGATCCAATCATTTGTTCGCATTATTTCCGTGAATATATATAGGTAAGGTAGATCGGATGGTTGTGTGCGCTTACGCGATAAGGTAGATCGTCGATAGGTAATTATCGATTTTTATTATGAAAATTAATTTCCCAAACTAGAAAATCGTTACTGCAGTCTTGCCCAAATTATTTGCAATCGAATGGTGTACGATAAACCTTCATTCGAGCATGTCATCTGCTAACTATACGTCAAATTTAATTTGTTTATTGCGATTAAATGATTGATTCCTAAAATTTAATAATTATTTCCTAAACTTGCCCAAACCATTCCCAAATTGTTGGCATAGAAGAGAGGTCCAATCATTTGTTCGCATTATTTCCGTGAATATATATATAGGTAAGGTAGATCTGACGGGTGCGTGCGCTTACGCGATAAGGCAGATTGTTGATAGGTAATTATCGATTTTTATTATGAAAATTAATTTCCCAAACCAGGAAATCGTTACAGCAGTCTTGCCCAAACTATTTGCAATCGAATGGTGTACGATAAACCTTCATTCGAGCATGTAATCTGCTAACTATACGTCAAATTTAATTTGTTTATTGCGAAGAAATGATTGATTCCTAAACTTTAATAGTTATTTCCTAAACTTGCCCAAACCATTCCCAAATTGTTGGCATAGAAAGACGTGGGATCCAATCATCTGTTCGCTTTATGTCCGTGAATAGATATATAGGTAAGGTAGATCTAACGGTTGCGTGCGCTTACGCGATAAGGCAGATCGTCGATAGGTAATTATCGATTTTCATTATGAAAATTAATTTCCCAAACTAGGAAATCGGTACAGCAGTCTTGCCCAAACTATTTGAAATCGAATGGTGTACGATAAACCTTCATTCGAGCATGTTGACTGCTAACTATACGTCAAATTAAATTTGTTTATTGCGAAGAAATTATTGATTCCTAAACTTTAATAATTATTTCCTAAAGTTGCCCAAACCATTCCCAAATTGTTGGCATAGATAGACGTGGGATCCAATCATCTGTTCGCTTTATTTCCGTGAATAGATATATAGGTAAGGTAGATCTAACGGTTGCGTGCGCTTACGCGATAAGGCAGATCGTCGATAGGTAATTATCGATTTTTATTATGAAAATTAATTTCCCAAACTAGGAAATCGTTACAGCAGTCTTGCCCAAACCATTTGCAATCGAATTGTGTACGATAAATCTTCATTCGAGCATGTCATCTGCTAACTATACGTCAAATTTAATTTGTTCAATGCGAATAAATGATTGATTCCTAAACTTTAATAATTATTTCCTAAACTTGCCCAAAGCATTCCCAAATGATTGGTGAAAAAAAAATTAAGATTCATGAATTTTGTCTGCTAACTATACGGCGGTAAAGACTAGAGGTAAGGAGGACAAACGTCTGCAGCGATCCCGATGCATAACCGTCCGTGATACTCGGGACATTAATAATTAGTGGTTTCACTGCGTGCACCGCTATTGCATGACCAAACCCAAGGGGGTGACCACCGTCTTACAGACAGGTCTGGAAACTCTAATGCCAGATATTAGTACGGAAGTGTACAGCGCTCCCGTTTTCGGCTTGCCTCGTGCCTTGCGTGCGTGGGGAAAGCCGGCTAAATAAAACTGTTTGTTTTTCGAAAAGGTTCAAAAGGTGGCTTCGCCGGCGCGGGTAATAAACCTAACTGTTTATTCTTGTGATTACCTCGTGCTTCAGTGATTAACTGCGCAGTGTTAATTCTATTTTCGTAACTATTTGTATTAGTCATCGTGCAGAGGTTGAACAATTGTGGAAACCGTGAACATTAAGTAGTGGTGATCATGTCGACGTCGTGCGTCGTACCAAATTGTAAAACGGGCAACGAACGAGAAAAAATTAAACAGTCGTTGTTCCGCGTGCCAAAGGACAAAGAACGTCTGAAAAAATGAGATGCCGTGATTCTCGGAAATGTAGAGCTGCGGGCTACGTACGTTGTGTGCGAGAAACATTTTAAACCCCAGTATATACTGCACGATTGGATTAAATATGGCTCAGATGGAGAGATTATTGCAAATGTGTGTTCTTTTATTGTAAGTATGTTATATGTAATCTGACAAAAGTACAACTTTGTTACTTTTGTTCTAATTACAGGCTCCCTACAAGTGCACGCAGTTGAGCAAACTAGCCATTCCAACGGAGTTCGACGAAGACAGCGACAAAGAAATTTCAGATATCACAAACAATGGTTCACCTTTTCCAGATGTTGTAATTACTCTGCGCATGGAAGTCGAGGATGGCGATGCCGCATCGAGGAATGATAGCAAATTGTTTTCAGTTTCTTCAACTGTTACAATCAGCGAAAGTAAGTGCAAATTGATAAATACTGTTACCAATATTGATTTAATGAATGGCAAATAGAGTAATTGAGAACTATTGATAAACGGCGCAGGACTGTGTTGGAAGTTCTCATAATTACCTAAAGAAGATCTATAAAACGAGAAATAACAAAGAATATGATGCTAATATTTACCAGTCTAACTGAGGCTCCATTCAGTAAGTAGCTGCAAAGAAGAAATATTTTGCCACGTTTTTATTAACTCGCTTTCTTGTCTATCTGTTTGTTTGTGTGTTCGGCACAAATTTTGCAATCGATTTTAAGGGGCAATACCAGTATGACACTTTCAAAAATTCGATTTTTTGCCTTTTTCGACAGTTTATAGTTTCAAGAATATTGCAAAAATCGATTGTTAAATATTGAAACGCGTTTTTCTCGAAATGAGATGTTTTAAATTTGGTGACATTGTAGCTCAAAGGGCAATTATCGGATTGACTTGAAATTTGAACTGAGTACTCTTGAATATATTTACTCTACAATGACGTAGGATATTTTTGATTGATTTTTTTGACGCCTCCGAAGGCAACGCATAATTCGCTTGGATCTCAATATTTTTCTATGAAAGAATTATGTAATATAGGTTAAATATAGCCAAGTATATTCTTAATTTTCCGAAACATTTAATTGAGTACTTTTCTTCCAAAAAAATCCCGTAAATCACCCAAATTTTCACCGTTCACACTGCTATAGCCCCTGATGGTAACTTCCGGATGAACGTGAAACTTGAAACTTTAAACACTTGAAACTTTAATCATAGCTCAGAACTGGATGACAAAGAAACAGACGGATACGATATATATAAATTAAAAAAATATATATGTAATACAATTATTTTAATAATTTTAAAAATATACCACTTTTTAAAATGGACTAAAAAGTAAAAAGTAATTTCTTCTAGCCGCGTGCAGATTTATAACCCCATACAGGTTCCTAACCCCATACAGATTGTCCTGGAAATTTGTGATTGTGAATTTTGAATAGCTATGAAAATGCTTGTAAGATTTAAAACGAAAAACATGCGGCACATGAAATAAATAATTGATGCATGAAATCTTACACGTCTTTTCGTAGCTATTAAAAATTTACGATCACAAATTTTCCGGACAACTTGTATGGGGTTAGGAATCTGCACGGGGTTGTAAATCTGTATGGGGTTATACATCTGGATGGGGCTAGGAGAAATGATTTTATACGTTTTAGTCGGTTTTAAAAATGTGGTATTTTTTAATTATTTTAATTAAAAAAAATTATCATCATCCCATATTTACCTGTTATTTCTATACAAAGCAATACCTGGAAACGGAAATAAAATGAGATTAGTGTCCATACCCAGATAGAACAGTGTATTGGCTGGTTTAGTCAAAACCCCACTATTTAAATAACGCGCCACGCGACCGAGTTCGGGGATGCTCCCTGAAGTTCCGCGCAGGTCGGCAGACACTTGTGGGTTTCCCTAGCCGAGGAGATCGGTTGGCAACGCCCGACGAAGAAACGAGCATATACAGAGCGTGTTCCGATATACGCTGTGAATGCTGTGCGGCATGACGTCAACTCAGTGTACTGCGGCGCTGTTCCGTTTTTAATTCGTACACCGGTGGATACTTTAAAACGGGACACGTTACAGTATACTGGCGATTTGCCGCCTTTGTTGTACTGTGAGTGCCTTACCTTCCGGAGGACCAGCGCTTGCAGTACAAAGATGGAGGCTATCAATGACGTCATGATTGTCCCTAGGGCACTGTGACAGAGGACTGGAGGCCTATATAGGAACGCATCTGCAGGCACTGCCACCACTGGTCAGTAGCGGCAGCGTATATCGGAACACGCTCACACTCGAGCTCTCTCTCTCTGGCTCTCTCTCTCCATCGAACCGCCATATTAGACGCACGTGAGCGGAAGAAAGTTCCGCGTGTGGAGACAGGCAGCCATCGTCCCGGAATATCGGGCATCGTCCTCGTCACGTCCGAAAACCAGCGCTCTGCTCCCTCGGGAATCACCCGAGGGCCCAAGACGGGTTGGCTTTTCCCGCGGAGAGTCTCGAATTCCGAGAGGGATCTCCGCGCAACGAACGTGGGAACACGCCACGTGAGCCGCCATTGACGGGCACGCAGTCGCCTCGTCTTCGCGAGCAATCCACCGAAAATCGTTTGTGGATGTCAAAAAAGAGTCATCGGACACCCGGTCGACGCCAATCCAACGCCCGATCTAACGTGGGCGATGCGGCATCCATCGACCAGCAAGAGGGCACCTGCCGAGCCTGCCGAGTCTGCGGAGTCCGCCATCTTGAGAGCGTCCCGACGCCGTACGACGACGGCCCAAGAGCGCGAAAAAACGTACATCGAAGTGAGAAAATGCTAAAGACTGTAAGTAATAGAAAACGTGCAAAATCGATAGCCCGTCAGCCAGGGCTGGATAGCGGCGCGAGCCAAATATCGACCAAAAATCGTTAGTTGTAATTTAGAGTGTGGAGAAGGGATGACGGGAGAAATTCCCCGTTGGTTTCCCGTCATCGAGAAATAATGTGAAATGTAAATCGTGGTCAGCGTGCCGGAAAACGTCAATGTCGTCTCCAATATTTTTATAAAATTTATCTCGTGGTCAGCGTACCAGAAAACGCCCATTTATGTGAAATTTATGTGAACCTTTTGTAAAAAGTGAGAGGAGAAGCCATCCGACGTGGCGGAAAATTTGTGAACGTAGCTTTAACTTATTAAAAAATGTTATTAGTGAAGGGTCCAGAGTGGACGAACGAATAAAACCCTAGGCAAAAGAATAAATGTAATGAACCCAGAAAAGAATTTATTACAACAGGAAGATCTAATTTACATATATTATATGTATATATGTATATGATATGTATACGTCTATGATAGACCTGTATTATACGTATATTGAACGGAAATTGTGAAGCTATTTCTCTGATGATGGTGAAAGAATTTCATATACGTATATTTTACGTATTGGGTATACAACTTAATTCGGTCCGTTTTTTGCTTTAAATACGCGCTTATTTGAATGATAAAATGAATTAATACATTAATCAAAATATTGTCCATCGCTAGCCATTACTTTTCTCCATCTTTCTGGTCATTTATGATTTCCGACGCGGAAGAAGCGTTCATCTTTTGAAGCCAAGAATAAATCGCGCCAATTTTTAATACTCTGTTGTGACGTGAAGCGTATTCCAGTCAAAGCGTTCTGCATCGATCGAAACAAATGGTAGTCGGAAGGGGCAAGGTCTAGCTATGAGGCGGGTGAGCCAGAATTTCCCACCCGCTATTTTCCAAATAGGTTTTAACCACAATAGCAACGTGAGGCCGACCGTTGTCATGTTGAAAGATTATGGACTCGTGTCCGATCGCATATTCTGGACGTTTTTCGGCTATAGCTCGCTTTAAACGGATCAATTGTTGCCTATAGAAGTCTCCCGTGATGTCTTGACCAGCATTCGGTGGGCTTTAGCTGCACTTTTGTTCCAATTGAAACAGAAAATCAACACTTCCCGCAAATGGTGCTTATTTGGGACATAATTCGACATTTTCACCGCAGTACAAATTAAACTTGATGCGCAAAACTCAAAGGTCTGTAAACGATTTTTGGTTAAGAGATGTTGATACTTCACGATACAGCAAAAATCAGCTGTTGCCGTCAACCATTTATAGCACCTAGTGCCATCTTTTGAAAACGGACCGAACTAAGTTGTACACCTAATATATTATACAACAAGTCTTGGACATCGAATTATATACATATATTATATGTATAAGAAACGTCTACTCAACAATACAAATTAATTCAACTGCATTGCTATCAATATCACGTATTATATACGTACATTGGACGTGTTTTTTTCAACATTATCTCCGTGGAATTTTGTGCATCTCATGTACGTCTAATATTCGTTTATTATATTACGATTGTGATTCCATTATTGGATTCTGTTCGTTCTTCTTTCGTTGAATCTTTGATGTTGAATATACGTATATTATACGTCCATTAAATAGCTTTAGATCCAGGAATCACAATCGTAGGATAATGAACGACTATTATTCGTATATGACATGTACAAAATTCCACGGAGATAATGTTGAAAAAACACGTCCGATGTACGTATTGTCACGTCGGGAGGCACATTGAATTCCGACGTGACCAAGGACTCCCACGGTCCCTTACGAAACCGCGTGCACCAAAATAAGCACGATAAGAATATTCTCATTCCTCGACATATTTCCAAAGGCACTCTATAGTTAAGATGCCGCTCATTAATAGAACCTGAGCGTTGCGTACTCTCTCCATGCGGCCTCCCCTTTTTGTCTATTCGACGGCCGTATGAACCGCACTGAACGCAACTTTTCAGAAAAGCCATAAAACAAAAACACGTAACGCGCCTTTAGCGCAACGTCAGTTAGGCCCGGGAAGGTTTCCATCAATCCAGTCGTAAAATTAAGAAGTATGAAAAAGGGAGATGCACATGGAAGGATCACGTAGAGCCTAACCGTTACGCTTTCCCCGATAAAAACCCGGTCACAAAAATAGACTCGTATGACTTCTGCATAAGAATCCATGAGTGCGTCCCCAACGTTCTCTCTAATTATATACAAACAACATACAAATGAATCTCAGTAAGGCCCCAAAAAACTCCCAACGGCCCGATTGTAAAATTAAGTAGCACAGGAAAAGAATTCGTATGCGGAGAATGCAGATGCGCCCTCCTCCATAAAAACCTCCTACCAGAAACAGGTTCATGCGTTCGTTACGTATGATATGGATGACTACTTCTATTCCCAAATTAAATGAGGTCAATATTCTATCTCTCCCACTCTATGAATTCGGGAGACCAGGAAATCACATATGAAGGGAGCAACCTAGCAGTTCTAGTTACTTCAGGCACATCAGAGCAGTTCGTTCATTCCAAAAGTCTACCGCGCAGTCTATCGTTGGGGTCTATCAAAGACAATCTATCGAAGTCACTCTATAAGTCTATCAGTCCACGATGGTCTTCTAGTCATTTTCTATCTGCGTTCAAAGTCTTTAATCGAATTAGTCGCGTTCATACCTTTGAACTTAGAAAAGGTTCAGGATTAGGAAATATCTCGAACCAGTATAATATCCAAAGCATCAATTGTTTTCTAACTATCTCCAATCCTTGAAAATTGTACGCGGAATAGAATCAGTGTCTTGAAAATTGTACGCGTGCCACCGATACCATCTGCGACCGCCTCTGGCCCACTAGCGAAGGCCCTAAATTTTATGACCGACATCCGCTACCTGAACGACAGGGTCGCCATCGAACGAAACCGTCAATGTAAGCACCCCACATTTTTACACTCTTTGTATTCGAGCGTTAATAGAATTAGCCAAATTGGCTGATTCCAATAAATCAACAGTTAAGGTAGCACATGCGCGAACCTTCTCATTAGAAAAAAAGTTTATTTTTTTTATGCTGTAGTAGAAACATAAAAAATGACATCCGCGAAAACTCTGCAGGCCTTACCGGCTAAATACAATAGAAATTAATTCACGAAATCAACGCATTTAACCCGCACCACATAGGGAATCCGTGCGGATCGAACTTTGGAACGGAAATAATAATATTTGCCGGTCAGATCAGAGCTATGCGAAAAGCGACGAATAACACGAAAACTGTCGCGGTCAGGTATGCTCCATAATAAATATAGGTTACGGGACATTTCGAGCAGATATCATCGATTCAATCGACTCATTTTTGCGTTCGCTTGCCGCGTCTGCCATCTCTCTTGCTACAATATGCACATTACACATACACTACAACACACGATTACACATACCGTAAACAAACACATGCTTGACATGCATCGAAAGCACCTGAATACAGCGTTGCCACGGATATTGCCAGAATTATGAAATGGCGGCCTGTGACAACTCAAGTCAAATCTGATTGCGATTTTACTTCACTTACCAAACTATAATATACACAGTTATTACATGCACTTCTCAAATAATTATTTTCTGTATCATGTTTATTATTATACCCAAATACATTATATTTTACTTTTTTCAGATTCAATAATTTATAGATTCTCTGTTGACTAGTCAGTCCGCTAGTACTACCTTAATTAGAAACGAGTAATTTCCAAATAATCGGATTATTTCCATAAATTCCGTGAAAATCCTTCCTTCCTCCAGCACATCCTCTTTTTACCCTCATCCAGTGCTATTGCGATAGGCGTAGGCAAGAAAGAAGGAACCACACGTTATATGCCTCCGTCCCCTCCGGACGTGACAGTATATGTTACTTGATATTGACAACAATGCAGTTGGAGTCACTTTTATCGTCGAGTAGGTGTTCCTTATATATATATATATATATATATATATATATATATATATATATATATATATATAAGTCGATGTCAAATGCTTATTGTATAATGTACGTAAAATATACATATATGAAATTCTTTCACTATTATCAGTTAAATAGATCCACAATCCACATTTAATAGACGTATAATACAGGTCTATTATGGACGTCTACATATATATATCATATTACATATATACATGTTATATATGTATATTAGCCATTCCTGTTCGTACTGGGATATATATATATATAATACACTATATAAATACATAACACTAATACCCAGATAACCACGTACCGCAGATGTATCGCTGATGTAGAGTACGCCGTAGGGTACAATCTCGGTACGCCGTACCAAGTACGCTTGGTTATCTGGCTATATACTCGAATTCTTGGCATATATCAAGAGACGCGGCAGCATCTTGACGCTAAGGAATTAAAAAAAAAATGATGAGCACCATTGCCATAAAAAATCAGCACCGCTGTTACAGACGACGAATACGCCGGCACTCTTTATACAATAAAAAGGGCTCTCACTGTACATATTTAAACTTTGAATCGAAATTACGCAAGAACATGGAGATAAATAAAAAATCTAATGAAATTCTACCAATGAAATGTTATTTTTTCGATCGATTTTTACGTATATCATACGTATATGGTATACCATATATGTATACCATAGTATACCATATCCATGGTATACGTATGCCATACATATACCATACGTATTTTTACGTATAACATACGTATTCTTACGTGTACCATACGTATTTCACGTATATCATACGTATAAAATACGATACCATACGTATGGTATACATCTTTTATGAATTTATTATTCGTATATAAGGCGTTTATGATATGTCTAATATACGTTAATATGATGTCACCATCGACGTCTATGAGGCGTATTTAGTACGTATACTAAAGAGTTAAATGTTCGGCTAATATCCGTATAATGTACATATATTCTACGCTGGTTAAACAATATATTTAACGTATTTTCGACATCTTATATACGTAAAATATACCGTTCAATAAACGTAGAATATACATACATTATACGGATATTAACCGGACATTTAGCTCTATAGTATACGTACTAAATACGTCTTACAGACGTCGATGGCGACGTCGTACGTACGTATATTATATGTTAGGGTTCTATCTGGGTAACTTCAGTATGACCGAGATATTTTTACCGTGCTTATGATGTAGTTGAATAATTCCTAATGGGAATTATTGAGCTATCTCATATTCCGATAAAGTTTAATTATTTATCGTAATAAAACTGTATTTGTTATCGGGGTGCAGTATGACAGTACTGTGCCATTCCAAAAATATTAAGCCGCAGTACCGAGTCCTTGGAGCGTAAGGAAACAACGGACGGAAGAAGGACAAGCGGTTTTATTTTCATTTGCGGTAATGAAAAAGGGCCGGAAGCATTCCAGTAACGCAAAGATGCATTGTTTTGAATGCCGACACAATGCCACAATATTTCATGTATGGCTACCACGTTCAAACACAGGCAACACAACTGAACCCTACGCTAAGCGATGCCACATCGCTCTTGAGCACGTTTGAAGCATTTCAACGCATGAGTACCTGCAACGGCCTTGGTATTCGCGAGATTAATGTACCGATTGAAAATGCATACCAAGATTGTGCACAGCAATGGCGCCATCAGAATTGCACTCTCATTTCCAAGAGAAAATGATGTGACCACTGCGCGAGGCTCAGAAATCGCGTAAATCGACAATTAAATGGCATGGAGAGTCGTCCGGTATTGAACCGAATCCATCGGAACGTGTCTAATCCTTTGGATCAACAAAAAATTGTAGCGTTGGTGAAAAAAATGCTCGTGAATGACGCAAAAAACTTGCAGCTCAACGACGGGTCAACGTCTTGAAGTACGTGTTGCAAGAACAAAAAGAGCAAATTGCACGCATTGAATCGGTGCGAACAATCTAACAAATATTGTTTATTTTCTCTTTGTAATTGTCCCTAGTTCCCCAACTTGTAAATAAAAAATACCATGCCATGAAAGGGTTATAATTAATTTTCATTTTTTCGCAATGCAACTCGAGTTGCATTGCGAAAAAGGTAAGTAGATATAAATGCGAGTATTATACATAATACAATAATACGAACATAAATATATTTCCGCTTACTTTTATGAATTATAATTTATTTGGCATAAGGACGGGTGTGAGTAAAGCGTAAACAATTTTTAGAGGATAAATAAGTTGTAATTTGGATTTATTATTATATTTAAATTAACGTATAAACTAAAAAAAATGAGCGATCAGGGTGCGCGATACATTTTTTTGTATACATTGATAACGCAGAAAATCAAGAGCATCAATAAGATCAAAGAATCAAGAGCATCAATAACGCAGAGAATCAAGAGAATCAATAAGAATTGAAATCATCTAAAAGCCTCGCGCGTTCCGTCGGGTGAGGTCACGCGCGAGTCGTGCTCAGATTGCTTTTTCTCTCGAAGCCTTCCTTTCGGCTTCGTCGCACATGAACGTGCTCAGCTTCCATGGATGGGTGTAGCTGCCGAAGGCGCGGTCGGGAGACTTCGGCGCGCTCGGCTCTTTCCGAAGTGTCCGAGCGTCGCTCGCGCACGGACACGCGCTACTATGATTGTGTGATGGGCGCGTAGGAGGCTAGGGAGGGGGTAACTTTTACGCGCGTCTGGCTATATATCATTTTGCATCTCTCACGCACGCAGCCTACTTCTCAAGTATCATGCTGCCTTATGCACAGCTCACTTCTCATTATTTACTTGTTCCGTCTCTGTCACACGCAGCTCACTTCTCGATGTCTTAGCAATAGTGGCGCCATCTCTTTTTGACCACATTTTTGTAGCCACTTTTTTCAAGTCTCTCCATAAGAGATCGGACTCCTCCCTCTCTAGCCTCCCTGGACACATGACGTCGGTTGTGTTCTTATCGCCTAATTCACTTCGGTGCGGTTATGCACTAGCGACGCACGCCGTGAAAACAATAACTACTAAAATCCACAGTTTCACGGACGCTTTTGGATCGGGCTCGCCACAGACGTTCGTACTCCTTACCTCTAGTCTTCCTGTCTCTCCATAAGAGATCGGACTCCTCCCACTCTAGCCTCCCTGGCGTCACTATTGCTAAGACCTCGAGAAGTGAGCTGCGTGTGGCAGAGACGGAACAAGTAAATAATGAGAAGTGAGCTGTGCATAAGGCAGCATGATACTTGAGAAGTAGGCTGCGTGCGAGAGAGATACAAAATTATATATAGCCAGACGCGCGCAAAAGTTACGCCCTCTCTAGCCTCTTACGCGCCCATCGAACAATCATAGTAGCGCGTGTCCGTGAGCGAGCGACGCTCGGACATCTTCGGAAAAAGCCGAGCGCGCCGAAGTTTCCCGACCGCGCCTTCGGCAGCTATACCAACGCATGGACGCTGAGCACGTTCATGTGCGACCAAGCCGAAACGAAGGCTTCGAGGGAAAAAGCAATCCGAGCACGACAATCAGTTCCGTCGGGTGACGTCACGCGCGAGGCCTTTAGATGATTTCAATACTTATTGATTCTCTTGATTCTCTGCGTTATTGATGCTCTTGATTCTCTGATCTTATTGATGCTCCTGATTCTCTGCGTTATCGATGTATACAAAAAAATGTATCGCGCACCCTGATCGCTTATTTTTTTAGTTTATACGTTAATTTAAATATAATAATAAATCCAAATTACAACTTATTTATCTTCTAAAAAATTGTTTGCGCTTTACTCACACCCGTCCTTATGCCAAATAAATTATAATTCATAAATGTAAGCGGAAATATATTTATATTCGTATTATCATATTAATTCTTATACTTTCATTAAACGACAAAGCATTATCCCCAAAAACAAGCCAATCATTCATCCGGCCGCAAATCGTCAGTACCAGAAAGTGCATATTCTACAAGCGAGAGATGGTCCCGTTGGTAGCGTTCCTGGCTTCGGTCCGCAGGGGCGCGGGATCGTTCCCCGCGCTCAGTGCTATTTTAAAAATTATTATTACCATTAATTTTTATTTGATTAGTTATTTTTATTAGTTATCATTATTATTTTAGTTATCTTTTAGTGTCGAAAAATTTATTGCGCACTCCGACCGCTTATTTTATTAGTGTGTACGTTAATTTTAATGTAATAATAAATCTAAATTACAAGTTATTTATCTTCTAAAAAATTGTTTGGACTTTACTCACACCCGTCCCTATGCCAAATAAATTGTAATTCATATAAGTAAGCGGAAATATATTTATATTCGCATTATTATATTCATTCTCATATATTATCATCAAGCGATAAAGCATTATCCCCAAAAACAAGCCAATCATCGATCGGGCCGCGAATCGTAACTTACGAGAATGAATATAATAATGCGACTATAGATATATTTCCGCTTACTTTTATGAATTACAATTTATTTGGCATAGGGACGGGTGTGAGTAAAGGGCAAACAATTTTTTAGAAGATAAATGAGTTGTAATTTAGATTTATTATTACATTTAAATTAACGTACAAAATAATCAAATAAGCGGTCGGAGTGCGCAATAAATTTTTCGATACTAAAAGATAACTAATAAAAATAACTAATCAAACAAGAATTAATAGTAATAATAATTTTAAAAAAAGCACTGAGAGCGGGGAACACGATCCTGCGCCCCTGCGGACCGAAGCCAGGAACGCTACCAACGGGACCATCCCATCGCTTGTAGAATATGCACTTTCTGGTACTGACGATTCGTGGCCGGATGGTTGATTGGCTTGTTTTTGGGAATAATGCTTTATCGCTTGATGAAAGTATGAGAATTAATATAATAATACGAATATAAATATATTTCCGCTTACTTTTATTAACTATAATTTATTTGGCATAAGGACGGGTGTGAGTAAAGCGTAAACAATTTTATAGAAGATGAATAAGTTGTAATTTGGAGTCATAAATATATTTAAATTAACGTATAAACTAAAAAAATACGCGATCAGGGTGCGCGATACATTGTTTTGTATACATTGATAACGCAGAGAATCAAGAGCTAAATAAGCATTGAAATCATCTAAAAGCCTCGCGCGTTCCGTCGGGTGACGTGATGCGCGAGTCGTGCTCAGATTGCTTTTTCCCTCGAAGCCTTCGTTTCGGCTTGGCCGCACCTGAACGAGCTCGGCGTCCATGTGTTGGTGTAGGTGCCGAAAGCGCGGTCGGGAAACTTCGGCGCGCTCGGCTCTTTCCGAAGATGTCGGAGCGTCGCTCGCTCACGGACACGCACCATTATGATGCGTGATGGGCGCGTAAGAGACTAGAGAGAGGGTAACTTGTGCGCGCGATCTCGCTGCACTGCTTGCTGGGATGCGTATTTGCTCTTCTCCCATCCCTCTTACACGACATCGATACGCAGCTTCCTGCTCGAGGTCTGGCAGGGTATCAGTTCTGCACAGTGCAGTTTGACACCGAGTCAGCCCGCCAGTTCAACTCTCCACTGTTCAATTCGACGAAGCGGGCAATTTGACACAGAGCCATGTCGACGGCCGTAGCAGCTCGACATTTCCCCGACGCTCGCGTATCCCCACTCTTCAGATTCGGGCCGGGCGATTCGCTGCCCTGTGTCAGTTCGACACCGAGTCCTCCCTACACAGCGTAGCGTGCTCAACTTACATTTCCTAGCGGCTGTACTTTTTTCGAATCACCCATACCCGGGAACGAGAAATATACGAGCAAAATGTTTTCGCATGTACCGACTACCCGCTCTGTCAGTTCTCTAGTTTATCGACTGATTTTGAATGGAAATTTCACGAGCGGCATATTCTGATAACTTTATTCTTTAATAATGCCACGAACATATATTTAGTCTCTACAAAATTTTAATTCTTCCATAATTCGGGAAAAAGCGTCATTTTTGAGTACTTGAGAATAACGATAAGCAATACTAAGAGAACTGAAAACTTATATAATAATCGTGTGAAAGAAAAACTGGTGGCCTCGTACAGATGGACAGTTTTTCGTTGCCGTTGAATATAGGATAATGTTCTTCAAGAGGATGTTTAATTTTGTTCTGAATTTCGTTTCTTGTGGCTCTTGGTTTATTCGTAAAATTCATCGTGCAAAGTCTAAATTTTATAATCAACTTCTTAATCGTCAAAAATATCGCTGAAAAAAGCATATGCAGTTACAAGAAATTAATATCATGAAACGATTGGAAATAATATTGTTGTCAATATTCCTCATATATGTTCCTTTCATTACAGATTGTAATGAAATGATTGAAATAAATACAGATATATTTATTTTTCATTAATGTGTGACATGTCGTCTACTATATATGAAAAAATTGAATCATCGTATAACATGAATACGCTGTGTTGAAAAGCGCAGAATCATTAAGGGTGGGGGGGGGGGGGGGGGTGGAAGGTCAATTTGCTATAAAAAAGCATATTTTCGATATTTTTTGTTGACGTACTGTTTATATATATTTATTTATATAATTAGTATAAAATAAAAGGACATTTGAAGAATATTCTGTGAAATTTTCGTTAATAATTGTGCAGAAATGAGCCAGTGACGGGAAATTTTCTCAGAGGCCACAAAAAAAAGTTACATTGCGGTGAACTGCATAACTCACCACTGGATCGCCCGAAAAAAAATTCAACAAGATCGTATTATTTAATAAGTTTCTTGAGGTAACGCTGTCGAGTTTTTATTTTTATTTTTATTTCTTTTCAATTTTTAGTCAGACTTAGAAGACAAAATAGCGATTTTTCATTTAAAAAATTGGAACCTTTATTATTGCAAAATGAATTAAAATGATAAAAAACATCAACAGCGTTAAGAAAGCTCAAGAAACTTATTAACTAATACAATCTTCTTGGATTTTTTTCTCGGATGATCCAGTGATGAGTTATGCAGTTCACTGCAATTTTTTGAGGTGTCTGCAAAGATGTGCTGTCAACGGCTCATTTCTGCATAATTATTAATGAAAATTTTACAGAATATTCTTCAAATGTCCTTTCATTATATACTTCTTACACAAATAAATATATATCAATGGTGTCGTAAAAAAAATTATCGTAAATATGCTTTTTTTCGTAGCAAAATACATCCCGCCCCATCCCCTTAACACGTCGAGCCACCCTGGCCACTCGAAAAATGGGTATTATTTTTAAAAAATCATAAACTCAACAGTATAAAACAATATATGTTAATTTTTTAACCTAAGGTAAGAGACAGCTTTGAAAATGCCTCAAATAAATATTATTTTAAAGTATTATAGGACGAATATTATTATAAGATAAATTTCCGTTCCAGGCAAACAACGAAAAAGCATCTTCGTTGGCAAAATCCTGAAAAAAAAAAGTTTTTCTTTCATGTTGCCAAGTAACGAAGTAACTTGGCTCGGATCAGTACAGTAAATACTGAAGCGAAGGATCGGATTTATAAATAAAAGGATCATTGTCGAATTTTTGCCAATACTTGTGGTTTTATATATTTAACTCTTTAAAAAAATGCACAGCCGTTTCAGATATTTTTTTTATGCTACAATTCACATCCAACATTAATAACTGTTCATATAAACATCTTTATAACTATTTTCAGTTCTGTGACAATTGACAAATATTATATATTAGATTCCTTTTTATCACATCACATTATTTATCACATGTTGAATGCATTGTTTTCACATATTCGCAGTCATTCAAGTGTACATGTTTTTACAACTAATTAATATTATTAACGTTCATGTACATGTATGTATGTAATGGTTTATTGCGTCCCCTTAGGGTTACATCCGGACCTCCGTCTCGTCTTCCTCCTTTTTACAGTTCCGCCGCTTACACTTTTATTCCCTACTATTTACATTCTATCTTAACCTATCCTTAATCCTATTCCGCCAGCCCCTCGCTCTCCTTTGCTCGCGCCGCCGCTCTTCTCTTTTTTTTCCGCCTTAATTTTACTTAAATCCACTCCGCTCGCTCCTCTTCTCGTTGCCCTACTTCCGTTTCCCCCTTTCACTCCATTCCTCTCTCATACCGATTCTACCTCTCCTGCTCTCACCTACTTCTCCTCTTCCCTCTCCTTCCTCCTTTCCTGCAACCTTTTCATCCATTCCTCTCCCCCCCCCTCCTTCATCCAGAATTTCTCTTACCCTTTCTCCTATCCCCCTTTCCTCCCCTTCTCCTCCTCCGCACCTGTCTATTACATGTTCCCAAGATTCCTCCTCCTCCCCACACACCCTACATTTTCTCTCTTCTTCCGTCTCCCAATATCGCCCCTCTCTCATTTCGTTCCCTAGCCTAAACCTCGCTATCCTCCTGTACCTTTCCTCTCCCCACCCTCTCTTTAAATACCCTGGAACCCCTGTTGCTACTACCTCTTTGTACCATCCATCAAACCTCGATCCCCTTATCCTTTCCCACCTCTCCCTTTCCTGTTCTTCTCTGTCCTCCGCCTCTGTTCTCCCGTACCCCTCCCCTTCTTGTTCTTGTTCCGCCTCTCCCCTCCGTCTCCCTTTTTTCCTGCACTCCTCCCTCCCCCTCTCCCACGCTGACCTTCCTGGTTCCCCCCTCCTCTCCCTCACCCTTATTTCCTCCCAGCATTTCCTCGCCCACTCACTTCCTCCCCCCTGCTCTAACTTTTCCTCATATCTCCATGCTCTTCTTGCTGCCCTCGTTCTTATTTTGTCCCTTTTCATTTCCTCTCCTACCATATATCCCGGTGTCCTCCAGTCTAACCCCAGCACCCATCTCATATATCTGTCCTGCATTGCCTCGCATTGCCTCCCTTTCCTCCCACCCCCAGATCTCCGCCCCATACCCCAGCACCGTTCACACCAGCGTGTCAAATAGCCACATCCTCTTTCCCACATCCTTCCCGAAATCCCTCTTTCCTATTCCCCACACTTGTCTCATTACGGTCCCCGCCTTCTTTATTCTCTCTTTCATCTGTGCCCCTTGCTCCCCATTCCTCTTAAACACATACCCCAGGTACTTGAATTCTTTCACCTCCTCTATCTCCTCCTCACCCCATTTCCACGTCTTCTTTTTAAACCTCCCCCCTCCTTTCCTAAACCTCATCACCTTCGTCTTTCCCACGTTTACTTCCAGCTTCTTCCTTTCAAAGTACCTCCCCAGCCTCCTGATCATACTCTCCATGTCTTCCTCCCTCTCTGCCATCACCACCACGTCGTCCGCGTACGCCAGCGAGAATATTTTTTCTCTCCCTATTTTAATTCCTCCCCATTCCCCTTTTCTTAACTCCTCTTCCAGGTCTGCCGTGATTATATTAAACACCGCCGGGCTCAACGGACATCCCTGTCTTACTCCCTTCTCCATCCAAAACACCTCTCCCATCTCCCCCCCTGCCTTCACCCTACTCCTCGTCGCCCCATATATTTATTTTACTCTCTCCCTTAACCCTTTCCTTATACCTCTCTCCTCCATTGCCTTCATCAGTTCCCCACGGTCTACCGAGTCAAACGCTGCTCTCAGGTCTATGAAAGCTGCTATGAGCTTTCCTCTTCTCTTCGCCACTTGCTTCCTTATCAAATAATTTAATATAAATATGTTGTCTATCGTTCCCATTCCTGCTCTGAATCCCGTTTGGTTCTGCGGCACCGCTCCTACTCTCTCCGTCTCCTCTTCCAGCCTTTTTCCTAACGTTCATGTACATATTGGTGCATTTATATTTAGATACATTTTTTGGGGGGGTAAGTATTGCACAGTGATTTAAAGCGCTGTCCGCCGAGTAACAAAGGCCATAGCCGGGTAAGTAGGGGAAAATGGCCCCCGCATTTTTGCCATCGAAATTTGGAGTATATTCTGAGGTATAAAAAAAACAAATTTTCTGAAAAATTCATCCCCGTCAACGCAATGGTTTTAGAAAAATGATTTTTTTTAATATAAAAAAAAATTCCGGAAACGGTTCAGTGGATCGATTTGATTTTTTTTTTGGTCCTTGTTACGATCAAACGTGTGCCGAGATAAAATTATAGAACATGTTGCGAAATATTAATATTTGAAAAAAAAATAATGTTCCTTGTTTTATTATTTTTTACTATAATCCACTTGGGGCAGAACAACGAAATTTTTTTCATATAATCTTTGGGCACCTTATTAGATTATATACTTTTTTCAAAATGATCGGTTTGGTATGCCACAGTGAATAAAAAGAAACACACTTTTTTCATATATTTTAGTTATATAGATATATAATTAAAATATATCAATAAAGTCTGATATGTGACTAATTGATCGGTTTGGTACGCCACAGTGAAAAAAAAGAAACACACTTTATTGATATATTTTAGTTATATAGATATATAATGAAAATATATCAATAAAGTCTGTTTCTTTTTTTTCACTGTGGCGTACAAAACCGATCATTTAAAACAAATTATATAATCTAATGAGGTGCCCAAAGATTACATGAAAAAAATTTCGTTATTGTACCCCAAGTGGATTTAGTAAAAAATAAACAAAACAAGGAACATAATTTTTTTTCAAATCTTAATCTTTCGCAAGATGTTCTATAATTTTATTTCGTAACACGTTTGATCGTAACAAGGACCAAAAAAAATCAAATCGATCCACTGAACCGTTTCCGGATTTTTTTTTATATTACAAAAAACCATTATTCTAAAACCATTGCGTTGACGGGGATGAATTTTTCAGAATTTTTTTTTTTTTTTTATACCTCAGAATATACTCCAAATTTCGATGGCAAAAATGCGGGGGCCATTTTCCCCTACTTACCCGGCTATGGCCTTTATTACTCGGCGGACAGCGCTTTAAATCACTGTGCGATACTTACCCCAAAAAAAATGTATCTAAATATCAATGCACCAATATGTACACGAAAGTTAATAATATTAATTAGTTGTAAAAACATGTACACTTGAATGACTGCGAATATGTGAAAACAATGCATTCAACATGTGATAAATAATGTGATGTGATAAAAAGGAATCTAATATATAATATTTGTCAATTGTCACAGAACTGAAAATAGTTATAAAGATGTTTATATGAACAGTTATTAATGTTGGATGTGAATTGTAGCATAAAAAAAATATCTGAAACGGCTGTGCATTTTTTTAAAGAGTTAAATATATAAAACCACAAGTATTGGCAAAAATTCGACAATGATCCTTTTATTTATAAATCCGTTCCTTCGCTTCAGTATTTACTGTACTGATCCGAGCCAAGTTACTTCGTTACTTGGCAACATGAAAGAAAAACTTTTTTTTTCAGGATTTTGCCAACGAAGATGCTTTTTCGTTATTTGCCTGGAACGGAAATTTATCTTATAATAATATTCGTCCTATAATACTTTAAAATAATATTTATTTGAGGCATTTTCAAAGCTGTCTCTTACCTTAGGTTAAAAAATTAACATATATTGTTTTATACTGTTGAGTTTATGACTTTTAAAAAATAATACCCATTTTTCGAGTGGTCAGGGTGGCTCGACGTGTTAAGGGCAGGGGGCGGGATGTATTTCGCTACGAAAAAAAGCATATTTACGATAATTTTTTTTACGACACCATTGATATATATTTATTTGTGTAAGAAGTATATAATGAAAGGACATTTGAAGAATATTCTGTAAAATTTTCATTAATAATTATGCAGAAATGAGCCGTTGACAGCACATCTTTGCAGACACCTCAAAAAAATTGCAGTGAACTGCATAACTCATCACTGGATCATCCGAGAAAAAAAATCCAAGAAGATTGTATTAGTTAATAAGTTTCTTGAGCTTTCTTAACGCTGTCGATTTTTTTTATCATTTTAATTCATTTTGCAATAATAAAGGTTCCAATTTTTTGAATGAAAAATCGCTATTTTGTCTTCTAAGTCTGACTAAAAATTGAAAAGAAATAAAAATAAAAATGAAAACTCGACAGCGTTACCTCAAGAAACTTATTAAATAATACGATCTTGTTGAATTTTTTTTCGGGCGATCCAGTGCTGAGTTATGCAGTTCACCGCAATGTAACTTTTTTTGTGGCCTCTGAGAAAATTTCCTGTCGCTGGCTCATTTCTGCACAATTATTAACGAAAATTTCACAGAATATTCTTCAAATGTCCTTTTATTTTATACTAATTATATAAATAAATATATATAAACAGTACGTCAACAAAAAATATCGAAAATATGCTTTTTTATAGCAAATTGACCTTCCCCCCCCCCCCACCCTTAATGATTCTGCGCTTTTCAACACAGCGTATTCATGTTATACGATGATTCAATTTTTTCATATATAGTAGACGACATGTCACTCATTAATGAAAAATAAATATATCTGTATTTATTTCAATCATTTCATTACAATCTGTAATGAAAGGAACATGTATGAGGAATATTGACAACAATATTATTTCCAATCGTTTCATGATATTAATTTCTTGTAACCGCATATGCTTTTTTCAGCGATATTTTTGACGATTAAAAAGTTGATTATAAAATTTAGACTTTGCACGATGATTTTTACGAATAAACCAAGAGCCACAAGAAACGAAATTCAGAACAAAATTAAGGTAGTACCTCCACAGAAGAGTTGAATTAAGAAATGGTTGAAATTTGACATTTATGTTATTTAATACATTATCCAAACATCTGTGCAATTTGAACAAGTTTGACCACCCCAAACCTGAGATATTTACACATAAAGTTGGCTTGGTTTACACGTAACAAATGCGTTATGATGGGAAAACAGAGCATCATTAATTGTACCGCCAAAACTAAAATTAAGAAATTGATAAAAAACGAGGATAAGCTAAAGTAAGATATCACGAATAATGTGAAAAAAAATGAGAATCATTCACCATCTAGTTTCCAAGATATAACCATGAGAAGCCCTCACAATTCTGGTGCAAAGCCTGGCAAAGCTTGGCAAAGCCTGAAAAAAAAAACAATTGGGGCAAAGCCTGGACAGTCCCGGCAAAAAGTTCACTGCCAATGGTAGATCAAAAACACAATATAAAATATATTTTACGGCAACAAATGATATCCATCGTATTATCTACTAGTATCGAGTCAATATTGCGTAGTTTTTAATTTTATTTATTACTAATTCAACCAATTATCAATCTTTTAAACATGAGCATGGTATGTTAACTTTTGGTTGAGATTATCGCAGAGGAACTACCTTAAACATCCTCTTGAAGAACATTATCCTATATTCAACGGCAACGAAAAACTGTCCAACTGTACGAGGCCACCAGTTTTTCTTTCACACGATTATTATATAAGTTTTCAGGTCTCTTAGTATTGCTTATCGTTATTATCAAGTACTCAAAAATGACGCTTTTTCCCGAATTATGGAAGAATTAAAATTTTGTAGAGACTAAATATATGTTCGTGGCATTATTAAAGAATAAAGTTATAAGAATATGCCGCTCGTGAAATTTCCATTCAAAATCAGTCGATAAACTAGAAAACTGACAGAGCGGGTAGTCGGTACATGCGAAAACATTTTACTCGTATATTTCTCGTTCCCGGGTATGGGTAATTCGAAAAAAGTACAGCCGCTAGGAAATGTAAGTTGAGCACGCTACGCTGTGTAGGGAGGACTCGGTGTCGAACTGACACAGGGCAGCGAATCGCTCGGCCCGAATCTGAAGAGTGGGGATACGCGAGCGTCGGGGAAATGTCGAGCTGCTACGGCCGTCGACTTGGCTCTGTGTCAAACTGCCCGCTTCGTCGAATTGAACAGTGGAGAGTTGAACTGGCGGGCTGACTCGGTGTCAAACTGCACTGTGCAGAACTGACACCCTGCCTCGAGGTCTTAGAGATAGTGGCGCCATCAGGGTTTGACCACATTTTTGTAGCCACTTTGAAATGCACAGATCGGCCTCCTCCCACTCTAGCCTCCATGAGTGGCGCGATCCCTGTTTGACCACATTTTTGTAGCCACTTTTTTCAAGTCTCTCCATAAGAGATCGGACTCCTCCCACTCTAGCCTCCCTGTCGCAAATAATCACACGAAATACACACAGCGCTACACATGAAACACACAACACTTGTATACATCAATCTTTCATATTATATCGAGTCAAAATTGAATAACATTTTATTATAAAATACCACAAAACAAGAGAGTTTCAATTAATTTCCTCACTGATCGAGTCCCGAACAAATAAATTTAATCATATCAAATTCCGTCCCGTTACAATATATGTATAAAAGCGTATATAGATAAATAAACACTAATAACGCAATCAAGTCGAGTGATAAATGCATTAAAAAATAAAAGAGGTCCAATTTATAATCCCGGAAAATGAAAGAAAAAAACAATGAAACTTTAATCAACAAATGAAAAGATGCCGAGATATGTCGCCACCGTTCAATTTGTCCGCTATTTAAGCTAGCACTCAACGTACTAGCAGATTGTCCGACACGGATATCCAGAGGTCAGGTGAAAACATCCCTTTAGTTCAGGCCCCACCAAGGCGAGAAAAAAGACGTCTCATGTTCAGAAAACACACCTAACTACATTACCGTATAGAACGTCGCACCGCAACGCGCGACAACCGGAGCCAGCTCAAAGCAGAAGAAAGAAAAAGTAAGACTGACCGACCGGAGCGAGGAGCATCCTGGAGATAAAAATCTCCATAATGGAAGTTTTCAACCCACTTCCGCCACACACATTCGCTTACGGCATATTTTTTTGTTTGCGACGCGTTCTTGCCTTTTCGGAAATAATAAAGCGAAATGCATAGAAAATAGACGTTTTTCCCTTCAATGTTCAAAATATAATTAAACTTCCTATACGTTACGGATCTAGATGGATAATTTTCTAAAAGTGGGCACAATTATAGTTGACGCATGGGCGAGCGGAGGGACAATTGCGAAGGATATCTATCGGTATTTAGCTACAGACTTGTGCATAGTTCAAATAATTGCTCGGTCGGAAACAGAGCACGTTGATCAATTAAAATGATTCATTTTTTTCGGTGCGACAAATTGTTTGCGCCAGGGTATTGAAAATAATTACTTTTTGTGTTACATTGTTCGATGATGTTTGATAAAATAATATTTTCCGTGAATATAAAGGTTAAAGGCATAAACTGGTCAGCATATTTTGGATTTATTGATCCATTTATTTGAAACTTGGAACTTAAGTAAATAGTTGATAGTAATTGTTTACTTCTTGATTGTTAAACATTCTAGAGTGTGTTAATGCGAATGTTTCGTTCGACTAAATGTATGGAGATTTTTCAATTAAGATAACTGATGCATGTACTCAGCCGATTTTTTTTTGTTCCCGTTTGCAAATGTTATCAACAGTGTACATATACAATGTACCCCAGTCGATTTCTTCGTCTGTACACTCATGTCAAATCTTGCAGTCATTGATGATTGCATTAATCTCTTTTAGAGCATTCTTACCAGTGTGATGCAAAAGTACCCAAGATTTTCGAATTTCCTATTGTTATACCTTTAGATACTCCATAGATTGAATGACGCCGCCCATTTTTTCACCACTGAAATGTTAACCTTATAACATGGAAGAGAGCTATAAAAGAATTTGGAGTATAATCAACTCTACTAAAACGGGCTTGGGGTATTTTCATAATCAAATAAAGTTGAAAAGAATTTACAGAGCATGAGAATAAAAATAATATAAATGAAAATACTTGAGATGTTAAGTAATGACAAAAACATAATTTGAAATGAAATTTGCACGCCCATTCCGATTATAAACGGCACACAGTCCGAGGAACCTCGCTCGGACTTTCAACGCAAACACGTCAATATTTTTCGTCATCACCATCGACGTTTATACACACTGATGCTGTCAGCGTTCTTACGCTTTTTTAATTGCATCTATTTCGCGACGTCCGTTGTAAATATAAACAAATTAATGAAGCAACCAGTGAAAGAAATGCCGAAAGCCCGAAGTTGATATCTCTCAAAATAAAAACTTGACAGAATTATTTTCGCACTTCTATCCTTAACGCGTATCCATTTTTTTCTACTAATTTTTATCAAACGAGAGAAAAGAAATGGGTCGCTTGTGAAACGTTTAAAAGAAATCAATATGTTGAAATATTTTCTGATATACACAAATTGCGTGGTAGTCCGGTACAAGCCGTGTCCCTCGAGTGAACAAAATGGCGTAGAAATATAGGATTCACTCGCTGTCCGAACCACTGTCGCTGCTGGCGTTGGCACCTCCACTTTCACTGGCACTTCCGCTCGCCGATCGGGACCGGGATCGCGATCTTGAGTGTGATTTGGATCTTGAACGAGATCTAGAAGGGGAGCGTGATCTCGACTGCGAACGAGATTTTGCCGGGGACGCGGAGCGCGAGTCCGATTTCGATGATGATCTGGAGTGTGGTGAACCCGAACGCGAACGGGATTCGCTTGCACGATCTGACGTTTGAGACTTGGACCTTGAACGAGATCGCGAGCGTGACTTGGACCGTGATCCGGATAGGGAGCGAGATCGAGACCGTGAGCGCGATCTTTTGCTCGACGCGCGCGATGACGCGCGCGATGACGCACGTGTACCAGCTTCATTTCCAGAACCAGCTGAAAAAAAACAGTTCTGGTTATCCGACTTGCCTTCTTCAAATGACCCGCGTGGGATTTTATACTTTTTCCAGTACCCCCCGCGAAATAGCAAAACATATCTATGGACGGAGAGTCGCTGATAAAAATAACACTTTTTGCGCACCTTTCTCATTACTTTTCTCGGCTTCGACTTTAGTCTGTTCTCCCTCATCCTCTTCGTCTTCCTCTTCGTCCTCTTCCTCCTCCTCGTCATCTTCGTTCGGTGGCTGGAGCTGTTTTTCACGATAACGTTGCATTCTGAATTCATTTGCATTGAGTGGTCTGTGTCGCACGACGAGTCTCGTGTTGTTAGGTTGTTGACCACTTTTTTGACGACGCTTGCTGAGACGCACGCGAGTTTCCAATTCGTTGTAATAAACGCCGTCTTGGCGCATAACCAGGAAATAATTCTCCTCGTAGCCCTTCGAAGCTTTACTCTTTACATTCCAGTTGTATTCACGTGCCATTTTGTAATCGTACTCTTCCTCGTCCGCATAATCGATGCCTGCGGTAAAGTCGCGTTTTCGTTTCTCCATGGTTTCGTCGAGCGGTAAGAAGTAAGCGACGAATTGTTCACCACTTTCGTCCATAACACCGCTGGAAAATGACACGTATGGAACACCGTTTCATATTAGACCGAATCATTCCAAGTGACAGTGCGCTTGTTATTTTTCTTATTGGAAAGTTACAAAATAGTCGGAAAACGTGAAGCCATTGAGGAACGTGAGCATCTTTTACAGTCTCGGATTCAATAAACGTTTATCATTTTAGTATATTTTCATTTCTGCACAAAAATAATTAACCGAAAGAGTTGTACGTGCTTACCGAATCATGGCTTGGGACATTTCTTCTATCTGTGCCGGTACGGAACGTCCCGTTGGTGCAGGATCCGAATCGAAAATAACTTGAGCACATGGATATTTCCACAGCTAAAACCATCCAAGTAATAAATATATCTACTTACTTTAGACGTAGAAAAATCCATTGATCTACTCTTTTTCATATTTCAGTGATAAGTTACCTTGAAATCGGGATATACGGGTAAAATCTCTACAGGTACAACATTTGGCTTGCTGTAATGCTTTTCAATCGCTATCTTGTTGTCGTCGAACGTTTTTTCAATAGCTTTAATTTGACTATCGCGATCCATGTACCATGTTTCCTCCTAAAAAAAATATATTACTTTTAAAATGGAATCATTGAAAAAGCTGCAGTCAGTTCTGTGTGTCTAGAAAAATATTAATGAATTATCAAGATAACTTAAAGACACGGAGAACATTATTGAT
Source organism: Ophion obscuratus (assembly GCA_964007375.1). Lineage (NCBI taxonomy): Eukaryota > Metazoa > Arthropoda > Insecta > Hymenoptera > Ichneumonidae > Ophion > Ophion obscuratus. Next base: position 45,751,735 of record OZ023321.1, on the reverse strand, counting down.
ATAATAGATAGGTTTACGAACAATACATATTTGAACCCCTTTATAGAGCTGGAGTCGGTGGCAGAAGCTGTTGAATCGACTGTGGCTAATGGAACAGCCGGGTATTCAAAGTACAAGTAAACATATCCTGTGCAAAAGTTTCCCTATCAATGTGTGCCCCTCGTCAGAATCAATTTAACGCAATATCTTGTTCGACACGGCGTACGTTCGGTGTTACTCGCTTGAAGGCTGGTGGAATACCAACATCGTACGCAGTACAAGCTCAGCCTTCAATTGGGTAACCAGCTTAAGGCAGTTTCAAGACGATTGTTTTGTATGCCCCCAACATTAATTTACATAATCTAATAAATCCTGCGGAGGCTTTGGCTTGGGCTAGAAACGTTTTTGCGAATGAGTTGCATTGAATACCATCGGGCTGTCTCAACAATGCAGTTATATTCAACAATTTTCCCACTTGCTGCGAGTGCACTTTTAACAGAATGCTAAATATATACTTCCCCTATCCGGTCTTATCTCAAAGGTGATGGTTACTTATAATTCTGGTAAACTCACCAAACGGTAGTATTAGATTTACCTTAAAGTTCTTCTTGATGCTGTATCCAACTTTAGCCTCGACTTTGTCGACAATTTGTGGCTGAAATCGTGTTTGTTCGGTTGAAATGTACTCGGTACGCCTGAGCCACGACACACTTCGAGCATGATGTCTAGACCTCTTGGAATCTTGCGGCGTGAGAATATCTTCTCAAGGAGTTTCTCATCAGCAGGGTCTAATTGCGCGTTACAATCACCAGCGTACGTCTCTCTATTTATCAGATCGATCTCAACTCCCAAATCATGCTCCGTGAGTACTTCGTACTTGTAGTTGCGCTCCAGCGATGTCGGATTGTACTGTATTAACCTATGGATTAAAGTAATTAAACAATTCGCTCAGGGTATGTACACATATTTTAAAAAGTCATAATTAACAGAAGTACCAATGAAAACAATACAAAGACAATGCACGATTAATGCTAACGATGAATTTAGATTGTTTGGTCATGGGACACAGCCTGATAAAAAGTATTACTTTCAGCAAAACTGCACAATCTTTAAGCAATAAGTTTCGTTCTCACGTCAAATGTTCATAAAGAAAGTATCTCACCTCGTTGAATCAAAGGGATAGGTTATGAACTTTGGATCGAAGGGAATGTCGGGGAGTGTGTTACAATATTTCACCCGACATATCAATTCCGATCTGAAAAAAGCACATATATGAAGGTACTTTTGGAAACGTAATTGCTGTGAGGGCTTAAGAAATTCATTGGTATAACCTCTTCTCTACGGGTCTTGTAGTACGCTTATCTCGGTCGGAATTTGCGTTTGTTTGGATCGTCGGTGCCATTTTACGTCAATTATGTCCAAAGCTTTTTCGCCATTCGGAAACACGCTAATTATATAGCTTAGGATTGAAAAATGACTGATTTAAGGAGGGCGCCGAACGTCCTTCTGAGGGCACATTCGACAGCAATGTAAACTTGAAGACCCGCCCATGGAGGCTAGAGTGGAGGAGTCCGATCTCTTATGGAGAGACTTGAAAAAAGTGGCTACAAAAAGTGGACTAACCGGGATGGCGCCACTATCGCTAAAACCTCGAAACACGAGCTGGGTGTGACAGAGACGGAACAAGTAAATAATGAGAAGTGAGCTGTGCATGAGGCAGAATGAAACTTGAGAAGTAGGCTGCGTGCAAGAGAGATGCAAAATGATATATAGCCAGACGCGCGCAAAAGTTACCCCCTCTCTAGCTCTTACGCGCCCATCACACAATCATAGTAATGCGTGTCCGTGAGCGAGCGACGCTCGGACATCTTCGGAAAGAGCCGAGCGCGCCGAAGTTTCCCGACCGCGCCTTCGGCACCTACACCAACCATGGACGCCGAGCTCGTTCATGTGCGGCCAAGCCGAAACGAAGGTTTCGAGGGAAAAAGCAATCTGAGCAAGACTCGCGCGTGACGTCACCCGACGGAACGCGCGAGGCTTTTAGATGATTTCAATGCTTATTTAGCTCTTGATTCTCTGCGTTATTGATGTATACAAAAAAAATGTATCGCGCACCCTGATCGCTCATTTTTTTAGTTCATACGTTAATTTAAATATAATAATAAATCCAAATTACAACTTATTTATCTTCTAAAAATTGTTTACGCTTTACTCACATCCGTCCTTATGCCAAATAAATTATAATTCATAAAAGTAAGCGGAAATATATTTATATTCGTATCATTATATTAATTCTCATACTTTCATCAAGCGACAAAGCATTATCCCCAAAAACAAGCCAATCATTCATCCGGCCGCGAATCGTCAGTACCAGAAAGTGCATATTCTACAAGCGATGAGATGGTCCCGTTGGTAACGTTCCTGGCTTCGGTCCGCAGGGGCGCGGGATCGTTCCCCGCGCTCAGTGCTTTTTTTAAAATTATTATTACCATTAATTCTTATTTGATTAGTTATTTTTATTAGTTATCATTATTATTTTAATTAGTTATATTTTAGTGTCGGAAAATTTATCACGCACTCCAACGGCTTATTTTATTACTTTGTACGTTAATTTTAATGTAATAATAAATCTAAATTACAAGTTATTTATCTTCTAAAAAATTCTTTGCGCTTTACTCACACCCGTCCCTATACCAAATAAATTGTAATTCATAAAAGTAAGCGGAAATCTATTTATATTCGCATTATTATATTCCTTCTCATATACTATCATCAAGCGATAAAGCATTATCCCCAAAAACAAGCCAATCATCGATCCGGCCGCGGATCGTAACTTACGAGAATGAATATAATTATAGTCATATTTATAATACGACTATAAATATATTTCCGCTTACTTTTATGAATTACAATTTATTTGGCATAGGGGCGGGTGTGAGTAAAGGGCAAACAGTTTTTCAGAAGATAAAGAAGTTGTAATTTAGATTTATTATTACATCTAAATTAACGTACAAACTAATCAAATAAGCGGCCGGAGTGCGCGATAAAATTTTCGACACTAAAAGAGAACTAATAAAAATAACTAATCAAACAAGAATTAATAGTAATAATAATTTAAAACGCTACCAACGGGACCATCCCATCGCTTGTAGAATATGCACTTTCTGGTAAGTACTGACGATTCGCGGCCGGATGGTTGATTGGCTTGTTTTTGGGGATAATTCTTTATCGCTTGATGAAAGTATGAGAATTAATATAATACGAATATAAATATATTTCCGCTTACTTTTATTAATTATAATTTATTTGGCATAAGGACGGGTATGAGTAAAGCGTAAACAATTTTCTAGAAGATAAATAAGTTGTAATTTGGAGTCATAATTATATTTAAATTAACGTATAAACTAAAAAAATAAGCGATCAGGGTGCGCGATACATTGTTTTGTATACATTGATAACGCAGAGAATCAAGAGCTAAATAAGCATTGAAATCATCTAAAAGCCTCGCGCGTTCCGTCGGGTGACGTCACGCGCGAGTCGTGCTTAGATTGCTTTTCCCACGAAACCTTCGTTTCAGCTTGGCCGCACATGAACGAGGTCGGCGTCCATGTGTTGGTGTAGCTGCCAAAGGCGCGGTCGGGAAACTTCGGCGCGCTCGGCTCTTTCCGAAGATGTCCGAGCGTCGCTCGCTCACGGACACGCATTACTATGATTGTGTGATGGGCGCGTAAGAGACTAGAGAGGGGGTAACTTGTGCGCGCGATCTCGCTGCACTGCTTGCTGGGATGCGTATTCGATCCTCTTCCATCTCTCTTTCACGACATCGATACTCAGCTTTCGCTCGAGGTTTTAGAGATAGTGGCGCCATCTCGGTTAGTCCACTTTTTGTAGCCACTTTGAAATGCACAGATCGGCCTCCTCCCACTCTAGCCTCCCTGGACCCGCCTTTGGAATTTTCGCCCAAGGAGACTATAGGGAAGGCGTCCAATCTGCGTATTCTGGCCACAGTCTGGCGCGTCTGTAAAAGTGGGACAAAATTAGGTTCCGCCTAAGCGGCGCTGCGGAAGTTAGTCATTATGTGCTATATATACATGTATGTTTTGCGCATGCGTTTTTACAAGCTGTCCGTGTTGGTATTAGCTGTCACATAAGCTAAGCATTTTTATTTTCTCAACCTTAATTCATTTTATAAATAAATTTCGTGTAGCTGTAGTATTGCCTTAAGATGTTTCTACATTTAAGTCGTAGTGCTGTTACGTGCCGAAGGCACGGGGTATTTATTTCCCCACAACTCTACTCGCGAGAAGCACGAGTTAAATTATTTATGTGGGCCCTCCCCAGGTAGCAATTTTCAAAAAGTTGTCCAAAAGTCGACTTAAAGGGTGCCAAATGTCCGCCCGGAAGTTATCTTAAAGTCAACAACCATCCAAAAAGATAACTTTTGGACACATGATAACTTATAGATAACTTTCAAGCGGACATTTGGCACCCTTTTAGTCGACTTTTGGACAACTTTTTGAAAATTGCTACCTGGGTCTCTACTTTGCGTCCCATACGGGCCCGCTTATTTTGTGTCCTGAAATGGGTGAAATAGGAAAATAACGATAATACATAGATTCACCCAACCAATAATTAACGTATATTATACCAATAAGTAATGAGAAAATACAAATAAAGATTAAAGAAAATTAAAAGGAATGCGATATAACGCGCGTTTAAAAGGCGAATAGCTGACGCGAGTCTGACATATGATAGCGCAAGGAGCCTCGGTGCGACGTCCTACACACACACTCTTATGCCTACACATACACTCTCCCGCACACCGTACAAACGTTACAATATAGATATGAGCGACTTACACTTCGATGTCGCTGAATCACTGCGAGTGACTGCGTGGAGGTGGTACACAATGACGCGCAGGCACGAGATGGTATTGTTGATAGTGTAACACTCGCAGAGTGTTATCGAAGTAATACAATTGATCGGAAAATTTATTGCTAATTTAACTTCAGCGCACGTACTGCGACTATCGCCAAATAATAAGAATACCGGTATAATGAAATGAGACCAAACTACATTTAGTATAATTAAGGAAATATTAAAAGATCTTAAAATTATCGGCCCGAGACTTACATGCGCGCGCGAGTGAGAGCGTCAACCATCCCCGAGAGAGATAGAGTAGTATACCGAGGGCTATGCAGGCCTGACCAGCAAAGCCAGCATACGTGATGTACTGTTGATGTGCTTTCTCTCTCCGACGTTCACCGACGGCGTGAACCTCTTGCTCAATCGCGTAGAGAGACTCTCCATCGCCGTGTCTATCCCAGCTAGAGCCCTTATCACTTCGGGGTGAGAGCGACGGGCGCATCGAGGTTCCCGTAGCGTTACTCATAGCGGGAACGAGCGTGGATACATTTAACGTTACGCCTGGTTGGTAGTCGTATTGTATCGTATTCTCATACGTGCGCATACCAGCCAAAGTAATTCCATGGGTCGTTCCATAGCAGTTAGGGTCAAGTTGTAATAGACCTGCTCCCTTCAATTGCACAGATTGATGCAACGTATTCGGGCAGACAACTCGAACCGTCGTCTCTCGTGGTAGGGAATAGAGCCATCCACCCTGCGTTGGCAGATAGATCCAATGTACATCGTGTTGAGACTTTATTCGTACATCGCAAGTTCTCAGAACTTGATGCGAGGGCCTGATTAGCATTAAAAGCTCACATGTTTCGGCGATGGCGGCGTCGTACACGGGGATTCCCGCCGTGCAAATTAGTCTTCGCTCCACTTGCTTGCACGTGGCTCGGTATGCCGAATCAGCGAGGAAATACGTTCGTTGATCCGCCGAGATCGCGATGTATGGGGCGGCTGGATTGATGTAAGCCGTTCCCGTACCATTGTTGAATTGCTGCGGCACCGGCCATGATCGTATCTGATAAAAATCATATTTCATACGATCCAATAATGGTATATGAATTATTATCAGGACTTTGTCATGATGAGAAATCAAATCCGTGCGCACGATTGAGGTCAAGGACTCCGGTCGTAAATGTTCGAGTGGTATGGGGAACTCGAGTCCGTCGGATCGGAGTTGAGCTTCCTTCGCTATTGCTTTGAGCCTTTCCGTGTGTAGCATGACGGGCTCGAATTTCCCTTCTCGAGCTGCTGCAATTATTCGCAGATATTCTCGACAAGCTTCAATATACCTATCGAGTTTGGTTTCAAGCCTGCCTGCATAATTCACAAGCATGGCATGGTACTGGTGGAGCATCGATCGGTTATTGGCAGCTTGAAGGTCCTTATGCATCTCCAATACGAGGTGGAATACACGATTGACTCGTTCACTCTCGATCTGATGGTTTTTATCGAGATCTTGTAGCTTGGAAGTGGTGATATGCATCTGTTTTTCCATCAGATGGGCTAGCTCCTGATTGTTGGAATATAACTGATCGATCTGATCGGTCAAATATTTGGCGTCCTCCTCGTTGAGAGTTCCGAACATCGATCGACTGATTGAGCCAATAAAACCGAATGGAGCAGATCGTTTATGAATTGTAGAAGGACCCTTCGCCGATGCAGATTGTAATCCTGCGTCATCGATTGCCGACCACAACTCAAACACGAGTTCTTGGGCCTGTTTTAGTCGTGTATTATGGTAGTCACGTCGCAACAACTCGTTGCATGTTGCTGGAGGACTATATTTGTTACAATCGTTATAGGTCTGTGTCAGTAATGTCTCATCCGTCGGGAAAGTACGTGCGAATCTTGCCACGTCGATGAATACAGTGACTCTCCAATCAGCCTGTTGTATTTGTAGTGGTGGTAGGCGCTCGTAGTATAAGCCGGAACAGTCTTGTATAAGTGTGACTCGGTACGTAGTATTGGATGCTGGCAGCGCCCGTACGAGTGTGCACGCCAGCGTCGCGATGACCACGCACAACATCGTGGCGTATGTCAGTGGGACCTGTAAGATGACGCCGTTACACTCGGGATCACCTTCTCACACCCTCCCGACTCACACATAATCACTCCTCACACTGCTATACTACGTGTACGCTAACTTCACCTTATCTACATGCTTACGGAATCTCTCTCCGTTTACAGTCTGGAGGATGACATTACTTTTATCCGAAATTTGTACAATTGTATAGGGGCCGTGATATCGATTGTCGAATTTTCCCTTACGCGGTTCTTTTAATACGTAAACTTCATCTCCCACTTGACCTTCAAAGGGACGGCTTTTCCTATCATAATATAGCTTTGACCGTTCCTTGGCTTGAATAATACTCTTACCGGCTAATTCACGGACTTCGCATTGTCGTTTGATGAGTTCAGTAAGGAAGGAATCGTGGGAGGGGAGCTTTTCATCCGTAGGAAATTCACTCGGTTGTCGAGCGAGCTTCCCATAAACGAGTTCGTGCGGCGTAAAATTTGTCGCCTCATGAACGCTGGTATTATAGGAAAACTCGGCAAATGGCAACAGACGGTCCCAATCATCGTATTTATTAACGTATTGTTTGATGTATTCTGTTAATACGATGTGACTACGTTCTAGAGCGCCGTTGGTCTGCGGCCGATACCCCGAGGTAGTGAGCAATCGAATTTTATAGATCTTGCAAATTTCTCTGAGAAGGCGGTTCGTAAATGACGTACCGCGATCGGAAAGAATTGCTCGGGGCGCTCCGAACTGGCTAAACAATCGTCGCACTAAAGCTTCTGCGATCGTTTGAGCTTTTAAATCCGGAACCGGTTCCGCTAGGCAATATTTTGACAAGTGGTCCTGCATAGTTAATATATGCCGGTTACCATGAGGAGACATCGGCAATGGACCAACGGTGTCCACGGATATTCTATCAAACGTGTCGGCGGGTGTGTCAGTGATAAGCATCGGCTCGCGAGTTTTTGCTCGAACGAGTTTCTGCTCCTGGCAACCCTTACAATGACGGATATAGTTTTGAAAGTCGTTACGTAAGGTAGGCCAGTAGAAACGCTCGCGTATTCTACGATACGTTTTTGTTACGCCCTTGTGACCCCCGAGAAGACTGTCGTGAGCTTCATAGATTATTCTATCCTGCTCTTCGACACTCGGTATTTTGGTTTTACCATAGCAGATTACAATAGAAATTCCAGAATTTCCGAAAATTTCATGAATCATTTCCAATAACCATTCCGCCGGTAAGTCGTCGGTAGGGCCGCCATGTCGAGCAACTCGGAGAGTTTTAGTGTCTGAATTATTTAACAATCGTCTTAAATTTTCTAGACCCAGACGAATGTTTTCTGGACTCGTTTCGTCATAGTAACGACGCTTTATTATTAGGCTATAAACTTTGTATTGACCGAGCGGGGTAATGGCGATTTGACCAATATTGAAATTCTTTTCCTTTATTGATGTTGGATCAACCATGCCCAAGTCGGACAATAACTTTCCATTTGGGTCAATGAATTCCCCATCCGAGGAAATAAAATGAGCAATATTGTCTCGACAATATGTTAAGCATTCGCGTGTTCCAGATATGAGGGATTCGTTGGAAAGTATGTTTTCTTCATTTCCCCGCGTCGCATTATTCTCGTCCATGGCCTGGACCTTTGAGCGACGGAGAGACGTTTTGTCGTCTAGCATTACGACGGGGGTTCTCGCAGTTTCTGTTGTTGTCTCCTTCGTCAACACGCGTTGAACGCCCGTCGGAGAACCCGGCTCAAGCGATTGGACCCGGGGAGACTGAGGCAAGGAGGGGAGGAAAGAGCATGATGGCCTCTCGTCCGTAGACACGGCTCCGTCGTTCTGCTCATGGGAAGATGGAAGTGCGGGACTCTCTGAACGAAGCGTCCGGGGTAGCGATGGAGCTCTACGGCGAGGGGGCGAGGAGGGGAGCGCGGGTGCATCTCGCTCCACTACCGTCTCCTGTAATATAGTTGAAGCGGCCACGGGCCCCTCGGGCATCATACTATCGCATAGTATAGTATGGCCTTGCTCATTTTCATGCTTCGTTCTAATACCCGCAAGACTCGTGCGTCTCAAGAGTTCTTCTTCGGTCAGTGACTGTGATTTTTGGGTTAGCTGATCGATGCGACGAGCGAGTTCGACATCTCCCTTTTCCTCGCAAAAAGGGTCTAATTCATTAAGTAATCCCTGAGCCTCCTCGTCCACTTCGTCTCCATCGGACACGTATTCCGGTAAGAGAGTCTGTTCGAGGTCCGAGGAAGCTTCCGGATCCTTTTCAAACTTTTCCTCGAATTGCCGAAGCGACTCATGAAATTGGTTAAAAGATCGTTGCAGTTCCTGTGTCATACCCTTTTTTTGTACCTGCACCATTTCCTCCACGGGTGTGCTATCTTCGGAGTCACTCGCGGGGGGACTCACGATGACAGCCGTTTCCGCGGGGGAGGGGGTCTCGATCGGCTTCGCCGGGAAAGGTCGCTCTCTGCCCTCCTCGGGACGTCGTTTAGGCGGCCTTCCGGCCCTTCGAGGCGGAAGGAGAGGGGCAGGGAGCATGCTACGATGCAAACGTTGTATCGGTCGCGCCTGTTCTTCGGAGCTAGATTCGGAGGTCTCCGCAGCGAGGAGCGTAGGGCGAGGGGCAAGCCCCGAGGCTACTCGACTACGAGTCCGAGCGGCAACGACGCTCGCGCCAAGCGCTTCGGGTACCTTCGGGTTTTTTCTCGTAGACGGAGTTCGATGCGAACGTATTGACGGACCCCGCTGAGGATCTGAATAGACTCTTGGTCTACTTGTCTCACTCTTAAGGCGTTGTATGGGCAATACTTTCGCTATTTCGTCGGCCGACTCGCTCTCGCTGGATTCCGAACTGAATGAATTGATCGGGTTTCGCGAGAGAGCATCAGCGTTGATATTCAATCGACCCGGTTTGTAGACAAATTCGTAGTCGTAATTTCGCCAAATTAGACGCCATCGTATTAACCTCTTGCCTGGATCATTCATTGAACCTATCCATTTAAGCGGCTCATGATCGCTAATTAATTTGAATTTACGACCATATAGATACGGCTGAAAATTCTCTAAAGCTTTTATCACCGCGAGACATTCTTTCTCAGTTGTGCCATAGTTAACCTCGGCCTTCAGGAAAATGCGCGAGAAATAAGCGATAGGGAGGTCCATGCCGTTATGCTCTTGTCCCAACACCGCTCCGACCGCAAAGTCAGACGCATCGGTAGTCAGAGTAAAAGGACGATTAAAATCGGGATATTGAAGAATCGGTTCTCTACACAGAGCTCTGCGTAGGCTTCGGAAACTGCGTCGCTGCTCGACTCCCCAGGAGAAGGGTTTACCCTTCTTCAATAGTTCTGAAAGGGGTTTCGCGCGACCAGAAAAATTCGCGATAAAACGTCGATAATATCCGGCAAGTCCGAGGAACTGCCGAACATTCTTTGCCGTTTTTGGGGTCGGGAATTTCTTCACAGCCTCCAATTTTTTTGGATCGGGCCTTAGCCCATCTCGACCGATAATGTGTCCAAGATAAGCGACTTCCTTTCGGAGGAATTCACATTTATCTGGCTCAAGGACAAGATTGGCTTGTCGCAATCGTTCAAATAGCCTGCGAACCTTTTTTTCATGCTCTTCCAATGTTTTGGCAAATATTACGACATCATCAAGGTATATAAACAATTCAGTGCCTTGTAGACCTCGCAATACATTATCCATAAGTCGTTGGAAGGTCGCGGGAGCATTTTTTAATCCCTCGGGCATTCGAACGTATTCGTAATGTCCGTTGAGAGTAGAAAATGCCGTTTTCAGGCTATCCCTGGGATCCATTGGGATTTGCTGAAATCCGCTGGCAAGGTCAAAGGTCGAGAAATACCGTGCCTCACCCAATCGGTCCAATATATCCAGTATATTAGGCAATGGGTAAGCGTCGGATATGGTTTTTTCATTTAATTTGCGGAAATCGATCACCATCCTCATTCGCGGCCTACCCTGAGAGTCAGGCTTTTTCGGAACTATCCATATCGGAGAGTTATAGGGCGATTGGGAGGGAACTATGATTCCGTTCTCGAGTTTCCTTGCCACCTGCAATTGAACCTCATCCCGATGGATCGAAGGAAAACGATATTGACGCGTATTTATTGGTAAGTCGTCAACCGTAGGTATTCGGTGGGCGACACGCGAGGTACATGGTAAGACGTCCCCCGGCAGCTTAAAGCGCATCGGATCCTCCTCAACCAAACGACACACGTGCTGTCGCTCATGCTCGTTCAGATTATCAAGACGCAATGCCTTCAAAACTGCGGACACGCGATCTTCCGGTGGTTCGACGCCCCCGTCGGTTGAGTCCTCACTCTCCGATCGAGGATCACCATCTACGTTGCAATATTCGAAGGGAATAATTTCTTGTGGGGCGATCTCTATATCTACATCGCGATCGAGAGTGTTAACCGCGAGCACGTGGCAAACACCGTTTTTTTGCGAGACCAGCGCGTCACCAATAAACAAACCCTCTTCCGTATCGATGCGCGGTAGGAATCCCTCGGTCAAGTTCGTATTCGTCACCTCAATGGGCATTTGCTCTCGCATACGCGCCTTTATGGTGAAAATTCGCCTGACCGGGGAAGATACCCCGCTCGTCGCACGTGAACAAGATTGATCTGACTTTAAGAAGGGTCGAGGTCGAATCGGGTCGCTGGCCATGACGAGAGCGTTATGGTGAAACGATAATTCGGCTTTTTCGCGACGCAAGAAAGGTCTTCCGATTAAACCATTACTGTCAGTTGCGAATTCTTCAACAACGTGGAAAGTATGCGGCAGGTTATTTATCGATAATGTTACAGTACCGAGTGACCATGATTTTTCACTAGATGGTCCGGTGTATTGTCGGCGCTTTGAGGCGTCGTAATTGATATCTTCGCGAAGAGCGCGTAATTTAATAAAGTTCAATCCCGATCCCGAATCGCAAAAGAAATCGTCGGTTCCTGATGAGAGTTCAGGCGCGGACAGTTTTATTACCGGCGACTCGATACCATCGTCGGAATCCGAGAACGGCAAGACCTCGCATTCGGAATCCGAAGCGGTGAACTCACCTATTTCCGTTGATCCTGAAAGGTGACCGCGGGTTTTCGAGGGTCGGTACCCGTTGTTCGCGATTTTGCTTGGCCCGTCGCTTCCCGGCGACGAGCCGCTTGCGAGTTTAAATGTTCCGTGCTCGATGTATCGGGTGTACCGTTACGCGGACTCGGGGACGAATTTCGCGGATTACTCGCGGCTCGAAAGCCTGTCTCCGTCCATGGGCAGCATGCGCATCCGCCATTATGGCAGCAGCAATATCTCTGTCCACAGTTAGCAATTGCCGCGGGACGAGCCGTCCATCGATTCCAAGGACAGCATGCACAGCCCGTTCCTCGCGTACAGCAATATCGTCGGTCGCATCCCTGATCACGGTCGGCGATCCGAGGGCTGGGGGATCGCGAACGTTCCCTATCTCGGGTTTTTAATATACTGGGCAATCTTAAGCCTCCGGGATCCAATGGTCTATCCCGATGACGCGATCCATCAGGGCGATCGGATTCGTCAAATCGGTCAAATCGATTCGACCGACTCGATCTCTCGACTCTATCAGATCGATCAGACCTCTCAAACTGACTCGGACTAACACTGCGGTCTCTAAACAATGAAGCTCGTGAATCCGGAGAGGGAGTACGCGACTCGACTTTACGGGGATTCGATTTTCTCGGATCAACGTTCTTGGACTCGCCCTTCGCGACTAACGCGAGGGTTTCCGCGGATGAACGCGTACGATCTTGAGACACGGCATCTCTCTCGTGGCTAAATTCCGCGAGAGTCGAAGCAATCTGAAAAGCATCCTTCAATGTTTTAGGGGCTGCTATTATCAATAACTCGCCTACTCGCGAGGGTACTGCCCTGATGAATGCATTTAATGCTGATTTACTGAGAGGATCGGTAGGTTGCGTAGGTAGATCGAAACCGTAGTCGGTCTTCCAGGCATTACGCGCCAGGCCGATCAAACCGCGCGTACGATTGTACAAACCCTGTAACGATTCTCCCTGAGATAATCGAAGCCGAAGAAGATCCGACATATAGTCATCATACTTCCTAGGCTGTGACAATCCTTCTTTCAGAACCGTTATGAGCTCGGCAGTCGTGTTAATGACTTCACCCTGTACACAAGCCCGTGCTTCGCCGCGTAACCGGCTTAACACGGATGCGACAAACTCCGCGTCCCTTCCCTGCTCAACGAACGGTAGCGCGTTTTGAATGTTTTGGAGGAAATCTTTTAAAGGATAATTTGACCCGTCGAATTCAGGGAAATTATTCAAACGGCCCTGCAAGTTCATTCCCCCTATCATTGTGGACATCTGGTTGATAGAGGTCGCGAGCATTTGGGAAACGTTAGGATCATCAGCCGCCATTTTGAATGGAGTGAATCACACACGCGTCAGGATGAGATAAATTCGACAATCGATAGTACAGTAAATATAATTATAAAATATGAGTAGGGTAGCGACTCGCGTCAGGCACCGATTTTGAAAAGGATAGAAATATTTAAGATTCTTATAGAGAATTTAGAATTGTATTTTATGAAAATTTAGAAGGGTAGAGAGGTCATCCCACCGCTGCCACCAAAAGTTGTTACGTGCCGAAGGCACGGGGTATTTATTTCCCCACAACTCTACTCGCGAGAAGCACGAGTTAAATTATTTATGTGGGCCCTCTCTACTTTGCGTCCCATACGGGCCCGCTTATTTTGTGTCCTGAAATGGGTGAAATAGGAAAATAACGATAATACATAGATTCACCCAACCAATAATTAACGTATATTATACCAATAAGTAATGAGAAAATACAAATAAAGATTAAAGAAAATTAAAAGGAATGCGATATAACGCGCGTTTAAAAGGCGAATAGCTGACGCGAGTCTGACATATGATAGCGCAAGGAGCCTCGGTGCGACGTCCTACACACACACTCTTATGCCTACACATACACTCTCCCGCACACCGTACAAACGTTACAATATAGATATGAGCGACTTACACTTCGATGTCGCTGAATCACTGCGAGTGACTGCGTGGAGGTGGTACACAATGACGCGCAGGCACGAGATGGTATTGTTGATAGTGTAACACTCGCAGAGTGTTATCGAAGTAATACAATTGATCGGAAAATTTATTGCTAATTTAACTTCAGCGCACGTACTGCGACTATCGCCAAATAATAAGAATACCGGTATAATGAAATGAGACCAAACTACATTTAGTATAATTAAGGAAATATTAAAAGATCTTAAAATTATCGGCCCGAGACTTATATTCGCGACGCGAGCAACCTCACGGGACAGCTAACAACCCACGCGACTAAACGACGGTTACAAAGGGGTTGTACTGTATCCGCGAGATTTACGGCACGCTATGCGAAGGCTAACGGGTAGGAGCCTTTTTCCCAGTACTCGATGGTTCGGAGTTCTACTGGAGACTAAATTGGGAGAAAAGTATTTCTCGCTCTTCAACAATGGTTATAATTATTGTTGGAGAGCGGGGATGGAAAAGTGAAGAGAAAACGAAAAAGGAGACTCCGCTCCGTCAGCACCGCGTGATCGAGCCCTGAGTGGTCGAACGCAGCCAAACTCACGCCACCCCGACTCTGCACATTCCTGGTGATCGCGGAGGTCACCGCACCCTGGGAAGGCACGAGGCACGGCCGCTCTTGCGAAATTCTCGAAAGAAAATGAAAAGAACGGCTCGTGACAGTGCAATAACCCGCCTGATTATGAAAAAAAAACCCAAAAAACCACAACAATTTATATCCGACGTAAATATAAATTCCACTCAAATATGGTCAGGTGGCCGAGATTAAAGTGTGTAAAGTACGTAGAAAATGTCAGCGACTGGAACATGCGGTTGCAAATTGCAACCTCACATACCACTCCCTGGTGGAAAAAAATTGTCAAAAAATGGCAGAACATTAAAAATTCTGTCAGAAATGCACCGATCCTGACATATGTGCGAGACGAATTTATGTTCGAAAATGATAAATTATGTGAGGAACTGACAGATTATGGTATAATCTGAGAAGTTATGTAAAATATGTGAAAATATGTAAGAATTTGTCAAATTCTGACTGGATTTTCGGACCGTTTGACATTTTATGACAGAAACAGCCATACAAATTTTCTGGTAGATTCTGTTCAATTTCCGTGCATAATATGTAAGAATATAATATAATTTTACATATTTCGTGAATTCTGAGAATTAATGGCAACATATTTAATATTTTGTATAATTTGTTACAATCATACCATTTTTAGTCAGAATATTCTATCATATCGTTTATGACATATTCTGTCAGAATATGTAAAATTTTATACGATTTTTCCAAATTACGCACATATGTTTGATCTTATTTCAGGAACGGAGGATATTCAATTTAATATTCGTTCGGTGGTATTAATCAGTCTTTATTATTATTTTTTAAAGTAACTTCAACATCTTACATTAGTATCACATTTTTGAAATAGTAGTGCACTAGAATCGTTTGGTACACTGTAACCCAGTGCATAAATGCTTCGATATAATACCAGCATTACTGGCTTTAAACGTAAGTCTTAAAATGTTCTCATATTAAACAATAGTTAAATTTGCAACACTCACCGCTAATTATTTTGCTGTTACTTTTCCTCTACCATATTTTGTGGATGACATTGTTTCAATGTTATAAAAATAATATAATACGTGAAGCGCTAAAGAATTTCCATTTGAAAAAAGTTTACGATATTGGAAATGAAAGTAGACCAGAGAATTCGAGACTTTTCTATCGAATACCACATCAGCATGACTAAATAATTGAAATTAAAGTTGAGAATTGAATATTGTATAGCAGAAGTTAACCTAATATATAAAAGCTATCGATTTGTTGTCAAAATTTTGTGTCATGTGTTTTTCTTCCCGTATGATCAATTGTTGTGAAATGAAAATTGGACGAAAACTAAAAAAAATGATCGATTTTATCATTCCACTCTATCATTGAATTATTGTCATTTGTATTTATCCTTCCACTCTATATCATTGACTTATTGTAGTCTCTTTAAAGTCTTTCGGCAGGAGTCTGTCACTCGACTTAAGTAACTATTTAAGTTTTTTTATTTCAACCCGCTAAAGTTCCGCAGAATATTTATTGCCGAGCCATTTTACGTACGTTTCCTTCAATGCTGCTTTCTTCTTCGGCGAAAATACATGCAAAGTGTTGCTTGTTGTAAGTCTTGAGGTTCTTTGACATAATTCATCATTGCTCCATATGGACCTCGCCATTGTACTGATGAATTTACTAGGTTTGTCAGCATCGAAAGCTTCATCGTACGACACTTTTTTCATAAGTGTACCATGTCCTATATCAATTTCATCCCCAGTTCCAACCATTTTTGTTTCATCTAAAAAAAAAGGATATATGTTAATGAACCATTTCAATGCAAATAATGAAAATTATTGCCAATTATACTCAATGTATTTATATTACCTTTTGCATGATTACTTCTTAAATCGTCGATTGTTTTCTTTAGTGTTCGAACTTCTGCCCGCAATCGCTCAATTTTCTTTTTCATATCCGCTGCTAAAATATAAATATTTATATTTTGGAATGAAAGTATCCTCAGATATATTCGATGTCGATTATTCAACAGAGTGTAGTGTAGAAAAGTGTAGAAAAATTTGATTTAACACAACTGTATCTATTGCATTATGAAATGATGGAATTACTTTTGATCTATACTAACATTGAGCGATTTCATCTCCATCGTTGAATCCCGTATTATTTGTGCTGAAACTAGGCAGCGCCAAATCTTGATCCTCTTTCATATAAGCACTGACGATGTTTGCGTTGACCGCCTCGATCACTTTTTCCTTTTTCCTTGCCTACAAAATGAATGAAAAATAAAAAATGCCTATAATTGATAATACAAATATTATTGGAACATACTCGTATATGTGTTTTATCTCGAATGAAATTTTATCATATGAACAATGAAGAATGAACAAAGAAATAGTAATAATAATAAGAATAAATTATATTATACCTTCACTTTTTTCTTGTTATGAGTCCTTCGTCCCCCGACTCTCGTTTCTTCTCCTCGTCAGTGCTAATGGTAAGATCGAATTTGTTTTCGTTTAGTTTTGGCACAGGAATTCGTCGCTTAGTCACTGTGGATTCTAACCTGTCTTTATTATCTGGAAAAAAATGTACACATACGAAACATCCAATGTATAATTTCATTATATTCGAGGGAATTTCGTCCAATACTGAGAGTTCTTACCGTCTACCATAAGAACTTGGCATTTTTTTTGTCCACCAACAACCGTTAATTTGTATAGGTCCTTCGTCCGTTCGGAGCGATTGCTACTAACAAGGAAACGTTGCGAGGTCGATGTCTCCGATTTCGATGAAATTTGGCATGCTTGTAGAAAGGATTAAAATAGGCGACACGTATTTTTTTTATATCGGCGGAACCCGATTTTTACGGGTTAAAAAGCACCCTCGAAAATTGGGGTGTTTTTCGTTTTTCGTCGATAACGTTTTAACGGTTCGAGATATTTAAAAAACTTCAAATTGCAACAATGTTTTTTTTTGTGTACTATACTGAGACGGAAAAGACCGTCTCATGAACAAACCGATAGACTATCACCCCAAATATACAAAGGAGTCAACCGATTTCGGGAAAAGGAAGGGGTAAGGGAAAAACAGACCAAGACCAACACAGGATCACGTTGGTCGAACCAACAAGCACGCTAATTAAATTAATGGCGGATAACAACATAGGGAATGTAACGGCCACACAGCACAGCAGCAAAAAAATATTGAAACGTTACACTAATTGAATTAAGGGGAAAGAAAAACCGGCAGAAACCGGACAACCCAACTAATTGAATTAAGGGGAAAGAAAAAGACAGACCGACTCATTTAATTAAGGGAAGATGAAAAAGAAGGGGAAGGAAAAAGCGTTAAAAATCAGGGTATAAAAAAACGGAAATTTTTTAGGAAAGGCACTCGGAATTCTTCGTGGATCGACTAGTACTGCTTGGCAAAGTACATCCCTAGTGGAAGGAAACGCTGAGAACACGGAACGTTGAGAAACAAGAGAAACAAGGAGTCGTGCCTAAAAAGCATTAGAAACAGGGAGGCTAGAGTGGAAGGAGTCCGATCTCTTATGGAGAGACTTGAAAAAAGTGGCTACAAAAATGTGGTCAAAAAGGGATGGCGCCACTATTGCTAAGACCTCGAGAAGTGAGCTGCGTGTGACAGAGACGGAACAAGTAAATAATGAGAAGTGAGCTGTGCATAAGGCAGCATGATACTTGAGAAGTAGGCGCGTGCGAGAGAGATGCAAAATCATATATAGCCAGAACGCGCGCAAAAGTTACCCCCTCTCTAGCCTCTTACGCGCCCATCACACAATCATAGTAGCGCGTGTCCGTGAACGAGCGACGCTCGGACATCTTCGGAAAGAGCCGAGCGCGCCGAAGTTTCCCAACCGCGCCTTCGGCAGCTACACCCATCCATGGACGCTGAGCACGTTCATGTGCGACCAAGTCGAAACGAAGGCTTCGAGGGAAAAAGCAATCTGAGCACGACTCGCGCGTGACGTCACCCGACGGAACGCGCGAGGCTTTTAGATGATTTCAATGCTTATTGATTCTCTTGATTCTCTACGTTATTGATGCTCTTGATTCTCTGATCTATTGATGCTCTTGATTCTCTGCGTTATTAATGTATACAAAAAAATGTATCGCGCGCCCTGATGGCTTATTTTTGAATTTATACGTTAATTTAAATATAATACTAAATACAAATTACAACTTATTTATCTTCTAAAAAATTGTTTGCGCTTTACTCACACGCGTCCCTATGCCAAATAAATTGTAATTCATCAAAGTAAGCGGATATATATTTATATTCGCATTATTATATTCATTCTCATATACTATCATGAAGCGATAAAGCATTATCCCCAAAAACAAGCCAATCATCGATCCGGCCGCGAATTGTAAGTTACGAGAATGAATATAATTATAGTCGCATTTATAATACGACTATAAATATATTTCCGTTTACTTTTAGGAATTACAATTTATTTGGCATAGGGACGGGTGTGAGTAAAGGGCAAACAATTTTTTAGAAGATAAATAAGTTGTAATTTAGATTTATTATTACATCTAAATTAACGTAAGTAGATGCACTAGGGCGGTTCTAACCCATCGGTGGGCATCTCAGGGAGGAGCGGGGCGGCGGGGTCCAGCGCGGGGACGTGACGTCATGCCATGGGTCTCTGTGTAGGGGGTAGCCAAGTGGTCCGAAGAGTGACTGTCGGGAGGGGGAAGCCGCTGTCGACGAGTGTTTTGTGGGGGCGGGGGTCAGGTAGTGGTGAGTGAACGTTGAAAACCCATAAATTTCCTAATTTATTATAGACATAAAAAAGATTAGCATCGATGCAGTGTTTTTCTTTCTACACTATTTGGTCCGTGTGAAAATAAAACTCACACACATACGATATGTGCATGTAATGGCCATATATGGGTAGGAAAATTTCGTTAATTTGAAACGATATATGAAGGGGACGGCTTTTCAAAGCTGTTTATTTATGTGATGCAGGTGTGATGCGCTTGGTTTCGTTTTCGAAATCTTTAAAATATTTGTATGCGTGTCCACTCCTGTCACGCGAGGTCTTCGTTCCCATTTCGAAAGATCATGTTAAGATGTCACATGTAAGTCCGCCGAATCTCGCTGACTCTTGACACAGGTCTTAACAAGTCAGGGTTGAAGCTTTTTTTACATTCACAGCCACTCACGATGGGAATTTTTTTTATAGCTCGAATATTCAAAACATAGATGAAGACAACGTATTTTTTGGACAAACTATCCACTTTAGGGATCTATCGTCTTTAGCCTCGATGGACCACTTGAGCAGAGCTGCAGGACCCCATAAAATAAATCTTTTCACTCGATGCATCCCAACTTTTTATTTTTGTCTCGTTTCCCTTCCGATATACCAGCGCGTTATCGGAAAATCTGTAGGGGTCTGTACCTGTCCAGAAAAGGGGTACTCCATGGTCGAGGTGAAATCTAGCCAGACTCATCAAGCATTGATTTTTATGATCTCCACACATTTTTGGATTACCATGTATGCGCAACTTGCCTCCAAAACATAGATGAATACGACGTATTTTCGTGAAAAAAAAAACGATTAACTCTAGGGGTCTATCGTCGAAAGCCTTCGATGCCAATGGACCACTTGATCACAGCTGCAGTATCCATAAAATACATCTTTTAACCCGGTGCATCCCGACTTGTTTTCTATGTCATTTCTTTCTCAGACAATCTTTACCAACACGATATCGGAAAAAAGTCCGGTTTTTCCCCGAGATATAGGGAAAGCCGAAATTTTTCTTCCGAACGGGGAGCCATTTTTTATTATCTGCTGCCCTCCAAACTGGCCGCACTTTGAACGACGCAGTCAGTCAGCTAACATCGCGGAAGTCGTCTCCAACTTATTACTATGGATAACAACGTTGAACAAAGCTTGCATGATCAAGCCGCGCTTTTAAGTTCGTTCGAAGATTTTACTGCGTGGGAGCAACGGTGCGTCGAGTTCATCGAAGTGCTAGAAACGCAAAGTCGAACTAAGCGCCCGCGATTATTAATTGGATATCAACATTCACTAATAGCCCAAATAGCGCGTCTGGAAGGATTGAGGAGTTGTGTGCGGAGTCGTTTCATACACACGGGCGCAGGACTTGGTGATCGTGAGTTAATCTGGCGGGAGATTGAAACATCCTTCGAGAGTCGGATATTGACCGGTTCCATCATCAATCGCAGTCACATCGATCCGAAACACTTTCTAAATGATGCTCGCGTCCTAGTGCTTCATCATGTGCAAAATATTATCGGCAAGCACAACAGCATTAAAATTAATACAGTGTTTAATGGTGAATTCGCAAGTGGTGACAAACATGCGAATAAAAGCGTCAACACGCGAAATTGCGAACTATTTATCACAAGCGATTTGAACGAGTGGTATGAACAGCGTGTTATTGAGCCCACTTTAACCTTACTCGATGAATTTCAAGAACGTGATAGTGGCTGGGCATTGCAGAAAATACTTAACCTCACGATAAATGTGAATAAGTATAATCCAATGCGTGCTGGGTGCTCCATATCATTGCCGCGAGAAATAATGTTGAAGAGGGCTGTGGTTAACGTCAAATCGAGTGGTAATGCATGTTTCGCGTGGGCAGTTGTCGCTGCTCTATACCCAGCTGAACGACACAGTGACCGTCCATCTTCTTATCCTCATTATTCGACAGTGCTGAATCTGAAGGATATTAAATTCCCGGTGACGATACATCAAATTAAAAAATTTGAATTTCATAACAATCTATCGATCAACGTGTATACGACCACCACCAAAAACGACATTGTTCCAATACGAGTCACTCAACACAGGAAGGAAAAGCACATCAATTTGCTGTACATGCAAGATACTGAGGATAACAATGTGGGACATTTCGTATGGATCAAGAATCTTTCGAGACTCGTGAGGGCGCAACTGACCAAAAAGGAGCATAAAAAATATATCTGCGATCGGTATGTAGTTACTATTATATATATATATATATGTATATATAGGTAATTACCTATATGTACCTATATGTATTATTACCTATATGTTACCTATATGTATATATAGGTAATTATATATGCTAGACGAATTAAACAAAACAATCTTTTTTTGCAGGTGTTTGCACTACTTCGGTTCCGAGGAAAAATTGCAATCGCACGAGGTCGATTGTGGGCCGATAAACGACTGTGCAATTCGGCTACCAAACGACACCAATAAGTGGCTCCAGTTCAGCAACTTTAGCCGGAAAGAGCGACATCCTTTCATCGTGTATGCCTATTTGGAGTGTGTGCTGGCAAAGACCGATGGGGAGAACCTAGCGAAAGATATGTATCAACACCATGAAGTGTTTAGTATTGGATATTACGTGCATTGTTCGTATCATGATTCATTATCTTCATATCACTCGCGTCGCAGTGCTGATTGTGTATCGTGGTTTGTCGAAGAACTAAAAAATCTAGCACTGCGGATAAAAGAAATTTTCTGCGACAACGTCCCAATGGTATATTTAACACCGAGTGAGTGGGCTACTTTTCGAGCAGCGACTCAATGTCACATATGTAAGAAACCATTTGCGCAAGAAGATGTACGTGTTCGAGATCATTGCCATCTGACTGGACGCTATAGAGGCTCTGCCCATTCCAACTGTAACTTAAATTACAAACAGTCATTTTTCATTCCTGTAGTTTTCCACAATTTATCCGGCTATGATGCGCATTTTATAATCAAGGAAGTAGCCACAGCGTTCGAAGGAAGAACCAATGTGCTTCCAATTACAAAGGAGAAATACATCTCCTTCACGAAACATGTTGAAATCAAAGACGATTTAAAACATAGGATCCAATTGCGCTTCATCGATTCGTACAAATTCCTCAACACCAGTCTCGACAAATTAGCCTCATTTTTGACCGAGGACAAACTCAAAATTTTACGCATGCAATTCCCAACTCTCTCGACAGACGATTTCAATTTGCTGACGCGAAAAGGGGTCTTCCCTTATGAATATATTGATGACGTGACCAAGCTAGACGACACTTGCATACCACCACGTGACGCATTTTATAGTTCCCTGACAGATGCTACAGTATCGGAGAGCGAGTACGCACATGCTGAGAACGTTTGGGAGCGGTTCTCCATTCGAACGCTGGGTGACTATAGCGATTTATACTTGAAGACAGATGTCTTGTTATTAGCTGATATTTTCGAAAATTTTCGGAATACGTGCATTGAGAGCTATGGCCTAGATCCCGCGTATTACTACACATTGCCGGGGTATACCTGGGATGCAATGTTAAAACACTCGAATGTCAAGTTTGAATTACTAACTGACATCGACATGGTTTTATTCGATGAGCGGGGTATACGCGGTGGTCTCAGTCAATGCTCAAACCGATATGCACACGCTAATAATAAGTACATGGAGTCGTTTGATCCATCGAAAGCATCATCATACTTGATGTATTTTGACGTCAACAATTTGTATGGATGGACAATGTGTCAACCCTTGCCATATGCAGATTTTCGATGGGTCAACGACGTGTCCAATTTTGATCCATCTTCCATCGCGCTAGATTCACCGACAGGCTACATCCTTGAAGTCGACTTGGAATATCCCCAATCTCTACATGATGCGCACAAGGACCTGCCGTTTTGTCCAAACCATGAAAAACCGCCGGGTAAGCAGGGGGAAAAGCTGTTAGCAACCGTCTGTAATAAAAAAAACGCTACATCATTCACTATCGAAATTTACAGCAGTGCTTACGCCATGGACTTTGCCTCACGAAAATCCATAGGGTTTTACAGTTTACACAATTCCCATGGCTGCGTTCATATATTGAGTTGAATACCCAGTTTCGAACGCTTGCCAAAACCGATTTCGAAAAGAATTTATTCAAATTAATGAATAATGCGGTCTTTGGCAAAACGATGGAGAATGTGCGCAATCATGTAGATGTAAAGCTTTTAACAAAATGGGAGGGCAGGTATGGCGCAGAGGCAATGATTGCGAAGCCAAACTTCCACAGCCGAAGTGTTTTTGCGGAAAACCTCGTTGCCGTGGAATTGCGCAATCTCGAGGTGAAATTCAACAAGCCGATATATGTGGGTATGTGCATACTCGACATATCCAAAACGTGCTTGTATGGATTTCATCATGAGTATATGGTACCTCTGTATCGAGATAAATGTAAAGTCATGTATACTGATACGGATAGTCTCATATATGACATTGAAAGCGATGATATATATGCCGACATGAAGCGCGACATTTCAAAATTTGATACGAGCGATTATTCAGCGGACAATAGGTATGGTATACCGCTCGTCAACAAGAAGGTACCCGGTCTCATGAAGGATGAATGTAATGGAGCAATTATGACAGAATTTATTGGACTTCGATCGAAAATGTATGCGACACGTGTAGAGGGTAAGAAGGACACGAAAAAAGTTAAAGGTGTCAAGAGTAGCGTTGTGGCTAGGACAATCACGTTTGACGACTATGCTCGATGCTTGAATGAAGAAGTTGAAATGGAGCGTAGTCAAACGTGCATTCGATCAAAGTTGCATAGGGTCTACACCATCCGTGAGACAAAAATCGCTCTGAGCCCACATGACGATAAGCGGTATATCATACCTGGGATCTCCGATACCCTACCATGGGGGCATTATAGAATACTATCGTAAAAAATTATGTAATTTTTTTTCTACAACGTTGATTTTTTTGTGTAAAATTGTGTACATATTATGAATATTCATGTATAAAACTCGTAAAAATTGTGTATATATTTTGTTCACTCGATGTAAAACTTGTTAAAATTATGTTTGTTGTTGTAAATATTTAATTATATAAGAATTGATTTATTATTTTTCTGTAAATAAGAAATGGACTTTTTCTAATGCCATGTGTTTATTCACTCTATCCATCTCCTCGTACCCACGTTCCACGAAAAAGGGATTATCGACGGCCAGAAGGGGGAAAAAAGCAAGCCTGCTGTGGAGTCGGTCAGAGGCCTTGGAGGGATACATGCGGAAGCGACCAGTAGTTTAGGTCAAGAGTCATAAAACATATTTATTTTTCCATTTTCTTTATTATCGACTACAAATCGGATTTACTTATCCAACTATTATGGCTATTGTCGAAACCTAACCATTTTACAAACATCCGATTACCACGCTTCTTCAACACGGCTTCAATGAGATAGATATCGGGGTGCTTGACCCTGAGGAGCTCTTGTTCGTAGAAGCCACCGGCGATCGGTTCATCTTTATGGTCCTTCAAGTGGTACGTCACGGGATGAGTTTTTTTCACACGATATATTGTAAATATTTCTGTTGTCCAGTTTGGGGTATAACCCTTTTCGAAAATAGTCTTGAATTTGCTGATTCTCACTTTATCACCAACGGCGAATTTTGGTGATGTTTTCATTGGAGTCTTTTTGAAAACTTGCTGCAGTTGCTTCTCATTTTCCGCGTTGACATTTCTCGGCTTCATCTTAATGGTACGGTGTACAGAATCATTATATTCGGCTACTAGCTTATCAAGAATATCGATCCAATTATAATTACCGCGAAGACTAAATTGCATCCACATCTTATTTTTCAATGTACGATTGAAACGCTCGCAAATGGATGCCTTCAAGTTGCTATATGTTGAATACATGTGAATATTACACTTTTTCATGAGGACCTTAAAGTCACAATTGTAGAATTCTTTTCTCCGATCGACGTGTAAGTTCTGCGGTATGCGTCCCTTAACGAGTATCGACTTCATTGCGGCTGCTGCATCTTTGCCATTCTTACTCAGCATTGGCATGGCCCAGGCGAATTTTGAGAATGTATCGATGACGGTGAGAAGAAATTTGTGTTTAGAGTTTTGACGCGCGTATGATGACATATCGACGAGATCGGCTTGCCAGGTTTCGTCCAAGCCACGGATGTCCACATGCCGACGCGGATAGTTTCGTCGAGCAGGCTTATGTAGCTCTAGCACAAGAGCGCTCCTTTTCTCGTTCATTTTCCAGTCCACGCAGTCGCGCATCCAATTCAGCAATGACGTGTGAATTACGTATCACCAAATCTTGTAGAGTTTTGACATTGGCCTCGAGTGTCTTTGCAATGTCTCTTATCGTAGCTTCAAGCCCGTTAACCAATAACTGACTACTCTCATTCATTTCTTTGCGGATGTTCTTAATGATAGTTCGGGATCTCTTTTGTAACGCACTTAGAGTGATAGCGTCATCTTCTCCTTCCGGATTTGCAATGTTACATAATTGTTTCTGCCCCAAGTCATAATGACCGTCTGCGGTAATTCTGAAGCCAATCCCAGGTCGACCTGGAGGACCTTGCTTACCGTGGAGTACACTCCTACTTGAATGACGTCCAAACACATCGACACTCATGATGAGAATGCCTAAATTCTCCGATGTTGAGTTAATAAATGATTTCAGCTTCACGCAATTCCTCGATAATCGATATAATTTCATTCGCGTGGGCCGAATTTCCGGCTGCTTGTGATGCCAGAAGTAAGCGAAGACGATCTACTAGCTCGTTTGGATTGTCCCAATAAATATAGTCCGATTGCGTGTTTTTTCTAGCTAGCTTATACTTTGGCATACCCTGTCCCACATGATGATCAACTATATTTGCAATATATGTGTTAAATTTGTGGCTGGTGTTACGTCGTATAGCCTCACTAGGCTTATAAAATTTTTTGTGCGCATTCGTCCAGATTACAATCTTTTCATAGTTTTTCAAATCGTCCGGTGCGAGAGTTTCGACATTGGGCACTTTTTTGAACAACAGCTCTGTTAATCAGACAGTTTTCGCATAACTCGCATCTCCCACGCGAATATGTTGAGAGTCGAAAATTATCGGAGAATTACCAATCATTAATTTGTTGCTTGCGAGATTCCGTACACCATATAATACATCCAAGCTTGCCTTTCTGTTTGTTTGTAATAGCAGGATATATTCACGGATCAATTCATCGACATTTTGCAAGTCATCATCATCATCCTCATATATTAATTTAAATGAATCTTGGGTTTCACTCTTGAAGGAATCTTGTGCCTCGTTCTTCAATTGATGTTTCGCACTATTTAACGCATCTCCTTCTTCAACAACATCACTCACTTTTTCGTCCTTAATTTCCTCCTTCATCACCTCACCATTTTTATATGACACCAATTTCTCCAATGGTCTCACGATAGGCTTAAAGACATCTTGCATTCTCTGCTCATCGCTATCTTTTCCAATTTTCATCATCCGATGCTTTCGTCTGATTGCATCGCTCGCCTTGGCAATTTCATTCAATACATCTTTTTCTCGCAACAGTTGTTCGCTCTTCATGTTGTCACTGCCACGGCATGCACAATACTGTCTCTTCAACTACCAGCGATGAGTCATTTATCAATGGTTAGAAAATAATCAAAACCCTGTCTATATCGACCTTCGTTAATATCGCTATCCTTATCAATCGTGACAAATGCATACTTGTCGGAATTCCAGCATTTTACGCACATGTTTTTAAAGCACGTATAAGTCATATCCGTATTAACATGATCGTTGTGACGTGTTTGAGATTCATATCGTCCTGCTTGAAAAGCACCACGAAATTTGCATTATCGATCCCTGTGCGCTCGGTTTTTTAAAAACATGTTTTAGCTTTTATAAAACAAATAGGCTTTACGCGTTGTTTTAATTGACCGAAAAATAAGTGGCAACTATTCCAGACCGAAGTGGAATCTTGACCGAAACACTTGCAGGATGTGTTTCTTGAAAAAGAAACAAATACTTAAGAAACAGTGCTTCTTTTGCAATTCTTTATTTCCTCTTCGAAAAATTTTAATGCATGTCCTAAGAAATCTTCAATAATTTCTACTTTGCAGTTTCCGAAACGGTTTGCGTTGGTAAATTTAAAAAACACCTCTTTTCCGACCTTTAAGCGAAGAACTCTCGAGTAGGATAAATTAAAATAATTCACTAACTTTGTTTTATGTTTTCCAGCCTGGAAAGTATTTATTGTAATGAACCCAATAATTTTTCATTTTTTTCAGATTCCCGGCCCCAACGCAAAAAAAAAAGAATTTCAATCATTCCATAAATTGTAGGTTTTATTGTCCTTAAAAAAATAGATTTTTTTTTAATATCACCGTTTTTACAAGTTTACAAGTAGAGCACGTCGCGTGTGGTCGCGTGAATCAGCGGTTATGTTCGGTTTTGTTTACTTTGGAAATCTATTTCCGTCTCTCTCACACAGCCTGCATCACTCTATAGCAGTGATCCTCGTGGTCACGAGTTGAAACAGTCGGTGTTTCAATAAGAGGCCATCTCCCACCACTAAAATTTTGAGCAAGTTTCAAGACCTGTATGTAAGACCGTGGTCCAGACCTGTATGTAAGACCGTGGTTTAAACCATGGAGACTAGAGTAAAGGAGCCCGAACGCATATGGCGGAATCGTCGAAAAGTGGACCATGAAAGTGATGAAAGATCTTGTAGGTCGAAAAATATCCGCAAGCGATACCAGCGCCTGGTACGGAATAGCATAGGTGGTGGATAGGATAGGCGGATAGGATAGGTGCGTGAGGACCGGCGTATCAGTTTTGTGACATACATACCGTGACTGTTAGTTACTATATATGTGAATATTACATATATGTCAGTTACATACAGTTTACGCAGTTAACGCTGTTACGCATCGTTGAGTGTGAGACGTACAGGTCCGTCTCATTATTATTTCCCCCCACCACAAATTCAAAAGCTAACCGATTTTGGGTAAACGCCAGAGAGACCCACTAATTAGATTAAGGGTAGACCAAAGAAATGGGAAAGTAAAACCAGTGAAAACCGGTAAAATCCGGATAACCATTAATTTAATTAAAGGAAGACGGAAAAGAAGGGGAAACGAAAAGCGTTAAAATCCGGGTATAAAAGGACGAGAATTTTGGAGGAAAGTCACTCTTTGAGTCCCTCGTGGATCGACAAGTACTGCTTGGCAAAGTACATCCCTAGTGGAAGGAAACGCTGGGAACACGGAACGTTGAAAAAGAAGAGAAACAAGGAGTCGCACCTAAAAAGCATTAGAAAGATCGCTTTCTTCATTCGTCGTGGATCGACAAGTACTGCTTGGCAAAGTACCTCCCTAGTGGAAGGAAACGCTGGGAACACGGAACGTTGAGAAACAAGGAAAAAACGGAGTTGCGCCTAAGGAGCTTTAGAAAGCTCTCTTCATTTTTTGGAAGATAACAAGTACTGCTGGACCAAGTACATCCCTCGCGGATCGGAAACGTCTAGAACACGGAACGTTAAGGAACAAAAAACGAAGAAGAATTGAAATAAATTTATTTTTATGAGAAAATATTGGAAAATCAAAGAAAAAGAAAAAAGAGCAATAAGGAAAGTTAACCACTTAAGGGGAGCGAACAATTATCGAAAATAGTTAGGAAAATTAGAGCAGGAGAAAATAGGATCCGAGAAGGTAGCATAACGAGCGAGCGTTGCGAATAGAGATAAGGGAAGAATATTAAATTTGAAAATACACGAAATATTACATTAGGAGATAAGGAAGAGTACGCTACAGTCATACGAAACCCATACACACACACACACACACACACACACACACACACACACACACACACACACACACACACACACACCGTGATCATCGAGCTATCAGGCATCAGGAGCATCAGGATCGAAGAAAGAACAAGGAGGTATTCCGAAATTACGAGAGCGCCGAAACCTATGCAAAAAAGGGTCAATCGAGTGCTCGCGGCACATCTCTCGATTAGACTATCGTAGACCGGTTGGTGACGATATCGCACGCCGAGATCAAGGACCGGGCGATCAATTATCGACGCGCGATAATTGATCGGGAGAGAGCATCGATCACCGCGGCGCAAAGGGCAGAGCTAGGGTAGGGGAATAGATCGTGGCGCGTGACGAGAGAGAGCGCGCGCCCACAGCCCGTAGATCGCGAGTCCTAGCGCCACGAGTGAGAGAGCGCCGCGACTCGACTCGCCCTAAGGGAACGATACAACGGAAAGTACCGCGTCGCTATAGGCTAAGCACCGATACCTATCGCGCCGCTAGCGAAAGCACGTCGCAAACTCAGGCCGACAGAAGCCACAGAAACAGAAGAGAGGGTATAGTCAATATCGATCCATGATAAGGGATCCCGCCGAACTAAATGTACCATGCGAATAAAGACCAATTGACCGACCGAGAAAAACATTGCGGAAAATACAAAAACAACACAAACAACACACTACACTTATACATAGCGTTAATTTTGCATTATATCGAGCCATAACAACTTGAATAAATCATACTTTTGTTAAAAAATACCCAAAACACCTGAGTTTCTATTAATTTCTTCACTGTTCGAGTCCCCGAACCTATACATTTATTTGTAACGAAATAAGACCCGTTACAAGTGATATTATGGTATTAAAAGTATTTATAAAATCAAAACAGAAAAAGATCATCCAATAAAGGTAAGAACTGAACCTTAATATTATGTGTATGTAATTAATTCGCGAATTAGCGAAAATATTGACAAATATTGACATCGGCATGTGCAACCACGTATTGATTCATTTTGTCAAATCGGTTGTATTTTTTTTATTGCATGCTATCGTCGCCGAATTGAATTATAATTGCCATTAATATCAATGCTGTTAGAGATTTCTTTGATACAGCAAAAATGTAATGCATGATGCTTGCACAAAAAAACGTTTTTTTAGATTTGTTAAAGATGGCCATGGCCGTCTTGCTATTTTAAATTTACGCGCGCGTCTGGGCAGACAGATGGCGCGTGGGAACGCCACAAGGCGAGCATGGAGTCGAGAGGGCTTGCCAGGAACTGAGACAGTGGGTTAGAGGGAGAGAGAAGCGGGAGAGTGGTTTCTTCTCGCTCGGACGGTCTCAGCGTACGGACGTGAGAGTTCGGAAGCGAGGGTGAGAGAGAGAGTGAGATAGAGTACGATTGGGATAGAACGGCCATGTGCGGTGGCTCGCGCGAAGGCGGAAGCGTGCCTCGCGCGTAAGGGAATTGTAGTACGATTAACCGCGATAGTGCGGGGAACGTGCGATTACTTACCTTAGTTTTAAACTTACCTTCTAGTTCGTTGCTGTAATAAATAGTCAAGTAAATTATACGTGTGTTGAGTGTGCCGCAAGGTCTGAGACTTTTATTAATACGTCTCGTATTTAACAGATTAAATATGCGAATCCTTTAATATAAATACTCCTCGCTCCCATTTCGTTATAATGTATTACCTATAATATTTAATTGAATTTATTTTTTGTTTTCAGGTTCGCCATGGGTTTTCAGGTTCGCCATATTGCGTTTACCCCGCATGACCCTTCCACCACTAGAATATGTAGTTTTCTAATATTTAAGTTGTTACCCCGACTGGGGTTTAGGTTCGGTTTGGTTTGTTCGTTGGTTTGAGGTTTGATGTAAATTATATATTTTTTAATTTCTTTTTGTAGCGACAAAAAAATATTTTTCTTGGAAATCCAGTATGCAATTATGGCTGTTTAATCGTACATGTCACCGTATAAAAATAAAACATTTACAGTATGGACCACCTCCAAGTAAAAAAATTACTGAAATATTATCATTTCATAATTTAAACTAAAGCATATAAATATTCCTCTTCCGTATTACAAGGTGCGCTAATAAGAAACAAATATACGACAAATTGCGGATCGACGATTCAAAATCACCGCGCGGAAGGAGCCCGCAATGGTAGCGCCGCCAGGAGGGTACAATCCGCGAATCGTTCATCACTTTCACAACCATTTCGCCAGAATTGCGTTCGGGCTCCTTTACTCTAGTCTCCATGGTTTAAACTCCAGATCAGGTTTGACTTATTTGGCTGTTTGATTAATATATGTTTTTTATTGGCTTTTTCCAGCTGCACAGGGTCTTTCCCTTTTTACGAGCCCCACAATCCGCCTCAACGTCGTTCTACCTCCGATTCCACATCGCTCCTCGGCCACCTATTCCACCAGAGATTAGTAGGGTGATGCACAGCGCTCCCCTTTTCGGCGTGCCTCGTAAATGGCGCTAAATCGCGGCGGCGAGTTCGGGAGTATGATTTCGTAGTCATCGCCGCTGTCGAGGTTGCAGATTCCCTTGTAGCCGCGCGAGTCCGTGATCACCGCTCAAGTCGGTATCGCAGTCAGCGAGAACACGAATGGGTAGCTCGGTGGAGAAAAGTCTCTGCCCCTCGCAAATCGCGCTCGCTCTACAAGCGAACGGAGCGAGGTTTTCCGTCCGATCGAGCTCGACATACATGTGTCGCCGTACTGCGGATTGGAATATGCATTAAATGAATTTCAAAGTGAAAAACATCTATTGAAGTCATTGTTTTCTCTCGGTTGCCCGTTTATGCCGAAAATGCGGGTTAAAAAAATTAACGACGCACCGCGTTGAAAAATAAAACGCCGAAACGACCGTGGAAGGTTCACAAAGAAATCTTGAGCCTTTGCCGCGATCGTTTCGACATTTTTTTTTCAACAATAAACATTATGCATAAGGGTGTATCATAAATGTTTCTTTATCTGCAATACGCGTTGTGGCTGAGTTGGCAGCGTGGCGGATTAACGATGCTTACGGTCCGGGTTCCATCTCCAGTGAATCAACTTTTTTTTGGTCATTTTATATTCAGAAAATTTCGAACTCACTCTCGCTTTAGCTATTCTTGCCTGTTCAGGCATTATTTATGATATTTAATTCGTATATGCTTAATAAAAAAAACAAGACATAAAAGTTACCCCCTCTCTAGTCTCTTACGCGCCCATCGCCCAATCATGATAGCGCGTGTCCGAGAGCGAGCGACGCTCGGACATCTTCGGAAAGAGCCGACCACGGTCGAAGTTTCCCGACCGCGCCTTCGGCAGCTACACCAATCCATGGACGCTGAGCACGTTCATGTGCGGCCAAGCCGGAACGAAGGCTTCGAGGGAAAAAGCAATCTGAGCACGACTCGCGCGTGACAGCAGCCGACGGGACGCGTGAGGCTTTTAGATGATTTCAATGCTTGTTTACCTCTTGAATCTCTGCGTTATTAATGTATACAAAAAATGTATCGCGCACTCTGATCGCTTATTCTTTTAGTTTATACGTTTGTTATAGACCATAGGTCTCTCTCGGAGCCCGGCACGATTATATCCGCGAGCGCACTATGTCTCCCGCGAGTCCGGCTCGCGCGGTTTAGATGCACCGTGACACGGGTCAAAGGTGGAATCGTGCGGGAAGGAGAGGTTCGGTCGAAGTAAACGAGGCGACGCACGCGATTACGTAGTATGAAATTAAATGTTTAATATTGGTATGCGCGATTACAGTTCTCGCGAACTGGTCGGGGCTCGGTGTACCCCGCTCGCTTGCCGCGGACGCAGTTGCTCTCTCTCTCTCTCTGTAGAGCTGTTACGCGACGCGCTACAGTACCTCGCAGTTCGGTACCTCGAGAGAGAAGAAGCATCCTTATCGCCAACTCCCGATCCTCGGCTTCCTAACGCCCCTCCTACGCGTCGCTACCATTCTCTCACTTCTCTTTCCTCGCGCTCCGTAGCGCGCGAGGTTTGAACATTGGGTTGGCGCTCGCGCTGCTGTTACACTCGACCATCCTGCTCCATTGTTCGTCCTCGATCAACTGGGGTGAGCACGTAGTCCTGGAGAGCCGCGGGTGCGCGCCGTAGGCGCGTCGGTCGGGTGTCACTCTCGGTGCTATTCTCGACCTTGTCCGTTGGAGTCGATGGCGCGTCGTCGCCCGATGACTCGTCGGTCGTGGTATCGTCATCGCGATGAGGGCGCCAGCCACGCAGCTGGCTCGCGTGGGCCGTACGAGTGTACCGACGTTCCTCATGACCCGTGGTCTCTACCACCCGGTAGGTGTCGCCCGGAAGCTTCGCGACGATGGCTAGCGGTCCGCGATACCGCGGCTGTAGCTTCCTGCCGTCCTGGGTGTTTTCCTTGGCCGCCGCCACGAACACGACGTCGCCGACGGCGTATTCGGGGTTGCGGATTCGGTGTCGCTCGTACCGTGCCTTCATTCACTGCTGGGCTTCTTGGATGCTGGCTCTGGCCTCGTGCTGGAGTTCGTGTGGGGGCGTGTACCGCTCCCTCGCGTTCACGGCGATCCGTACGGGGCCACCGTCTCGGCGGGCCGTGTACCCGTACAGCATCTCGAAGGGACTTCGCTGGGTGGACGCGTTCGGGCTATCATTTAGGTCCCTCTGGACCTTCTCAAGGCGTCGATCCCAGTCTCTCCCTTCCGGGTCCTCTAGGCTGGTCTGCAGGGCTGCCGTTAGGGTACTGTTGACTCGTTCGACCAATCCGTTCGCCGCGGATGTCGAGGGGAGGTCAGCGTGTGCCGTATGCCACGGCGTGCGCAGAACTCCTCGAATGCCTTGGCAGTGTAGCAGGTACCCCGGTCGCTGACGATCCGCTCGGGGACTCCGAAGTTGCCCACCAGTCTCTCCAGCGTGCGCAGTACCCCGCGGGTTTTCGTGTCTCGCACGGCCTGCAAGACCACAAACTTCGTCAGTGAATCCACGATAACGAGGGCATATTTGTTCCCGGATGACGACGTTACAAAAGGACCCAGGTGGTCGATATGGATGAGCCCAAAGGGCCGATGTCCTGGCGGAATTGGGTGCAGTTCGCCCGCTGGCCTACCCCGCTTGGCCTTTGCTAGTATGCATTGCAGACAGGCCTGTAGATGAGCTCTCGTGTACCGTCGCATGCCTGTAAAATAATAATGCTGCGCCAGCATCGCGCAGGTGCGGTCCCTCCCTTGGTGACTCCGCTGATCGTGGTACCGCACGAGCAAACTTTTGCGCATCGCCCGCGGTACGACGAGGAGGCTACGACCGCTTCGCTGTTTATAAATGATCCCTCCTTCCAGGACATATTGGCGGACTTTCTCCCTTTTCGAGGCGGTCCTCTGGGTTTCCGGTGTGGTCAGGACCCGGTATTTTTCCCGCAGTTCCGGATCCACTCGCTGGTACAAACTCACATCCTCCGCGTCGGTGATTAACGTTTGCATAACCCCTCCTCCGTCTGAAGCCCCTTGAGACTGCTCGTCGGGCACTGGGGCTCGACTCAAGGCATCCACGTGACCCATTCGTTCCCCGGGTCGGTGCTCGATCTCGTAGTCGAATTCGGTGAGAACGTTCACCCATCTCACCATTTGGGGGTTGGTGGTCCTCGCCGTGCTAATGTGCACCAGGGCTTGGCAGTCGGTTACGATTTTAAACGGCACGTTCAACAACAATGGTCGCAATCGGCCAACGGCCCATATGATGGCCAAGAGTTCGAGCTTACTCGAGTTATAATTACGTTCTGGATCACTCGTGCATCGACTAAGGGCATACGTTAACTGCCACTGGCCCTCGTCATCCTTCTGCAACAATACTGCGCCTAATCCCTCAGCGCTGGCGTCAGTGTGCAGTTGCGTCTCTCGCGATGGCTCGAACGGTCGTAGAGCGGGCTTGCTTGAAAGGGCCTCTTTCAACTGGTGCAAGGCTCTCCGATGTTCCTCTGTCCACTCGTACTCCGTGTCCTTCTTCAGCACCGCATGTAGGGGAGTCGCCATCCGCGCGAAATGTGGGACGAACCGCCTAAAAAAACTCGCCACCCCTAAGAACCGACGCAGCTCGGTGGGATTCCTCGGTGTGGGGTACTCCGTGATGGCGCGTACTTTGGCGGATCCGGGCTCGATGCCTCGCTCGCCGATCTCGTACCCCAGGTATGTGACCCGCCTCTGCAGGAACCGGCGCTTGCTCAATTTCATGGTGAAACTCGCTCCTCGCAGTGCCTGCAGCGTTTGTACGAGTCTCGTCCGTAGGTCAGGCCAGTCTCGACCTGGAATGAATATGTCGTTTAAATAATACAACACGACGCTATCTCGCAAGGGTCTGAGTGCCCGCTGCATGGCCTTCGAGAAAAACGCCGGGCCGTTCATGAGTCCGAAGATCATTCGCGTGAATTCGGCGGTCTCATCCGGCGTGATAATAGCTGTTTTGGGCATCGCATCCTCGGACATCGGGATCTGAAGATACCCGTGCGCCAGGTCTAACGTGATAAATAGACAGTTACTTCCGATCAAGGCCAAGTGATCATCTAGATTTGGTATTGGGAAATGGACCCTTTCCGTTTGGTTGTTCAGACAGCGGAAGTCGACCACCATCCTCGACGTGCCGTCCTTTTTCGTCACCAGGAGAACCGGGCTTGCGTACGGGGAACTCGTATTCTTCGCGATACCAGCCTGACGCCATTCAGCCAAGATCCGGCGCAGTTCGGCGCGCTCCTGCTCGCTCGCTCGGTACGGCTTGGAGCTCACAGGACGCGCGTTCGGCTTCTCCTGGATTTCCATTACCACGTCCGTCGCCTTGCCCAGCTCCTCTAGACTCAACGCTACGCAGTCTCGATAGTCGTTTAGGGTGGACACTAGTTCTCGTATTACCTCAATCGGCTGGTCACTGCCGACGTCCAGATTCGATTCCGTTATCGGCCTCCGGTTTCCTGGTACGCGGATCCAGGGCAGCGTTTCCGTCGACCCTTGCAGTAGCCGTTGCTTGGCCTGGACGGACTGCACCTCGCACCCCTCGTTGATGACTGCTAGCCGACGCTCTTCGGGTCCACAGACGACGTCGATGAGGCGGATCTCCGCCACTGGTAGCGCAGTCGACGTGGTTGCCTCCATTGTCGTTTCCACCTCTCCGCAGTTCTCCCCGCTTATTAAATGTCTCGCATTCTCCTTGTACCGGAAGTGCAGCTCGTTGCCACTTTTCAGGTACTCCACGTACGGCTTTTCTGTGAAGGATCGACCGATGATTGATTCCACCTACTGTGTGTCATCTGGCACCACCCGCAACAGGATGCCTGGCACCATCACCCCGTCTACGGTAATGTCCGCCTTGATCATCCCCGGAGAGGTCACGCGGTAGTGCGCTGGCCCGAACGGCTTCAGCTCCGTACCCGTCGGGATTAATACGTGCCCGTCCAACAGTGTGCGTGTGGCTTTAATGGTGCACTCTGAGCTGCCCGGGTCGATCTGGGCCTGCACTTCATTATCGCCTACCTTAACCGTCTTGAAATATTTGTCGGCCACACTACTCACCCGGTCTTCGGTCAGGGAACGCACATGAGCCACTGGTGTGGCTGCGATGCAGTTTCTCCGGGTGTGCCACGTCCTTCCGCACTGTTGGCATTTCTCCAGCCGCCGAGGTTCAGTACACTCCCATGCCAGGTGCCCGTATCCATCACAATTGTAGCACCTGGGTGCCCCTTCAACATTGCGAGACGGTAGACGGACCGCCTCCGGTCGGCTGGCGCCAGGCCGCGCGCGTTCGCCTGCGTCTTCTACCGACGGTGGACTCGAGATGGGACCGGGGCTACTCACGATTCGCGGTCGTTCCCGGGCGGGCATCCGCTGTGCTATCGGCGTTCGTTCGACCCGCATGGCCAACGTCCGCTCATTGTGGCCAAGGTCGTGGAGAAGTTCGTCCAGGATGTAGTGCGGTCTCGACAGCAGCGACAGGCACAGCTCGCGCGACCACAGGCCGTTAAGGATCTGTTCCTTCGTATCCCTTAAGTCCAACCCTATCTCCATGCAATACCTCGCTTTTGCATGAAAGTACGCGTTGAGCTCCTCGTCCTTACCTTGTGACCGCTGTGTCATCTTCCGCTATTTGGTGGCTATGCTCTCCATCGTGCAGAAGGTCTGCCTGAAGGCGGCTTTGAAGAGTGACCAGGATCGCAGGGACGAGGCCCTGGCCTTATACCAGTCCCGTGCGCCGCCCTTGAGGTGCATCTTTGCGGCTTCTAGGGCGTAACTGTCCGGCCACTGACGGCTACTCTGCATTGACTCCAAATTATCTATCCAGTCACTGGCACTGGTTCCGTGACCGTCGCCCCGGAACTCCTCGATGTTCTTACTGAGGTCCGGTATCATCTGGAATAACGGCACGTCTGCGCGCGGCAGTGCGTTCAGCGCCATCCGCGCCATTAGTCGACGCAACAGGTCTTCGGTTGCCTCAGCGTCGTGCAATGCCGCGCGGAACGTGTCGTCGAGGTTAGGTTGGGTCGGACGTTCGGGAGGCTTCGGGCCTTCTTCGGCGCGCCTCGGCTCGCTTCTCGTCGACGACCCCCCACCCTCCGGCTCCTCTACCGTCGTGGCCCATACTCCAATCCGATCGACGCCATCTTGCGCCCTCCGACCCAGCGACTCGCGTAGTCGCTGTCCGTTACCCGACACGTGGTCCAGTTCGTCGCGCATGCGCGTGATTTCCCTACTCACGGCGCCCTCGGAGTTGGCACCATCTTGTGTTGCCGCACGTGGTTCGTCGGAAGCCTGCCCCAACGTGGCCTCGTAATAATCCTCGAAAGCGCGCGCACTCGCCATGCGCGCCACTCCACCCGCACATGCACCTTTCGAATCCCACTTCTGAAGTGTTATAGACCATAGGACTCTCTCGGAGCCCGGCACGATTATATCCGCGAGCGCACTATGTCTTCCGCGAGTCCGGCTCGCGCGGTTTAGATGCACCGTGACACGGGTCAAAGGTGGAATCATGCGGGAAGGAGAGGTTCGGCCGAAGTAAACGAGGCGACGCACGCG
The DNA here is from genome assembly GCA_964007375.1 of Ophion obscuratus. Classification (NCBI taxonomy): domain Eukaryota; kingdom Metazoa; phylum Arthropoda; class Insecta; order Hymenoptera; family Ichneumonidae; genus Ophion; species Ophion obscuratus. Next base: position 45,713,489 of record OZ023321.1, on the reverse strand, counting down.
ATTACGTAGTATGAAATTAAATGTTTAATATTAGTATGCGCGATTACAGTTCTCGCGAAGTGGTCGGGGCTCGCGGTACCCCGCTCGCTTGCCGCGGACTCAGTTGCTCTCTCTCTCTGTAGAGCCGTTACGCGACGCGTTACAGTACCTCGCGAGAGAAGAAGCATCCTTATCGCCAACTCCCGATCCTCGGTTTCCTAACGCCCCTCCTTCGCGTCGCTCCCATTCTCTCACTTCTCTTTCCTCGCGCTCCGTAGCGCGCGAGGTTTGAACATTGGGTTGGCGCGCGCGCTGCTGTTACACGTTAATTTAAATATAATAAATCTAAATTACAACTTATTTATCTTATATGAAATTATTTACGCTTTACTTACACCCGTCCTTATGCCAAATAAATTATAATTCGTAAAAGTAAGTGGAAATATATTCGTATTATTATATTCATTCTCATATACTTTCATCAAGCGATAAAGCATTATCATTATGTATCCGGCCGCGAATCGTAAGTACCAGAAAGTGCCCATATTTACAAGCAATGAGGTGGTCCCGTTGGTAGCGTTCCTGGCTTCGGTCCACAGGGACACGGGATCGTTCCCCGCGCTGAGTGCTTTTTTAAAAATTATTATTACTATTAATTCTTATTTGATTAGTTATTGAATGAATATAATAATACGAATATAAATTCCATCCGGCCGTGAATAGTAAGTACCAGAAGGTGCACATATTCTACAAGCGATGAGATGGTCCCGTTGGTAGCGTTCCTGGCTTCGGTCCGAAGGGGCCCGTAGTGCAAATTTTTCTCCAAATTTTTCATAATTTCTCATATTTTAGTCATATTTGAGATTTTCGGAGAAAAAATTATTTAAAACTGACTCAAGTTCTGGTCTATTTCCCAATAACACATTTTTTCACTGAAAATTCATGATTTTTCATTTTTTCCCCGGAAATTTCTCATTTTCCTATGACCTGAGTGAACGGCTGCGGAGATATTCGGAGAAAAGTTAAAGATGAAAAGAAATGAGATTTCCGTAAAAAAAAACTTATTCTTATTTTTTTTCCGAAACTTTTTCTTTTTCCTATTGAGTGAACGGTTGCGGAGATATTCGGAGAAAAGTTATATATGAAAAAAATGAGATTTTCGTAAAAAAAACTTATTACATTTTTTTATCCCTCATAATTCTTAGAAATAATGAATTTCCGAAATTTTTGCAAACATTATTTTCCTTAAGGGGTAACACCACTGTAACGACCTGCCACGAAGCGTTTTAGACTAATAATACTTGGGGTAATTATTAAGCATATATTGAAGTATATTGCAAAAAAGATTTATGGGAAAATATTGCAAAATGGCGACACTGCAGCAAATTCTTCCGAGACATGTTGAACTTAAGGTGCCCTGCGGCACGCAGTATAACTTGTGCCAATTTTAACCTGGATAAAATATTTTTTTCAAAATTAAATCTAGATGAGTGTAGCAAGTGAACCACGTAGGGGATTTTAGAAATATTGTTTTTTGAGTAATTGCCGAGTATTTGACTAAAAATGTTCAATTTTTTTAAAGACAGTTATTTGTTCATAAATATTGTTTTAATTAAATTATCGAAAATCCCCTACGTGGTTTAGTAGCTACACTCATGTAGACTTAATAAAACAAAATCATTTTTTTTAGATTAAAATTGGCACAGTTCTACTGCGTGCCGCAGAGGTTCGACATGCTTCGGAAGAATTACTGCAGTGTCGCCATTTTGTAATATTTTCGGATGAAAAATTTATAGCAATATACTTAAATATATGCTCAATAAAGACCGCAAGTATTATTTGTTTATCACATTTTCTTCCGCCAAAAAAAAATATTAAAAAATACTTCCTGTAAGGCCGTTACAGTGGTGTTACCCCTTAAAGTCTTCATATAATTTACGAGATTTTCCCGTGATTGTAATTAAAATGACGAAATATTCGGAAAAAATTCGGAGAAACTCGGATGTTTGCGTAAAAATAATTGTCCGCAAAACTCCGAATTCTTCATATTTGTTCCAATTCATCGAAAAATTCGGAAAAAATTTCCGGCAAAAATCGGAGTTTTTCGGAATAAAATTTGCACTAGGGGCGCGGGATCGTTCCCCGCGCACAGTGCTTTTTTAAAATTATTATTACTATTAATTCTTATTTGATTAGTTATTTTTATTAATTATCATTATTATTTTAATTAGTTATCTTTTAGTGTCGAAAAATTTAACGCGCAATCTGACCGCTTATTTTATTAGTTTATATGTTGATTTAAAGATAATAATAAATCTAAATTACAACTTATTTTACTTCTGAAATTATTTTTGCGCTTTACTCACACCCGTCCCTATGCCAAATAAATTGTAATTCATAAAAGAAAGCGGAAATATATTCGTATTATTATATTCATTCTCATATACTTTCATCAAGCGATAAAGCATTATCATTATGTATCCGGCCGCGAATCGTAAGTACCAGAAAGTGCCCATATTTACAAGCAATGAGGTGGTCCCGTTGGTAGCGTTCCTGGCTTCGGTCCACAGGGACACGGGATCGTTCCCCGCGCTGAGTGCTTTTTTAAAAATTATTATTACTATTAATTCTTATTTGATTAGTTATTGAATGAATATAATAATACGAATATAAATATATTTCCGCTCATATACTTTCATCAAGCGATAGAGCATTATGATAATGCTTTATCGCTTGATGAAAGTATATGAGCGGAAATATATTTATATTCGTATTATTATATTCATTCAATAACTAATCAAATACTTTCATATACTTCTTTCATATACTACTTTCATATACTGTACGCTTATATACTTTCATCAAGCGATAAAGCATTATCATAATGCTTTATCGCTTGATGGAAGTATATGAGAATGAATATAATAATACAAATATAAATAAATTTCCGCTTACTTTTATGAATTACAATTTATTTGGCATAGGGACGGGTGTGAGTAAAGCGCAAACAATTTTTTAGAAGATAAATAAGTTGTAATTTAGATTTATTATTATATTTAAATTAACGTACAAACTAATAAAATAAGCGGTTAGAGTGCGCGATACATTTTTGGACACTAAAAGATAACTAATTAAAATAATGATGATAATAAAAATAACTAATCAAATAAGAATTAATAGTAATAATAATTTTTAAAAAGCACTGAGCGCGGGGAACGATCCCGCGCCCCTAGTGCAATTTTTTTCCGAAAAAATCCGATTTTTTCCGATTTTTTCTATGAATTGGAACAAATATGAAGAATTCGGAGTTTTGCGGACAATTATTTTTACGCAAACATCCGAGTTTCTCCGAATTTCTCCGAATATTTCATCATTTTAATTACGATCACGGGAAAATCTCGGAAATTATATGAAGACTGTGAGGGGTAACACCACTGTAACGCTTCCTGTTTTTTACAACAGGAAGCGTATTTTTTAATATTTTTTTTGGCGGAAGAAAATGTGATAAACAAATAATACTTGCGGTATTTATTGAGCATATACTTAAGTATATTGCTATAAATTTTTATCCAAAAATATAACAAAATGGCGACACTGCAGCAATTCTTCCGAAGCATGTCGAACCTCTGCGGCACACAGTATAACTGTGCCAATTTTAATCTTAAAAAAAGAATTTTGTTTCATTAAGTCTAAATGAACATTTTTAGTCCAATACTCGGCAATTACTCAAAAATCAATATTTCTAAAATCCCCTACGTGGTTCACTAGCTACACTCATCTAGATTTAATTTTTAAAAAATATTTTGTCCAGATTAAAATTGGCACAAGTTATACGACGTGCCGCAGGGCACCTTAAGTTCAACATGCCTCGGAAGAATTTGCTGCAGTGTCGCCATTTTGTAATATTTTCCCCTACATTTTTTTTGCAATATACTTCAATATATACTTAATAATTACCCCAAGTATTATTTGTCTAAAACGCTTCGTGGCAGGCCGTTACAGTGGTGTTATCCCTTAAGGAAAATAATGTTTGCAAGAATTTCGGAAATGTATTATTTCTCAGAATTATGAGGGATAAAAAATGTAATAAGTTTTTTTTACGAAAATCTCATTTTTTTCATCTATAACTTTTCTCCGAATATCTCCGCAGCCTTTCACTCAATAGGAAAAAGAAAAAGTTCCGAAAAAAATAAGAACAAGTTTTTTTTACGAAAATCTCATTTTTTTCATCTTTAAATCTTCTCCGAATATCTTCACAGCCGTTCACTCAGGTAATAGGAAAAAGGAAAATTTCCGGAAAAAAAAACTAATAATAATCAGTTTTTTTTACAAAAATCTCAATTCTTTTCATCTTTAACTTCTCTCCGAATATCTCCGCAGCCGTTCACTCAGGTTATAGGAAAAAGAGAAATTTCCGGGAAAAAAATGAGAAATCATGAATTTTCAGTGAAAAAAAATGTGTTTTTGGGAAATAGACCAGAACTTGAATCTGTTTTAAATCATTTTTTCTCCGAAAATCTCAAATATAACTAAAATATAAGAAATTATGAAAAATTTGGAGAAAAATTTGCACCACGGGCCCCTGTGGACGAAAGCCAGGAACGCTCCCAACGGGACCATCTCATCGCTTGTAGAGTATGTGCACTTTCTGGTACGTACGATTCGCGGCCGGATGAATGATTGGCTTGTTTTTGGGGATAATGCTTTATCGCTTGATGAAAGTATGATAATTAATATAATAATACGAATATAAATATATTTCCGCTTACTTTTATGAATTATAATTTATTTGGCATAAGGACGGGTGTGAGTAAAGCGTAAACAATTTTATATGAGATAAATAAGTTGTAATTTATATTTATTATTATATTTAAATTAACGTATAAACTAAAAAAATAAGCAATCAGAGTGCGCGATACATTTTTTTGTATACATTCTGGTGATTTCTGGTTCTGGTTGATTTATATAATATCACGGGAACAACGTTGCTATCGTACTACGCCGTTCTGCGGCGTTATGATGCTTCTTTATCGCATGTGCTACCCACAAGATGATATTCAGATTGCGACTTACTAGAAGAAAATTGATGAATCAATCATTTTAAACAAATCGAAATATTGTCCGATGCATCGCGCGTGCGGAATAATGAAATTGGTGAATAGGACATAAAAAACCGGAATGACACTGTTCTGAAATCCGTTGGATCCATCACGGACCAATATGCCTATCAATCACCACCAATTATCCTTAAATGAAATGGATTATCTTTCATTTGAGACTTATTGGAACGAGATCGGTGATCAAAAACTCAATGAAACTGAAATACCACTGCGCCATTTTCCGTTGGATCCATCAGCTGCCTACTACAGTCCTCTAATGCCTATGTCTAACCGCAGATGGTTTTTCGATCAGCCTAATTAAGGATCTAAGTACCAAACTTTTTTATGAAGCTACCAATCACTACAGACCGATTATCTTCCGTTTGGGACTTATTCGAACGAGATCAGTGAAGAAAAAAAATTCATTTTAAGTTCAAATTAAGAAATTTTATTCCGTTAGATCCTTCAGCAGCCAACTATAGCGCTCTATTGCTTGCGTCTAACCGTAGATGGTTTTTCGATCGGCGTAATTGAGGAATCAACTTCCATACGTTTTAATTGAGCTACCAATCTCTACCAAACGATTATCTTCCGTATGAAACTTATTAGAACGAGATCGGTGAAGAAAAACATAAAGAAATAAAAATATCACGGCTCCGTATTTCGCTAGATCCTTCAGCAGCCAATTACAGCCCTCTATCGCCTGTGTCTAAGGTTCGATGATTTTTCGATCGGCGTAATTAAGCAATTAACTACCAAACGTTTTAATTAAGCTATAGATCACTACCAAACGATTATCTTCCGTTTGAGACTTATTGGAACGAGATCGGCGAAGAAAAACATAAATAAATTGAAATATCACTGCGCTGCATTCCATTGGATCTATAAATCACCAATTACGGCCCTCCATCGTATGCGCCTAAACGTAAATTGTTTTTCAACCGGGATAACTAATGAATTAACTACCAAACGCTGGGATTTGCATATTTGTGACCACCAAACGATTCTGCATCGATTCAGCGTGGCATTTTATAGATTGCGTGATAAATAAAAAAGGTCCGGCCAACTTTGCGGAAAAAAGTCTCATTTAGTTATAACGAAACGGTCGACCACCAAACCTTCTTATTAGGCTACCAATCACCACCAAACGACCACCAAACGATTAGGAATGAAAAAACCTTGAGAAGTTAAAGTTGTTCGGCTAAGTTTATGGTGGTATCCCGGCAGCCCATCATTGGGTCATCTCGCTTCTGTGACTTCCTCGAGAGTTCCTTTGATTTGATTCTTTATTAGTAATAAGTTTCCGCACACTGCAATTAAATAATTATTTCTAAATGAGGTCACGAATGAAAAAAAATATTACGCATCGGCTATGACAGGTCAGTATCCAAAGTCATAACCGAACCAAGAACGGATATTCGGCATCTTGATTAGAGGACTGAGATTGGCCACGGAAGGTCCATCCACAGTGCAAAGTTGTAAAACATGGATGCACTCGCTATCTCTTGTCTGATTTTCCTTCAATGAGTCTTGATTTATAGAACTGCCGGAAGCGTTTGGTATTCAATTTAGAACGATTGGTAGTCGATCACTAGATTGCGCCAACGAGAAATACGTGTGTATCTTGAACGGCGAGCTGTGATTGGTCGCCAGAAGCCGCAGCGGAAAAAGGAATTTCTAACAAAAATTCACCCATTATTTTGTGGCTTATTCATTGTGATGAGACTTAAACGATAAAAAAACATCTAATAGCGTTTCTCAATAACGCCAACGCAATCAATAACGCCAACGCAAAATACAGTGAATCGGGAATGGAGCGCTGGGTTTGGTCGCCAAAAGCCGCACTGGCAGAATTATTTATTAGCGTAGATTCACTCGTTATTTCTTTTTAGATTACGTTCTAATGGGCCGCGATCGATATAAAAACATCCAGTAGCGTTTGGTATTCTATTCGAGACGTTTGATAGTCGATCATTCAAATACGATAACACAAAATACGTTCGTATCAGGAATAGAGTGCACCAGAAGCCGCAGGGGCAGAACGATGTGACTTTTTCATAATTAGATTTATTAATTAACTCCGACCGAACCGAACGAAAGTACGCGTATCCAAAATGGAAGGCTGCGATTGGTCGTGATAATATACGACGTTTTTGTGATAGATGGCATTGCACAGTGGTTCCAAACGCCGAAAAGCTGGCCAAAAATAGGGAAAATCGCGTTACTAAATATAGGACTTTTTTGTGTGCCATATGTTAGGTTGGTACCTGTACTTTAAGAATGCAGCATTACCAATGACAATAATACACACTTGTTGGCAGCGTGGCGTCGTGAAGTTAAGGAGTAAGGCCACTGTAACGGCCCAAAAAAAAGGTTTTTTCACTAATTTTTTGCTCCCGAAATTGAAGGTATTTGAAAAAAAACTTTTAATGGTGTTATCGGGCATACATTAAACTTTATTATAAATTTTTTTTACAGTAAAAAAAAACAAAATGGCGGTTCCACAGCTATCTTCCCGGGACATGTTTTCAAAATGGCACGCAGCATAACTCGAACAATTTTCATTTTTTTTACTTGAAATTTTAACCAGATGTGAACATTTACATTATCTTGAGAATGTCGATCGGAATTTTCAAGAACTTTATTTATTGATTTTTTATTAACAAAAAACTTGCCGTTTTTTTCGTCAAAAATCAATTTTTTTTTTCAAACGCACGCCAAATCCACAAAAATTGATACTTTTTAAAATCCGATCGACATTCTCTAGCTATAGCCCTCTAGATTAATGGTTTTTTTTTTGTTCTAGATTCAAAAGTGCACCAGTAGTGCTGCGTGCCGCGGAGCCCTGGAAGCAAAACATGTCCCGGGAAGATAGCTGTGGAACCGCCATTTTGTTTTTTTTTACTGTAAAAAAATTTTATAATAAAGTTTAATGTATGCCCGATAACACCATTAAAAGTTTTTTTTCAAATACCTTCAATTTCGGGAGCAAAAAATTAGTGAAAAAACCTTTTTTTTGGGCCGTTACAGTGGCCTTACTCCTTAAGGTTAAATTTCGTGCATGTCACGTGTTTTCTGACTTAAACATTTAATTTAGACAAGTTAGTATTAATTATTCATGGTGAAGTGAATTGTTTCGAAGAGAGGGATATCTGAGGTTAGTAAAATACGTTTTGTTTGAAATTTGAAGTGCTTGTACATTGTTTATATATTATTGTTTGTAAATCACAAAATTTCGTCATTTTTATGCCACTTTTACTTTCTCATTTTCTCGAAAGTCCCGCTAGATCCGGGGCTGAAATTAATTGCATATGGTAAGGGCATCAAAGCACTAAATTATGACGCCAATAACTTTTGCCCGAATTTGCCCGAAATTGAGAAAATGCAATTTGAAAATTTACTTAAAAAAATGGCTAAAAATATGATTTTTACGTTATATGAAGCCCAATATCGTAAAAAAAAATTTGTTTAAGTCATTTAATGTTGAGTATACATACTACCAATGATTTTGACATTATAAACAATGAATTTGTTATAAACAATAAATTATTTTTTCAAAAAACTTAATTAAATTTTTTTTCCAAGTTGATTAAATGTTTCTGTATCAATAAAAACGATATTGTTAATATTATTTTTGATTACAAATCAATTGTTAATATGATTTTTAACAAAAAATTTTTTTTGTTTTTTTTCCGACAACCCAAAAAATGTCTTTTACAAAGAAAAACATTTTCGATCTCTTAAAAGGACATCTCAAAAAGGACAATAATGTTCTTATACATCTTTTAGAAGAACATTGGACTAGTCAAAATGAACGGACGTTTTTATTTTCTAACGAATGTAAAGCGTCGTTGAGAAAATTATTTTATAAAATGAGAACAAAATGGGAAGCATGCAACAGGACACTCGACCGATTTATGGAAGAGTATCAATCTTGGTTAGACGAAAACTTCCAATTCACCGAGGCATTACCTGCTGAGCCCGCACCTTCTGCCCCTGTGCCTGCTGAGCCTGCGCCGGTACCGTCCTCTGACCCATCAAAAGACGCGTTTCCATCAACGAGTTCACAAGTCCGAGGGCGCCCTTCGTCATCGTTTGAAGAATCGAGCTACCGGACTAAGCGGAGACGAACACAAGCGTTACGAGACCAGTTTACTCCTAATGAACTAGCGTATGCCACGCAAATGAGCCTCCGAGCTAGCGGTCAAATAGATGCGGCCAAAATCGTCAAGGACATAGGTGAGCCGGCAACTGCTTCAAAGTACAGATTGTCTCTTGCAGAAGTACGTGAAACACCTTACACGAAAGAAGAAGCTTTATCACTTCTCGTTGAAAACAAAATTGCCAAAGCTGCATACAACAATCTTAGGGCTTCAAGTATACGGAAAAATTGTAAATTGTATCCGTCTTATAAACAAATCCTTGTAGCAAAAAAAGAAAGTTATCCTCCTACAACCGAATACACAATCACTGAAACTTACAGTGAAATCAAATTGCGAGCATTATTAGATCTCACTGTAAAGCGAATACTAGCAGTTCAAAATGAAGTGATTCAAAACCTGAGTGCTGATGATGTTAGTAACATGCAATTAATTTGTAAATGAGGATGTGACGGAACTTCCGGTCAGAGTACTTTTAAACAAAGATTCGATAATGACAATGACGGTGTTATGACAGACTCAAATTTTTTTTAAATTTTACTTGTTCCGCTTCGCCTGATTTCCGTCAATGATTCAGTTGAAAAAGAAACAATTATCTGGAAAAATCCTCGCCCTTCTTCTCCTCGATTTTGTTGGCAAATCAAAGTAGCATTCATGTGCGAAACTGTTGAATCAACTAAAGCTGAAGTTGCCAAAATAGAGGAGCAGGAGAAAAATCTAGATTCTTATGAAACTATTGTTGACGGTAAGGAAGTCAGTGTATCTTTTAAATTGCCAATGACTATGATCGATGGAAAAGTATGTAACTCACTGACAAACACAACATCAGCCATGAGGTTCTATCTTTGCAATTGTACTTCGAAACACTTTAACGATTTAGATCTCGTTTTGAGCAAGCCGATCAACGATGATCATTTGAAGTTTGGAATCTCTGTTTTGCGTGCGAAAATTCTTTTTTTTGAATGTCTTCTGCACATTTCGTATAAGTTAGACAGCAAAAAATGGACAAAACGTGGTTCTGAAGAAGAAAAAGAAGCTCTTAAGAAACAAAAAAAAAAACATTCAGAAAGGGTTTCGTCAACAGTTAGGACTATTGATAGATCAACCAAAACAGGGATTTGGAAGTTCAAATGATGGAAACACAGCTCGTCGTTTCTTTGAAAATGCAAAAGTCAGTGCCGCGATCACGGGTATCAACGAAAATTTGTTAAAACGGTTTCACGTAATTTTGCAAGCACTGGGTTCTGGATTCAAAATTAACATTCCAAAGTTTGAAGAGTATGCGCTGGGAACAGCTCGTTTGTTCGTAGAGTTATATCCTTGGTTTTACATGCCAACAACTGTGCACAAATTGTTAATTCACGGTGCGAAAATAATTCAGTCATCGTTGCTGCCAATCGGACAAATGTCTGAAAAAGCTCAAGAGTCGTGCAACAAATTTATAAAACAATACCGCATGAATTTTGCTCGAAAAACCAGTCGCACCGAAAACATGCAAGATGTTTTTTTTACGACTTTTGGTTGCTTCAGATCCGTTGATATCGAGTGTCCGCAAACTACCATGTAAACCTCTGAGATCACTGGATCTTGAATTGAGAGAATTGATTGTTTCTGAGCACGTTGATCCTCAACCCTTTAGTGGGGTAGTGTGTGATAGTAGCTCTGATGAATCATTTCATTCCGATGATGATGAGTACTAAATAAGATTAACTTATAAGAAGTTTGTACACCATTAATAAAAAATTTCATCTCTGATTGACTTGTCGTTTCATTTTTTTTACACACAACTGATCCGCCATCTTGTTTTTCACTTTCATTGCCATTTAAAAAAAAAAACTGATGTCAAATTCTGATTCAGCGACGTCGAAAACCCCTTAATGAACAGGTTTTATCATTTACAATTATAATCATTTTTTTTTGGTCCGCCATCTTGTTTTTGACTTTGTTTTGCATTTTTTAATGAAACTGATGTCAAATTTCGATTTAGCGACCTCAAAAACTCCTTATAACATCATTTTTTATTGTTTAAAGTTGATATAAAATTTGTTTTGGTCCGCCATCTTGTTTTTCACTTTTTGGCTCATTTTTTTCGAAAAACTAACATCAGATTCGGATTCAGCGACCCCCAAAACCTATATATACCCACCACCATCCGTTTTTTCGATGATTTCGATTTTTGGCCAGCTTTTCGGCGTTTGGAACCACTGTGCGTTGGTAGCGTTCCTAGCTTCGGTCCGCAGGGGCGCGGGATCGTTCCCCGCGCTGAGTGCTTTTTTAAAAATTATTATTACTATTAATTCTTATTTGATTAGTTATTGAATGAATATAATAATACGAATATAAATATATTTCCGCTCATATACTTTCATCAAGCGATAAAGCATTATGATAATGCTTTATCGCTTGATGAAAGTATATGAGAATGAATATAATAATACGAATATAAATAAATTTCCGCTTACGTTTATGAATTACAATTTATTTGGCATAGGGACGGGTGTGAGTAAAGCGCAAACAATTTTTTAGAAGATAAATAAGTTGTAATTTAGATTTATTGTTATATTTAAATTAACGTACAAACTAAAAAAGTAAAAAAACAACGCCAAGTAATAAAAATCCCTCAAAATCGTTATCGCTTGTTTTACTATATAAAAATTCTGATTTATCTCAAATATCTCAAACTATACTTTTCATTTAAGTTCACGAAATGGTTTTATTTTACTTCTTTAATGCAAATGTACAAAAAAAAGTGAAATCACTTTCATGAAATAGCCAAGCAAGTTTACTAGACATGTTGTACACAACATTTTTAAAGCTTAGGAATAATATTTTTGAAAATTTATAATTTGAAAGAGTTTTAGCAAACCACTATAGCAAAAAAAATAATATCACCATTAGTTAAAAGTACAAAGTAGGTACCACACAAGTACACTGGAAATGCTGTGCAACGACTTGGCGTGCATGGTTAAGAAAAAAGCTCGGGAAGTCAGAGAATTTTCCGTTCCGACCGCGCGCGAAAATAACTTCTGCGTCGATATATATATATATATATATATAATTTTACATAATAACGTGGCATCGACTACCAGGGGTATTAGCAACATTTCAAATTTTAACGTTCCATTAACTAGCACGGCTATTAGCAATTATGGTCTACTGCCGCTCGCGCTAGTGTCATTCGTACAGTACGAAGCTACGTTATATTCGCTTAAAAAATGACTCGATAAATTGTTTTTATATAATTATCTTGTATTATGCAAATAAAATAACATTTCAAATGCCATTGGTCGAAGGATAGATCACTTATTTGAGCCGTACTCCACATAAATCTGGTTTTCACTTGCATAATAAATCGTGACGATTTATGTTTTGTTAATCCGAAAATTGACATGTTGAGATGACGAAATCCTTCGCCGAGCTTTTTTCTTAACCATGCACGCCAAGTCGTTGCACAGCATTTCCAGTGTACTTGTGTGGTACCTACTTTGTACTTTTAACTAATGGTGATATTATTTTTTTTGCTATAATGGTTTGCTAAAACTCTTTCAAACTATAAATTTTCAAAAATATTATTCCTAAGCTTTAAAAATGTTGTGTACAACATGTCTGGTAAACTTGCTTGGCTATTTCATGAAAGTGATTTCACTTTTTTTTGTACATTTGCATTAAAGAAGTAAAATAAAACCATTTCGTGAACTTAAATGAAAAGTATAGTTTGAGATATTTGAGATAAATCAGAATTGTTTATATAGTAAAACAAGCGATAACGATTTTGAGGGATTTTTATTACTTGGCGTTGTTTTTTTACTTTTTTAGTTTGTACGTTAATTTAAATATAACAATAAATCTAAATTACAGCTTATTTATCTTCTAAAAAATTGTTTGCGCTTTACTCACACCCGTCCCTATGCCAAATAAATTGTAATTCATAAACGTAAGCGGAAATTTATTTATATTCGTATTATTATATTCATTCTCATATACTTTCATCAAGCGATAAAGCATTATCATAATGCTTTATCGCTTGATGAAAGTATATGAGCGGAAATATATTTATATTCGTATTATTATATTCATTCAATAACTAATCAAATAAGAATTAATAGTAATAATAATTTTTAAAAAAGCACTCAGCGCGGGAAACGATCCCGCGCCCCTGCGGACCGAAGCTAGGAACGCTACCAACGCACAGTGGTTCCAAACGCCGAAAAGCTGGCCAAAAATCGAAATCATCGAAAAAACGGATGGTCGTGGGTATATATAGGTTTTGGGGGTCGCTGAATCCGAATCTGATGTTAGTTTTTCGAAAAAAATGAGCCAAAAAGTCAAAAACAAGATGGCGGACCAAAACAAATTTTATATCAACTTTAAACAATAAAAAATGATGTTATAAGGAGTTTTTGAGGTCGCTAAAACTCTTTCAAACTATACATTTTCAAAAATATTATTCCTAAGCTTTAAAAATGTTGTGTACAACATGTCTAGTAAACTTGCTTGGCTATTTCATGAAAGTGATTTCACTTTTTTTTGTACATTTGCATTAAAGAAGTAAAATAAAACCATTTCGTGAACTTAAATGAAAAGTATAGTTTGAGATATTTGAGATAAATCAGAATTTTTTATATAGTAAAACAAGCGATAACGATTTTGAGGGATTTTTATTACTTGGCGTTTTTTTTTACTTTTTTAGTTTGTACGTTAATTTAAATAAAAAAAATAACTACAACATGTCTAGTAAACTTGCTTGGCTATTTCATGAAAGTGATTTCACTTTTTTTTGTACATTTGCATTAAAGAAGTAAAATAAAACCATTTCGTGAACTCAAATGAAAAGATATTTTTTTGAGATATTTGAGATAAATCAGAATTTTTTATATAGTAAAACAAGCGCTAACGATTTTGAGGGATTTTTATTACTTGGCGTTTTTTTTTACTTTTTAAAAGTTTTTAAGGGCGATTTCATATCTTTTTGGAAGGGGAATTTCAATATATCTGTTCAAACTAGACGTCTGCGATTTCATATTCGTATTGAACAGGGAAAAGTATTTCAAGATATTTGAATCAGTCGGAGCCTAGGAAATGGCATCGACAGCATAATTTTCATTCTAAATCTTTTCATCTTTTTAATGTAATTCCTTTTAAAGAGGCCCATATTTTGTGAGGGCATTAGGAGCGCCCTTCTGGATCATTGCTACATTACAGTGGCACTTATTAAAAATGATATCTAACGATGAAATGACAAAGTTCGTGCATATTTGTAGATTTAGGCATTTTTACAGTTCTCTGAGAAGTCGCAGCTACACAAATTCTTCTATGTTGACAACGTGTCATCTCCATGAAGAGCCGTATAAATGAAACGATTTTCAGAGACGTAATTTTTCGTTAAAATCGGTAACATGGCTTCAAATTTTACCAGTAAATTGGGATTGTATTTTTACTCGTTTATAGACAAAAATTAGTTAATTGTTGAATATTCGAGTTCGTGAAAGGAATGCCTTAAGATCTCAACGTATAATTTAAAACATGAAATTAAATATACATTTTGGAAAATCTTTCCACTGCAATGTTACTGCTTAATGTTTGACATTTTAATATACCATTTCCATGTTTGTTTGGGTTTGTTTGTTGCAGCAGGAGAAAATCTACAAAAATATAAAATTTTGAAAATCCAGCACGACTTGCATTCTTTTATTTGCGTGTTAAACGAATATCAGGAAAACCCATAAGTCAATATCAGTCAATATCAGAAGTACCTATTTACATTTTTCATGTGACGAATCAAGAGAAAATTAATATTTTTGTTCTTCGGTACCTCAAACTCAAAGAATCTCATCACCGGAGTCAACAAAACTTTCTGTAGAGATGCGACGAAACATCGCTCACACCAGAATTGGGCGTAATTCTATTTATCAATACGAATACGAATTTATTTACATCGTGATTTTCATGTGAATATAAATACAAATGTATTCATACTTCACTTATTGTAAATACGAATACAAATAAATTCGTATTCACAAGTGTGAATACGAATTTATTTATATTCACATGCATGCATACAAATACAATTGTATTCACAAATATTCTGAACATACAAATAAATTCACAAAACAAATTGTGAATATTCACAAAAAAATGTGAATATTTACAAGAAATCCTGTGAATTAAAAAAATTCACATCAAAATCTGTGAATGCGAATGTATTCATAAAAAATTGTAAATACAAAAAAATTCACAAAATAAGTTGTGATTTTTTTCGTATTCAAGACAAATTAAAATCAAATTTACAATGATTAGATTAAAATTTACACCAACCGTGAGTTCTGACGTATTTTGAGAGAAAACATTGCGTCGAGGCAAAGAAATTTTTGCAAAAAAAGTTGTGAGTTTTAAATATTACATTATAAATATGAAATTTGAGTTGTGAATTTCCTCAAGTTGAAGAAAATTAAAATCGAATTCACGACAATTATATTAAAATTTACACCACAAGTAAGTTCTTACGTAATTTGAGAGAAAACATTGTGTTGAGGCAAAGAAATTTTCGCACAAAAAGTTTTGTGCAAAAATTTCTTTGCCTCGAGGCAATGTTTTCTCTCAAAATACGTACGAACTCACTTTTGGTGCAAATTTTAATCTAATCATTGTGAAGTTGATTTTAATTTGTCTTAACTACGAAAAAATTCACAATTAATTTTGTGAATTTTTTTGTATTTACAATTTTTTGTGAATACATTTGCATTCATAGCTTTTGATGTGAATTTATTTGTATGTTCAGAATATTTGTGACGATAATTGTATTTGTATGCATGCATGCGAATACAACTAAGTGAAGTATGAATAAATCACATGAAAATCAGGACGTAAATAAATTTGTATTCATATTTATAAATAGAATTACGCCCAACTCTGGCTCACACACTGAACCAGACATCCATGGTGCTGGACTGACGAGTTTTCTATCGTGTTTCCGGGTGCCGCGTCGTCGAAAGTTACCAACGATCCCAAATGTAATATTGAGCAGGCACTTGTCTGCTTTACTTGCGAGGCTATATGAATTCTTTTGCCTCTTTCCAACGCCTGAAATCATTTTTCATTTGTTGCGGGCAGCCCAACGACATCCAGATTTTTGGAATCCTGTGCTGTTTAGCGCAAGGTAATTTTCATTGCCTATGGTTAATGCCAAATTCATCTTTGCAGCTTCTCGATACCTGAAACATTTTTTATTTCTTGCAATTTATCAATTTATCGAAAGCCAAAAATATGAATTGTGGTAGAAATACCACAATTCATATTTTTGGCTTTTTGCTCAATTTAGTGTATCGAATTGATTTTCGATATTATGAATATAAATCAACTGCGACTAACCTGAGGAGTGTCTCAGCTACTTTCCAAAATCAGAGAAGCATTAACGAGTGTCGCGTTGGGCTTCATTGTCATGGGGGTTCTCATTGTACCGCTGTAATTTACCAGAGTGGGATAGAGGTTCTTCGCACTGCTGACCGACTCACAGACCGCTATCTACAGTTCAATCCAGCGTGTTGAGATTTACCATGTGCTCGGTGACGTCGATCGCAGTTTATTGGGCATCGCTGGTAATCAGGTCATGTGGCTTTTTGAAGCTCGTATTTCTCATGCTTTCGTCAAACATCACCTGGCCCTAAACGTGCTTCGCATTATTCTTTGAGGTCGCAAATGCCTCCACCTCGAGCTTGTCAGTGCTGTAGGTCACTGTGACTGCGACACGTGGAATGGCTCGAAGCTTGAAAAATCTTTATACTTTCGACTCTTAAACTTACCCATACCGCGAGACTCTTCCAATGGTCGCGAATAATTCTTCATATAATGAAAATACGAGGATCTTTGTATCGTACAAGGAAGGGAACTGATCTTTATTCTTTATCTTCACTTTCCAGTATCTGATTTTGTCTTACCTGTATCCGATGCTAGGCGATTTCGTGTGGTTGGCCTTTATTTTCTCCGTCATCACGTAAGTCGATTGTTGCTGTGTCCATGTCAGAGAATTTCCTGAGGTCCGAATTTGCGATTTTGAAATACCTTCGTCAAATTTATTTTGGCTCTGAAAAGAGCCGTTTGTTTTTTTTTTTGAGGTCACAACCGTCGTCAAATTAATATGGCCCTAAAAAGGGCCATTTCTTTTTTTTTTAACTTTGCACTTTAACTTTTTTTAACTTTGCACAGCCTAACCCTATTTAGGGGTTAAGCTGTCAGATCACGGTAAACATTGAAACGAAAAAGTTAGTAGCAGGCGATGCTACTCGGAGGCGCTGCGTTCGCCCGGATGTGGCGCTCTCGCGGCTGCGCAGAGTCCTTCACATGCGGATGTTGACAGGCAAATGTTAATAAACCCTAATAAGGGCGTATGTTTCATGTTTATGACATGGCCGAAAGACTTTATTCGATTCGGAAAACCCCCCGAGGGTGGAAAAATTTCTTGTCGTGAATTCGGTTGGAAATTCGGTGAATATTATGAGATCAGGGGGATTGAGTACACAGGTCGAAAAATGACCCAAACAAAATCGATAGGAAAAAATCACATTACATTGGTAAAATGTCATTAGATTTTCGATTTGTCGCCGCATTTTCGCGTAATGTCGATTGAAAGTTAAAAGTCGTCTGCTAAAAGCCCATCTTAGGCTGGGAATAGACGTCCGATTTTTTCTTTCCGACAATCCGATCCGACAGTCGGATCCGACTATCGGAAGGCACTCCTGCCACACATTTGTTTGAGCATGCAATACACATCCGATCCGACTATCGGAACTCGGATCCGACTATCGGATCGGATGTGTATTGCATGCTGAAACAAATGTATGGCACGAGTGCCTTCCGATAGTCGGATCCGACTGTCGGATCGGATTGTCGGAAAGAAAAAATCGGACGTCTATTCCCAGCCTTACTGTATAAAGAGTCGCGGCGTATCGTCAGTCAGTCAGTGGCGTCGAGATCGGTGGCGACGTTAGTGGCGTCGAATTTTTTTTCATTACTTGGCGTCAAGACGCTGCCGCGTCTCTTGATAAAATAAGCGGTTAGAGTGGGCGATACATTTTTCGACACTAAAAGATAACTAATTAAAATAATGATGATAACTAATAAAAATAACTAATCAAATAAGAATTAATAGTAATAATAATTTAAAAAAAAGCACCGAGCGCGGGGAACGATCCCGCGCCCCTAGTGCAATTTTTTCCGAAAAACTCCGATTTTTTCCGAAATGTTTTTCCGAATTTTTCTATGAATTGGAACAAATATGAAGAATTCGGAGTTTTGCGGACAATTATTTTTACGCAAACATCCGAGTTTCTCCGAATGTCTCCGAATATTTCATCATTTTAATTACGATCACGGGAAAATCTCGGAAATTATATGAAGACTGTGAGGCGTAACACCACTGTAACGGCCTTACAGGAAGCGTATTTTTTAATATTTTTTTTGGCGGAAGAAAAGGTGATAAACAAATAATACGTGCGGTCTTTATTGAGCATATATTTAAGTATATTGCTATAAATTTTTATCAGAAAATATTACAAAATGGCGACACTGCAGCAATTCTTCCAAAGCATGTCGAACCTCTACGGCGCGCAGTATAACGGTGCCAATTTTAATCTAAAAAAAAATGAATTTTGTTTTATTAAGTCTAAATGAACATTTTTAGTCAAAAACTCGGCAATCACTCAAAAATCAATATTTATAAAATTCCCTACGTGGTTCACTAACTAGACTCATCTAAATTTAATTTAAAAAAAATATTTTGTCCAGATTAAAATTGGCACAAGTTATACTACGTGCCGCAAGGCACCTTAAGTTCAACATGCCTCGGAAGAATTTGCTGCAGTGTCGCCATTTTGTAATATTTTCCCGTACATTTTATTTGCAATATACTTCAATATATGCTTAATAATTACCCCAAGTATTATTTGTCTAAAACGCTTCGTGGCAGGCCGCTACAGTGGTGTTAACCCTTAAGGAAAATAATGTTTGCAAAAATTTCGGAAATTCATTATTTCTCAGAATTATAAGGGATAATAATGTAATAATTTTTTTTTTTACGAAAATCTAATTTTTTTCATCTATAACTTTTCTCCGAATATCTCCGCAGCCTTTCACTCAGGTAATAGGAAAAAGGAAAATTTCCGGAAAAAAACTAATAATAATCAGTTTTTTGAAAGAAAATCTCATTTCTTTTCATCTTTAACTTCTCTCCGAATATCTCCGCAGCCGTTCACTCAGGTCATAGGAAAAAGAGACATTTCCGGGAAAAAAATGAGAAATCATGAATTTTCAGTGAAAAAAATGTGTTTTTGGGAAATAGACCAGAACTTGAATCTGTTTTAAATCATTTTTTCTCCGAAAATCTCAAATATGACTAAAATATGAGAAATTATGAAAAATTTGGAGAAAAAATTCCACCACGGGCCCCTGCGGACCAAAGCCGGAACGCTACCAACGGGACCATCTCATTGCTTGTAGAATATGTGCACTTTCTGGTACTTACGATTCGCGGCCGGATGGATGATTGGTTTGTTTTTGGGGATAATGCTTTATCGCTTGATAAAAGTATGAGAATTAATATAATAATACGAATATAAATATATTTCCGCTTACTTTTATGAATTATAATTTATTTGGCATAAGGACGGATGTGAGTAAAGCGTAAACAATTTTATATAAGATAAATAAGTTGTACTTTATATTTATTATTATATTTGAATTAACGTATAAACTAAAAAAATAAGCAATCAGAGTGCGCGAAACATTTTTTTGTATACATGAATAACGCAAGGAATCAAGAGCTAAATAAGCATTGAAATCATCGAAAAGCCTCGCGCGTGACGTCGGGTGACGTCACGCGCGAGTCGTGCTCAGATTGCTTTTTCCCTCGGAGCCTTCGTTGGGGCCGTCCATATATTACGTAATCGATTTTGGCTGATTTAACCCCCCCCCCCCCCCCGAAATCATCCTATCCTTCCTATCGTCATAATTCAATTATCGTTACCGTCATCCAGCGATCAGACCTCCTCCCTATTTTAAAATGACCTATTTTCAATTGGCCCCCTATTTTAAATTGGCCGCACGTGAGGTGCAGCTGCCGAAGGCGCGGTCGGGACACTTCGACCATGCTCGGCTCTTTCCGAAGATGTCCAAGCGTCGCTCCACGTCACTCGCTCGCGGACACGCGCTACCATGATTGGGCGATGGGCGCGTAAGAGTCTAGAGAGGGGGTAACTTTTACGCACGATCTGGCTGCACTGATCCCCGGTAGCAATGTCTTGTTTTTTTATTAAGCATATACGAATTAAATATCATAAATAATGCCTGAACAGGCGAGAATAGCTAAAGCGAGAGTGAGTTCGAAATTTTCTGAATATAAAATGACAAAAAAAAAGGTGATTCACTGGGGATTGAACCCGGACCGTAATGTCGTTAATCCGCCACGCTGCCAATTCAGCCACAACGCTCATTGCAGATAGAGAAATATTTATGATACACCAGTAGTATAGCTGTGACAGTTCTAACGCAGGTCCACTGTGCGGCGGTGCGGGGCCGTGGGTTACCGCGGGGAGGGATATGACGTCACGCGGGGAGGAGGACTCAGCGGAGTGGCTGACGTCACGCGGGTAGGGGGAAATCGTTGGAGCCGAGGAGGGGGGTATATATTGATTATCGATTATTGATCTTTATATACTTAAAATTTATTGTTGATTTATTCTTGTCTTATATTGTTTACTTCATGGATTTTATTATTTAGCGACTCTCGCCAGAGAGCCAAGTTGGTTGACCCGTGTCGCTGAGAGAAGGGATCGGATTACACGTATGCATGAGAGAGAGAGAGAGAGCGAGAATGAGAGATGGAGAAACTGCATTGCATACATGTGAGATAGAGCGAGATGTACATTTAACTTTAGACATTCAACGACTAAAGCGGTTGGGTTTTTTTTTGGTGCAATCCCAAACAAAACCACGAACGTCTTCGAACATCTATTGAACGTCTTCGAACAACTATTGAACGCTTTCGAACGTCTCTGAACGTCTCATGAACGTGTCATGAACGTCTCGCGACCGTCTCCTAACGTCTCACGAACGTCTCCGAACGTCTCACGAACGTCTCTCGAACGTCTCACGAACGTCTCCGAACGTCTCCGCACGTCTCCGAACGTCTCCGAACATCTCACGAACGTCTCTGGAACGTCTCCGAACGTCCCACGAACGTCTCTTGAACATCTCACGAACGTCTCACGAACGTTTCCGAACGTCTCACGAACGTCTTCGAACGTCTCACGAACGTTTCCGAACGTCTCACGAACGTCTCCGAACGTCTCACAAACGTCTCCGAACGTCTTCGAACGTCTCTTGAACGTCTCACGAACGTCTCATGAACGTCTCACGAACGTCTTCGAACGTCTCACGAACGTCTTCTGAACGTCTCATGAACATCTCACGAACGACTCCGAACGTCTCCGAACGTCTCGCGAACGTCTTCGAACGTCTCTTGAACGTCTCACGAACGTCTCACGAACGACTCCGAACGTCTCACGAACGTCTCACAAACGTTTTATGAACGTCTCACTAACGTCTCCGATCGTCTCTTTAACGTCTCACGAACGTCTCCGAACGTCTCGCGAACGTCTCTTGAACATCTCTTGAACGTCTCACGAACGTCTCACGATCGTCTCATGAACGTCTCACGAACCTCTCTTGAACGTTCAAGAGCAATATTTTATACAACTGTGTAATCTCATAACAGATAATGTAACAAAGAAAGGCGTGAGGAGAATAAAAAAATCACATAATGTCACATTTCGTCTATTTGCATGAATCTTTATGATTCGTCCACCAATTAAACATTTTAAATACATTTTGCAATGCACAATTTTTTTCATGCTTTTCGCATCGTAGAGTATAGCTTACGCCTAATTTACTTAAGGTATCCATATCGCCAAAGTCCACGTCCAACGTTTAAATAACTAGATCATTTTTCATATTTAATATATCAGCTAACCATTCCCGTTTTTCATGGCCGTCAACATATACAACAGGATACACATCGTCTTCCGTTGGGCCTACAACTGCAGCCGTTATTAAACCTTGAGCCATGCTATATGGAACGTTTCCATAGGCCCACTTTAGACCATGGTGATTCCGAATCAGCCATGACGCTTCGTATCTCTCAGATTTTGTGAGAAGTCTCCATGGTATGATACTCGCGAAAATGTAATGAGAGAGTACACTTCCCGCTCTCAGAATCGCTACTTCCTTCACGACAAAGTTTCTCCCAACAATGAAGCCTTGGGGCCGTCCATAAATTACGTCATTTTAAAATGGGGTAGGGGGGGTTCGTCTGCAGATGACGGTAAATGATGGATGAGGGGGGGGGGGGGGGCGTTTCAGAATTGACGTCATTCTTGTGATACCAGTTACTTCAAAATGTACAATAGTATATTGTACAACTAGAGTGGTTTCCCCGCATGAGCGATGAAAAATATTTTGCAAGTCCCTAATGGTATTAATTATTGAACTCATTATTTATTTATTTATTACATAAGGTTTGTCTACATTATATTCGAGAACTTCAAATAACAGCGTACCTATGAAAATAGTTCGATCGAGCCAAAATGAATATGGGGAGGACACGGAGATATTACCCGTGATCCAGGATTTGCAAGAATGGGTGAAAACTCCGTGGGAGCTATCCAAAGAAAACTAAAGAATAGGGAAGAATAATATTATTATATTAATAAACATTGCCAAAGTACAAAATAATAAAAGATGATTCTATAACAAAATGTTTTAATGTTACTCAATTTTTCTCAAATCCGCAAATGTTTTAATTTTGCCAAACGTCAATGACGTCAATTTTGCGATAGGGGGGGGGGTCATTAGGAAATGACGATAGGATGATTGTAGGGGGGGGGGGGTCGAAAATCAGCAAAAATCGATGACGTAATATATGGACGGCCCCCTTGTAGATCGACAAATGTAGGTACAGACATAACGAAGATGTATTAGCTCGATCAAGTCGATAGCAAGATTAATTGATGATTGACGTCAATATTTAAGAAACTCGTCTTTAAATTATTTATTCATTGAGCGGGGGTTAATTGCTGATCTATACAATTTTACGAACCATGTTTGTCAATGGACAATATTCAACAACGCGATCGTGCAAGATCAAACAATAGGCAGTAGTATTTGGTGGCAAATCTTCCTTACATTCAAACTCTATTCGTACGTCCAGGGTAGCATTTTTCACAGACTTGTTCTGGCGCGAGCAATCGATAACCGTGAGAGGGCCGTTATATTGAAACTTTGCGATAGTAGCAATGAACTATTACTATTACAGCCGTAATAAGATTTACGAAATCTACAGTACATATTGAACAAAATGGCGAATCTGTTTTTGGCAAAGTCCAAATTCAAATCATCGTAAGGATAGGATTCCGAGTTGAGATAAAGTTTAACATTGGCGAGTTTGCAGTCGTCGAAAAATGTAATGTCCTTTGCCATAGAATTTTTTTTGCAAGTCTGCAGCGCAAATATTACATATCTTGGTTTCTCTAGCTGGGAGGCAGCTTTTACAGTCCATGAATGTTTCGTTATGCTTTGAAGCAGTGGATACTCGTATAGATCCCAAGAGCGAAAGCTCATATTCAAGTATCGCCCACTTTCCAATGTTCGAAGTAATGACAATTTAGTTATCTCGTTTAATATTACGTGAGGCAAACGCCATTGTATCTTGAGCAATTCAACTTCTGCCTCTACTAATCGATGCTAACCGAATACGTAATTGTTATCATTGCGTGAACGTATCAGAATTAGCTCATGACGAGCATTGATAACAACGCGCTTGTAATCTTCGCAGAATCCTAGCAATATGTTGAGAGGTAAACAAAAATTGAAGTATGTTCCCCCATTATTATGTTTTATAATATTACATCCCACGCAGCATTTTTCAAAGCATGACTTCTCTCAGGACTTAGGGAGATGTAGTTTTTAATCGTGGTTGTTATTCCAACGTTTCGATTGCAATCAATCTCCACACCATCGAGCTCATAACGAACTTCATCGGGAGGGGGAAGCCGCTGTCGACGAGTATTTTGCGGGGGCGGGGGTCAGGTAGTGGTGAGTGAACGTTGAAAACCCATAAATCTTCTAATTTATCATAGACATAAAAAAAGATTAGCATCGATGCAATGTTTTTCTTTCTACACTATTTAGTCTGTGTGAAAATAAAACTAACACACACGATGTGTACGTGTAATGGCCATATATGGGTAGGAAAATTTCGTTAATTTGAAGCGATACATGAAGGAGACGCCTTTTCAAAGCCGTTTCTTTATGTGATGCAGGTGTGATACGCTTGGTTTCGTTTCCGAAATCTTTAAAATGTTTGTATGCGTGTCCACTCCTGTCACGACTCTCGCCGACCCCCGAGACAGGTCCTGACAAGTCAGGAATTCTTAGAAAAACGATAAACTTTAGAGATCTATCGTCAAAGGGTTTTTGACCCCAGATGGGCCACCGGAGCACAGCTGCACTCGGGAAAAAAATGTTTCGATGGATCGAGGACCCATTTTCATTTCGAAATATAACGTCGAGATGTTCAGATGTGCGAGTATGTACCCAGTGCATCCGGCCAAGCACCCCCTGGACTTGACCAAAAACGAGCTCGAACAGGTTCCAAAGGTCTTGCTCCTAAAATATTGGGGTGAGTATGTTGGCTTATTGTGGGATCGTTTGCCAGAACATCATCGGAACGATAGTGAAGTGATATCATATCTTCCATGCATGGAGCATTATAATACACCACAGATGAAAGATCGCATCGATCGCCCCCCACCTCAACGTCGGGAATGTGAAAAATGCTGTGGAAATTCTCCACGTATGGGCTTCTTCAAACGTGTTTGAACCCGTTTTTTGGGAGTGTGAAAAAATGTCGGGGAAATTCTCCACGTACGAGGTTCTTCGAAAGTGTTTGCACCTGTTTTTCATGATTGGAAAAGTGGGGAGAAGTTCGAAAATTTAAGTGGGAGGGTTATGAGGGAGCTTATAATTTCGTAGTCCAAGCTCAGACTGCAGTATTCCATCGCGACATCAACATCTCTCCACAAGGAAATTTGAAAGTGCGGGGAAAATGGATCTCTCGGGTATCAACAAAGTCAGCGTGATGGCGAAATTCCTGCCAACGAAAAAGCTGTCAGAACTCCGCGTTCACTCGGATCATCGAAACTCTGACATGAGGGCCGTACAAACCAAGTTTGGGAAACGCTACATCGCGGACATCGCGGATGAGTTCGCTGTCTTCTTACCAGCGCGACTTGTGAAGACCTTCGATGAAGATTTGGAAATGTTCGAGCGAATGCGGCAAGCGGCACGTGATCATAATCTCTGGATGACATACAAAGGTGGAAAATACAACAGCATACACTTTTTCTAAGTCTGAGCACGCACATGGTGGAAAAGACGAAATTCGTTGGAACACCATTGTCGACCGACTGTCCGCATCATCGAGAGAATGCTGCAACTCGCGCGTAATAGTCAACTCTACACTCAGTTGTGGAAAAAACAACAGCGTCAAGTTCCATGGTCTTTGAGTATGGTGGAAAAGAGCAAATTCGTTGGTGCAGCATCGTTCAGTGGAATAGCCGTCCGCATCACAGCCGTCTGATCACCGTTTTCGACGTTTTAAGTGTTTGACTATGTAAAAATGTATTTAAAAAAAAACTGTTTTATCAAAATTTATGAGAAGGAGAAATGCAAAGCAATTTTCGTCGTAGAATAAATGAAGAATACAAATGGTATATATTTTCATTGAAATGTTTTTTATTCATTTAAAAAAAATCCCTCGCTCACACAACGCTTCGTATACACTCAACCAGCTTTTCAGCGATTTTACATTATCATGGGCGCAGTTGTATTTCGTGTTGAAGGAATGATGGGGCATTTGGAGTTTGTGATTTTCGGCAACTTCTGCAGCGATGGACAGTCCATAGTCTCCAAGTCGATGACGATTGTCGCAGAATCCGCGAATCTTGATAGCCATGCGCATTTCTCGAATCCCTTGGCATAGATGGTAGGGGCTCCTTGCAAGATTTCTCGAATTGTCTTTCTAGCTGCCTCGTAAGGTATATCACTGTGTTCCCATCGGATTCCATGGAAATTGCGTTCCAACCACTTGTTTGTCATTTTATACTTGGCCGGTAAAGAGTCCCATGCAAATGGTGCGTCGAAGGCGAGTGTCAGCGGTTCAGCATCCTTGTCGTAGAGTTTGATGATGGACATCTCCTTTATGACAAATTTGTTGATGGGTCTCTTGAAGCCCTGTACATCGACGATAAGCTCCATGTTGACTGACGTGGACGCGAATTATCGGCATGATTTTATACCAATTTTTTAACCCCACCGCTGAATGAATTGTACTCGACAATACGATCATGGAGGATCATGCAGTATGCTGAAATTTGTGGCGGAATATTATTTTTCAATTCGAACTCAAGGCGCACGTCAACAGGGCCGGACTTGAGAGAATCGGTTTGCTTTGAGCAGTCAATGACAACGAGGGGGGCTTTTTCTAAAAATTCAATCCTGCTCAACCATGGTTCGGTCTCTTTGTTGTAATAGGTCGGTTGAAAGTTTGCGTACATCTCGTAGAGTGGAGCATATTGATTTTGAGCAATGTTCAAATTCAAATTTCCATATGGATAACATGGTGAGTTGAGGTAAAGTTTAACATCGCTCAGGTTACAATGATCAAAGTGGCTCGCATTTTGTTGTTTCTTATTTTTCCGTCCCGTCTGCAGCGCGAGTATGACATAACGTGGCTTCTCCAGCTGATTCGAGGTTGTCACAGACCACACGGGCTTAGAGGTGACAGGCAGCAATGGATATTCATACAGTTCCCATGTTCGGAAACTCATGGAGATTGGTGCGTCTTTGGCGAGAAACTTTAACAGCTGAATTTTTTGCCGATTCGAGACTGTTGCATACGGTACGAGCCATTCTATTTTATGCAATACGAGTTTGTAGTATTCGGGCGCTGTTTGTACAATGGCATGCTCCTCGGGTTAGCCGAAGATTATCGGAAATTGTCGTAAATGCCAAGCACGAGTTGATTCTCACGAGATCAAAGACCGACGACAATGCCATTGTACAAACAGCGCCCGAAGACTACAAACTTGTATTGCATCAAATAGAATGGCTCGTACCGTATGCAACAGTCTCGAATCGGCAAAAAATTTAGCTGTTAAAGTTTCTCGCCAAAGACGCACCAATCTCCATGAGTTTCCGAACATGGGAACTGTATGAATATCCATTGCTTAGAGGTGACAGCTGCCTGTCACCTCTAAGCCCGTGTGGTCTGTGACAACCTCGAATCAGCTGGAGAAGCCACGTTATGTCATACTCGCGCTGCAGACGGGACGGAAAAATAAGAAACAACAAAACGCGAGCCACTTTGATCATTGTAACCTGAGCGATGTTAAACTTTACCTCAACTCGCCATGTTATCCATATGGAAATGTGAATTTGAACATTGCTCAAAATCAATATGCTCCACTCTACGAGATGTACGCAAACTTTCAACCGACCTATTACAACAAAGAGACCGAACCATGGTTGAGCAGGCTTGAATTTTTCAAAAAAGCCCCCCTCGTTGTCATTGACTGCTCAAAGCAAAACGATTCTCTCAAGTCCGGCCCTGTTGACGTGCGCCTTGAGTTCGAATTGAAAAATAATATTTCGCCACAAATTTCAGCATACTGCATGATCCTCCATGATCGTATTGTTGAGTACAATTCAATCAGCGGTGGGGTTAAAAAATTGGTATAAAATCATGCCGATAATTCGCGTCCACGTCAGTCAACATGGAGCTTATCGTCAATGTACAGGGCTTCAAGAGACCCATCAACAAATTTGTCATAAAGGAGATGTCCATCATCAAACTCTACGACAAGGATGCTGAACCGCTGACACTCGCCTTCGACGCACCATTTGCATGGGACTCTTTACCGGCCAAGTATAAAATGACAAACAAGTGGTTGGAACGCAATTTCCATGGAATCCGATGGGAACACAGTGATATACCTTACGAGGCAGCTAGAAAGACAATTCGAGAAATCTTGCAAGGAGCCCCTACCATCTATGCCAAGGGATTCGAGAAATGCGCATGGCTATCAAGATTCACGGATTCTGCGACAATCGTCATCGACTTGGAGACTATGGACTGTCCATCGCTGCAGAAGTCGCCGAAAATCACAAACTCTAAATGCCCCATCATTCCTTCAACACGAAATACAACTGCGCCCATGATAATGTAAAATCGCTGAAAAGCTGGTTGAGTGTATACGAAGCGTTGTGTGAGCGAGGGATTTTTTTAAAATGAATAAAAAACATTTCAATGAAAATATATACCATTCGTATTCTTCATTTATTCTACGACGAAAATTGCTTTGCATTTCTCCTTCTCATAAATTTTGATAAAACAGTTTTTTTTAAATACATTTTTACATAGTCAAACACTTAAAACGTCGAAAACGGTGATCAGACGGCTGTGATGCGGACGGCTATTCCACTGAACGATGCTGCACCAACGAATTTGCTCTTTTCCACCATACTCAAAGACCATGGAACTTGACGCTGTTGTTTTTTCCACATCTGCATGTAGAGTTGACTATTACGCGCGAGTTGCAGCATTCTCTCGATGATGCGGACAGTCGGTCGACAATGGTGTTCCAACGAATTTCGTCTTTTCCACCATGTGCGTGCTCAGACTTAGAAAAAGTGTATGCTGTTGTATTTCCCACCTTTGTATGTCATCCAGAGATTATGATCACGTGCCGCTTGCCGCATTCGCTCGAACATTTCCAAATCTTCATCGAAGGTCTTCACAAGTCGCGCTGGTAAGAAGACAGCGAACTCATCCGCGATGTCCGCGATGTAGCGTTTCCCAAACTTGGTTTGTACGGCCCTCATGTCAGAGTTTCGATGATCCGAGTGAACGCGGAGTTCTGACAGCTTTTTCGTTGGAAGGAATTTCGCCATCACGCAGACTTTGTTGATACCCGAGAGATCCATTTTCCCCACACTTTCAAAGTTCGTTGTGGAGAGATGTTGATGTCGCGATGGAATACTGCAGTCTGAGCTTGGACTACGAAATTATAAGCTCCCTCATAACCCTCCCACTTAAATTTTCGAACTTCTCCCCACTTTTCCAATCATGAAAAACAGGTGCAAACACTTTCGAAGAACCTCGTACGTGGAGAATTTCCCCGACATTTTTTCACACTCCCAAAAAACGGGTTCAAACACGTTTGAAGAACCCCATACGTGGAGAATTTCCACAGCATTTTTCACATTCCCGACGTTGAGGTGGGGGGCGATCGATGCGATCTTTCATCTGTGGTGTATTATAATGCTCCATGCATAGAAGATATGATATCACTTCACTATCGTTCCGATGATGTTCTGGCAAACGATCCCACAATAAGCCAACATATTCACCCCAATATTTTAGGAGCAAGACCTTTGGAACCTGTTCGAGCTCGTTTTTGGTCAAGTCCAGGGGGTGCTTGGCCGGATGCACTGCGTACATACTCGCACATCTGAACATCTCGACGTTATATTTCGAAATGAAAACGGGTCCTCGATACATCGAAACATTTTTTTCTCGAGTGCAGCTGTGCTCCGGTGGCCCATCTGGGGTCAAAAACCCTTTGAAGATAGATCTCTAGAGTTTATCGTTTTTCTAAGAATTCCCGACTTGTCAGGACCTGTCTCGGGGGTCGGCGAGAGTCGTGACAGGTGTGGACACGCATACAAACATTTTAAACATTTCGGAAACGAAACCAAGCGCATCACACCTGCATCACATAAAGAAACGGCTTTGAAAAGGCGTCTCCTTCATGTATCGCTTCAAATTAACGAAATTTTCCTACCCATATACGGCCATTACACGTACACATCGTGTGTGTTAGTTTTATTTTCACACAGACTAAATAGTGTAGAAAGAAAAACATTGCATCGATGCTAATATTTTTTTATGTCTATGATAAATTAGGAGATTTATGGGTTTTCAACGTTCACTCACCACTACCTGACCCCCGCCCCCGCAAAACACTCGTCGACAGCGGCTTCCCCCTCCCGATGAAGTTCGTTATGAGCTCGATGGTGTGGAGATTGATCGCAAACGAAACGTTGGAATAACAACCACGATTAAAAAATACATCTCCCTAAGTCCTGAGAGGAGTCATGCTTTGAAAAATGCTGCGTGGGATGTAACACATAATAATGGGGGAACATACTTCAATTTTTGTTTACCTCTCAACATATTGCTAGGATTCTGCGAAGATTACAAGCGCGTTGTTATCAATGCTCGTCATGAGCTAATTCTGATACGTTCACGCAATGATAACAATTGCGTATTCGGTTAGCATCCATTAGTAGAGGCAGAAGTTGAATTGCTCAAGATACAATGGCGTTTGCCTCACGTAATATTAAACGAGATAACTAAATTGTCATTACTTCGAACATTGGAAAGTGGGCGATACTTGAATATGAGCTTTCGCTCTTGGGATCTATACGAGTATCCACTGCTTCAAAGCATAACGAAACATTCATGGACTGTAAAAGCTGCCTCCCAGCTAGAGAAACCAAGATATGTAATATTGCGCTGCAAAAAAATTCTATGGCAAAGGACATTACATTTTTCGACGACAGCAAACTCGCCAATGTTAAACTTTATCTCAACTCGGAATCCTATCCTTACGATGATTTGAATTTGGACTTTGCCAAAAACAGATTCGCCATTTTGTTCAGTATGTACTGTAGATTTCGTAAATCTTATTACGGCTGTAATAGTGATAGTTCATTGCTACTATCGCAAAGTTTCAATATAACGGCCCTCTCACGGTTATCGATTGCTCGCGCCAGAACGAGTCTGTGAAAAATGCTACCGTGGACGTACGAATAGAGTTTGAATGTAAGGAAGATTTGCCACCAAATACTACTGCCTATTGTTTGATCTTGCACGATCGCGTTGTTGAATATTGTCCATTTACAAACACGGTTCGTAAAATTGTATAGATCAGCAATTAACCCCCGCTAAATGAATAAATAATTTAAAGACGATTTTCGTAAATATTGACGTCAATCATCAATTAATCTTGCTATCGACTTGATTGAGCCAATACATCTTCGTTATGTCTGTACCTACATTTGTCGATCTACAAGGGTTCATTGTTGGGAGAAACTTTATCGTGAAGGAAGTAGCGATTCTGAGAGCGGGAAGTGTACTCTCTCATTACATTTTCGCGAGTATCATACCATGGAGACTTCTCACAAAATCTGAGAGATACGAAGCGTCATGGCTGATTCGGAATCACCATGGTCTAAAGTGGGCCTATGGAAACGTTCCATATAGCATGGCTCAAGGTTTAATAACGGCTGCAGTTGTGGGCCCAACGGAAGACGATGTGTATCCTGTTGTATATGTTGACGGCCATGAAAAACGGGAATGGTTAGCTGATATATTAAATATGAAAAATGATCTAGTTATTTAAACGTTGGACGTGGACTTTGGCGATATGGATACCTTAAGTAAATTAGGCGTAAGCTATACTCTACGATGCGAAAAGCATGAAAAAAATTGTGCATTGCAAAATGTATTTAAAATGTTTAATTGGTGGACGAATCATAAAGATTCATGCAAATAGATGAAATGTGACATTATGTGATTTTTTTATTCTCCTCACCCCTTTCTTTGTTACATTATCTGTTATGAGATTACACAGTTGTATAAAATATTGCTCTTGAACGTTCAAGAGAGGTTCTTGAGACGTTCATGAGACGATCGTGAGACGTTCGTGAGACGTTCGCGAGACGTTCGGAGGCGTTCGGAGACGTTCGTGAGGCGTTCGAGAGACGTTCGTAAGACGTTCAAGAGATATTCAAGAGACGTTCGCGAGACGTTCGGAGACGTTCGTGAGACATTAAAGAGACGATCGGAGACATTAGTGAGACGTTCATAAGACGCTTGTGAGACGTTCGTGAGACGTTCGGAGACGTTCACGAGACGTTCGTGAGACATTCAAGAGACGTTCGTGAGACGTTCGAAGACGTTCAAGAGACGTTCGCGAGACGTTCGGAGACGTTCGTGAGACGTTAAAGAGACGATCGGAGACGTTAGTGAGACGTTCATAAGACGTTTGTGAGACGTTCGAGAGACGTTCGTGAGACGTTCGGAGTCGTTCGTGAGAGGTTCATGAGACGTTCGTCAGACGTTCAAGAGACGTTCGTGAGACGTTCGAAGACGTTCGGAGACGTTCGTGAGACGTTCGTGAGACGTTCAGAGACGTTCGAAAGCGTTCAATAGTTGTTCGAAGACGTTCAATAGATGTTCGAAGACGTTCGTGGGTTTGTTTGGGATTTCACCAAAAAAAAACCCAACCGCTTTAGTCGTTGAATGTCTAAAGTTAAATGTACATCTTGCTCTATCTCACATGTATGCGATGCAGTTGCTCCATCTCTCATTCTCGCTCTTTCTCTCTCTCTCTCATGCATACGTGTAATCCGATCCCTTCTCTCAGCGACACGGGTCAACCAACTTGGCTCTCTGGCGAGAGTCGCTAAATAATAAAATCCATGAAGTAAACAATATAAGACAAGAATATATCAACAATAAATTTTAAGTATATAAAGATCAATAATCGATAATCGATATATACCCCCCTCCTCAGCTCCAACGATTTCCCCCTACCCGCGTGACGTCAGCCTCTCCGCTGAGTCCTCCTCCCCGCGTGACGTCATACCCCTCCACGCGGTAACCCCCCGCCCCGCACCACCCCACAGAGGACCAGCGTTAGAACTGTCACAGCTATACTACTGGTGTATCATAAATGTTTCTCTATCTGCAATGAGCGTTGTGGCTGAGTTGGCAGCGTGGCGGATCCACGATATTACGGTCCGGGTTCAATCCCCAGTGAATCACCTTTTTTTTTGGTCATTTTATATTCAGAAAATTTCGAACTCACTCACGCTTTAGCTATTCTCGCCTGTTCAGGCATTATTTATGATATTTAATTCGTATATGCTTAATAAAAAAAACAAGACTTTGCTACCGGGGATCAGTGCAGCCAGATCGCGCGTAAAAGTTACCCCCTCTCTTCTCTTACGCGCCCATCGCCCAATCATGGTAGCGCGTGTCCGCGAGCGAGCGACGTGGAGCGACGCTTGGACATCTTCGGAAAGAGCCGAGCATGGTCGAAGTTTCCCGACCGCGCCTTCGGCAGCTGCACCTCACGTGCGGCCAATTTAAAATAGGGGGCCAATTTAAAATAGGTCATTTTAAAATAGGGGGGAGGTCTGATCGCTGGATGACGGTGACGATAATTGGATTATGACGATAGGAAGGATAGGATGATTTCGGCGGGGGGGGGGGGGGGGGGGGGGGTTAAAAATCAGCGAAAATCGATGACGTAATATATGGACGGCCCCAACGAAGGCTCCGAGGGAAAAAGCAATCTGAGCACGACTCGCGCGTGACGTCACCCGACGTCACGCGCGAGGCTTTTCGATGATTTCAATGCTTATTTAGCTCTTGATTCTTTGCGTTATTAATGTATACAAAAAAATGTTTCGCGCACTCTGATTGCTTATTGACGTGACAACGTCTTATAATTCGATGGAGCTGGCTGCACGCACGAAAAAACATGACTCATGCGGCGTTACCTCGATCTGAGGCGTTCCATTTAAGTCTTGAAGTGTAAGCGAGAGCGCGGAACGAGCGACAAAGAGGCACAATCGGCCTCCGCGTTCGGCAGCGTTTGACATCTGTTTCTCTCCTACTCGACTGATGGCCTCTGCACACTGCGAGCGACGAGCGACGAGCGATGAGCGATATCCAATGGCAACGTCACTCTCATAGAGCATTTCCGTCATACTCGAGCTCTCATTGGATATCGCTCATCGCTTGTCGCCCATCGCGCGCAGTGTGCAGAGTCCATGAGCGATGCGTCCGCGTGGACAGCTGCTATACAATAAAGATGCGGCCTCATGCAGTCGCTCGTCGCTCGTTTGCAGCGACAAATCTGGTCACGTGATATATAGCGACAAAGCTGAAAATGTTGAGCTTTGTCGCTGGGAAAGGAGAGTGGGGAGAGGAGAGTGAGCGATACAAGTCGTCAATTTCGACATCTCGTCAATTTCCGAAAAAAACACTATTATATTTTTATTTTTATTCACTCCGATTTATTTCACTTGTATCACTACCATGACCGCCACTAAAGGAGATTAGGAAAGTAGCTTTCGAGATCAATCCTGCAAGCAGCCATGTTGACGCTGCTATTCGACGCGGCGACTTGTCGCTACTTTTTTGAGTCGCGGGAAATTCAAAATAGGGTCACGTGTCCCGATTTATCGCTGCAAACGAGCGACGAGCGACTGCATGAGGCCGCACCTTAATACATTTACATGTTTTCGTCAAGTATGAAGTGCAGTGAAAAGTGAATGTAGTCCCAATTGTTTATAGCAACGATAATTGCGGCGATAAAGGTAATGATTCTTTCGATATTAAATATATGTTCAGTGATATATTGTCGAATATTCGTGCTTTCATCATTAAAATAAATAGCATCGGTCCGCTAGTGCAGCGATTGTAGGTTATGCTATAATTGACAAAACTATAACAATAAGTTAACAGAACTATTTCACGATGAGTAAAAAATCAATTGCTTTACTATTCGATCGAAATAATTATCGAGCGTAGCTATGATTTCAAAAAATTAAAACATAAATGTTAAATCTTCCACATATCATAACAACGTGTCTGAAATGACAGGTTGGACCAGCCAGCCGTCAAAGGGAACAATTTTCTCCTATATAAAACACATTGAGGCGGGCTTTTTAAAAGCTAGAGTTACAAAAATTTTAATGATGTTTCCAAATTTTTAATTTTTAATTTAAGATTTATGAACAATAATTTAATCACAGTTTATTCTTATAATAAATTATTCAAAATTATTATTTTTTATAACAAATTACAATTAAATTTGCAAAAATAATTAAGTAACTAATTGAACAACAACTTTTATTCAGTTTACTTGCTGAAAGAAATAATGTCAATACAAAATTTATTATTATAAAATAATAAAATCAAAAATTAAATTTTAACAGTCGAGTAGAAATTTAAACAATAAATTTTATTCAAGTATTTTGTAAATTTAAAATGATTTTCTGAACGAAGAATATTATAAAAGAATATAAATAAAAATTGACATAATTGTATTTATGCGTACAAATAAATGTAACTTGATCAATTCAATTGTGATTTCCATTTACCTCCTTCTCTATATCTATACAAAATATCTATGAAACAAATAAAATTAAAATTTTCTTTTGAAAAATGAAACCATTCCATCAGTATTTTCTTATGACGTTGTCACGTTCAACTATCGTCAGTAAACCGACTTTTTTTTTAGTTTATACGTTAATTTAAATATAATAATAAATATAAATTACAACTTATTTATCTTATATAAAATTGTTTACGCTTTACTCACACCCGTCCTTATGCCAAATAAATTATAATTCATAAAAGTAAGCGGAAATATATTTATATTCGTATTATTATATTAATCCTCATACTTTTATCAAGCGATAAAGCATTATCCCCAAAAACAAGCCAATCATCCATCCGGCCGCGAATCGTAAGTACCAGAAAGTGCACATATTCTACAAGCGATGAGATGGTCCCTGGTAGCGTTCCGGCTTTGGTCCGCAGGGGCCCGTGGTGGAAATTTTTCTCCAAATTTTTCTTTTCTCATATTTTAGTCATATTTGAGATTTTAGGGGAAAAAATGATTTAAGGGGTAAGGCCACTGTAACGGCCCAAAAAAAAAGGTTTTTTCACTAATTTTTTGCTCCCGAAATTGAAGGTATTTGAAAAAAAACTTTTAATGGTGTTATCGGGCATACATTAAACTTTATTATAAAATTTTTTTACAGTAAAAAAAAAACAAAATGGCGGTTCCACAGCTATCTTCCCGGGACATGTTTTGCTTCCAGGGCTCCGCGGCACGCAGCACCACTGGTGCACTTTTGAATCTAGAACAAAAAAAAAACCATTAATCTAGAGGGCTATAGCTAGAGAATGTCGATCGGATTTTAAAAAGTATCAATTTTTGTGGATTTGGCGTGCGTTTGAAAAAAAAATTGATTTTTGACGGAAAAAACGGCAAGTTTTTTGTTAATAAAAAATCAATAAATAAAGTTCTTGAAAATTCCGATCGACATTCTCAAGATAATGTAAATGTTCACATCTGGTTAAAATTTCAAGTAAAAAAAATGAAAATTGTTCGAGTTATGCTGCGTGCCATTTTGAAAAACCATGTTTCGAGAAAAATGCGTTTAAAGTTTTGCGAATAGTTTTTTATTGGAAAAAATTAAAAAAAGAAGTTAAACTTATTCTAGAGGGACTTATTCTAGAGGGTTTAAACTATTTTTTAAGCCAATAAAAAAAAAAAAAATTTTACAGTGGCCTTACCCCTTAAAACAGATTCAAGTTCTGGTCTATTTCCCAAAAACATATTTTTTTCACTGAAAATTCATGATTTCTCATTTTTTTCCCGGAAATTTCTCTTTTTCCTATGACCTGAGTGAACAGCTGCGGAGATATTCGGAGAGAAGTTAAAGATGAAAAGAAATGAGATTTTCTTTTAAAAAAAACCGATTATTATTAGTTTTTTTCCGGAAATTTTCCTTTTTCCTATTACCTGAGTGAAAGGCTGCGGAGATATTCGGAGAAAAGTTATAGATGAAAAAAATTAGATTTTCGTAAAAAAAAAACTTATTACATTATTATCCCTCATAATTCTGAGAAATAATGAATTTCCGAAATTTTTGCAAACATTATTTTCCTTAAGGGGTAACACCACTGTAACGGCCTGCCACGAAGCGTTTTAGACAAATAATACTTGGGGTAATTATTAAGCGTATATTGAAGTATATTGCAAAAAAAATGTACGGGAAAATATTACAAAATGGCGACACTGCAGCAAATTCTTCCGAGGCATGTTGAACTTAAGGTGCTCTGCGGCACGTAGTATAACTTGTGCCAATTTTAATCTGGAC
Source organism: Ophion obscuratus (assembly GCA_964007375.1). Taxonomy (NCBI): domain Eukaryota; kingdom Metazoa; phylum Arthropoda; class Insecta; order Hymenoptera; family Ichneumonidae; genus Ophion; species Ophion obscuratus. The sequence continues at coordinate 45,676,111 of OZ023321.1, read as the reverse complement.
AAAATAATTTTTTTTAAATTAAATTTAGATGAGTCTAGCTAGTGAACCACGTAGGGGATTTTTGAAATATTGATTTTTGAGTAATTGCCGAGTTTTTGACTAAAAATGTTCATTTAGACTTAATAAAACAAAATTCATTTTTTTTTTAGATTAAAATTGGCACAGTTATACTGCGCGCCACAGAGGTTCGACATGCTTCGGAAGAATTGCTGCAGTGTCGCCATTTTGTAATATTTTCTGATAAAAATTTATAGCAATATACTGTAACGATTCACTTGCCCAGGTGGGCATCCGTCACATTTGGCACGCAAGTATCACGCCAATTCCGTACGGAATAAAATCCTGACAATGTACGAAATGAAACTCGTGGAAATCACGAAACGTTTCATCTTCAATTTTATTTTCATCTTCGTTCTAACGAAATGTCACAAATGTCACATTTTCACGAATCGTTACAACGGCGCCCAGCGTGGGGCTCGAAAAGCTTTCGCGAAAATCGCGAAACGTTTCATTGGCGCCCAACGTGGGGCCCGAACGCCTTATAAAAATTCCTGAAAATGTACAACTACCGAACGTATCAACACACGCTCTAGCTTAATATAAAAATAGATAGTTAGGCGTCGCAATCACCACTAGCTCGTATAGCCAGCGTACGCTGAGAAAAATACCTATTTCAGGTCTTGTATAATAAGAGAAAACAATACAACAAGAAACGAGCACTCGCACACGGTGCATGCTCGTTCTCTCTCAGGCAAGCCGAGTAAATATCTCGTACAGACAAATTTCGTCTCAATATCTCACAAATCGAAGCATAAGAGAAGCGAGTATTCACACACGGTGCTTGCTCGCTCTCTCTCTCTTGGGAGAGGAAATAATATCCCGTGGTGAACGACGAATATTTCGTCTGTCTCACTCCCGCCAAGAACAATACAAAACGCGTAATCTCGAGCGCGAAGGCCTACAATTTGGCAAGGCCACGCGGTTTCCGAGCGGCGAGCGAGAGCGAAGAAAAAAAAAAAAATTCTATCGCACGCTCGTCGCGGGGATTAGCGAGGCCTCGAGCTCGTCTCGAAATTTCGGACACCGAAAAAAAAAAGGGTGCGTGTGGGTTCGACACGCAAAAGAAGTGAATACGTATGCAGAGAGAGAGAGAGAGAGAGAGAGAGAGAGAGAGAGAGAGAGAGAGAGGGGGAGAGAGAGAGAGAGAGAGAGAGAGAGAAGGGGAGGAGAGGAGAGGTGAGGAAAAGTAAGTGATCGAATTATGAATTGGCAAGGAAATCAAAAGTAGCCTGAATGTTTATATTTTACTTTTTTTTATTTTATTTATCAATATGAAATGAAATATGTATGAAATGAAATATTTCGGCAATGGTGTCGTCATCCTTTAGTCTTCGGTGTGTTGACCCCGATTGAGATGGAACTGAAAAAAAAATTATTTTTTATTTTAAATTTTTGCCATCTCTGTGTGTGCCTCTGGAGACACGACGGAGAGGCTGAGGAAAGGCTTGCAGAGAGCCAGCAGAGAGTTAGCGGAAAAGCAATAGTCAGCGGAGTCAGCAATCTAGAGTCAGTGAACTCAGCAGAGAAGGAATAGAGAGTCAGTGGAGTCAGCGGAGTCAGCAATATAGAGTCAGCGAACTCAGCGGAGAAGGAATAGAGAGTCAGTGGAGTCAGCGGAGTCAGCAATATAGAGTCAGTGAACTCAGCGGAGAAGGCATAGAGAGTCAGTGGAGTCATCGGAGTCAGCAATATAGAGTCAGCGAACTCAGCAGAGAAGGAATAGAGAGTCAGTGGAATCAGCGGAGTCATCAATATAGAGTCAGTGAACTCAGCGGAGAAGGAATAGAGAGTCAGTGGAGTCAGCAATAGAAACTTGTAAAGGGGCAGCGGAGATTATATAAAAGTTTTTGTATTGTGCAAGTTATTTACGAGCCATGCTGACTCGTACGTAACCTCGCCTCGAACCCCTTGAATATTGTTTAAATATTTTATTATTTTATGTATATTATTTTTTCAATTTTTATTCAATTTTTATTCATTTTTGAGTATTAATTTGCGAAATTTTATATATCTGTGTGTGTCTGGAGACACAACAGAGAGGCTGAAACTGAATGTATATAGAGAGGCATTCCGGGGCACGTGTATCATGCGAGGTTATGTACGAGCCATGCTACTCATACATAACCTCGCTTCGAATGGCTCGAATATTTTTGTTTCTTAAAACGTTATTTAAAACATTCAAATATATATCAAGAATACTGTAACGGGTTTCCCCTGCTTACATTAAATTTATTTGGGTTCGGGACTCGATTAGGGAGCAAATTAATAGAGACCTTTTTCGCATAAAATAAGTCGTGAATTTATTGCAATTTTTCTCCTTGGTCTCAATACAGTTTCTTTTGAATCCGCCTGTACATTTGAATTTCGTCGCTGGTCGCTTCGCTTGCCCGAGATTCTTACTTGTTTGTGTTGGCGTGTATGTGTGGAGTCTCGCTTAACTCGTGCTGCAATGTTTTTGTGTACGCATATGTTTGAATGTGTGAGTGTGTCATCGCATTGTGGCAGGTAAGTATTGTTTGTATGCGTGTAGTTTCGCTCGTGTATTTAAATATGGGTGGTGTGCACGTTTGAATGTCTGTGTTGTATGGATATCGCAGTGTTTACATGTATTTTTAAATGTGTGCTTGTATTTGTGCGTTTTCTTATGTGTATGTGTGGTGTTGCTTTTACTCCGCCTGACAATTTTTGAATATTTGTGTGTATTTGTGTGTACGTGGGTCGCTCGGGGACCTTTTCATGTGTACTTTGTGTGTGTTCGCGAATTCCGAAATTTCTACGTTGGCTTTGCTCGGCCACTGCCTCGTTTGTTTTGTTTGTCTCTCGCTTGCTCTCTTCAAGTGCTTCGATTAGTTCTCTCTCTCGGTGACGGTTACCGTCAACATTTAAAGACCGAGGAAGACATGTGCACAGCTGGTCGGTCCTCGTACCTTTTTTTAAATGAATTTCTATTTCTTTATTTTATTTACTTCTTCTGATTACAATTTCCTTTGCCTCATCCTATCTCTATGAGATGCCTCCTGTCATTTCTCTTTTTATCTTGAGCATTTTCCTTATTCGGGGGCACCCGATCATTCCTTTTCACTACTTGCGTTCTCTAGCACTTTCCTTAGTCGGGAGTCCTTCTCGGCTCCTTTTCACTACTTGTGCCAACTGACGCTTTCCTTAATCGGGAAATAATCAAGTGCGTCCTTTTCACTACTTATGCTCAGATAATTAAAGAAAGTGATCCGAGGACTATCTCCGATTCCTCTCGCTATTTTGGGCAGTTTCCTTAGTGGTTGTTTTCCTCGCCTTTGCGGCTTGTACTTACGCCCATTCACTACTAATGCTCTCAATAATCGAGAGAAGTCCCTACGTTTTGCTCCTTTTCTTATTCTTGATGCTGGCGCTTTCCTTACTCCGATCTTTTCCTCGCTTTTTCAGCTTGTACTGGTATCGTTTTCACTACTTGCGCCAGCCAGAGTTCGAAAGAGAAGACCTTCTTCGGTCTGAGGACGTTCCTTTTATACTGTTATTTTGCCGTTTTTTTTGCTTCCCCTTCTCAGGCGTCTAGGTCGTTCCTCGATTTTTCTAGAATCTTTTTCTCCCCCCACTTGACTCTTTTCGAATTTTTAATATCCCCCACCGAGAGATAGCCCCCACTTGCTCCGTTTTCAATTTTTGTCCTAATAGCCGCGTTTAGAGGCATTGACCGGGCGTGTCAACAATCTTGGCCTTCGCGTACTTGGGAGAAACTCGCACCTGAGACGTACCTATACGTCTCATTGTCCCCCGAAATTATCGAAATTCTCGTGAGGTTTCTTGAAATTTCACAAGATTTTCGATGATTTCCTTTCCGTTTATTTGTTTTATCTATATATTTATCTGTGATGCTGATGAAGACTTTCTTTTTCCAATGACCAGAGCTTCTAAACGGCTGCTATTTACAGTAAAAGAAGAACCTTCTCACTGATCATCATGTTCCTTTTTATTCACAACAGAAATTACTTTTCGCTCATTGCTAACATAAATAATTTTTTTGTTTTTCCAATTTTTTTTTTTTTTTTTTTTTGCTCATCGTAACTAAAAAAAAATATAACAAGTTTTCGCTTATTGTATAAATATAACGATTTTCCGCTCACCAAAAAAAAAACTTTTCGCTCATCGTAACATAAAAAAAATAACAGCTTTGCGCTTATTGTATAAATATAACGATTTTCCGCTCATTAAAATAACAAAACAACAAATAAAAAACTTTTCGCTCAATCGTAACATAAAAAAAAATATATTAACTTTTTGCTTATTGTATAACAATAACGATTTTCCGCTTATTAAAATAAAAAAAAAACTTCTCGCTCATCGTAACATAAAAAAAAATATAACAACTTTTTGCTTATTGTATAACAATAACGATTTTCCACTTATTAAAATAACAAAAAAAAAGAAACTTTTCGCTCAATCGTAACATAAAAAAAAATATAACAACTTTTTGCTTATTGTATAACAATAACGATTTTCCACTTATTAAAATAACAAAAAAAAAGAAACTTTTCGCTCAATCGTAACAAAAAAAAATATATTAACACACAAAAAAAAAAAAAACTTTTCCGCTCAACCCAAAAAAAAATATATTACAAAAAAAAAACTTTTCCGCTCATCACAAAAAAAAATATAATACAAACAAAAAAAAAAACTTTTCCGCTCATCACAAAAATTCTTTCACTCCTCACTCTTTTTACAAAAAAAACACTTTTCCGCTAAAAAAAATGTCAACTAAAAAAAATAAAAAAAAACTTTTCATCTCCAAACAAAATATATATATATTTTTTTTTTTTTTTTATATATTGACGATATTGATCGTTGGTCGTCCTCATCCTCGCTTTCCTCCTCGACCGGGGCCCCTGACCCCCAATCCCACCGATTTCGTTCCTCGTCGATCTCTGCCTCGAATACGTTCGACTCCTCTTCTTCCGTCCCGTATCTCGTGTCTGCCGTGCCGTCATTTTCTTCCGACGTCCGGTTTTCTGACTCCGTTTCCCGACCCGAAGTTCTTGTCCGGACGTATTTCGCCTTGTATGACCGGTGGATCTGTGGTTCCCCGAATCTTTCCCCTTCGTGACTCCATCCGAAGGTGTGATTCTCGTCCGCTGGTGTTGCCCATCCTTGGCTCAGAGCGATTTCGCTGAGCTTTTGGCCTCGGAGAATTGATTTTCCTTCGAGAGTCAGGCTCACCCATGCTCCGTTACGTTCTCTTTCGGTGTTTATAATTTCCATGGTCCATCGGGTATCGTCAATCAGTTTTATTATTTGGTGTTGTTCTCTGTTTCCATCTTTGGCTTTCTGGATTTTTGGTAGGGCTATGGCGATTGCCTGGTACGCCACGCTTCTTAAGGCTGTTGGTGGCGTGAAGCATTGCTCCTGGCTCACCAGGGTCGCCATTCCCCAGTCACCAAGCCATACCTCATAACGTCTCCCGTGTTCCTTGACGACCGTGGCGCGGGTGAAACCGTCTGTTTGTCGGAGTAGGATGCTCGCTCCCTCATATAACTCCTCCTCTACTACTGGGTGGATTTCTGGATGGTCACTTTGGACTTCTTCGATCGCCTTTATGATATTTTCTGCTCCCGGCAGGTGCACATGGAAATGCGCTATGTCTCTTATAGCAATTATTTCAGTGTTTGCATATCTTCCCCTTAAACCTCTTACCGGGTGATTCGCGAACGGATGAGCCATGTTACTACTCTGGCGATTATACATCGACTAATTTGTGGTCACCTTCTTGTCCCTGCGGGGTCTTCACTCGAATTTTGTTTTATTTTCATAGCCCCAACGCTTTGCCCGGGTACCAGCCGCCGATGTTTTCATTTGTCACCTTGTAGAGTTGGTCGGGTTCTTCATTCTCCGCCGTTTTTCTCCATCTTATTTGTTTCTTGATGTGTTTCTTCCAAACTCTCTTTAATGATTTATATTTTGGTGTATCGATCTTTATTAATTTCCATACTATTTTTTTTTCACTCGCCTCTTGTTTTTTTTTCGGGGTATCCTCGACTCTGCTCATGGTGACTCTCTTTTAGAGTTGGTGCGTGCCGCGCTTTTATTCCCTTCCTCCCGCTCTCGCGCCCTTTTTTTTTTCATCACGGCGGGCGCTTCCTTATGCTCCTCCCCTATCCATCCCCTTCCATCTTCTATGTGCCGCTTGTTTCCTCTCTCTGTTTATATTTTTTGAAAAGGCTACCGTGAAATTTCCCGCGGTCTCGCTTTGTCGTTGGATCTATAAGCAAGTACGTTGCTATCCCCACGCATTTTTTTATTTTGTATGGTCCTTCGTAGAGTGGTAGAAATTTTGCCGTTATCTGTCTTGCTGGATCCGAAACATTTAATGCCCGTACTAATACCAACTCTCCTTCCTCGAATTTGTATGTTTTGTGCGTCTGGTTGAATTTTTCGGCTCGTGCCCATCCTTTCTTCTGAATCCTTTCACGCACCAGTTTAATTTTTTCTTCGTATGACATCTCTTTATCTTCTTTATTCTCTTTTATTCCTAAGATTAGTTCCCGCCAAAGTCGATATGGTTTCTTTCTCTGATGTATTTCTTGCGGTGTGACTTCTGTCGTTTCGTGATGAGTTTGATTGATACACTCTTGGATAATTGGGACCCACTTAAACCATCCCGAGTGTTTATCTTCAAGAAATGTGCGAAAGAATCGGCCTAATTCTCGATTTACTCTTTCAACTATATTCCCCTGAGGATGTCTTATTGATGAAAATATCGCCTGGATACCTTCCGATTCCAGTTTATCTAACCATTGTTTGGAGGTGAACTGTGTGCCATGGTCAAATTGAATCCTATTTGGTTTTCCGTACCTCGGGATATAATCTCCAAATATCTTCCGTATTGTTGATGCTGCGTCGGCTTTTTTTAGTGGGTAGAGAACTACGTATTTACTGAAGGCGTCTATTGTCACTAAGATGTGTTTAGTTCCTCCGACTGAGGTTGGTAGTGGCCCATAAAAGTCGATTGAGAGTAAATCTCGCGGCCCATCTGGGATAATCGTCTGCATTTCTGCATGTGTTGTCTGTACTGGCACCTTATTTCGTTGACAGGTATCGCATGTCGCCAGGGTCTGTCGCACGCGCTTCGCTAAATGAGGGTAGGAAAAGTCCTCGTTTAACATCCGAAAGATTTTCCTCGCCCCTTGATGACCATACATTTCGTGGCTTTCCTTGATCAGGGTTTCTGCCAGTGCTTCGGGTAGCATTACCTTCCATAATCCATTTCTGGTCTGTTTCTGAAGACACCCTTTATGTACCCTATATCTTGAATCTTCCTTTTTATCTTCACATTCTATCCACATCTTTTCTAAATTTTCTTGTCTTCTTTGCAGGTCCCCCACTGCCTCCAGATCCTTTGTTAATTCTTTTGAGGGCTCTTTTGCCAGGACGGTTGCCAACGTGCTGTTTCCTGCAGGGCTTAAGTCCATCCCTTCCGGTGGTCGGCTTAATGCGTCGGCTACCTTATTTTTTTCTCCTGGGCGATGTTGTATTTCGAGATCGTAGTCCTGTAAGAGCAACGCCCATCTCAATAACCTATCCCCTGCGAACCGGCATGTTTTTAGGAAAGTAAGGGCTTTATGATCAGTTATCACTTGGATCTTGGCTCCGAGTATATATGTACGGAACCTTTGTATTGCCCATACAATCGCCAATAATTCTTTTTCGGTTGTCATGTACCCAATCTCTGCGCCTTTCAGGGTCCTGCTTGCGAAGGTAATGACTCCTTCCAATCCCTGTTCATCGCTCTGGCTCAGGGTCGCACCCAGCGCGTAGTCGCTTGCATCTGTTGTCAAAATGTATGGTTTTCTGGGGTCTGGGTGCCCCAACATGACAGAGTCTATGAATAATTTCTTGACCCTGTCGAAAGCTATCTCTTCTTCCTTTTCCCATTTCCAACCTTGTCCCTTTTTTAACAGTCCCAACAGCGGCACTGTCTCCTTTGCGTGTTGACTCGTGAACTTCGCATAAAAGTTTATTAGGCCCAAAAATCCTCGGAGTTGTTTTGCGTTTTTCGGCCTTGGAAAATCTTGAATTGCCCTTATTTTTTCTGGGTGTGGTCGAAGGCCTCTGGTGGTCAGAATGTGCCCCAGGAACGTCACCTCCTTTCTAAAAAATGTTGACTTCTAAAAATTTAGCGTCATCTTGTGTTGCTCCATTCTTTGAAAAAATTTTGCTAGATGCCTTAAATGTTCCCAGTAGTTCTTTGACATACATAATAGGTCGTCCACGAAGTTTACTACTGATTCGCCTATTCCCTGAAGCACCACATCTAGCCCTCGAATCAGGCTTGCCGTACTGGTTTTTAATCCAAATGGGGTTACCGTGAACTGATAACATTTCCCTTCGTGGAGAAATGCAGTATATTTTCTGGATTCTTCGTGAAGGGGAATTTGCCAGAAGCTGCTGGTCATGTCGAGGCTCGACATGACCCTTACTCCTCCGCATTTCTGAAAAATTTCTTCTGTTGGTGGTGCTGTGTCATGGTCTTCGATCAGATACTTGTTAAGTTGTCTTGCATCAAGACATAATCGAACCGACCCGTCTTTTTTTATCACAGTAACCAGTGGATTGATATACCGGCTTGTGGCGCGCTCGATTACCCCATTTTTTAGCATTTGTTTTATTTCCTTATTTACCTTGTCCCGATACTGCATTGGGACCGGGTATGATCTATGGACATATGGTTCTGGATCGTGTAATTCCAGCTTATGCGTATATTCTGTCATCCGGCCTGGTCGTTTCTCGAAAATATGCACATAATTCCTGATCAGTGCTTTGAAATTTCCCTGAATGTCCGGTGGAATTTCCGCGCATTCTTGGAGCTTTTCGTTTACTTCTTCTTCAGTTAGCTGAGACTGTGGCTCTTCTAACTCTTCTGACATTAGATTGACTTGTCGTTGATCTGTTTCTTCAATGACGGACCACACTCCTTCCTCGTAGATTGATGCTAGTTTATTTCCGACGCGGATTTCTCCAATCATTGTATCCACGACGATTTTTAATTCCAGCATCCCATCTATTCCCAGAATTGCTTCTCGCTGCAAGGTGGGTATCACCAAGGCTTGAAGAGTTCCTTTTTGTCCCAGTATCTCTGCCTCTATCATAATTTGTTGTCGTATTCTTCCTGACTTTCCGCCAAACGCCCCATTTAAATTTGTGTTTATAGTGGGTGAGGCTGGGCAATCCTTGAACTTCTCCTTGTATTGCTCGTATATGCTTCCGGAAATGCACGTTACCTCGCTACCACTGTCTATGAGGGTTTTGATTATTATTCCTTCCATTCTAATAGGCAATTCGGCACATTTCGGATGTGGGGTTTCGGTCCTTATGCTAGTTCTGTTTTCTCCTTGTAAAAATTCTCTGGGACTTTCGAAAATGTCGCTTTTTTTTTGTTCTACTTTTTTGTTTTGTTTGTTTTCTTCTTCTTTTTCTTTTTCCGCATTTGTTACGTTTTTTGTTGATCCGTTTTCGTTACTTTTCTTCAGCTGGTTTGTGGCGGTGGTAGCTTCCTGAATCCATTTCCGGGCCTTCATCATTAGCTGGGGATCCTCCTGCGTCCATCCTGTAAATTTCGTTTTTTGAGTGTTGATAGGTTCCAATTGTTCAATTTTTCTTTTCTCATTGTGCGGCTCAATTTCCATCGTCCCGATGTTTACCTCCGTTCTTTGTTTCTTTTTTTCTTCTTTTTTTTCTTTTTTCTTTTGGTTCCTGTGCAACCTTTTTCTTGCTTCTTCGAGGGCTTCTTTGATTCCCTCCTCGTCGTCGCTGGTTGCGCCTCGTGGTGAAGCTTCTAATAAGTTCACCGTTACGGGCGCAACCGTTACTCGTTTCCCGGAGTTGAGATTTCCGGGCCGAGCTGCCCTTGTGAGGTTTTCTTTTCGGATCCATTTCCGGGCCTTTCCCACGTCCTTTCTCTTTCCGTCCCTGTATTTTTCCAGTCAGGGGCGTTAGGGTTTAGTGGAGCGTTATTTTGGTGCGCCTGGTTTTGCCATTGGGGCCCTTGCCACCTCGGCTGCTGCCACCCACTTGCCCTTTCCCAGGGTCTTCCTTGAGGTGTTAGTCCCCTGTCTCCGTTGAATTTACTCTGGTCCCACCCTTGATTGTTCGAGTGGAACCGTCCCATCGTTGCTCCCCCAGTTTTTAGCGGCCCCCTCCTGCCATTGAGGGGCCCATCTCCATCCGTTCCTTCCAACAGCTCCAGGAATTCCTCAATTTTTTTTTATCCCACTGACTCTGACCGCCATCCGGATTTGCTCGTCGAAGTGTTTTGCCAGTTTCCGGATGATTTGTTCATCTTCGAGTTTTTCGTTCAGATCCTTAGCATTTCCAAAGATTCTGGTTGCATATTCTGCTCGGGTCTTTTTGTGGCCGTCGTACTCGTAGGCTCCAAATTCCAGGTTTCGCCGAACCTTATCCTGTATTTCCTGGCTCCAATATCGTCCCCTAAATTTGTCTGCAAATTCTTCTATCGTCTGGATCCTTTCTCCCATTACGCACCACCAGTCTTTTGCTGCTTCTCGCAGGGACTGGCTGATCATGTAGTGTAGGTCTCCTCCTCCCGTGAATCTCCAGAATTCCTCAAATTCTTTGAGAAATCTGATAGGCCTTTCTCGTCCATCTCCCGTAAACGTCGGTGGTTTTTGTTTTGCTGCATACATTTGACTAGTGTTTAAGCCGCCACTCCACGTGACATTTTGGATGGAGTCGTTCCCTCGTCGTTTGAGAGCGTCCTCACATTGATTAATTCGTCTCGAGTTTTCAGCGATTGTGTCCCCCATGCCTTGAGACGTCTGCGCGAATTGGCTCAGACCTTCCATGGCCCGTCTGAACCTATCGTCGATTTTTTTCCATTCCTCATCGCTCTTTTTTTTTAATTCGTCGTGGCTTGCCTCCATTAATTTTTGGGTGATAACGATTTTCCTCTCGGTTCGTGCTTCTGCCTCCTTCATTTCTTCCTGTAACGTCTTTTTTATTTCTTCTTGTGTCCGAAGATTTCTGCCAGCACACACATCGTCGTGTGCTTTTATTTCTTCTTGGGTTGTAGATCTCTCCTGCCGTTGCTCATCCCTTAATTTATTAATTCCGATAATAATGGATTTTAGAGTGGCATTCACATCCTCCATCCTGTTTGTTGTATTTTGTCTAATGTTGAAAGTACTACTGTGATGGGCGTCATTTTCTGCGATAGGGGCTATTTCTGATAATCGCCCGATATTTTGACGATCTCTGACTCTTCCGGTTCCTAGTAATCCGTCTGCCGTTGTCGATTCCCATTGAAGTGAAATTTCTTCTTCTGGTTGCGACATTTTTGCGATCGGTCTTTCTTTACTATAATCGAGCCCCACGTTGGGCGCCAAATGTAACGGGTTTCCCCTGCTTACATTAAATTTATTTGGGTTCGGGACTCGATTAGGGAGCAAATTAATAGAGACCTTTTTCGCATAAAATAAGTCGTGAATTTATTGCAATTTTTCTCCTTGGTCTCAATACAGTTTCTTTTGAATCCGCCTGTACATTTGAATTTCGTCGCTGGTCGCTTCGCTTGCCCGAGATTCTTACTTGTTTGTGTTGGCGTGTATGTGTGGAGTCTCGCTTAACTCGTGCTGCAATGTTTTTGTGTACGCATATGTTTGAATGTGTGAGTGTGTCATCGCATTGTGGCAGGTAAGTATTGTTTGTATGCGTGTAGTTTCGCTCGTGTATTTAAATATGGGTGGTGTGCACGTTTGAATGTCTGTGTTGTATGGATATCGCAGTGTTTACATGTATTTTTAAATGTGTGCTTGTATTTGTGCGTTTTCTTATGTGTATGTGTGGTGTTGCTTTTACTCCGCCTGACAATTTTTGAATATTTGTGTGTATTTGTGTGTACGTGGGTCGCTCGGGGACCTTTTCATGTGTACTTTGTGTGTGTTCGCGAATTCCGAAATTTCTACGTTGGCTTTGCTCGGCCACTGCCTCGTTTGTTTTGTTTGTCTCTCGCTTGCTCTCTTCAAGTGCTTCGATTAGTTCTCTCTCTCGGTGACGGTTACCGTCAACATTTAAAGACCGAGGAAGACATGTGCACAGCTGGTCGGTCCTCGTACCTTTTTTTAAATGAATTTCTATTTCTTTATTTTATTTAGTTCTTCTGATTACAATTTCCTTTGCCTCATCCTATCTCTATGAGATGCCTCCTGTCATTTCTCTTTTTATCTTGAGCATTTTCCTTATTCGGGGGCACCCGATCATTCCTTTTCACTACTTGCGTTCTCTAGCACTTTCCTTAGTCGGGAGTCCTTCTCGGCTCCTTTTCACTACTTGTGCCAACTGACGCTTTCCTTAATCGGGAAATAATCAAGTGCGTCCTTTTCACTACTTATGCTCAGATAATTAAAGAAAGTGATCCGAGGACTATCTCCGATTCCTCTCGCTATTTTGGGCAGTTTCCTTAGTGGTTGTTTTCCTCGCCTTTGCGGCTTGTACTTACGCCCATTCACTACTAATGCCCTCAATAATCGAGAGAAGTCCCTACGTTTTGCTCCTTTTCTTATTCTTGATGCTGGCGCTTTCCTTACTCCGATCTTTTCCTCGCTTTTTCAGCTTGTACTGGTATCGTTTTCACTACTTGCGCCAGCCAGAGTTCGAAAGAGAAGACCTTCTTCGGTCTGAGGACGTTCCTTTTATACTGTTATTTTGCCGTTTTTTTTGCTTCCCCTTCTCAGGCGTCTAGGTCGTTCCTCGATTTTTCTAGAATCTTTTTCTCCCCCCACTTGACTCTTTTCGAATTTTTAATATCCCCCACCGAGAGATAGCCCCCACTTGCTCCGTTTTCAATTTTTGTCCTAATAGCCGCGTTTAGAGGCATTGACCGGGCGTGTCAACAATCTTGGCCTTCGCGTACTTGGGAGAAACTCGCACCTGAGACGTACCTATACGTCTCAATACATACCTTCGTTAGCTGGGGGGTTTGTCGACGATTTATCCACTGCGGGATCCATTTTTTGGAATTGTCATTTATTCCCGCATTAAAATAATACACTACCGCAAAGAACTATCAAAAACAGCACCAACAAATAAAAATAATATAATTCACTTTAAAAATTCGCACTGTTTAACGGATAGCACAAAATTTGCCACGAGGCACGACGACACAGTACGAACGCGCACACACACACAGAGCTGTGCCAGCTGTGGGCTCACACGTACACGGGCAACCGCTGCGAATAGAACGACGCGCATGCGTGCACGCGATCCTACCCCCTCTCTGCAATTGACTCGCTCGCTCTCACTCGCACTCACACGGCTCATGCATCATTCTCTCTCTCTCTGCCCTCTCTTCTTCTATTCCTTCATTCTCTTGTCCGGTGCTACAACGCGGCTGGGGGCGGGGCCTAATACAGTCGCATTAGAAGTATTCACTTCAAAAAAAATAATACAAGGCCTCGAGTCTCGACTCGAGCATTACGCAAGGCCGCGAGAAAGACAGAAATACCAAACGAATATTTACCACGGGCATACGAACATTCGCTTCAAGTCGAAAGAAATCGAACGTACTGCTCGGTGCGCGAGGAGTACCTCCCCTCTTCTAGCACCGAGGCTTAGCGTGCCGATATGAGCGAGGCCCGGAAGGGGAATCCTCCTCAGGAGGGGCGGGCGCTGAACCTCCCGCCCCGAGCCGCTACAGACTCGGCCCTCGCGATCGGCCTACCAACCGAATCCGACGCCCTCGCAAACGTGCGGAGCGAGCCGCGGGGTGGTGAGAGGGGGGCGCGTCGCAGGGACGACGGTACCGGGAAAGGAATGAGGGGTCTTCCCGCTTGGAACCCCAATATTTCGGACCCGCAAAACTCGGACGATAACACTCGTTCAATACCGGAGGAATCGCAACTATCAATGTCGGCCATCAAAGAACTGATGTCCACCATACAACGCCGAGTCGATGACGACGCAAAGGCACTCACGGCAACCCTTCTCTCAATTAACGAGAACTTTGCGAAAAAAACTCGAATCCTTGGAGGAGGTAGTAAATGTCCAAGTAAGGAGCCTACTTCAAAGGCCTCCCGACGCGAACTCCACACTCGAACATTGGGGTAATGAACCTCTTACCTCTACGCGCCACAGCGCACCCACGCCTAGGGGACACTGCCTTCCGCAAGGGGAAGCACATCCGATCCCGGAGGACAGATTGCTTAATCTGGGAAATTTGGGCCTACCTGAGAGGTATGCCCAAGAACTAAACCACCGTCACAGGAGCGACGCGGGGACGCGCCATTCCTGTCACCAAACAAATATACGCGGAGATCGCAGTCCGCTCGATCAAGACTCCACAAACCATACTGATTGTTCCTAATCTTACGAGCCCGTGCATCTTAGGGATAGACTTCCTCGTGAGAATACGGTCAATTATAGATCTGGGACAATACAACATAACTCTCGACAGCAGGGCGGATGATAGGGCCCATCAATCCATACCCCTGCAAGCCACCAATCTCGACACGGATATCTCCGATCGAGGAGCAATCCTCGACTCCGAGGAAGTCACCGATCTGGAATTAGACCTAAAGGTCTCTGAAACCACCGGCCTTGTAACCCTCGAGAAGGAAGCCCTCAGGAACCTTCTCGAGAGACACAACCAGGTCTTCAATAAAAGACCTGGTTTGCTCCGATCTTATCAACACGTGCTAAAGGTAAAGCAGCATGAGCCTTTCAAAGCGATGAGCTACCCCGTACCCCTCGCCTACCGCTCGGCGGTAGATGAAGAAATACGGGTACTCATCAATCAAAAATAATTCAGCGCTCGAAAAGTCCCTACAGCAGCCCACTCCTGATATCCCGAAAAAAGGATGGCGGAGTCAGGCTGTGCCTGGACGCGAGGCGAATAAACTCAATATTAGAACCAGACCATGAACGCATGAAGACCGTGGAAGAATTATTCCAGGAATGCCGCAGCGTGTCATTTCTGTCCACCCTCGACATGCGTGCCAGTTTTTGGCAGGTCCCTCTACACCTGGAATCGAGAAAACACACCGCCTTTTCCCATCGTGGAATAGTATACGAATTCCGCGTGACGGCCTTTGGTCTTTCCATCAGCACGGCTAGTCTGGTGAGAGGACTCGAAAAGGTCCTTCAGGGGCTTCACGACGTGACCCACTTCGTAGACAACATTCTATGCACCTCCGAGACTTTTGAGGAACACCTCACATGCCTCGAGGAGCTGTTCCAACGGTTCTTGGAACATGGACTGACTCTAAGCCCAGAAAGAAAAATCTCATCTCTTTGAAAAGGAGACTAATTTTTTTTGGGGCACATGTGGACGCAAGACGGGATAAGACCTGACCCAGTGGACACGTGCCATCTAAGACCACGACACATCATGGACAAAACAACTCTAACAAGCGCCCTGCGAGGACCCTGCCATCGAGGAGGCGTGCACCGGCAAGAGTGCACGGGGTCATCGTGTTACGGGGAAGAGGTAACAAGGTCGTCGCGCACCGGGGGAAGAGACTCCGACCTTGGAGGGGCCATGTAACGGTTCACTTGCCCAGGTGGGCATCCGTCACATTTGGCACGCAAGTATCACGCCAATTCCGAGATAATTGCGTGCGATGGCCTATGGTCAGACCAACCGGCCATGCCGCCAGTGGGACAGGACGCTTGCCTTGAGCATACGGGGCGAGTCCGCGACACCTCGCAAGGAGCTCCGCCCATCGCAAGGAGCAGGACAAGCCGCAGGAGTCCCCGCCCCTTGTCTAACATCTCTCGAGTCTCGCGAAACGATCACTCCCATCAGACAAGAGTGCGCCCCAAATTCCTCACGACGCCTCTTCACACCTAATGTGCGCCTAGTATCAAGGAGAGGAACGATCGGATATACTTTGTCCCTCGAAATGTCTATAGTATGCGAGTGTCCTCAGAATCACCAACGCTGTCACCCCACCAACAAAGTGTTCCTCGGCGGCGTGATCCCCTACCTAGTCCTCAGGATTCGCAAGAGAAATGGAATTTCTCCTGACGGGCCTGAGGGTATTTAAGGGCGTGCACGAGCCGGAGCGGCACTCTACCGTAAATTACTCATCATATTACGTAGAGTCAACTGTCATCCGACATATCGGATCACCGGATGGTGGCCTCGCGGCCTGACCCTTGGTCCCATCCAAGAACAGACCCAGCTTCGGGTTAGATACTCTATTTCCGTGGGAAGCCCCGGCATTGCGCTGGAAGTCCGACCTCGGAAATAGAGTCTAGGTGATTGCTAGTTAGGGAACATCATATAACATCCCATCGATTGCCCTTAGGACGATCGATCGCCATACTACGCCTTCGTACACAAAATACTCGAAGTGTGCAGTCCGTGGAGGGCCGATCGCGCTCCGCTGCACCAAGGGAAGATTCTTAAACCAGCTTCACTGGTTTTGGCCCTCCTTGCTTGGCACCGAGGAGGCCCGCCGTCCCTCTCGGACGGCCCGCTATACGCACTCGGGGTACGCAGGAAAACCCGGCCTCGAGCATGCGTATTATCAACGCTAGCTCCTCTAGCGCGTGAGCGACACGGCGTGGCACCCGTGCGCTTAGTTGCATTTGGCGACAGTGCCAACCGATATTATCGCCTCATAGACCCAATCACAGTAAACTCAAGGGCCATCGCATTCTCTGTGCAGAAGCGATCCCGAAACCGGCGTTACGCGTACACGACGACGCTCGCGGACTGTGCGAGTGCGAGCGAGAGAGAGTGAGAGAAATAGGAGAGAGACCGCGCCCGTGGAACCGCGTGCACGCAATACCTCGCATGACTCATATCATCCTTGTCACTCCTATCACGGCAGCTCTTCTCGCCAACATTTCCAGCTCCCCGTAAACGTCGCTATACCCGACTAATAATAGTAAACTCATGGAATTAACACACTAACAAGTAGAATTGTTCATCCACCGATTAATATCAATTACGACAATCCAACACGTCAAATGCCGATGATGACGGATTGAGACAGGCGTCTCTGAGACCCTCTTACCACTGAAGCATCTCCAAAAAACCTCTCAAAATCCTAACCATCATTCCCGGCACATGAAAAGTACATCGCCCTTCAGGAGGCTACGGGAACCCCTAAAAACATCCTACGGCGGAATATTCGCCGCTCAACCTCGTTTTCCTCAAATCCGCGCAAAGGTTCAAGGAAAACGAAATAAAAGCTTTCGCTAAATATCGCGAAACGTTTCAATACTTAAGTATATGCTCAATAAATTCCGCAAGTATTATTTGTTTATCACAATTTTCTTCCGCCAAAAAAAAAAATTAAAAAATACGCTTCCTGTAAGGCCGTTACAGTGGTGTTACGCCTCACAGTCTTCATATAATTTCCGAGATTTTCCCGTGATCGTAATTAAAATGATGAAATATTCAGAGAAATTCGGAGAAACTCGGATGTTTGCGTAAAAATAATTGTCCGCAAAACTCCGAATTCTTCATATTTGTTCCAATTCATAGAAAAATTCGGAAAAACATTTCGGAAAAAAACGGAGTTTTTCGGAAAAAAATTGCACTAGGGGCGCGGGATCGTTCCCCGCGCTCGGTGCTTTTTTAAAAATTATTATTACTATTAATTCTTATTTGATTAGTTATTTTTATTAGTTATCATCATTATTTTAATTAGTTATCTTTTAGTGTCAAAAAATGTATCGCGCACTCTAACCGCTTATTTTATTAGTTTGTACGTTAATTTAAATATAACAATAAATCTAAATTACAACTTATTTATCTTCTAAAAAATTGTTTGCGCTTTACTCACACCCGTCCCTATGCCAAATAAATTGTAATTCATAAAAGTAAGCGGAAATTTATTTATATTCGTATTATTATATTCATTCTCATATACTTTCATCAAGCGATGAAGCATTATCATAATGCTTTATCGTTTGATGAAAGTATATGAGCGGAAATATATTTATATTCGTATTATTATATTCATTCAATAACTAATCAAATAAGAATTAATAGTAATAATAATTTTTAAAAAAGCACTCAGCGCGGGGAACGATCCCGCGCCCCTGCGGACCGAAGCTAGGAACGCTACCAACGCACAGTGGTTCCAAACGCCGAAAAGCTGGCCAAAAATCGAAATCATCGAAAAAACGGATGGTGGTGGGTATATATAGGTTTTGGGGGTCGCTGAATCCGAATCTGATGTTAGTTTTTCGAAAAAAATGAGGCAAAAAGTCAAAAACAAGGTGGCGGACCAAAACAAATTTTATATCAACTTTAAACAATAAAAAATGATGTTATAAGGAGTTTTTGAGGTCGCTAAATCGAAATTTGACATCAGTTTCATAAAAAAATGCAAAACAAAGTCAAAAACAAGATGGCGAACCAAAAAAAATGATTATAATTGTAAATGATAAAACCTGTTGATTAAGGGGTTTTCGACGTCGCTGAATCAAAATTTGACATCAGTTTTTTTTTTTAAATGGCAATGAAAGTGAAAAACAAGATGGCGGATCAGTTGTGTGTAAAAAAAAATGAAACGACATGTCAATCAGAGATGACATTTTTTATTAATGGTGTACAAACTTCTTATAAGTTAATCTTATTTAGTACTCATCATCATCGGAATGAAATGATTCATCAGAGCTACTATCACACACTACCCCACTAAAGGGTTGAGGATCAACGTGCTCAGAAACAATCAATTCTCTCAATTCAAGATCCAGTGATCTCAGAGGTTTACATGGTAGTTTGCGGACACTCGATATCAACGGATCTGAAGCAACCAAAAGTCGTAAATAAAACATCTTGCATGTTTTCGCTGCGACTGGTTTTTCGAGCGAAATTCATGCGGTATTGTTTTATAAATTTGTTGCACGACTCTTGAGCTTCTTCAGACATTTGTCCGATTGGCAGCAACGATGACTGAATTATTTTCGCACCGTGAATTAACAATTTGTGCACAGTTGTTGGCATGTAAAACCAAGGATATAACTCTACGAACAAACGAGCTGTTCCCAGCGCATACTCTTCAAACTTTGGAATGTTAATTTTGAATCCAGAACCCAGTGCTTGCAAAATTACGTGAAACCGTTTTAACAAATTTTCGTTGATACCCGTGATCGCGGCACTGACTTTTGCATTTTCAAAGAAACGACGAGCTGTGTTTCCATCATTTGAACTTCCAAATCCCTGTTTTGGTTGATCTATCAATAGTCCTAACTGTTGACGAAACCCTTTCTGAATGTTTTTTTTTTTCGTTTCTTAAGAGCTTCTTTTTCTTCTTCAGAACCACGTTTTGTCCATTTTTTGCTGTGTAACTTATACGAAATGTGCAGAAGACATTCAAAAAAAACGAATTTTCGCATGCAAAACAGAGATTCCAAACTTCAAATGGTCATCGTTGATCGGCTTGCTCAAAACGAGATCTAAATCGTTAAAGTGTTTCGAAGTACAATTGCAAAGATAGTACCTCATGGCTGATGTTGTGTTTGTCAGTGAGTTACATACTTTTCCATCGATCATAGTCATTGTCAATTTAAAAGATACACTGACTTCCTTACCGTCAACAATAGTTTCATAAGAATCTAGATTTTTCTCCTGCTCCTCTATTTTGGCAACTTCAGCTTTAGTTGATTCAACAGTTTCGCGCATGAATGCAACTTTGATTTGCCGACAAAATCGAGGAGAAGAAGGACGAGGATTTTTCCAGATAATTGTTTCTTTTTCAACTGAATCATTGACGGAAATCAGGCGAAGCGGAACAAGTGAAATAAAAAAAAATATTTGAGTCTGTCATAACACCGTCACTGTCATTATCGAATCTTTGTTTAAAAGTACTCTGACCGGAAGTTCCGTCACATCCCCATTTACAAATTAATTGCATGTTACTAACATCATCAGCACTCAAGTTTTGAATCACTTCATTTTGAACTGCTAGTATTCGCTTTACAGTGAGATCTAATAACGCTTGCAATTTGATCTCACTGTAAGTTTCATTGATTGTGTATTCGGTTGTAGGAGGATAACTTTCTTTTTTCGCTACAAGGATTTGTTTATAAGACGGATACAATTTACAATTTTTCCGTATACTTGAAGCCCTAAGATTGTTGTATGCAGCTTTGGCAATTTTGTTTTCAATGAGAAGTGATAAAGCTTCTTCTTTCGTGTAAGGTGTTTCACGTACTTCTGCAAGAGACGATCTGTACTTTGAAGCAGTTGCCGGCTCACCTATGTCCTTGACGATTTTGGCCGCATCTATTTGACCGCTAGCTCGGAGGCTCATTTGCGTGGCATACGCTAGTTCATTAGGAGTAAACTGGTCTCGTAACGCTTGTGTTCGTCTCCGCTTAGTCCGGTAGCTCGATTCTTCAAACGATGACGAAGGGCGCCCTCGTACTTGTGAACTCGTTGATGGAAACGCGTCTTTTGATGGGTCAGAGGACGGTACCGGCGCAGGCTCAGCAGGCGCAGGGGCAGAAGGTGCGGGCTCAGCAGGTAATGCCTCGGTGAATTGGAAGTTTTCGTCTAACCAAGATTGATTCTCTTCCATGAATCTGTCGAGTGTCCTGTTGCATGCTTCCCATTTTGTTCTCATTTTATAAAATAATTTTCTCAACGACGCTTTACATTCGTTAGAAAATAAAAACGTCCGTTCGTTTTGACTAGTCAAATGTTCTTCTAAAAGATGTATAAGAACATTATTGTCCTTTTTGAGATGCCCTTTTAAGAGATTGAAAATGTTTTTCTTCGTAAAAGACATTTTTTGGGTTGTCTGAAAAAAAACAAATTTTTTTTTGTTAAAAACCATATTAACAATTGATTTGTAATCAAAAATAATATAAACAATATCGTTTTTATTGATACAGAAACATTTAATCAACTTGGAAAAAAAATTTAATTAAGTTTTTTGAAAAAAATAATTTATTGTGTATAACAAATTCATTGTTTATAATGTCAAAATCATTGGTAGTATGTATACTCAACATTAAATAACTTAAACAATTTTTTTTGACGATATTGGGCTTCATATAACGTAAAAATCATATTTTTAGCCATTTTTTTAAGTAAATTTTCAAATTGCATTTTCTCAATTTCGGGCAAATTCGGGCAAAAGTTATTGGCGTCATAATTTAGTGCTTTGATGCCCTTACCATATGCAATTAATTTCAGCTCGGGATCTAGCGGGACTTTCGAGAAAATGAGAAAGTAAAAGTGGCATAAAAGTGACGAAATTTTGTGATTTACAAACAATAATATATAAACAATGTACAAGCACTTCAAATTTCAAACAAAATGTATTTTACTAACCTCAGATATCCCTCTCTTTGAAACAATTCACTTCACCATGAATAATTAAAACTAACTTGTCTAAATTAAATGTTTAAGTCAGAAAACACGTGACATTCACGAAATTTAACCTTAACTTCACGACGCCACGCTGCCAACAAGTGTGTATTATTGGCATTGGTAATGCTGCGTTCTTAAAGTACAGGTACCAACCTAACATATGGCACACAAAAAAGTCCTATATTTAGTAACGCGATTTTCCCTATTTTTGGCCAGCTTTTCGGCGTTTGGAACCACTGTGGAGCGGTACTGTTTGAACCACAAAAAGAAGAAGAAGTAACGTTCCTCTAACTTTCTTCCTCTTTTATACCCACATTTTATTGTTTATTGTTCCCCTTCCCTTACCAATTACCCATCATTCCCTTTATAGTTAACTTTTTTCATGTTGTCAATAAATTTATGCTTCCTTTTTTTTTGTTACTTTCTCTGTTTTCTTTCCAACGACTTTTCCCCTTCTCTTACTTATTACCTATCGTTACCTTTTTCTACTATTTTTGTTTGTTTGCTGTTTTTATTTTTCTCTTCCTCTAACTTTTTATACGTTTGACTGTTTGTGTTCATTTGGGTACTTAAAGGTCGTACCTGTCCACTTGAGTTGTTATAATTTATTATTCCCCCTCCCCTACTCTCATAATGGATCGGTTTGTTTGAATTTGTGGTGGGGGTATGGCGCCTGAGACGGACCTGTACGTCTCAATATATTATAGTAAATGTACAATTCTTTAAGTATTGATGGAAAGACTAACGTTGCCCGGTTGTTTTTCTGCTTAATGTACCCCCAATAGCCCTGTAAATTTTCAATTCGATCCATCGAACCATTTTTTCGGCTCGATGCATGAAAGTTTTACAAAACAAAGGAAGAAGTGTATTGTTCTTAAACGTCGTGCAATCATCATCAGAATGAAAAAAAAAACAATTTTCTTCGACTTTTTTCACAACTTTGCCCTGGTTGCTTGTTTAAGTCAAGAAAAAAAAATTCGAAAATTTCAATTTTTCTTTTTTCAAATTTGTCACACATTTCAGGAAACAATACTGACTCATTTTTACACGATTCGACCTTTGCGCACCATAATGCCACTCATCTTTAATTGCATCAATTGAAAGTCAATACCCCCAAGCTGTATTCACTAGTCGATCTGAGAATTCTCGATGTTTTCTGCGAAGGTTATTAGGGTTAAAAAAAACTTTCTTTCAAAACTGATCTTTTTTAAAGAATAAACCAATCAACATTTTTTTAAACTCATCTTTTTGGTAATTTTTTCTACGTTTTGGTAAAAAAATTAATCTAAAGTTTTTGTAAAGTTTAACTTTTTTCAATTTTTGTTCATGCCTAGTTTGAAAAAAAACTGTTTTCTGGAACCCTAGTAACCTTCATAAAAAATATCAAGAGTTAATCGCATAACTGTTTTCAGATCGACTATTGAATACAGTTTGGGGTTGGTGAGTGGGATAAGTAATATAATATAATCAGCTATATATTTGTTATGTGCCAGCATGCTACTTCGGCCAACTTCTCAACTGAAGTAAGCTGCCAACTTCGCAACAGGACGTGGCGGCTGACTTCAGTTGAAAAGGAAGACGCCGAGTAGTTTAATGAAGCGGGCTTCCGTCCAGTGGAGCCAGATCGCGCGCAAAAGTTACCCCCTCTCTAGTCCCTTGCGCCCCCATCCCACAATCATAGTAGCGCATGTCCGTGAGCGAGCGACGCTCGGACGTCTTCGGGAAGAGCCGAGCGCCACCGAAGTTTCCCGACTGCGCCTTCGGCAGCTACACCGATCCATGGACGCTGAGCACGTTCATGTGCGGCCAAGCCGAAACGAAGGATTCGAGCGAAAAAGCAATCTGAGCACGACTCGCGCGTGACGTCACCCGACGGCAGGAGCGAGGCTTTTAGATGATTTCTATGCTTATTTAGCTCTTGATTCTCAGCGTTATTAATGTATACAAAAAATGTATCGCACACTCTCATCGCTAATTTTTTTCAGTTTATACGTTAATTTAAATCTAATAATACATCTAAATTACAACTTATTTATCTTCTAAAATATTGTTTACGCTTTACTCACACCCGTCCTTATGCCAAATAAATTATAATTCATAAAAGTATGCGGAAATATATTTATATTCGTATTATTATATTAATTTTCATAGCTCTCATATGAAAACTCTCATATGAAAAACACCAAAAAAAAAAAAAACTTCAAAACCTCAAATTTCAACGAACCAAGAACCTTCACATTTTCAATCGTGACGAATTTTTAAGAACAATATCATCAGAAACACATCTGAACCAAATCAATATACATCACCTAAATTATCAAAACACAACAGGACACAAATAATAATCTTTCCACTGATCCTCTGAATAATATAAATTCGACAATCACATTAAATAAAACGAAAGAATGGCTTTTAAATCTCTCCAACATTGATATTCCGCTACAAATTTCCACATTCTTGTCTCAAGGTGAAAAGTTTTGTTTTCCTCACCTCAAACTCTCAAACATAAAAACTCATATCCACAAATCAATCTTCGAACTTGAGTCCAAATTAGATTTTTTACTCGACAAACCTAGACAAATCGAAATTAGAACCAGATTCACTAAAATCTTAAACAAAATAAATATTCCAACATCATTTTCCAACAATAATCAAATTATAAAACACACGTCCTCATTCTTCAAAAACAATCCTCAACTTTTAGTTACACGAGCTCACAAAGGAAATTCAACAGTCATTCTTAACAAATCAGATTACATTACAAGAACCCATAATTTTCTCGCAGATTCCTCAACGTACAAATTAACAAATAGAAATCCCATCAACACTCTACAAAATGCATTAACAATAAATAATCCAACACATAAACTAGCTGAATTTATACAATCTAAACTTTCTAAATTAATCAATACGACTAATTCACACGTCAAAGATAGGTTCCACCTAAAACATTCACTTTCTAACATCTCAATTCCACTCAACTACAAATTGGTCTCGTTTGATGTTGTTTCTCCCTATACCAACATCCCATTACAACTTTTTATTCAAAGCCTTCAAAAAAGATCAAATTTGTTTTCAAAAACATTTCCTTTAAACGAAATAATTAAAGCCATAGAATACATCATGTTTTCAACTTTCTTTACATTCCAAAATAAAATTTACCAACAAATCTCAGGGTTACCAATGGGCTCACCTCTGGCTCCAATACTATCTAACATCGTCATGATCGATCTTGAAACAAATTGTCTGGAAAAATTAAAATTTTCGTTACCACTATATAAAAGATATGTTGATGATATTATTATTGCTCTACTAACAGACAAAATTGAATCCACCAAAAAGATGTTTAACTCATATAACTCAAAATTACAATTTACATCAGAAAATGAAGCAGATAAGAAAATCCCGTTTCTTGATATACTTTTAATCCATAAACAAAATTCAATTATCACAAATTGGTATAGGAAATCAACCTGGCCAGGCAGATTCATAAATTTCTTTTCACACCACCCACTTTCCCAAAAAAAGCCATAATTTACATGCTAGTTGACAGAGCAATAAAATGATCTCATCCTTCATTTCATAAAGAAAACCTCAAACTTATTAGTAACACCATCACACAAAATTGCAATCCGATCTCTTTTACAGTAAAAATAATAAAACATCGGCTTTCCACAATCAACAATCAAAAAAAGAGTAACAACAATTTTGATTCTTCCAGACTAATAAATGTTCCTTACACAAAAAACATCCATCATCAACTAATTCGTCTGTTCCAACAATACAATATAACATTAGTCAAAAACAATAAACACAACATTTCATCGATTACTGGCTCCACCAAAGACAAAATAAATAACAACCAAAAATCCAACATAGTTTACAAAATCCATTGTAAGCATTGCAATGCCACATACATCGGCCAAACCAAAAGATACCTTGAAACCAGAGCAAAAAAACATAAAAATAGCCTAAAACATACTACCATAATACACACAGCCTTAGCACAACATGGAATAGAACAAAAACATGACTTTCAATTCGACAATGTAAAAAATTTAAACAATGAAAATTGGCTAAAAAAAGACTAATCCTAGAAATGATCCAAATTAAGGCACACTCCAACGCCAGAAATTTTAGAACTGGCATACAAAAACTAAGCTCGATCTATAACTCTATTATATATCTATTAAAATATTTTATTCGATCGTTCTCCCCCGATTCGCAAAATAAAGACTCTAATAAGCTTCACGAAATTAAGACACCACTCAGTTTCTCTCGAACTGTCCGTGATCACACAACTCAATATGTAACTGAGACATGTAAATTTCGAGTTTTTGTTTATTTTGGAAGAAAATTTAAAAAATCTTAAACTCAATAGGTAATCATCACACTCACTTGGTACTTTATTAAAATTTCTTTTAAATCAATCACGTACAATAAATTTTCACAAATAAAACACAAAACTTTCTTATCATTATTAATCCCTCACAGATGATGAAAATCGCTAAAAAACGATAAATTCTTCCATCTGTAGAGCATACTCCAGCAAAACAGTATTTACATCCATAAATACTATCTTTTGAAATAACCTTCTAAATATAAGCAAAAGCTAGAAACATCAACAACATCGAGGTTAGTCGTTTCTCATATTTCATTTCTTTATAACTCCATAGCGATGAGATGGTCCCGTTGGTAGCGTTCCTGACTTCGGTCTGCAGGGGCGCGGGAACGTCACCGCGCTCAGTACTTTTTTTGAAATTTATTATTACTATTAATTCTTATTTGATTAGTTATCATTATTATTTTAATTAGTTATCTTATAGTGTCGAAAAATGTATCGCGCTCTCCGACCGCTTATTTTATTAGATTGTACGTTAATTTAAATGTAATAGTAAAACTAAATTACAACTTATTTATCTTCTAAAAAATTGTTTACGCTTTACTCACACCCGTCCTTATGCCAAATAAATTGTAATTCACGAAAGTAAGCGGAAATATATTTATATTCTTATTATTATATTCATTCTCGTACTTTCATCAAGCGATAATGCATCATCCCCAAAAACAAGTCAATCATCTATCCGGCCGTGAATCGTAAGTGCCAGAAAGTGCGTTTTTAACACAAGCGATAAGATGATCCCGATGGTAGCGTTCCTAGCTTAGGGGCGTGGGATCGATCCCCGCGCTCAGTGCTTTTCTGTTTTTTTTTTAAATTATTATTTTCTTTTTGTATGGGGCGAATTGTTTATACTTGAAACACGCTCATTGAAAGAACATTATTCTGAAAATAGAAAAACTGCTCATGATGTTTTACGATCAAAATTTTTTTGTTCCGTCAATGGTGAGTGTTCACAAATAAACAATTCACCCCATTACAATGAAAATTACCTGTAACTGTAAAAACATACAAAAATGCCACTTTCTGGCACTTACGATTAGCGGCCGGATAGATGACTGACTTGTTTTTGGGGATAATGCTTTATCGGTTGATGAAAGTTTGATAATGAATATAATAATACGAATATAAATATATTTCCGCTTACTTTTATGAATTACAATTTATTTGGCATAGGGACGGGTGTGAGTAAAGCGTAAACAATTTTTTAAAAGATAAATAAGTTGTAATTTAGGTTTATTATTACATTTAAATGAACGTACAATCTAATAAAATAAGCGGTCGACGCGCGCGATAAATTTGTCGACACTATAAGATAACTAATTAAAATAATAATGATAACTAATAACAATAACTAATCAAATAAGAATTAATAGTAATAATAAATAAATACTGAGCGCGGGGAACGATCCCGCGCCCCTGCGGACCGAAGTCAGGAACGCTACGAAAGGGACCATCTCATCGCTTGTAGAATATGCGCACTTTCTGGTACGGACGATTCGCGGCCGGATGGATAAATGGCTTGTTTTTGGGGATAATGCTTTATCATTTGATGAAAGTATATGAGAATGAATATAATAATACGAATATAAATATATTTCCGCTCAATTTTATGAATTACAATTTATTTGGCATAGGGACGGGTGTGAGTAAAGCGCAAACAATTTTTTAGAAGATAAATAAGTTGAAATTTCGATTTATTATTACATTAAAATTATCGTAAAAACTAATAAAATAAGCGGTCGGAGTGCTCGATAAATTTTTCGACACTAAAAGATAACTAATTAAAATAATAATGATGACTAACAAAAATAATCAAATAAGAATTAATAGTAATAATAATTTTAAAAAAGCACTGAGCGCGGGGAACGTCCCGCGCCCCTGCGGACCGAAGCCAGGAACGCTACCAACGAGACCATCTCATCGCTTGTAGAATATGTGCACTTTCCCGTACTGGCGATTCGCGGCGGATTTTGTAAACTATGTTGGATTTTTGGTTGTTATTTATTTTGTCTTTGGTGGAGCCAGTAATCGATGAAATGTTGTGTTTATTGTTTGTGACTAACGTTATGTTGTATTGTTGGAAAAGACGAATTAGTTGATGATGGATGTTTTTTGTGTAAGGAACATTTATTAGTCTGGAATAATCAAAATTGTTGTTATTCTTTTTTTGATTGTTGATTGTGGAAAGCCGATGTTTTATTATTTTTTCTGTGAAAGAGATCGGATAGCAATTTTGTGTGATGGTGTTACTAATAAGTTTGAGGTTTTCTTTGTGAAATGAAGGATGAGATCATTTTATTGCTCTGTCATCTAGCATGTAAATTATGGCTTTTTGGGAAAGTGGGTGGTGTGAGAAGAAATTTATGAATCTGCCTGACCAGTTTGGTTTCCTATGCCAATTTGTGATAATTGAATTTTGTTTATGGATTAAAAGTATATTAAGAAACGGGATTTTTTTATCTACTTCATTTTCTGATGTAAATTGTAATTTTGAATTATATGAGTTAAAAATCTTTTTGGTGGATTCAATTTTGTCTGTTAGTAGAGCAATAACAATATCATCAACATATCGTTTATATAGTGGTAACGAAAATTTCAATTTTTCCAGACAATTTGTTTCAAGATCGATCATGACGATGTTAGATAGTATTGGAGCCAGAGGTGAGCCCATTGGTAACCCTGCGATTTGTTGGTAAATTTTATTTTGAAATGTAAAGAAAGTTGAGAACATGATGTATTCTATGGCTTTAATTATTTCGTTTAAAGGAAATGTTTTTGAAAATAGATTCGATCTTTTTTGAAGGCTTTGAATAACAAGTTGTAATGGGATGTTGGTATAGAGAGAAACAACCTCAAACGAGACCAATTTGTAGTTGAGTGGAATTGAGATGTTAGTAAGTGAATGTTTTTGGTGGAAACTATCTTTGACGTGTGAATTACTCGTATTGATTAATTTAGAAAGTTTAGATTTTATAAATTCAGCTAGTTTATGCTTTGGACTATTTATTGATGATACTATTGGACGAAGTGGATAATTATTTTTATGAAATTTTGGCAGCCAATAGAGACGAGATAGGTTGCAATTTTCAGCTTTTAAGTATTTGTATTTTGTTGAATCAATGATTTTTCGGGTTTTCCATCTGGAGAGAATATTGTTAATGCCTTTTTGTAGAGTGTTCATGGGATTTCTATTTGTTAATTTGTAAGTTGAGGAATCTGCGAGTAAATTATGAGTTTTTGTAATGTAATCTGATTTGTTAAGAATGACTGTTGAATTTCCTTTTCTCGTGTAACTAAAAGTTGAGGGTTGTTTTTTAAGAATAAGGACGTGTGTTTTATAATTTGATTAGTGTTCGAAAATGATGTTGGAATATTTATTTTGTTTAAGATTTTAGTGAATCTGGTTCTAATTTCGATTTGTCTAGGTTTATCGAGTAAAAAATTTAATTTGGACTCAAGTTCGGATATTGATTTGTGGATATGAGTTTTTGTGTTTGAGAGTTTGAGGTAGGGAAAATAAAACTTTTCACCTAGAGACAAGAATGTGGAAATGTGTAGCGGAATATCAATGTTGGACAGATTTATAAGCTATTCTTTCGTTTTATTTAATGTGATTGTCGAATTTATATTATTCAGAGGATCAGTGGAAAGATGATTATTTGTGTCCTGTTGTCTATTAGTAAGTGTTAAGGGGTTACCCCCACTTGCGATTTTGAAAAAATCGATTTTTTTATTCCATTTTTTTGAAGTATAAGTATCTGAGAATCAGTGTCCTGAAAATTTCAAGTCGATCCGAACAAAATTGACTGAGATATGAGCGTTGAAAGAGAAGAATCCGTTGGGTAAACGACCGGCTAGTCTGCCGACTGGCGCGCTCGACCCTCCCACCGGCCTTCAATGCATTGTTCGAAGAAAAGGGCCGTATACCTGGCATTCACAACGTTCATATAATAAACTGGAATTTATAAAAACGTATTTTCGTTGTCTGATATAGTCTAAACTCGTCAGTGTAGCTCGAAAGTTCGACTATATAAGACGTGTATTCCGCCGTTCATAATATTATAAGCGCAGTTTTTATTCATTTTACATTCAAAAATGGATCGAAAAAAAGGTTCGCGACAAACAAGAAGCAGTGATAATTTACGGAAATGTCGACCAAAAAAAAAGGAAGGGTGTTTTTAACTCCAACCTCGCCGAAACGGAAACTGAAAGTTTCAGCACGTCTGCGAAGAAACTGAAAAATAATATTGATATGACTGTGAATCAAAGTCCTAATATTGAATATCGGATTTTGAACTTTTGGGTTGTGTTTGCTGCTATTTCAAATTTAGTGAAGTGCAAAACGTGTAATGGAAATATTACATTTGAAACGGCAAGTGCAAGAGGACTAGGCTTCATAATCGTTGTGAAATGTGACTCATGCGCAGATAATTTGATACCATCTTCTCCTTTTTTGGAACATTCGTATGAAATAAATCGTCGATTTATATTCACCATGCGAGTTCTCGGCATAGGATTGGCTGGAGCACAAAAATTTTGCGGACTTATGGACATGCCAATGTTTCTTACCCGGACTACATATTCAATAATTTTGAAAAGTATTTATGAGTCTGTGAAAACATGTGCAGATGTAATATTAAAAAAAAGCCGTACGAGAAGAAATTGAAGATACACCTAATGCAGAAGGCGATGAGACTCCTCAATTAACAGTTTCCGGAGATGGATCCTGGAGGAAGCGAGGATATACGTCGTTGTTCGGAGTCACATCAGTCATAGGCTACTACAGTGGAAAAGTTCTTGATCTTGTGGTAAAAAGTGCGTTTTGTAAAATGTGTGAATCGTGGAAACATAAGCTAAATGATGCGGAATACGAAGAATGGTGCGACACACACGAAGATAACTGCAGTGCAAATCACGAAGGCTCCTCGGGAAAAATGGAGGTGGACTCCATTATCGAAATCTTCAAGCGTTCAATAGAAAAATATAATGTCCTGTACCGTTACTATATTGGAGACGGAGATTCGAAAACGTACACTGGGCTAGTAAATTCTCATCCTTATGACGACGTAGAAGTTATAAAAAAAGAATACATCGGTCACGTCCAAAAGCGTATGGGATCCCGCCTTCGTAATTTAGTAAAAAAAAACAAAAAGCTTGGTGGTAAAGTACAGCTGACAGGAAAATTTATTGACAAGCTCACTGTGTACTATGGACTTGCTATTCGACGCCATTCTGCTTCTGTTCACGACATGCATGAGGCAATATGGGCGACCTTCGATCATTACAGTTCAACCGATGCAAATCCACACCATGAGAGATGTCCAACCGGTGAAGAATCGTGGTGTTCGTACCAACGAGCTCAGGCGAGAAACGAGGCTTTCCAACACGATTACAAACCACTTCCATCAAATGTATTGGATGCCATCAGACCTATATACAACGATCTGAGTAAGGAAACTTTACTTGAAAGATGCGTCGGTGGCTTCAATCAAAATAACAAGGAAAGCTTTAACCAACTTATTTGGAAAATCAGCTCAAAAATCGTCTTGAGTGGAGCAATCGTTGTAAATTTAGCAGCTTATATTGCCGTTGGACTATTCAACGAAGGTTCAAAATCATTATTACTTTATTTGAACTCCATCGGAGTGAGCTGTGGATACAACGCGCACGAATACGCTGATAAAATGGACGAAGCACGGATTGCACTGGCAGAGAGACGTGCGGCCGAGAGCACTCGTGAAGGAAGAATGTTACGAAGGCAACACCAAATTTCCGTTTTGCAAACGGCATCGTCGGCGGAAGAACTTCTGTATGGGCCCGGAATAGATGACTCTATGTAAGTTTACAAAAAAAAATATTTTCTTCGTGTAAACTGAAATTGAAACTTTAAACGCGTTTTTCTCAAAATGGCATTTCTGAAGTCGGTGACCAAGATTACTCGAACACTAATGAACCGATTTTCTTGAAATTTTGCAGGCTTATTTAATACATAAAAATGTAGTCTTTGATCGTTCGATTTTTTTTTCGAAAAAGATTGCCGTTTTATAGCCAAAAAACGGCCGTTTTTTTCGTTAAAATCGAACCATTAACTTTGAGTGTCCGCCATTTTGTGAAAAATAAATATTTTTTAAAATCCTTCGATTAAAGACTAGTTTATACTTATATTTGACTAAATCCATCCGCATTTTTTTTTCAGATGATCCACTTCGCCGCAATGTTGGTCACCGCAAACCGTGTATATAAAAACATTATTTCATTGACGGCCATTTGCCACTAAACAATGTAATATTTTTCAATAAAAAAATTACTGAAAGTTCTTCAATATGTGTTCTTTAAGATGGTATATTGATCGATTAAAAAGTTTTATAGTTTTCTTTTAAAAAATTCATGAAAATGGCCTTTTTTGCGCTACAAGTGGGGGTAACGCCTTAAGTATAAGATGTTGTGATTTTGTGTTGTTTGATTTATGTTTTGATAATTTAGGTGATGTATATTGTTTTGGTTCAGATGTGTTTCTGATGATATTGTTCTTAAAAATTCGTCATGATTGAAAATGTGAAGATGTATGTTCTTGGTTCGTTGAAATCCAATGTTTTGAAATTTTTTGGTTTTTTTCATATGAGAATTTTTGATATGAGAGTTTTCATATGAGAGCTAGAAGAATTAATATAATAATACGAATATAAATATATTTCCGCTTACATTTATGAATTATAATTTATTTGGCATAAGGACGGGTGTGAGTAAAGCGTAAACAATATTTTAGAAGATAAATAAGTTGTAATTTAGATTTATTATTATATTTAAATTAACGTATTAACTGAAAAAATAAGCGATGAGAGTGTGCGATACATTTTTTTGTATAAATTAATAATGCAAAGAATCAAGAGCTAAATAAGCATTGAAATGATCTAAAAGCCTCGCTCGTGCCGTCGGGTGACGTCACGCGCGAGTTGTGCTCTGATTGCTTTTTCCTTCGAATCCTTCGTTTCGGCTTGGCCGCACATGAACGTGCTCAGCGTCCATGGATTGGTGTAGCTACCGAAGGCGCGGTCGGGAAACCTCGGTGGCGCTCGGCTCTTCCCGAAGACGTCCGTGCGTCGCTCGCTCACGGTCACGCGCTACTATGATTGTGCGATGGGCGCGCAAGAGACTAGAGAGGGGGTAACTTTTGCGCGCGATCTGGCTGCACTGCTTCCGTCCATTGACGCTATTTCACTTTGCGATGTTAGAGCGTCAGGCATTCTTTATCTTTTACATTTCGTCGTCTCATCCTCAGGCTTGGTGAGTGGGATAAGTAATATAATATAACCAGTTATATATTTGTAAGTTGAGAATAGATTCGGGTGCGTTATTGTTTCAATCGAAAGCGCGCCATGAGGTGTTTCATGCGTAGACGCCAACCTTTGAGAAGACGCTCCAAAGTTGATTCTTAATTGCAGTCCATAAAATATGCAACGATTTTAGCAGCACACAAGTACAAATCGAATGGTTGTAACTGGAATGGCTTTATAATGTCTGTAATATCGAATCCATGGATTAAGAGTTGGATTGTTTGAGGGACGTGTTGTTAGGTTTCACTCACAACTTATCGATAATTTGTTAGATAATATTGAGCACTGAAATGGATAAAAATGTACATTTTTAATCAACCGGAAGTTATGACCAACTGTTGATATTCTGCATAATTTATGAGAATGAAAGGTTAAAAATTTCTATACCGTCAGTATTTGTGCCATATGCAGATTACAACGGAAAACATACCTTTGTCTGTTATTGTTTCAGATCCATCATGGTGCGCGGTGGTAGAGGTGGAATAGTAAGAGGAGCCAGAGGTGGTATGGGCAGAGGAATGGGCTTTCCGAGAAAACAATTTCTTCCTCGTCATCCCTTTGATTATACGTTGTGCGAAGCTGCCTTTCCACCTGTGAAGCCAGTTTCCGACGAACCTGACTTTACCATGGCACTTATGAAAAAGAATACCGACATGTGTCCAACACCAAAAGAGCAATCCTCTATACTTGATCTTGTTGTCAAACTACAAGCGGTACTTGATAATCTCATTGTAGCACCTGGATCTTTCGAATCCTGTGTAAGTTTATTCACACCTAGTCATTCCCTATAAAGACACTGTATTTCTCATTGTAGGCTCTCTAACTTTGCCTCCTACATTTAAGACGGAATGACACCTCATCGCGTCCGGCACGGTAGAACAATTATAGATACCCAAAAATCTCTAAAACGGCTCTTCAGATCCCGTCGAAACTTTGCCGAACGATGTCAAATAGATAAACGAACAGCTGTTTGCTCCGCAAATTTTCTGAATTTGAGGGGCAGACAGCTGTTCGTCTATCTATTTGACGTTGTTTGGCAAAGTTTCGACGGGATCTGAAGAGCCGTTTCAAAGATTTTTGGGTATCTATAATTGTTCTACCATACCGACTGTGATGAGGTGTCATTCCGTCTTAATTCTAATTGTATCTAATTTTGTTTCGGAATCTTTATTCATTTGCATTATTATAGTATGATCTGGCTTATGATTGACACTTTTCAGTTCATTATTAATGATTGATATCTACGCCGATCTTAATGCTTATCTTACTAATATGGACTGCAATACACTTGTATTAAGGTTTATTGAAATAAGTCCTATTTTTCAAATGTTTTTACATATCGTTAAAATTGCTCTAAATAAGGTACATTATTCAACTTCAGAAATTGCATGTTTCAGAGTTGTATATAGATAAAGGAATGTACTTTCGCTCTGTGAAGTTTCTCAGTTATATACTATTTTAACATTAATGTTACTAATCATAACTGCAGAGTGTATTTTTTCAATGATGCATTTAATATTGTCTAAACATTTCGACTTTCACCTTTATAGGCATTGAGAGAATATATATAGTATTGGGATTACAAATAAGTCTCCGCTGTTTGATGAAAGATGCCCCCACCAGGAGATTATGGTTGAAATCAGATGTAAAACGTCATATAGTAAGGATGGACATCTGGCACGATCATAACCTTGCAATATTACCGATTTTTTTTCAGCATCACGTAATTTTTTCGTGCGAAAATGTCGATTTTTTAGCCGAATAAGCGTCATTTGCCGCAACTCGTGCGTTTGGCACGAACCTCCTTCCGATAATGCTTCCAATTCAGCGTCTTTGTACACTTCGTTCCCACGCACACATACACACAAACACATATATGCAGATTGATATCTGATGTCCATATGTATAGATTAGCTTTGCGAGCAATACATCGGGTATTATTTGCCATAAGATCTTAACCCTGCCGTGAGATCTTAACCGACTGTGGTCGGAAAACCCGAACAAAACTCGTAAAGGTAAAAAAAAAAGTAAATCGTAAAAGTTCTTAACTTTGACGATTGGGTCAATGCATAAACAGATTTGTCGACTAATTGGCTATCGATTTTTAAAAAAGCCATTGAAATATGACTTTTTTACTCTGAGTTATGATTGAAAATCTGAGTGGGGTCCCACAAACCCAAGTGTGGCAAGTATGTCCTGAAAAAATTAGTGCCACATGCTAGGGTTGAGAGATCTCATTTTTCTCAAGGGTTAGGAGAAAAAAAATAAAAACGCTTATGCTGATTTTATCACAATATTTCAATAAAGCACCGATAACAATAATTAGTTGCTATATGCAGAGAGAGCCTAGGGCTCTGATGTAAAAGTGTCCCTTGCAAGTATCAAGTCCAGATTGTCACCATGGATTGATATTTATGTGCCTAATCTCGATCTTAAAACTGCTTTTCTGCAGAGGTTTTTGCAGGGAGAGGAAGCAAAATGAAAAGTGGCTTTGCGCAAAAACGATTCTAATTTTTCAAAATATATGTTACGAACATCGATGATACTATTTTGACAGCTTGTTCCAATTCGCACAAAAAAAATTGTTGAACAGTCGGCGTAATTTTTTTATGTCAAGTTTACACTTCAAAGTTACAACTCTAATCTTTTTCTTTAACAACTTTGAGATGTCTTCTGAAAACATATAATTTTTTCAAATTGTTCTTAGAAGCTAGTTATAGGAAAGAATTATGAGAATCATGCGTGCAGCTTTGCACTGGGTTCTTACGGAACACGAGTTCCAGGTGCGTACTTTACATACTTTAGTATGTTTTATATGCTGGGTTCTCGAATTATTTCGCGGTAAAGATAGTGAAAATCTTGGATTCATTTTCACGTGTATATGACATGTACATGTTCTATGCACCTTTATGGAATGTTGAGTTGTAGTGAAATTACGATTTCTGTAACAATGTACGATAAAATAATTAAAAATTCGTGTCAAGGAAAACAGTTAAAAATGCGTGTTGACCTTTATGTATCTACAATAATGAAATATGTATTAACATAAACAGTCTGCCGTTATCGGGAAAAGTAATTTCTCATAGTTCCTGTTAGAAGATTGTAGTACAGTTTTTAATTCCTTATTGGCTTATTTGTGTATTTATAGTGTGAGTCCTTCGCCTCTCACAAAATAAAGTGGTTATTGGCTGGTGAGCTCTATTTTCATAAAACTGGACGCTCTATTTGCAAGTCTCACTATCTCTGAGAAAGCAGGTTAATTTGTATGTGTCAGTCGCCTCCCCTCTCACGAAACGAGGGACTTTTTTTTATTCAACATTTTGTACAGAAAATGTCATTGAAAACTGTTAATCACCGCAAAGGTTAAGAAACATCATTAGTTTCATCGGCATTAGATAAATTTTATTTTTCAAAACGTAAAAAGCTCACTTCAAAAAGAGTTATTTCTATGAGGAAACGAAAACTTACTGGAGAATATCAAATGAATGGAAAAGAGCAGCTTTATGACTGTTGGATACAATGTTTGTTCGATGATACAAATAATTTTGAGCAAGGACCTTTGCCTTGCATATGATTTCTGTGATTATTTACGAGTGACCAGTTGTTGTCGAGTAAGCTGCAACTTGCGTTTGTTCAAATGATGTTCTCCGCTTTTCTTTGACTTCCATGTGTAAAATGTCGTATGTTCTTCGTCTTCACAAAGTTTGATCATTGTTTGTTTGGGCCCTGGTTGGATTTTGATAGCGACAAAATGATCGGTTTTGATAAGAATAGCCACAGGTACAGAATTAGACATTTCAAAGGGAAGAAAACTTTTTTTATCTACAATTCAATTGCTAAACAGTTTTTTCAAGTTTTTTAACAAAACGGAATCAGTGGATGAGACTTAGTAATTATCATATTCCCATTATTTTATCATTCAGCAACTGGAAGAAGTGAGAAAAGTTGGCAGCTTTAAAAAAGGAACGATGATTAAAGGTCACAACATCGCAGATATTGTCGTCATGTTAAAAACTCTACCGACGAAAACGGCTGTCGAGGCACTGGGTACAAAAGTTCACGCCGATCTTAAAACGGCTAATCCAAAGGAAATTTTCAAGTTGGTTCAAACGGAACGCGGTTTTGACATATCGAGCAACGAGGCAACAGTAAGAGTTCTTATTACCACGTTGCACCAGAATCTTCGAAAATTGGAATCTGACCAACACCTCGACGTCAAGATTTGTCAAGGTACTGTAAAGAATTAATAGAGAAGCAAAAGGTGTTAATTACAGACGCATTATAATAACTGCAGTACCTATTCAAAATAACTTTACCTTTATACAGTTTCTTCTACCAGGTAGTTTTTGTAAATTTAAATGAAAACAAATTCTGAATGTCTGCAATAATTGGGGGCTCTCACCGTGTACAATTCGATTTGTTTCTTTACTGTAACTATTTTGTTACTTTATATTTGCGTTCTCCGGTATTATATTTTACGTTTATATTATCAGGTTTCCCTATAAAAATTACATTGCCGCGATTTGAGTAATTAAACTACGCAGCTTTTGATCATGCTTTCGATCGATTCTCGCACAACGCCACATAAATTGTCCTACTAACTACATTCTGTTACAAAGTGCCATGAAAATCATGTTTCCGTTTGAAACCGGACTATTCGTTTTTCGAGGCTTCCTGCCTACACGACACCAAACCTTGCTTAACGGAGACTTTGTCCTTGGAGTGCCATATTTCAGGTGTTTACATTTTATTTTTTTTAAAGGAAACGAGTAAAGCTTTTTGAGTTCGGTTTTTTCCTTGCTTTTATTCATGATGTACAGAACGTTAAAATTTTTTTTTTTTTTTTGAAGAAAAAAACCAAAATGGCGGCCGTTGCAGCTCCGCGAAAACAGGTCCTCAAATCGCGGGAGGTAAACGGCTCACGTCACTGCCCCCTCTTTGTTGATCTGGAACACAAATTCGAAGCATATTATCAATCTGTGACCCTTTGGTCATGGAATGACGGATGGGTTTTTCGTTTAGTACAAATTTCGGAAAATGGCGGCAATTAAAAAAAATCGAATTTTCGCGTTTTTTTCGCATAAAAAGATAAATAATAAATGCAAAAATGTATCTATCGAAAAAACGATCCGTCATTCCGTGAAGACATATTTTCTGATGCTCTCCAAATTTCAGGTCGATATGTTAATTACAGCGGTCAGGAGAATGTCAGCCATTTTTAAAAACGTGTTTTCGAGAAAAACGCGTTTAAAGTTTTGTAATGTGTTTAGACAAATGCGTTTGTAATTACCGCTAATCGGCAATGCCTGGTCCATAGAGGCATCCCTCCTCTTCTTCTAGCTGCTCATGTTGAGCCGCTAACATCTTTTTGAAAATTTCAAGGACAAAGGCTCCCTTAACAACATTCTATTTCAGCAGACAAATTAAGTTTGGTCGCTCAGAGTTTTGGTTTAGTTACGTCATCAATGAATCATATTTTAGAAGGATTTTCATTAAATATGTTTGTTCCGCTCCTGGCTAGAATCCAAGTACGGAAATTTGTAGAAAAGCACATAAAACATTGTAATGAAGTTCGTGTCGTTCCGATCCAATGAAATGGAAATATATTTTTTCGAACATTTGGGTAAATGGAAAAGATTTTGGAAATATATGATTTTGAACAATACGCAATAAAAAAAACTACTCGTTACATTTCACTGCATCAAACTTGCCCATCATCCCGAAAAAGTGTTAACTTACTCCACCGTTCACGTTAATTAACGTTTTGCTATTGTCACCGTCTTGACTAAATTTTGTCACAATTCGTTTCAACATTTAAATTTTCTTCCATTTAGAAAAACAAATCATTTCAATAACCTGAATTTGTATAAGATATTTTGATGTATATTATCGGATATATGAAGAGAAAGAAATATATTTTCCTGTATGGCCACAGCATTTTATGAATTTTTACATAAATAATCAGACAATCGCTCGTCCTAAGAGTAAACGTATGCCTCTCAACCTGATAGGATACAACGTGGAAAATAATGGGGAGGATTAATTTTACAATTTATACGGTGCTTGCCCTAACATATATAAGTATGCCAATAGACTTTTAGGTCAATTTATTGCAGTATCTGAATACTTGGCCATTGCGATTTAAAAAAAAATAACAACCAATCGGAACTACATTTGCCGCACAGAATTTTGATAATTTTGTGATAATTGAGGCTAATGAATTGATTTTTGTGGTATGATCTTTTTGGAATCAACGTCAATTGAATTCTGCGGTTACATCTTCGAAAGTTGTTATTAATTTGCTTAAAAACTCAGGTCACTTGGCTGCGATCCGACACTCTCGCTGGTTCGAAGAAAACGCTCATCATTCGTGCATCAAAATCCTTATTCGTTTGCTACGCGATTTGCGAAGTAGATTCGAAGGATTTGAACCTATGTCACCATGGATGTTGGATCTGTTGGCTCACAACGCTATAATGAATAATCCAGGGAGACAAGCTCTACCGATCAATCAAGCATATAGGAGAGTGCTCCAGTTATTAGCATCGGGCCTATTTCTACCGGGATCGGCAGGTCAGTATTTATCAGTATTCCTAACTAAAAGTGACTTGCCGCCAAAGATATCAATCGCCCGTTTAAAAATGTTGAAAATTTAACGTGAAGTCGATTGTTTTTTTAATCACAGCAAGATTGCGATAGTATTTTTAACGACAGTTTTGTTATTGAAGCGCGGCGCAAAGCTTTTCAACGCCCTCCTTTGCACCTCAATACACGTTGAGCCGATGCGAGAATATCATTAGCGTTTTCGTTAAAATCTGAGAGAATATAAATCTCGTAGACTGCAAACTGCAGATTTCCAGCCAGCTGGAAGAAACTACGGTAGTACGCATGTATCTGTGTCAATGCGGCTACTATATTTTTGCTTTGTACACATCCGTCTTTAATAGCAATGTACCTGAAAATTGGTAATTGATTTATTGGGGTCGATGGTTTATTCTATATTTTGGGGAAAGCTCAAAATTTCGAATACTAAATTTGACGACCGGCTCCTGCAAAGTTGTAAGGAGTTGAACAAAATCGTATGCTTTTTCAATTTGACCGAAAATTTCGGAATTTTAGAAAGAATAAAAAAGTGTTTGTGACACCGGTGTGCTGGTCTAGTGGTTAGCTTGCTTGCCTCTGAACCAGTACATTGGGAGGCCGCGGGTTCGAATCGCAGTCTCATAGTCTCGGAGAAAAATAAATACGGCCGTCACGTAGCTCCAGTTCTACACGGCTGTCACGCACACGGACCGGTACGTGTGTGTGTGTGTGTGTGTCGTGTGTGTATGACTATAGCCTGTGATTTATTTCTCTACGAAACGCGACTAGCTCCGAAACTGGGATCGGCTGTACTAGTACAGGTTTTCCGCCGTTTCCCTATACCCATGGAAAAAATGTCATGGTGAATGCGATACAGAGGGGGAAGTCGGCTGCGGCCGCTAGGTGGGGATGTGAAGTGGAATATGGTGGGGAATGTAATAAGGGGACTCTGTACAAATCGAAGCTACAAAAAAAAAAAAAAGAAAAAAAATGTTTGTACCTACTCATTATCGCGTTTATTATTAAAAGTACACAATAAGAACTCATTTAATGAATATGAACAAACGTAAAGAGCAAAGACATTGTAAGAAATAGACCGACAACACATACTTTAAAGTACGGGGTCTGCGTCGACCAATTTTTACGAGGGGGGGCAGGCGCGCCCGATATAGCGCTACCAATCAAATTGCTCATCGTCACACGCACACCACGAGACGGCTTCTCGGCTGTGTTCGGAAGTCTACGGTTAGTGTCGTGACGGCGCAGCGATGACGACAGACCTATCGATATAATTCGTTACCAATAACGTTAAAATAATTCTATTCGTCATAATTAAATCAATTTCGATCGTATATCTTACGGTCAGAGTATAAGTTGACAATTATTACATTGACTGTAACATATACACCTAAGGAAGTATGGGAATGTAAAATAAAACTGTTAAATCAAATACATTTATTTAAAATAATAGTGTATATTGGCAATATTTATAACTTTGCATCATAACCTACGTAATTAATCTTCGTCGGATTACACAGTATTCATCAGTTCCTGAACCTCTGTCTGACAAGAAAACAATTTTTTTTAAACAAACCACGAAAGCATTCCGAATTAGTCACCTCTAAATAAAGTAATTTTATTCAGTTTTTGGCGTTGGGACAACGTAAACGAAAAGGATTTAGTCAAGTATGTTAATCGCG
Organism: Ophion obscuratus; assembly: GCA_964007375.1. Lineage (NCBI taxonomy): Eukaryota > Metazoa > Arthropoda > Insecta > Hymenoptera > Ichneumonidae > Ophion > Ophion obscuratus. The sequence continues at coordinate 45,634,693 of OZ023321.1, read as the reverse complement.
TGTTGATGTATATTTGCGCTATAGCTTTGGAGAGATCGATTATATGATTATTTAAGGCGTTACCCCCACTTGTAGCGCAAAAAAAGGTCTTTTTCGTGAATTTTTTAAAAGGAAACTACAAAACTTTTTTAACCGATCAATATACCATCTTAAAGAACACATCTTGAAGAATTTTCAGTAATTTTTTTATTGAAAAACATTACATTGTTTAGTGGCAAATTGCCGTCAATGAAATAATGTTTTTATATACACGGTTTGCAGTGACCAACATTGCGGCGAAGTGGATCATCTGAAGAAAAAAATGCGGATGGATTTAGTCAAATATAAGTATAAACTAGTCTTTAATCGAAGGATTTTAAAAAATATTGATTTTTCACAAAATGGCGGACAGTCAAAGTTAATGGTTCGATTTTAACGAAAAAAATCGAACGATTAAAGACTACATTTTTATGTATTAAATAAGCCTGCAAAATTTCAAGAAGATCGGTTCATTAGTGTTCGAGTAATCTTGGTCACCGACTTCAGAAATGCCATTTTGAGAAAAACGCGTTTAAGGTAGTACCTCCACAGGAGAGTTGATTTAAGAAATGGTTGAAATTTGACATATATGTTATTTAATACATTATCCAAACATCTGTGCAATTTGAATAAGTTTGACCACCCCAAACCGGAGATATTTACACTTAAAGTTGGCTTGGTTTACACGTAACAAATGCATTATGATGGGCAAACAGAGCATCATTAATTCTACCGCCAAAACTAAAATTAAGAAATTGATAAAAAACGAGGATAAGCTAGAGTAAGATATCACGAATAATGTGAAAAAAAATGAGAATCATTCACCATCTAGTTTCCATGAGAAGCCCTCACAATTTTGGTGCAAAGCCTGGCAAAGCTTGGCAAAGCCTGGAAAAAAAACAATTGGGGCAAAGCCTGGACAGTCCCGGCAAAAAGTTCACTGGCAATAGTAGATCAAAAACACAATATAAAATATATTTTACGGCAATAAATGATATCCATCGTATCATCTACTAGTACCGAGTCAATATTGCGTAGTTTTTAATTTTATTTATTACTAATTAAACCAATTATCAATCTTTTAAACATGAACATGGTACGTAAACTTTTGGTTGAGATTTTCGCAGAGGAACTACCTTAAAGTTTCAATTTCCGGTCGTTTACACAACGGATTCTTCTCTTTCAACGCTCATATCTCAGTCAATTTTGTTCGGATCGACTTGAAATTTTCAGGACATATTCTCAGATACTTATGATTCAAAAAAATGCAATAATAAAAATCGATTTTTTCAAAATCGCAAGTGGGGGTAACCCCTTAATGGATCTGTGTCATATTGGTGAAAATCTATTTCTGGAAAAATAGTTTTACCAATTAGGGTTTTCATTACTTTAGCTATTAAGTACGGGGTAGTAAACTTTGGCTTTATGCGTTTTCCTCCACTTTCAGCAATAGCTTTCTTTATGACAGTTTCAGATAATTCACAAATTCTAAGGACATCACTCGAAGGGTTATTCAGTCTACCATTTATATTTCTCTTACTAATAAAATTGTGCTCTGGAACCAATGAAATTAGTGCACCGACGCATGTATCGCATTTCAACAATTTTATTAGACGATGTACGATGAAACCTGCATTGTATTTTACAACATTTTTGCTGAATTCTGAAAACTCAGTGTCGTCTTCGCATACATTATTTACGGATTCGTCATTATCGTCGATATCATACGTCGCGATGTAGTGAAGTTTATTTTATTGACAGACGAAGAGCAATTTAAGATAGAAATAGTTTCAATCGGCACACAATTTCCAGCACCACTATCAATCAATTGTGTATGAACTAGTATTCTTTTATAGATCGATCGGAATAAACGTGCAGTAGGATTATTCATTGCACCACCATGAGACCTAAAATTACAAAATAATAATTCGATGTGGTCTTGGCTAATTTTGTGAAATGAGATATAATCTAGACCATTATTTTTAACACCAATCAAACGATTGAGCATAGCTTTGGCACTTTCTATCGCAATACAAAATCCTAAGGGTCCCGTTTTGCGAGGCGACTTCACAACTGGTACTGTAACTTTACCGTTATTTTTTGTTTGCATTACGACCATTAGTTGTTTTAAGTATACATTTTTTCTATCCAATATATCGATGACTTTGCTTTTATTTTCTTTGAACACAGCTCCTTTTAATCCCTTTCCCCTAACTCTTGAGTCCAGTATGCCAAAGAGGTCATTAATTACATTAACAAAGTTAATTGTTCCTTCGGCATCTGAAAAAATGGGTCACTTTAAATCATTACAGCAATATGAAAGTGCCAAAGCTACACTGCGACTAAATAGTTCTGTAGCCAACTTAACACGCATTATTTTATTTTTTAAATAAACGTGCTCTTTTGTCAATTTATTAGCGAGGTGGAATCCTTCTTTCTCTTGTGTAAAATGTAGTTGTTCAATAAGATTCCAAGATATAAGACTACCGTCTGCGTCTTTAAATTCTCGGTAGGCCTCAAAAGCATTTCCTACCAATTTAATGAGATGACATGGGTCCAAAAATATAGCTACAGTATGACTATCATATGTAAAACTAGTTCTCAAATTATCAGGTTCGAATGAGCAGCCAAGTATTTCGCACATGGCAATATTGGATTTATGGCCATCAAATGTTAAGGATACGACTTCTACTCCCGTTTCTTTCAACAAATGCAGAGCAGTTTTTACTAGAATACCTTTTTGTTCACCTGACACCCCATTAGTTAAAAAATATCCTATTGGAACCTTCCAGGACTCGATGAGCGCAACAACCATAAAAACTAATGCTTCCTTCGCGGGATCTACACAGTCATTATCGATAGCTGCTCCCATATTTACATATCCATAATGCCTGCTTTCATTGGGTACATATTCTATTTTCTTACGAATGTTCATTTCATCAAAGATAATACCGCAATACATTTTTTTTTCGGCTCACGCTGTTCTTTCTTTGATTGCTGTTAGTGCTTCTTGAGTAAAGCCGAGAAAAGCGTCTATCGACTTATACCAGTTTCTAATCGTGGCGATGGCGGGTAAACAAGTGTTAAACTCTTTTCGAACAAAACTATATGCCTTTGGGGAGTAATAATGAAGGGTCATTGCAAAAGCCTTCAGACTGGGGCTGAATGTCGCTGTAATTTTTTAATTAGCTTTTGACTGATTAATCTCTCTCTTAGCAATCTCGGCTGACGTGACACTAATATTTCGTAAAACATAATTTTCGTCTTCTTTTATAAATGATTTTTCTGATAAAGATTTCAAAATGTTTTCCAAATTTGCAATTTTTTAAATTTGCTTCCTCTTATGGTACTGAAGACGTTAAATTTTTTTTCATATTTTCGACCTTTTTAAATTCTAGCCGGCGGATTTGTCGTTTTAATTTGATTTTTCTTGGTGTATCAAGCTTTTGAATGATATTTGGCATAGTTTCTTCGGTACTTTCATTTATCATATTGGGATAATCCGTTTTCGGCTCATCTCCTTCTTCGGTTACATTATTTTTCAGAGACTTTGTAGATAAGTTTTCATTTGCATCCACCTAAAAATTAAAGACTAAGCAAGATGCCATTCACAAGTAATAAACATTTTATAGTATTTTTTCATGCTGTTTATACACTTACATAAAATGGCAGATGTAGTGTCGGGACAGCGGACTTGTCTAAATAAGTGCGTATTCCATTTTTACTTTCTATAAATAAACAATGTGCAAAATGTTTGGAGCATATTGTCGAATACGTAGTTGGAATCCACTCTGCTGGTCTTCCTGTCGCCTTAACCCAGATTTGCTTAATGGAAGGATGTTTCGGAAATCTAAAATGAAAAGTGTACAAAAAGTACCAAATTAATTATTGTAAGTGCACATGACAAGTTATTTAACATTAAAAACATGAGCATGCTGAGTCTGCAGTTCTGAAATTACAGATACGCTAGGACGTGGCAACATTTGCAGCGGACCACAGCATTTAACAGAATAATACCCAATGACGTACATTTTTATGTCAAGTACAGTAAAGTAAATAAACTTAAATAAAACTTACCGGTGATGCTGTGCGACTTACTTTGTAATGTTGCTCAGTTTTTACACCACAGCACGAAGCAATTTGGCATTTTGAATACTTCTTTACGCACAAGCGAATACTTCGTCGGCCAAATGCACACTGAACGGGCATTCGTCGCCGGTATAACAGTAGAGGTCATCTGACCACTGTGTGGTTCGAGGGGCAAGCCTAGCGGTCGAGCGCGTGTGTCGGTCTATATCTTATAATGTCTTTGGTAAAGAGTATAAGAAAGGGAAACAGAATACTTCACAGTAAATGAAGAAACGAGAAGTGAACAATATTTTGTCTTTGGGCGGTACTAATAGATTGTTACTTGAGCCGGCTTCGTTCAATGTTTGATATTTTATTAATGAGGTTTCAAACATAACGCGACAAAATTATCTGTACAGTCTTTCTGTGGAGTTTGCTTGCAGTCAACTTAGCGACAACTTACAAGGAACATCACTAACGTGTCCGCCTCCCATTTTGTCGAAACTCATATATGCGATAAAGCATTGAAAACTGTTAGACACGTATTTTTTTTTATCTGCGCAAAAACGTTTTTAAGGGGAGAAACGACTCCTCAAAGAGAAGCGTGTCACCCCTTGATTTCATTTTTTTTTTTCAATTCGATAGTGGATCTTTCATCGCTTTACATTAGAAGATTTTTGGTTTTTGTTTCATTTAGACCGGTGGTCTGCTCGTGGGTGAAACTGCAAAACCGCCCCTCTACATGCCTTTCTTTAAGGGGTTGTTTCCTACATTAAAACCGTTTTCCCGCAGATAAAACAAAATACGTGTCTAAGAGTTTTCAATGCTTTTTTTTTATCGCATATATGAGTTTCGACAAAATCGACGGCGGAAACTTAAGTGACGTTCCTTGTCAGTTGTACCTATGTTTTGAATCACCCAAGTAGGTTAACTGAAATAATTTCGATAAAAAATTCAAATCAAATGCTAAAACTATTTTCATACTTCCTACATAACTATTTGCAGATTGATTATTCAACCGTCATCCCCTCGTCGCGTAGTTAAGTGCCATGTTGAGTCCACCATTTTAAATATTCCAATTTTACCATTACCTTTGTAATCAACGACCCAAAAGCTCTTCGCATTACAAATTTCATAAGAATTAAGGAACATTTTTCCCTTCAATCTGTGATACTTTTAATTTCTGCAATTGCTTGAAACCCGAGTTAACATTCTATGACTATGAAGATCAGAAATCGAAATATTTATAAAATCTCCGAACGCTTACATTTTAGCAGGTAATCGTGATGCTCTATACATATACTAACGACGAGATCCTATTGCATCGCATTTCGAGAGGTGTGCTAAGCAAGAAATTACAAATGATGTGTTTGACATTGCATACAGTACTGAGAGTATTTTTTTTATTTTCAATCTGACACATGATCCCTTCCATAAATGCGGCTTGAATTAACCGAAGAACGAAAACGCGCGACGGGTCCCTCTCCGACGTTAGTAAAATTCAACATGTTTGTAAAGCGGGTGAAAATAATATTTTTTTTTACATCGGTGGAACCCCATGGATATATGAAGATATTTCAAATGTCAACAATGTTTCGTTTTTCGAGTACTATATATTTGTGATGATAACGGTGCAGATAACAACAAAACTTGACTGTTTACTGCGAAAATGTGATTTTTGAAAATGCGTACCTACATATTTTTCTATCTGATTGGGATTCAAATTTGTACACGTGGATAAGATGGCAAAGTAGCGGATACGTGTTTTTTTGTTTTTATTCGATATCTTGCAATAGGGGATGAGACAAACGTTTGATTATTTGGCCAATATCGAGTTTTATAGAGATAAGAGTTTTGTTCGAGATGATTACATTGTAGTATGGCCCACTCACACACGTTGGTGTACCGAATTTTCAGAGCTCAGGCACAAAGGACCGCCTCCGTTGTCCGGTGCTGCGGCTGTGGGTGTGCGTGCGTGCGTGTGTGTGTGTGTGTGTGTGTGTGTGTGTGTGTGCAGTACAACGCATAGTAGCCACAGCATATCATAGCGTAACGTTGAAAAATAAGTATCGTCAAAATTTTACGTTGTGCTATGCTAACGGAACTAGGGACAGCCGATCACAAGCGAGCAACGGCGTCTGGCGCCACAGCAGTAAAGCCGATCACACGCGTGTTTGCATAGCATAACAAAGTATAATAAGACTCGTAGCGGTTTAGGTACCGACAAATATTTTTCTAACGTCCTCTTGATGCGAAGGGTCGGCTTTTCTCGAAAATACGGACCAGTACCAAAGGCTGCAAAGCCCCTGGGAGTGACGTCTTGATAGTGTGTAAGATTTTCATTTCTCTAAGCTCTCTAAGTACTCTAAGTTCTCTAAGTAAGCTCTCTAAGTACTATCAGAGAGGGTACTTAGAGAGAGCTCGAAATGAATGTAATGGCTGTCCTTACATTTCACGTTACATTTTATCTAGGTCTAAAGAGTCTGAGTCGTAATATGCCCTCGAAAAATTTGACTAATCAGTGGATCGTTGGTAACATCGTTAACTGACATCAAATAAGTAGCTGAATGCGTTGAGTTTACTGTGCCATAAGATACCCCTGCGTAACATCTTTAGTGCCGAAAATATGATTCGCGCCTGCTCGGCAGATGCCCGTGTTTTTGTCTCTTGATAGCAAACATGCCCATAATTTGATGGGTATTGTTTCTAACAAGGAACATCCCTCAGGTGTCCGCCTCCGATTTTGTTGAAACTCATACATGTGATAGAGCATCGAAAACTTTGAGACACGTATTTTTTTTTATCGGCGGAAAAACAGATTTAAGGGGGGAAACCGCCCCTCAAAGAAAGGCGTGTCGAGGGGTGATTTTGCAGTTTCACCCAGAAGCAATCCACCGATCTGAATGAAACAAAAACAAAAATTCTTCTAATGAAAAGCGATGAAAAATCCACTATGAAAATGTTAAGAAAAAATTAAATTAGGGGGTAAACCACCCCTCAATTTGCCTTTTTTTCACCCCACACTTAAGAGGGTTGTATGCACATTAATAAAACAGGTATCATTTTGAAGGGCAATTAAAATTAAAGTTGACGGGTTTTTGCGTTTTGGCGGCATAGCAAATTTAAGGGGGTAAACCACCCCTAACATAAATTTATTTATCATGGTCGTTTTTTCTGTGTTTAAAGTATATCCGCTGATTTTAAATATTTCTATAAGCTACAATTTAATGTTTCCCATATGTCATAATTATTACATTCGTCTTAAGGGGTAACTACCCCTCTGACGAGAAACATCATTGAAGTATCCGCTTTCGATATTGTTGAAACTCATATATGTGGTAAAGCATTGCAAACTATTAAACATATTTTTTTTGTATCGGCAGAAAAACGGTGTTAGGGGATGAAACCACCCCTCAAAGTTTCTCCCACAAGCAGTCCGCCGATCTGAATGAAACAAAATCGAAAATTCCTCTAATATTAAGCGATGAAAAATCCACCACAAGGGTGTTGATTAGAAATATAATTAAGGGGTAAACCACCCCTCCATTTGCCGTTTTTCACCCCACGCTTAAGAGGGTTGTATGAAAATTAATAAAACAGGTATCATTTTGAAGGGGAATCAAAATTCAAGTTGACGCGTTGTTGCTTTTCAGCGGGGCGGCAAATTTAAGGGGGTAAACTACCCCTAACATAAATTTGTTCATTTCCATTCATTTAAAAAATCAGAAGATTTTGAAAATCCTGTTACCTTTGGTTTTGGTGAATCGAACACACATTGTGAAGATGTGCATGGTGCAAAAAGTCGTTGTGTTTAAAGCATTTTTTTGACGATTATCATTATTGCAGGAATTATGAGCCATGATTGTTGATGGTTGATAGTTGATAGACTAGAAAAAAAAGTATATATCACAAGAAAATGATTTGACGGCATATGACTACAATACTTTTCACAAGTACTATTAATTAAATCAGCTGATATGATTACCAAATGAAATATGTCAAAATATATTAAAAACATGTTTGTAAACCTACTGTAAAACCCTCAGTTTCATTAATATGTTTAATTAAATTAACGGTAAAATAATAAAAATATACATTCCTCCACAAAACTACGTCGCTGGCTAAATTATCGCTTGATCCAGGCGCATCATCGTCCGAAATATACGAAGTGAGCCTCATAACTTATTCTGGAAATTATTATATTTAATGATGTAGTAGAAGTGCATGTTTATTCCTATGGAGATGCTTAATGGACGTGCATATTAAAATCGGAAGCGTTTCGACACGAAAATATGAGTCTTATGAGTAAGGGGTAGCCCCACGTCCCCACTCCCAAAGTACCGCTCCTAAAGCTCAAAACGACTGCACACAAAACATAAAATTAATATTACCGATGGAATGAAAAGAGTTTTAACGAAATTCGTGAAACCTTTCGCGAAACTTCAAACGAAAAGCAATTAGAGGGGGTAGTTTACCCTGAAAATGTAAAAATTTAAAATCGTAATAATTTAAAAACGCGGGAGAATATTTTGAATCCGCGGATACATGTTAAACACAGAAAACACGACGGTGATGAACAAATTTATGTTAGGGGTGGTTTACCCCCATAAATGTACTGTCCCGCTGAAACGCAAAAACGCGTCAACTTGAATTTTGATTCCCCTTTAAAATGATACCTGTTTTATTAATTTTCATACAACCCTCTTAAGCGTGGGGTGAAAAACGGCAAATGGAGGGGTGGTTTACCCCTTAATTATATGTCTAATCAACACTCTTGTAGTGGATTTTTCATCGCTTAATATTAGAGGAATTTTCGATTTTGTTTCATTCAGATCGGTGGACTGCTTGTGGGAGAAACTTTGAGGGGTGGTTTCATCCCCTAACACCGTTTTTCTGCCGATACAAAAAAAACATGTTTAATAGTTTATAATGCTTTACCACATATATGAGTTTCAACGAAATCGAAAGTGGAAACTTCAATGATGTTTCTCGTCAGAGGGGTCGTTACCCCTTAAGACGAATGTAATAATTTTGACATATGGTAAAACATTAAATTGTAGCTTATAGAAATATTTAAAATCAACGGATATACTTTAAACACAGAAAAAACGACCATGATAAATAAATTTATGTTAGGGGTGGTTTACCCCCTTAAATTTGCTATGCCGCCCAAACGCAAAAACCCGTCGACTTTAATTTTAATTGCCCTTCAAAATGATACCTGTTTTATTAATTTGCATACAACCCTCTTAAGTGTGGGGTGAAAAAGGCAAATTGAGGGGTGGTTTACCCCCTAATTTAATTTTTTCTTAACATCTTCATAGTGGATTTTTCATCGCTTTTCATTAGAAGAATTTTCGTTTTTGTTTCATTCAGATCGGTGGATTGCTTCTGGGTGAAACTGCAAAATCACCCCTCGACACGCCTTTCTTTGAGGGGCGGTTTCCCCCCTTAAATCCGTTTTTCCGCCGATAAAAAAAAATACGTGTCTCAAAGTTTTCGATGCTCTATCACATATATGAGTTTCAACAAAATCGGAGCCGGACACCTGAGGGATGTTCCTTGTAAGTGCTCTCGGCGAGAGAGGACAACAATATTTAGATTACGGGGTCTGAAAACTTTTCCCTACGGTAGCAACTCTAGTGATCTCTCCAGAAGGTTTCGGAGATACTATATATCTCGCCTAATCAGTCGATTCAACAAATCATACGATTTATCTATCAGTCCTTGCTGGCGTACACAGTCGAAGGTGCTGCTATACTTGGATCCGATCTGCATGAAATTCATATGATCTTCAGTGGAGATTTTAACTTAAATTTCGCTGCAGATTGCCCACTACTGATGATTGATTTTCTGTGCCAAAAATGAACTTTAACTACTATTGATGCAGTTTTCTCACGTCATTCACCCACATTGAAATAAAGACTCTTTATAGCATATTTCAGTTATAATAAACCTATTTTATCGTTTTTAGATTTTCAAAATCCGGAAAGCACCGAGTAATATAATCAACCATGTGATAATGTGTATATAAATATGTATTATGTTAAATATAACTAACATATGGCCTCTCTCATCAAACAAGTTTGACGAAGTGTTTGACGAAGTGTTTGACGTCACTTCTTTCGCGCGGAGTATCCACACATACCACTTTTTTTTTTATTACTGACACTTTTTTACCTGAAAATATATATTTTTTTCTTACCTATGTTCAATGCAAGGCAATTCCATGTGTTCGCCGTGTTATTCCTTCCAGCCTAAAGCATGATCTCAATGTACTGCTGGGTGTCCGATACCCAATTGAGAAGAATTTTTTGAGTCTCGAATATGAGACACGAAGAATCTGTGTCAAATTCATATTTGGCCCTAAAAAGGGACGTTTGTTTAAGCCTCAGAAATGCTGTAACTATGAGTGGAGATTAGAGCTGTCACAACATATTATTCTATATGTATATACAGTAGACAAGATAGCAGCCAGCTGTAAATGCGTCGCTCTTCGCTCTGTTGAACGATTTGTTAATCAACCCGCAAAGGGGTATATATACTATGTTTCCGACATGAAGGATTCCATTTTTTCGATTCAACTGAACCGCGATTGTAGACCAACTATTTTTGGGAAAAAAAATCGGTCGGAAATTCCGCCGAAAATTATGATATCTCGAGATTGAGTGGAAGGATAAAAAAAATAATCTGACCCAAACGACGTTATCGCGTGGCGTTGATTCAAATTTGAAAAACGACAGAGAAAATCCCATCTACAAGGAAACGTTGCGAGGTCGATGTCTCCGATTTCGATGAAATTTGACATGCTTGTAGAATAGGTAAAAATAGGCGACACGTATTTTTGTATATCGGCGGAACCCGATTTTTAAGGGTTGAAAAGCACCCTCGAAAATTGGGGTGTTTTTCGTTTTTTGTCGATAACGGTTTAACGGTACGAGATATGAAAAAACTACAAATTGCAACAATATTTTTTCGTGTACTATATACATTGGAGATGAGAACGATGCAGATAGCAACAAATTTCATATTGTTTATTGCAAAAATGCAATTTTTTCAACCGTATCTCCGAGAATTTTTAATCGATTGGGATGTAAATTTGCATACATGTAGAAAATGGAAAAGTGCGGATACGGATTTTTTCTTTTTCCGATATCTTACAATTAAGGAATTGAAACTGTCCGTCGATTTTTTTGGTGAGAGCATCATATTATCAGCTAGACTTTTGGCATTTCAGCCTAAATTCACGTCAATATATGTTCGTGTTATGACGTAATTGCATATTTGTAACTTTCCAGCCCCCCCCCCCCCCCCCGAAAGTCAAACGTTCAAAGTTCTTGCCGTGCGATATGGACGAAAATTTGTAGAAATAAAAATGGATTACAAAGAAAGTACAATCAGTCAAAATAGTCGATACACATTTTCTCGTTTTGGCGGAACGACACTCTTAAGGGGTCAACTCACCCTTAAAAACTTCGTTCTTTCTATAGCTCGTGAACGGGCCGAAATAAAAATAAAGTTCGAAAGGAAAAAATCTTGTATTCTTCGACTACTAGACGTTCATGATGATAATGATGAGTACAGCAATAAATGGCGTGTTGTTTATTGCAATAATTCGTGAATTACTTGTGAAAAATCACTCTTCAGGTTTCGACTAATATAGGCAGAGGCAAGGGTCGCAATCACGGACTGACTTCATGCATCGGAAAGCAACTGGATTACAATAGTATATTTAAGAAGAAATTCTCCACCGCCACGTACTGCCTTTGAAGATTCCAACACAATCGGAAAAGTGTTCTCACGCTTACTCGTTTAGGAAACGTTTCAACTCTTCGTTTTTTATGGATTATACTTATTACAATAATGATAGTCATAATAAAAGTGTTTGAAACAAAGAGATTTCTTACACCACGCACAAGTGATAATAGCTGCTTTGCCACATACATCGCATGTCGGTTCATTTTGTGAAAAGCAAAATTCTACCGGATTTTCGAAGTTTGGTGATCTTTCTTCTTCGTTCCCGCTTTTGTACCACGCATACTTGAAAAGGTTTGTAAACCGTGGAGAAAAAACTGGTTGTGTGTAAGAGTTTGTAATTTAACAACATTGTGTCTCAAATGCAGATTGACGTCGTAATTGTATAATATTACTGCGTCAGAAAAGTGTTTGACGAAGTTTTTCCATACACGGAAGCCATAAACATCAAGGGGCTGTATCATTCCAGTCGTACCTGCAGGAATCACTAATTATCATATGGACTAATTGTCTACAGAACTAATGAAACTGCTGCAATATATTTACCTGCTGGAATGGTTAAAACTTTAACATCTTTCCCTTGCATATCCATTTCTTTAAATGCAGTCGGACATTGACCGCTCCAAGAATTCAGAAGTATTACCGATTTTGGACCCGTATTGGGAATATATACTTCTTGGAACCATCGCTTGAAATCATTAGTCGTCAATTTTCCAGATTTCAAAGCCAATAGAAATTTATTTTCGGCTCTGAACATAGGTTGTCCCACTCGAGGACCAAATTTGCCAGTAGGTTTGTTTAAAACGATCAACATAGGTGCAAAAAAGCTTGCCACCCGCAGAAACCAAAGGTTGTATAGTATAACTGTATGTTGTTGATGTTTTCGATTGTACGACTGTCTCAACGGATTTCTGCCCTTCTTTCGCCAATGTGCGGCCTGTATGTAGCTCTAAATTGAATCCACTCTGACCAGAATTAAATGTGTTTTCAACCCCAACGTTGGCTATGTTGACTTTCACCATTTCTATAAATTCGATAGCTTTGTTTTGAAGTATATCAGCCTTTAATAATTGTTGTGTTGTTACATATTCAGTACTCTTCCGTGACACAATTCCATGTTGGTTTTTTAATGTCCTTGGCCAAGAAGCGGATGCTGTGAAATTTACGGCTGGTATTTCTACAATTTCTCGTGCATGTAACGCCCATCGTCGAAGATCTATATCATGGACAGGCAGCCTTTTTGTCCAAAGCATCATTAACATTGTTTAACGTGTAGTGAGCTATCTTTGTTAACTTTTCTTTGTAGGTGCCACCCTTATTTATACTGCGGGCCCACCGGCGCAACTGCGGCTCTGATTTCGCCTTTTTGAATTTCGTTTGAAAAGATGATAACTTTCTATTCCCATTTGCTCCGGATCTCCAGTAATCTACAGCTCTTGTCTTGTATTCGTAACTCAATTCTTCTCTATCTTGGGTACATACATTTTCATCAATTTTTCGATCTAGGTATGTTTGTCCGTGCCAATCTCCTTCACTGTCATCTTCTTTTGCGGCTGCTTCATGAATTTCATTTGGTGACAGAAAATCCAAACCAGTTTCAACTTCCATTTTCATAGGTTGGTCCATCGCTTCAATGATCATGTTTTCTAGATCCTTTCTGAACTGTTTTCCCTGTTCGGCGATTGGAATGCGAGGCAAATTCATAGCACTCATCGCTATGGATAGAAGCTGAATAACATTCACTGGATTAACGTACATTTTTATTTGTATTTCGAACTCAAAATGCATGGCTCGCTTCTCCGTTGTAACTGCAGCAATATCTGCATATCTGCAGCAATCGTTGGTGAATTTACATGACTTGAAACCCAACTGATAAATACACATGAAAAAAATAACGACGACACACGCTATTACCAGAACTGCTATTAATCTTTAATAAGGCGATTTCAAGGTTATCATGAGAGCCGCTCTTTGCACCGTACTCGTTCTTTGCAAAGATTTATTTCTTTCGTTCATTGCTTCTGCTGTTTGTAAAATTAAAGTTAAAGATAAAGATTAAATTATGTTGCGTTATAAGCTGATAAAAATGTTTGCATCATTCTGTTCATGAGTTGCAGCGGCAACCCTACAGCGGCGTTGTAATCTCTGCAAATAATGCCTTCGATACGGTGAGCGGAGTGGAATTTCTTCGTAAATATACAATTGTATTCCAGCTGCTTTCCGAAGCACGAAGTCAGTCTGTGATTGCGAGCCTTGCCTCTGCCCATATGAGTGGGAAACTGAAGAGTGATTTTTCACAAGTAATTCACGAATTATTGCAATAAACAACACGCGATTTGTTGCTGTACTCATCATTATCATCATGAACGTCTAGTAGTCAAAGAATACAACATTTTTTCCTTTCGCACCTTATTTTTATTTCAAAAACGAGAAAATGTGTATCGACTATTTTGACTGACTGTACTTTCTTTATAACCCATTTTTATTTCTACAAATTTTTGTCCATGCCGCACGGTAAGAACTTCGAACGTATGCCTTTCGAGAGGGGGACCGTTGGGGGGGGGGGGGCTGGAATGTTACAAATATGCAATTACGTCATAACAAGAACACATATATGGACGTGAATTTAGACCGAAATGCCAAAAGGCTAGCTGATTATACGATGCTCTCGGCAAAAAAAAATCGACGGGCAGTTCAACCCCTTAATTGTGAGATATCGGAAAAAGAAAAAATCCGTATCCGATCTTTTCCATTCTTAACATGTATGCAAATTTACATCCCAATCGATTAAAAATTCTCGGAGATACGGTTGAAAAAATTGAATTTTTGCAATAAACAATATGAAATTTGTTGCTATCTGCAACATTCTCATTTCCAATGTATAGTACACAAAAAATAAACATTGTTGCAATTTGAAGTTTTTTTATATCTTGTACCGTTAAAACGTTATCGACGAAAAACGAAAAACACCCCAATTTTTGAGGGTGCTTTTCAACCCGTAAAAATCGGGTTCCGCCGATATAAAAAAATACGTGTCGCCTGTGTTTACCCATTCTACAAGCATGCCAAATTTAATCGAAATCGGAGACATCGACCTCGCAACGTTTCCTTGTTAGCGTATAATCTATGTTGTCTATTATCGCACACACTCTGCTACAGACAACCCGGTTGCAAAATAATACAAATGAACATTGAAGTGTTTGATTATTCAACTTGAAAATAATAATAAACCTGATGTACTTGTTTTGTACTTTTATCGAATCAGTCTGTACTAAGGAGGCCGCGGTTTTCGAACCCCGGAACGTCTCGTAAAGTTTTCGGTGGTAAAATTTTTTAGATATTTTGGCTCGTCACCTGGGTCGTTCCATAGAAAACGGTGTAGAACTCCGACCGGATGACTTTTATTACCGCTCTCATGCAGTGAGTTTGATAGGTGATTTCGGATCGTCTCGAATGTTCGTATTTTTTGTTTCGGTGGAAAATAAGAATAGCGAGATATATTATTACTTTTCTCCACAAACAATTATATACTTTTACAAGAAAAAAAGTACGATCATACATGGTAAAAATAGGTATATCTCTGTTTTTCATACTCGCGACATAAGATGAATTGTGAAATTGGGATTCACTCTTCAGTTGACTTTCTTGCGCGAGAAACTGAAAATTGAGAAAGCTTGTTTACCGTCAGGTCTTGTGACTAGACTAATCTACCGAAAGAGCATTTATCATTATGCATTGAAAAAGTCATCCTGGAAAAGCTATAATTTGGCAACAATATAAAGAAGGTCGCTACACTTATAATTGACAACCATCAAACTAATGGTTACCACATACTTTGCACAAATGCCGACCGGCTCTTGACTGATTATTTCTTCAATTCCTTTTCTAAGCTTACCGTACATATTTTATGCACTTTTTTCCAGGTATTTCGGACCCTTGCGAAGGCGGCAACATTCGAGTTCATACGGCAATGACGCTGGAGCAGCAAGATCTGGTATGTCTCACGGCTCAAACCCTTTTGCGAGTGCTCGCTCATGGAGGCTACCGACCTCTTTTGGAAGGTGGTAATAAACTCGCGGTTGAGATGAGCGTCTGGGCCGGCGGCGTAGTAGCTAGTCCTCTGGATAAAGCATATGAGCCCCCGACCGAACAAGAACAGCAGGAAGACATGGAGGAAAGCAACGAGGAGATGATAACCGAGACTTCATAAACCATCGTTATCATAAAGCATTTTGATGGCGATGATAATGAAATAATAGAGAGCGAAGGAATCGAAATAGAATGACAACTATAATAACCTTATATACCATTACCAGCGGTATTCGAGCTGCTCCATATTTATTTCAATGAATCGAGTAAGAATTATGTTTGGTCAAGTATGTTTCCGCTATATGTCATTATTATTCCTCAACATCTCGTATCAGATCATTAAATTAAAATATAATTTTACTACATGGCTAAGTCAGCATCTGCACCATTATGTTCCACTTATACGAATGTACTTTCTGCCTCTTGAATAAAACTAATACTTACTGATAATGAGATATGTCGGATCACAACTTAAAAAATAATCTCGTCTCATAACTACCCCAAGTTTTATTCATTGATATTCTGAGTTTCTTACAAAATCGTTTGTTGTCAGATGAGTAAGATATGAGGATCCATAGGATGTATAAATTAAAGATGTCCAGATTTTATTTGCTAAAAAAGTAGTTTTATTTACTTCAAGTAACGTTATACGGGGACGCTACGACTATGTTAAAGACTGGGCTGTTGTTATTGTGTTTGGCACACTAGCCGTTCCTCAAACCTTCGATCGCTACCACTGCTCATATTCGATGCATACATCGCATCGGGATTTTGAGGAACGTACTATACATGATGTTCTTGATAAGACAAGCTTATATCTTAGAAAGTACGACGTGTAATGAAATAATGTTTTAAAGAAAAGTTGTCTCGTTTCGAGAGAGAAAAAAACATTGGAATCTTAATTTGACCTTAGGTGTAAGTACTAATGTCCCGTAAAGGTCCACTTCAAAAAGCTTCATGAAAACTCTTATATTATACAGTATATTCTTATAGCTTACTTCCAGGACTTTTAAAAACACTAGAGATAAGTATTCCTTTATCGAGTACTTCTTCAGTTTCGATACTCGACAGCTACAACACCGCCGGTATCAGCATTACCCACGATGTAGTACATGGTGGTTATCCGGCTGAAAGTACCCCTTTCTTGTATGTCCGCGCGCACAATGGTGAGCGTATATAAATAAAGCACCCCAAGTGGACCAACTGCGTAGGGGTGCGCGCGTGCACTCACACTTCGACACAATAGACGTGTACATCCGACCGGATAAAGTCCACATAGTATACCGTAGGTAATGCTGATATCGGTAGCCTCGTATCCCAGGTATCAGCGTATATTGTATTGTATGTACATGTACTGGGAGTACAAATAAGTCTCTGCCGTTTGACAAAAGATAGCCCCACCAGGAGATTATGGTTGAAATTGTCAGATGTAAAATGTCATATCGTAAGATTGGACATCTGGCAAGACCATAACCTTGAAATATTAGCGATTTTGTATCAGCATCACATAATTTGTTTCGTGCAACAATGTCGAGTTTTGAGCCGAATAAGCGTAATTTGGGGGAACTCTTACGTTTGGCACGGATCTCCCTCCAATAATACTTCCAAATCCGCGTTTTCGTTTCGGACTTCTGATACGTTCTTTGTCTTCGACGTCAAACTCTCCGTTCTTAAACCTTTGAAACCACTCACGACAACTTCTCTCACTTGAAGCAGCCTCACCGTATGCTTCTACAAGCAATCGATGCGCCTCAGTTGGAGATTTCTTCAAATTAAAAAAGTAAAGAAGAGTTATAAAGTTCCCGGAAATGACGCTTATTCGGCTCAAAACTCGACATTTTCGCACGAAAAAAATGGTGTGACGCTGATACAAAATCGCTAATATTTCTAGGTCATGGTCTTGCTCGATGTCCAACCTTACGATATGACGTTTTACATCTGACAATTTCTTTTTTCTTATACTTATTTAAGGGCTTCGAGCTCCATCTACACTGGGCCCATGCAGCCCCGCCGGCAAGAGCATTCCCTTACCGACTAACAAGTGATACAGGAAAATACATTTCGTTTCCTTTTTTACATTATAAAAATGGACTTATAATAAACATAACAAAGATATACTTTTAGGGGCAGTAATGGCTTCTTACAAATCTAATAAAGATTCACATCCTCAGGTCTACTCGGTTTATAAAACTGGATAACGCGAGGATAGCTTTTTTGGCCCTGCTTGCCATCACTGCAGCGATGGAGTACGGCGGAAATATCTTAATTTTCATTAAGATATTTCCGAGCTGAAAATATCTTAATTTTCATTAAGATATTTTCCGAGCTGCGACGTATAACGAGCATTGCCAGAATGTATTATTTGGGGTATCTTGGCTCATCCCGCAAGAACACATATCGGTCGACACGATGTTAAATCGATTCAAACTGTAGTTTAGGGAGTTATGATTACATCTTATTCTATTTAGGGATACTATTGCCTTACGGTTCAACTTGATTTTTTCATACCACGGAGAAGCATCCTGCTCGAAAAACTCCTCAAAGTATACTTTTCCTTTGGTATCTCGATATTGCATATACCAGTCTTTTTGTTCCTTCCTCATAGACATTTTAAACTTGTGGTAAAAATCGGAATGCGGTACAAGAAGCCGAGAATCAGTACCTTCCTTTATCGCATTCTTTGCTCCAATATCGGCGATTTCGTTGAAAACGACCCCTACATGGGCTGGGATCCAGAAAAAACTTAAATCCACCTGTTCTTGAGAGAGCTTATAGGTTAGCTCCTTAATTTGATAAATCAGATACGACGTTTTAGTACTTGAACAGCGTGACTCGCAGGCCATGAGTACACTTTGAGACTCGCTCAATATGTACGCTTTAGCAATATTTGAGTTTTTAACTGCTTGTAAAGCCTCTAAGATTGCCATAGCCTCCGCAGAGAAAATGGATGTGTTCGGGTCAGATCGATGCATTCTGAGTGTCTTATTTTTAACTCTGTATATAGCATATCCAACATAATTTCCCTCGCCCATCCGTAAAGAATATTTCAGTGTTTGCGCTGTGCACCTGTTCTCCAAAGTTGGCCAGAAACTCGCGCTCCGGGGCCGGGGAGCCCTGGATCCTCAATCCTTCATCGAAGGATACACGCGGCCGGAATATAGTTGAGACAAAATGAGTGTTGCAAAAGAGTGTTGCACGTCGAAGGACGCAACGATGTGAGAGAGCGGTTCTATCTCTTCAAAAACACTCAGCCAGCGTAGGTTTAGCCGCCCTTGTCAACCTTAAAGGGTCCTCGAAAAAGTCTACTGTCTTCCGTAATACCGCTAAAAGCGGGTGTCCGGTGATAGAGGTGACTTTCATAAGGTATTTCCAGCACAAGTATCTTTTTCGTGCTATCAAAGGCGGTTCTCGCGCCTCGGCAAGGATCACATTAGTGGGCGTTGAGGTTCTAAACCCGAGGGCTGATCTAATAGCTTTAAACTGTATACGGTCTAGTTTTACTAGAAGTTTCTGTTCTTTTGTGTCTACGATGAACCCCGCGTATTCAATTCTGGATCTGATCAGAGCCCTGTACAGGTTCATTAGAACCGTCGGGTCCGCGCCCCACCATGTATGGCGTAAACAGTTTATAATCTTTAAGCTACTCTGACACGCCTGGGTCACGTTATCAATATGTTTGTTCCACTTCAGGTTATATTGAATGGTCACTCCGAGGAATTTCACCTCCGGTACGGTCTCGATTCTCGTGCCCTCGATGGTGATACCAAGATGTTTTAGCGAGGTAAACTTATCCTTGCTAAAAATCATTAGGTTGCACTTCGAGGGCTCCAGAAGGCTCCAATCCTTCCTGGATTGAATTTGTGCTCAAATAGACGGCAATATCGTCCGCGAACTGCAGAATTCCACAGTTATTTATTACCGTTTTTTCTAACCTGGATGTATACAGGCTGTATAACAAAGGACTCAAGGAGCTCCCCTGCGGCAGTCCTCTAAAGGTTGTGTACGTGCTATTACCGCTATTACCGCGAACAGTAAGTCTCCTTTCAGAAGTTAGGTTGTAGATCAAGTTTAACAGATTTTCCGGTATATTCATTTCTCGGAGTCGGGCTATGAGAACATCCGAGAAGACGTTGTCATAGGCCCCCTTTACGTCCAAGAAAACACTAATTAATCGATTATTTGTATGAATTTGTTTTTGGATTTCTGAAAGCAAAATTGCTAGATTGTCTATGCAAGATCTTTGTCTTCTGAACCCAAACTGCGACCCCGCCAGAAGCCGGTTCCGCTCCAGCCACCAACAGAGCCGGTTATTGATCATTTTTTCTAGAATCTTTAGTAAGCAAGGTGCTAAAGAAATAGGCCTGAACTTGTTAGCCGCAGATTTTGGGATAAAAAATATTACGTATTCTTTTCACTCCTCTGGGAATTCGTGGTTATTCAAGATTTCGTTATATATTGCGAGTAAGTATGCCTTAGTATGTTTCGTAAAAAGTTAAATTAAATTGTAATCGATACCGTCCCGCTCTGGAGAAGAACGTATTCTTGCTAGCTCGATGGCTGTTTCTAATTCTTCAGATGAAAATGGGGTGTCCAGGAATTGACCATGGACCCTTTGCCCATGGTGGGCACAGGGACGAAATATTACTATTCACAGCCTCGATTTTGGCGTCGCTGTTGGTAGTTTATGCTGGGTTCTTGCTCGAAAATCTATTCTTGAAACTTCCTTATTCCAAATGTAAGTAGGGCTTGAAAACCTGTTCAGGATCTCACAAGACCTGACAAAACCTTCCCTTTTTTCCCTCTTGAGAGTGAATTTGGCTCTTCCCTCGGCCTTTTTGTACTCTAGGAAGTCCTCTCTCGTGTGAGTATGTTTAAACTTACATAGTGCTCCCTTCCTGGCCTGTACCGCTCTCTCACACGCATCATTCCACCAAGGACTGATCGGTCCTTGTAGCCGTCTTTTGTTTGCTCCCGTTTTCTGTCTATTACCTGTGGGCAAGGCCGACAGCACGTTCTCCCGTATCAACTCGGTAAAACGAGAGTACCGTTCGATAGCAGGTATATTACTGGTATTCAAGACTTCGTCTCGGAATACACTGGCTTCAAGATTGTTAGAGAATAATTACCAGGAAATTCTATTTGCTGAATATAATCTTGTCCCGGCCCCCGAGGGCTCTATCAACTTTGGGGAAACCCCAATGGAGATCTTGATTGGGAAGTGGTCACTACCCCATCCATCTTCAGACGCTTCCCAGGAACACAAGGGAGCGGATTGCTCGTCTGCTAGAGATAGGTCCGGGCACGATGGGGTCCCGAATGGACGAGAGATAAACGTAGGCATACCGTCATTTAGTATGAACACATTCGATCGCTCCATTTTCGTTTTTGACATCCGTAACTACTTTAAATTCTATATCTTTTTTAATCACGATGGCTGTCCCGCCACCCGCCTGTTTAGGTCTATCGTTTCTAATAATGTGAAAGTCTCTTAAGTTAACGTTATCAGTCTTTTTAAGCCACGTTTCCGCGAGCATTATCACATCGAAATCACAGGCTCGCTTGTTAAGCTCTGGCAATTTGCCTTTCAGACTACAGCAATTCCACTGCAAAATGGAAATGCTATTCTTATTTGTCCTTGTATTTATAGTGAAGTTCTACGGCCTTAAAGAGTCTCATTAAAAACTGACTCTTATCATCGTCCGCCACTATACGTCTGATTAACTCGTGAATCAATGTGTCCAGATACTTAGGTGCCGTGTCTGATGCTGTGTTTTCCGCTGCCTTGAACTCCTCAATTATTCTCGAAATATCCCCGGCCGCTAAGCGGCGAGGTTCTGGTCGGTCTCGCTCCCGATGGTTTATACTGTTCGCGGCCATTGTCCCGTCGTCCCTTCTCGTCGATGCTTCCAAGGCCGGAGCTGGTCGACCCTCTGCATCTCCATACATGAACCTCATGTTATCCTGTTTCTGGTTCGAAATCGGTCTTAGTGGAGGGAAATCCCTCAGGTCACTTGTGTCGCAGTCGTTTGGTCGGCGGGTGTTCAACACCACACTCCTCTTTTTCGCCTCCTCAAAGGATACATTGTCAAACGCCATGATTTTATTAATTTGGCTCTGCTGTGTGTATACTGGGCACTGTTGTTCCGTGCTTCTATGCTGTCCGTTGCAGTCGACGCATTTTGGTATTGGAGCCTGGCAGGCTGTTCCTTCCTCGTGTCTATTCCCACCGCAGTTTTCGCATCTGCTTGTGTTTCTACAAAACTTCTTGATATGTCCGATCTTGAAGCAATTGAAGCAAATTTGAACACGATTGATGAATGGTTTTAGGGCGAATCTACATCGCCACATGATCGAGGCCTTTGGCATGATCTGGTTCCTAAAGGTTACGCATACAGTTTCCGTATTGATGTATTCGGTTTTGTTGTTCTCCGTCGTACGTCTTGTGAATCTGTAGACATCTACTGCCATCAGGTCTCGATTCTCCGTATTTATTGTCTCTATGATCTCGCTGTTGCTTACGTCGCAGGGCAACCCTCTGATTACCCCTTTCCGATATATTTTGTACCAAGGGACCGTCGCCGTCAGATTCTCATGAGCAAGACGAGAATTGCTTACAAGCGCATTCGCGTCAGTCACGTTCTTGAATATCACGGCGAAATTGTTGTGTCCGGATCGAGACATTGTGTCGTAATTGATTTTCAATTTAAACATCACTCCGGCTGTTGCAGCCAGAGATCGGTACTTTTTCTCAGTGCTTTGCAAAGTGACTTCAAACGGACCAGGATCCGTGTTTTCGTATCTCCGTCCTACCTTATCTCCTGGAGGCCGGCCTATCCTCGGGGACGAATCCTTCGCTAACGATTCTTGTCCATTTTCGTTCTCTTTTTCCTTTGTGTTGTCTCCTGTCGCCGAGCAGGCCTTTTTTCCTTGCTTCGTGGCTGCTTCCCGATCCTTCCTCTTCTTTTTTTCCTTGGGTCCTTCACAGATTAGTCCCGTATTTTCGGAGTGTAAGCTCCGCAAGGACGGTTGGACAATTTCGTCATCTTCACAGCATCTCTAGAGATTTTGCCTCGGAAACATCCATTTCCTCCATGTCGTCCGAAAATTCGTCGACCGGGAGGCTAGGACGGGACAATAGCCGTCCCGTCCTAGCCTGGGTGGATCGCGCCATGGCGGCTTAGGCCACCTATGGCCGCCCAGCCCCGGCGAATTGCCGTTCAAAAAGGTTTCGAAATCACCCAGGATTCCGAAATCGTCGTTCTAATTGCCCCACCAGTTTAATTCGCTTCTATTTTTCGACACAGTTAGCTTTTGTAAGACACCCTGGTGTGTTTATGCTAAAAATCATCTGACAATTTCAACCATAAGCTCCTGGTGGGGCTATCTTTTGTCAAACGGCGGAGACTTATTTGTACTCCCAATATAATTTCTATATCGCTGACAACATACTGACTAAATAGTATTTATTTGTGTATCAATGCGGTTTCTTTCAGTACTTATCAACATAAGATTTATTATAATTTTAACTTCAAACTCTATTTTGAGTGGCGTTCGATCAGATTGAATTGAAATTTCAAGGTCCGAGTGCAAAATGTCATTAAGTCAACCGCCTCAGCAGTCGACGACGGCGCCACGATGTTTCACCCCACAGAGTAGTTCGCGTTTTTTCATACTTTTGTGCATCGCGTTGTTTAGTGCATATTCTGCATCTACAAGAGTCTGGTACCAATATTTACCAAAAAGATTGCTGGTCACCTACGTGACCGTCGGAGTTGAAACAAGACTAACTCATTCGCCCTGGTCGTTTGATCTAGATGGTGAAATCACCACTAATACGTGGTGCATATTGTTTGCTCGCATAAAATCCCGAAATTCTCCGGACGTAAATCAGGTGCCCCGATCGGGCATACTGTGTTCAAAAATCAATGGGCTACTGAACGTAGGCTTGGCTGCATGTAGCTTCATATACTTTAAAGAAACCTGCGCGAGGTGTTCCCTTCCTATTCTGATGGAAATTGGCATATTTCTAGAGTGGGTAAAAAATACTTGACACGATTTTTTTCATATCTACAGAGCTCCGTTTTTAGGAAGTGAAACGCATCTGTCCTAATTGGTTTTTTTTTTCTCTTTTTTGGCAATAACTTTTTGAACCGAGCAAGATATAAAAAGAATTCAAATGAAAGAAAATATTGTATTTTTCGAGCACTACAAATTTATGATGAGTGTGTTAAGTATAACATCAAATTGAATATTGTTTATTGCAATAATCGATATTTTAATGCATATTTTCGAAGGGTTTCTTTTCGGAATAGGATGTACTTGCACGTTTGTAAAATAGAAAAAGCGACGGATACGTGTTTCGTTGTCTGTCGATATCTGGCCATTAAGGCAGTAGTCTGGTCTAGAAATTTGACAAATCGATTTTCGATTTGTCAAATCGAAAGAAATTTGACAAATCGATTTTTTTTTTTTTTCATTTTATTATTCCTTAGACTTTTCTTAATACGCTCGTGAAAACCGTTTACGGATATTTAAAAAATTAGCAAAGTAATAGAAATTATAAGCAAGCCGCGCGGTCGGGAAGCAGCTGCGCGCTCGTTCCGAGAAGGGGAACCGTCCCCTAGGGCTCCAACCAGTATAACGGTAATCCAGTCCTCAGAATTACTTCGAATACTTCTCTATTTCGTTTTAACGTATTTGAATTGTGCTACATTCAGTTACGTCCCAACCTTTGAACAGAGCAGAGACGAAAATAATTCTGTAAAATGAACCGTAAGAACGGTACGAAAACGAATAAATTTCGCACGCATCGAAATTCAGTGACGAAAAAATAAAATTTCCATGAATTCAGCATACTGGAGAAAGCAGTGAGAATAGAACAAGTTCATCAGCAGCGAAGTTGCGAAAAAGTGGAGACATGGAAATTCCACTTGACATGGAACACGGTTATTGCATATTGAATTTTTTCACCGTTTTTTGCAGCAATCAGCGCGTTTGTTGTTTGTAAAACTTGTAAAGATGAAGTTTTCTTCGCTAAAACCGCCTCTCGCGGATTGGGTTTCAAAATCGAAATGAAATGTACGTGCAGTTCCCAGTATATCAACACTTCTCCGTTTATCGATAAAGCATTTGAGATCAATCGTCTGATTGTGGTGGTAATGCAATTGTTAAGATTGAAGAAGAGAGATGCAGAGCTGCAGAGAAGGATTCAATATATTTTGCGGGATAATGGATATCGGAGTGGGACTTTCTAAAGCAAGTTATTCTGCTGTGTTGAAAAAATTGCACTGCGCGGCTGCTGCTGTGTACGATTGTGTGCTGCAAAAAGCCGTCGATGAGGAGAAAGATCTGACTTTTGAAAAAGAACCTTCATCGAAGCACTGTTGGCTTCGATTCATCATCGAAGCTAACAGTGTCGGCGGATGGTACTTGGAAAAAACGAGGTTTTAGTTCACTGTTTGGCGTGACTAGTATAATTGGTAAATATAGCAAAAAGTGCTAGATACTGTGGTCAAATCGAGCTTTTGCCAAGCGTGTGCCGTAAGTAAAAACAAGATGACTACCGAGGAATTCGATGATTGGTTCGAAACTCACGAAGACTGCACTAATAACCACCATGGCAGTGCGGGTAAGATGGAAGTTGACGCGGCATTGGAGATGCTTCTCCGATCGGTAGAAAAACACGGCGTGCAATACACTCGATACATTGGCGATGGAGATTGCAAAACGTATAAAGCAATTGAAGATGCGTGTCATTACAGCAAAGATACTATTGTACAAAGAAAAGAGGGTATTGAACATGTTTCGAAAAGAACGGGAACAAGATTACGTAATGTTAAAAAATAATGTAAAGGTATAGGTGGAAAAGGCAAAGGAAAATTGACTGACAAGGTAATCGATGACTTGACGGTTTACTATGGTTTAGCGATTAGAAGAAATTGTCTCTTAATCGAAGAAATGAAAAAAGTCGTGTGGTCAATATTCTATTACTATGCTTCGAGTGACGATAACCCTCAACACATGTATTGCCCGCCGGGACCTTCGAGCTGGTGCAAGTGGCGTAACTCAGAGGCTGCTGGGTCGCTCGAAAATTTCAGACATGATAGAGAGTCCCTTTGTGATCAAGTTTTAGAGGCGATAAAGCCCATATACGAAAATCTTTCGTCGGAGGATTTGTTAGAGCGGAGACGCAAAACAATAATGAATCTCTAAATTCAATGATTTGGATGTTCGCTGCAAAACACATTCACTCTGGAGCTGTTACGATTGAAATTGACACTTTTCTAACTACGTGTATTTTCAACGAAGGGTTCACAAAAATATTGAAGATATTACATACGGTGGGTGTAAAAATCGGACAGCAAGCATACGCATATGTGACGTTACGTAATCAATAGAGAATCGACCGTTCCGAAAGACGTTCATTATTCGCCCTAAAAGAAGCCAGGACTGCTAGGAGGGAAGCACTATTGGAGCAAGATCATTGCTACGAAAGGGAAGAAGGAGCAATCTATGGACCCGGGTTGGCAGATTAACTAGTAAACGTCGATAATTCAATTTAAACCTCATCTAACGGTATCAAAACTTTGAACGCGTTTATCTCAGAACGATGTTTTTCAAATCGGCGCCCATCTTGATAACTAATTGACCGATCGAGCTCAAGTTTTGCACATACCTTCGGTAGCCTCTTTCTGAGGACTGGTAGCAGAATTGTGTCGAACAATAATTTTGTCCACATTTTATAACTCCTCGAATACCCCCGAAAATGTATGAAATATCGTCAATCAAAGTTTAACAGGCCGCGACTTTGTAACAAAATTTTTTTAAGTACTAATTCTGCTACCAGTGCTCAAAATACTCATACAGATTAAGAACATATATATTTTTTTTCAGATGCATACATCCCCAGAGTGGGCGCCGATTGAGGCGGCTTTTTTCGGCGGACCATGTTGTAGAAAAATAAAAAAAAACTACATGAAAATATTTAAAATAATTTTTCTTTAAATGTAGATACATTCTCAAAGGAACAATAAATACATATGTAAAATTTCATGAAGACAACTTCACCGGTTTAAAAGTTATTCCAACCCAAAAATAACGTAAAAAATCTCGATCTAGACCAGACTACTGCCTTAAGGCGTTCCATCGAATCGAATTTTATGTAACTTGGCTAATATCGTTTTACAAGTGATGTTCGAATGTGTTTATAAGTTATTTTTATCCCCCTGCCTTCAGTAAAGTCCTTTCCACTTTATATTTCGCTTGTAACGTGGCAAGATTTAATAGATGTATGAGTAATCAATTTCATGGTATTCCATTTCATTTTTCATCCGTTCATTTGC
Source organism: Ophion obscuratus (assembly GCA_964007375.1). Taxonomy (NCBI): domain Eukaryota; kingdom Metazoa; phylum Arthropoda; class Insecta; order Hymenoptera; family Ichneumonidae; genus Ophion; species Ophion obscuratus. The sequence goes on along the minus strand of OZ023321.1, from coordinate 45,607,421 downwards.
AAATCCTGGTAAATATGCAGAAGCGGGGCTCCAGTTGAAAATCGGTGGAAATTTTTGTTACGGTTGATATCGACATGGAGAATGTGTAAAGACCAAATGTGGAGGGGAGGGGGGCACGCATTGGCACGAAAAAAAATCTCGTAGTATGCAAGTCGAAATCTTTGCGAGCCACGCATTCTGAATTTCAAGCGGGCTCTACAATCGCGCCGCGAAAGCAGGCGGAGGTCGCGAAACGCGAGTGTGGATGGTTTCGCGTTCACGTTTCGTGGCGTTCCCCGATCGGTGTTGATATTTTGTCGCACGACAACGGGTAACTTTTCGAGTGTGGAGGGACATGTAACAAGAAATGTCCGTAAATTTGACCCCAGAACGTAGTTGTTAAATATGGCCTGTAGGCGTCGTTCATGTGCTTAATGTATCAAAAATATAGTAATACAGCCAGTGCACAGGGTGAAACCGACTGTTATGGCGGCTAATTGTTGACGCTTGTTAAAAAAGCACCTATCGTGGACATTCTTTGAATGTTCTTAAAATGTTTTCATTTCATTTTTTCGTGCTGTTTTTAAAGTGTTCCATCATAAATAATTTTTTCGCACGATGATTTATTTTTGTGGATTTAATTTTATTAAAGACAAACAAATTAATTATTACATTGAAAAATATATTTTTGCATTTACAAGTGTTGATTGTCGAAATTTTTATTTTAGACGCACAATATTTCATGCATGATTTCGTCTAATTAGTTTAAGGCCGTAGGCCACAGTAACGGGTATAAAATCATGTGCGAATTTAAGAATTTTTTTTATATGAAAAAGCGATTCACTCATAAAATTAATTACACATCTATTTAGTATAAATATCATGCTGTTAGAAAATATATATATATTTTTTTTCGGTGTTCGAAATGGCCGAGTACTCGAAACTTTTTGAAACAGCTTTTTTTCAATTGGCGTAACAAATAACTTCAACAATTTTCACTCGATTTACTTCAAATTTAAAAGTTATGTTCCTGATTGCATTTCGCAGACAAGTACGTACGGAATTTCTGATTAATCGAAATATTTCCATTTTATGAGCAGTTATAACCAAATTTTTCACCGAAAATTCATTTCTTAATCCTCAATGCATGAAGGTATTTGAGGCACCTTAAACCCTCGAACCTGGGTCGTTTTCGTTTCTGTACTACCAAACCACCAATTGTCAATGAAACAAATCTGAAAAAATTCATGGTCAATCTTAGGCCGTACTTCTCAAGGGAAAATACGGTGTTTTTTCTTTCTTATTTTGCATTTTTTTTCATAAAATATTCAGCAACCTACGAAGAAAATGATTTTGGGTAGGTCGAAAACTTCTCTACTTCTCTAGATATTCTAATGTAGATTGACGAGAGTTTTTGTTTTTTTGAAAATTGTGGATGCTAAATGTCACGCCGCGGAGCGCATAAAAAAAGATAACAAAAGAAAATATTAGTAGTCGGCCATTTTGTACATAAAAAAAAGAAATATATTTTCTAACAGCTTGATATTGTAATCTCGCGAAATGACACGAACTTTAATTTTGGTAACCTTTTATTTCACGGTTTACAAAACAGTCTGCCAGTCCGGCTTCGAAGCGCGGTCGTGGCCCGAGAGACGCGGTTGACACCAGAAATTGAACAACGAAGGTTAACAGCTCTTCACTGAGACAGAGTCACGGATTGAATGCCTCGAGTGTGTCGCGGGAGGTGTTTTTAAAGGGTCGAACGGTGGGAAAATGGTCGTGGTGGGAAAGAATTTGGGAAGGGTCTGGAAAGTTCGGCGGAAAATAGGCACACGGGTGACCAAGTTCCAGGAAATGCAGGTGGCTGATCGGGCGGGGCGATTAGAAGAGGACTCTGGAACCTTCGGCGGAGGATGGATTTCGGAGTTGTGTGACTGCATTCCGGGAAAGGCGGTTGTTTGGTTAGGTGCGTGGGAAACTAGCGATAAAAAGGATCACGGGAAAGGAATTTGGGAAAAGTCACGTAGGCCACGCAGCTGGCGGGATTACCATGCAGATAATAGATACACTTTGGGACTCGGGAGAATGGAGCGCGGCGTCGAGCGGAGCCGCGGGACAGAAAGCGATAAATTAGGCCCGTCAGTCAGAGGTAGAGAGAGCAAAGGAGAAGGAAAGAAAAATAGGTAGTGGGCAGGGACTCGTTACACCTCCCCCCTTATTTTAGAAAATTCATGTAGCGGTAAATGGATTTTCTACGCCTTAGGATAATGCGGATTACGTCTAGTGGAGTGTCTTACAGTTGAACGGGTATCGAGAGGTCGACTTAAATTGGCTAAAGCTATGAGTTCATCTGGCGGATAGCGGGACTCGTAGTTGACATTATCGGTGGTGTTCGTGTGGAAACAATTGTTGTACACATTAATGCAGGGTGAGAATGTACAGGCGAAAAATCTCATTATCAGATTACCTAGACATGTACATAGACCTATCTTACGGGCTAACATTAGAAATACAATACAAATACATGCGTAACCAAGGTATTTCAGTCCATCGTACGCGGTTTCGAATAGGGTCTTGTTGCGTTGGTGGCGTCCAATCTTTTCGGCTTCTTCTGATATTTCGTCAAATGTCTGTCCGAGAACTTTCAGTTGTGTTACGTCAACATGTGTGGGTTTCCCTAAAGTAGTCAGTTGTAGATCGTCCAGAGATACGGAGTGATTGTTCAAGAGGTCATCAAGTTTGGGTGTCTTGATCGTTTTATTTACGATTACGTCGGTAGTTTGTGTGAGTTTTTCTTCAAGTCTGGGTCTAATTACAATGTGGTCCGTCTATCCGAGGCAATTTCCGGAGAGCGTTATTCTATTAGTTCCGCGTAGGGTGGTTTGACGAATTTTGTGGTCGTCGCAGACAATATGGAGAATATCGGGAGTGGGTGAGGTAACAATCCATGAGTTGCCATTTTTTTGTTGAATCCATAAGGATTTCGCTAGGTTAATGAACAGTATTTGACATTGTGAGTCGGAGATGTCGTAAGTGTGAAAGTGATTAGTTTCGTTACGTAAATTTTCGATGACTTCCGAAAAGGTCGAAATTACAGCTTTAACGATGGTAGTTTGGTTACGAATCAATGCAGCTAGTTTCGTGTTGTCTTCATGAATCTTATCGATCTCATTATTATAATATTCAGCGTCTGGATTCCCCAGTGTACCGAATAGAATTTTGCTGATATCGCCAATAAAATTGAACACTCCTCTTTTAAGGCGCGGGGCGTAGTTAATTATGTTCATTAAACGGACTCTACGGTCTTCGATGCGGAACAATCTGTTTCGTACAATTTCTATTGTAATAGATTCGAGACACCTCGTCTTGCCTTGAGTAGCGTACATACTATTGACAGTTTGTTAGCGATGCTGAACAGTTCGTCTCGTTGCACGTTGATCTCGGTGAGGTCGACGTAGTTGACTACGGTCCAGGTCTTGTGGAACATTACCACGTCGCCCAGATGTTCCATATAGACTGGTCCAGAGATTGGCTCCACTTGAAAAACTTCATTGGCCAGGCAAGTAGACGCGAGCAACAATAGAAACGCCAACATCTTGTCCCTAAACATAAAAGAAATTAGTTTCTGAAATATGGCTTAAGCTTATTTACATGGATTAATTTTTTTCTATTTCTAAGCGGAATCTCGTAATTAACATCGGACGTCCGTTCGAGTATTATCGCGGGGCCTTCCCACTTTGGAGCCAGCGGGGATTTATCTCGTTCCTGGGCAACGAGAACTTCGTCACCCTTGTTGAAGATGGGAGCAGGTCGATGGATGTGAGCGTCTTGGTTGGCTTTGTAACGCTGCTTCGCTGCAACCAGGTGGTCACGTCCTTTCTTCAGAATTCGTTCGTGATCCGCGCGTAGTCCCTCGAAATATTCGTCGACAGTAGCATTCGTTCGATGAATGGGAATGCTGTTCGGGACGTTCGGTTTCCGTCCGAACTGCATCTCAAAGGGTGTGAGTCCGATGCCTTCTTGTTTCGCCGTGTTGTAAGCCATGGAGACGAATTTTAATTTCTTGTCCCAATCTTCGCGGTGGTCGTGAATGAGAGCCTTAATTTGTTCCTTAATCGGTCCGTGGGCTCTCTCTAGACTTCCGTTGCTTTGCGGGTGGAACGTAGTCGTGGTCATGTGTGAGATTTTGAAGAGTTTCTCCAAGTGTTTAAACGTCTGGCTGATGAAGTTGCGACCTCCGTCGGTGAGAATTTTCTTTGGTGCGCCGTGGATGTAGATAAAATGTTCGACGAGTGCATTTACGGTAGCTTGTGCATCTTGTATCTTTAGAGGGATCAACGTGATATATTTTGTCAGTTGGTCCTGTACTGACATGATGTACTTGTACCCATCGGCAGACTCGGGAATGGGTCCCACAAGGTCCAATGCGATCTTGTCGTTCGGTCGTTCGGGTGTGTCCGTAATCACGGCTTCGGCTTGAGGCCGCACGCGCACCAACTTGATTTTTTGGCAGGTGTCGCATCTTCGGATGTAGTCTTCGACGTCTCGCTGCATATTCGGCCATGTAGCAACGGCCTTGATGCGGTCGAGAGTCTTGGCTATGCCGAAGTGTCCGGTGGCTTTAGTCCCATGATGTTCTTTAATAATGCGTTGACGTTCTTCCTCGGTACCTGGCTCGTGGAGATCCTTGTCGTACAGGTATAATAATGGGCGATCCTCTCTGGTTGACCAGATGAAATTAATCATCAGTTTAATCCGGTTCTTTATTCCCGGATGGGCGCGGAGGTGATCACAACCGAGGTAAATTTTCGTGGTCTTCTTCACTTTCATTAAGGCGGCTGTGATTCGATTGAACCAGTCGATTTCGTCCTCGGAGAAATTGATGAAAAGTTGATCCTCGGCGTCGCTTGGGGCGTCCACTATTTTTATGGCGGGAACGTCCTTCGGTGGAACGTCCTCACGGATTTCGAGGACTACCGGAACGTTATCGGTCAGCTCGAACTCGATGTACAGCGGTGGATCACTTGTTGAGTCTTCTTCTTGTTCCTCCTCCGCTGGATTGTCGTTGTTGTCGTTCGTGTGCTCCACGTTTTCTTTTTCGTCTGTGTTGTCTTCCGTTTGAGATCGCTGTTGACTTCGGGTGGTCACGGCGTAAATGCGAGAGAGAGCGTCTGCGTTCGTGTTGAGAGAGCCTTTTTTATAAATTGGCTCATACTCGTATTCTTCGACTTTCATCCGTAGACGCATCAGTCGGCTGTTGGTTGGAGGGTCAGTTGCCTTCAATATCCAAATCAGCGGCTTGTGGTCGGTTACGATTTTAAATTGTTTTCCGTACAGGTACTGGCGGAAATGCTTTGTTGCCCAGGTAATCGCGAGCATCTCTCTCTCGGTGGTGGAGTAGCGCTGCTCTGCCTTGTTGAGAGTGCGCGAGGCATAGGCAACCGGTCGGTCCTTCCCCATCGGTCCCTGTGATAGGACGGCACCGATTGCGTGGTTGCTAGCGTCGGTGGTGAGTACGAATTCTTTCGTGAAATCCGGGTATTGCAGGACGGGTGCGGTCGTCAGAGCGGTACGTAGGAGTTGAAAAGCCTGTTCCTGCTTTTCACTCCAGTTCCACGGTGCATCTTTTTTCAATAACTCGGTTAAGGGTTTCGCAATTCTACTAAAATCCTTAATGAACTTGCGATAATACCCCGCGAGTCCAAGAAACTGTTTTATATGTTTCGGCTCTTTCGGTGTTGGGAAATTCGTCACGGCCTCGATTTTCTTTGGATTTGGCTTTACCCCTTCTTCGGATATCACGTGTCCCAAGAATTCCAGTTCTGGTCGGAGGAATTCGCACTTGTCCGGTTGCAGTTTTAAGTCTGTTTCGCGCAGGCGCTTCAACACATCCAGTAGTTTCCTGTTGTGTTCCTCCAATGTGGTACCGTAGATTATTATGTTGTCGAGATAAACAAAACACGTGTTGCCAATCAGTCCACGCAGTGCGTTGTTCATCATCCGTTGGAACGTTGCAGGTGCGTTTTTGAGACCGAAAGGCATCCGGTTGTAATGAAAATGTCCCGATGGCGTCGAGAAGGCTGTCTTTTGCTTATCTCGTTCGTCCATCGGTATTTGGTGAAATCCGGATGCGAGATCGAAGGCGGAGAAGTATTTGGCTCGCCCCAGTTGATCCAAGATTTCGTCGATACACGGAAGAGGGTAGGCGTCGTGAGAAGTCTTCTCATTTAGCTTCCTGAAATCGATGACGATCCTCCACTTCTTTTTCCCGGATGCGTCAGATTTTTTTGGCACTACCCAGAGTGGGGCGTTGTATGGTGAGTCGCTGGGCTCGATCAGTTTCTGTTCGAGCATGTCGTTGACTTGACGGTCAATTTCCTCTTTGTGTGCCGGAGGGTATCGGTACTGCTTGACGTTTATCGGAACGTCATCGCTGGTTATAATGCGGTGCTTGACCGCTTTCGTACCTGGCAGTGGGTCGCCAGGTAAAGCGAACACGTCGGGGAAGGACGATACGATGTCCCACATCGGTTCCGCTAGCTCGAGTGGCACGTGCTGTAGCCGCACGTTTTCTTTGAGCGTTCGGATTCTATCTGCCGAATTGTGCTCTTGGATGTGGTGGATCCTCAATGCGTCCGCTGGTGCGTCTTGGCGCGCCTCCGCCGATGAAGGGGTAGGTTCCTCGAAAGGTAGCCCACGCAGTAGATCCACGATAAACCGTTTCGGTTCTTCCGAGTCGTTTATTACGGGCACTCGGGCTTCATAGTCCTTGGCTTCGAACACGCAAGGCACTATGGATTCTGAATTTTCTTCGCTGGTTATCGCTGGTCCATTCGCGATGTTTGTTGGCACGGAGATAAAGTGGATGGATCTCGCCGGGACCGTGACGGATAGAGGTTCGAAATTCAGTCGTTTTCCGTCAAACTGCAGGAAATTTTCTTTCCCGATGCCGATGTACGTCTGATATTTCTCCATGAAAGGGACGCCAATCAGACCGTCCTCTTCCAACGGGAAATCATCAGGGACGACGTGGAATATTTGCTTTCGGCCCTCGAATTCTTGTTGCGTTACGAACAACGATCTGTGTAGATCGTTGCCCATCTTGAACTCTGTGTTCACATTTTTGTCGACCAGGGAAGTACCTTTGAGGCTTCCTAATTTGATGAGGCTGATGGCGGCTCCGGTGTCTAGTAGAAATCGCCCTGGTCCTCGGATGTCCCGCATGGCGAGTTTGACAACTCGTTTCGCGCATCCAACGGTGTTAACGCGAGGGATCCCTCCGACGTTTCGGCTTCTGTCGTTTCCTCTAGAGGTAGGTGGTTGACTCGCAGAGGAGGCCGAGGTGGTGGCAGGCCCCGTCGAAAAACCCGACTGTTGGGTGACGGAGTTGCCTCTATTTTGGAGGTCACGCATCTTGGTGCGGCAATCCCGTTCAACGTGCCCGATTCTTCTGCAGTAGTTGCAGGAAATCTGTGGTCGAGGTGTCCCGGATGAGTGTGAGGGTCCTGGTCTCGGAGTCGGAGGCATCGGTCGACGTGGGGCGCTGCCGGGATTTCGGTCGGCGATGTTGAGGCTGCGGGTCATCATTTCCCGCGTGTAGTCATAAGCCTCTGCGGCTTGAGCCTTGGCGATGGCGGCTCGGATGTTGTCTGGTCGCTGTGCGCGCACTTCGGTGGAAATTTCTTTCCGGAGGCCTAGCATGTACTGTTCGAGGCCCTGCTCTCTCTCATATTCTATTATGAGTTTCCGCTTACTCTCATTTGGCGTAGAGTTTGCGAGCACGGCCAAGACTTGGTTCTGGACCTCCAGAAATCGATTCGTGAATTTCGATACGGTTTCGTTCCTCCCTTGGAACATACGCGAGCGTTTATCGCGGAAGACGCTGTTTATTTATCTCGTTTTTTTATCTTGTTCACATACGATGTTTCAAATATGTGTTCCTCCCCGTTTTGGACTGTTCTGTCATAGACGTCCGTGGTAATTGAGCACTCACGGTTTGGGCCGTCGATTGCTATTGTCAGACGAGCGTTTATCGCGGAAAACATTTTCGTAATCTCTCGAAGACCGTAACCAGATTTCGATTATGTTCTTCGATCGTTTCCCCGAAAATGACAATGTCGTCCATGTAGACCCAACAGATTCTGCGATTTAGTCCGGCTAGGCACTGATCCATCATCCTCTGGAACGTAGCTGGTGCGTTTTTCAGAACGAATGGCATTCGTTCATATTCGAAGTGTCCTTCTAAGGTTGAAAGTCCTGTATACTTCTTTGAGTCCATCATGATTTGAAGGAATCCAGCCTTTAGGTCAAAGGCGCTAAAGAATTTAGCATTCTCGAGTGAGTCAAAGATATTTTCGATTCGCGGCATGGGATAGGCATCCAGTACCGTATTTTTGTTTAAGTAGTTTCCGAAAGTCGATGACGGTGCGCCACTTCTTTTCCCCGCCAGGTCCAGATTTCTTTGGGACGACCCAAACGAGTGAGTTGAATGGCGAATCGGATTCCTGGATGATACCCTTTTTCAGCATGTCGGCTACCTGAGTCTCTATTTCTTCGCGGTGGGCGTGGGCTGTCTTCAGTTGGCAATGTTGAAGGGTGTATCGTTAATTGGTATAATCTTATGCTTCACGTGTGGTACGGCGGGTAAGTCTTGACCTGAAGATGTAAAGATGTTTTGATACCTTAGGATAATATCGCTGATTATTTCTTTTTGTTCTGATTTGAGGTGGTCGAGTTTCGAGGCTTCGAGCAAAAATTTGTATTTTTGTGCCGGGCTGAGGTTGGCATTATCCGTTTTTCCCCCTTCCATCTTTACATTCGTAACCCTGATCTGGTTTTCGTCGAAGATCATGACCTTGTCCGTCGGGTTTTCAAACATTACTTCTGTGTGGCCGTTTTTTTATCTCGTTCACATACGATGTTTCAAATATGTGTTCCTCCCGTTTTGGACTGTTCTGTCATAGACGTCCGTGGTAATTGAGCACTCACGGTTTGGGCCGTCGATTGCTATTGTCATTATCACGGCCGTATGGGGTGGGACCGTAATTCCGTCGGTGATCAGGGTGTCTTTTTTATTTCAGGACAAGGTGTTTGTTTGAAAGATTATAGTCCCTCTGCTTCATAAAATTTAGCCCCATGAACTCGTCCTCGGGTATAATAGGATCGTCGGGTAGCACATAGAAGATGCTGGTGACTCCGAGACATCTCAATCTGATCTTTTCCATAGACACGAATCGGCTGGTCCCCATGGTAACGCTTCTTTTAGCCTTTTCTATTGGGAACCCTAGCGGTATACGCCCCTTTTTTATCAGGTTGAGAGAACTACCTGTATCCACTAATAATTCGATGTCTCGGGCGAATCCTCTTGGACGAATTCTGACCCGTTCCAGTCGTCCGATTCCGACGTTTGATACTCTTGGTATTTCTCTTGCCCGTATTCGTGATCGTCCCCGTTAACGTTTATCGCCTGCTTTTCCTGAGTCGTTTCTTTGATGATGTTGTACACTTGTGGTGGTTTGGGCAGTGGCCGTGTTTGATAAAAATTTCCCGTCTGGGTCTTGGGTTACCTTCGGCCGGCCGTGATTGGGTGCTTCTTCTAGGTCTTGGGTAATCTTTCACGAAGTGTCCCTTACCCCCACAATTGTAACAGATGGACTCGGCATCGGCTACGGCGGCGTTCACGGTAATCGGTGTTTGCCGAGTGCCCTTTGCGCGTTTCGTGCACCGTATTGTCTCCATGGAGGCTGACTGTGCTTCAGTTGCTGTTGGGCCGAGTAGGCTGGCAATTTCACCCTTTCGGCGTTTGCTTCCCGGTACGCAATGTTGGCTTCCTCGATCTCCTGAGCGGCTTGCTGTGCGGCTGCGAGGTTCGAATACGTGTTGATATAGACTTTCTGGTTATCGAAATCGTCCTTTCTGCATCCACGGATGAACATCGAGATGGCCTGATCGTAAACCAATGGCATGTGGTCCAGGGAGCCCTTAGTTTGCTCTCTCTGGTCAGCTTCCTGACCATGTTTCCGGTCTGCCTTACCTAACGAAGTCTATCCATGCAGATTTGGAAACCAGTTAAGTAGCCGGAGTGAGTCGTAACGAACTCGACGAGTCCAGGCTCGGTTTCGATGAGCCCGGTCGCGAGCTGCGAGATTTCGTGCGATATTTTCTGCACGCAGATCATCGAGACAAACGCCGTCTTTTGGGAGTTCTTCACAAAACGGCAAGCGAATTTAAGTTGCTTGATCCAATCTAGTATTGGTATCGATCACTTCAATTTTGGGGACCAACAGGAGGCACGCAGTTACCTTCATTGATATTCCCGAGGGCTGTTCGATTCAATTACTCTCGTGCCGTGGATTGTAAGGATTGTCCGGCGGATTTTGTGGTCCACCAAACGGGTCGTCGTTCCTCTGGTTAACGAAAGGGTTTTCCCCTGTCCTCTTGGGGATTCTTGCGGTGGGTCTGGGCCTTAGTAGGCCTGTAGGCCCACCTGGTCGTCCGGGACCTCTCGAACCAGCTGGGCCTCCGGATCTCCACTCGCTCGGGGCGCTGGTGGTAATCCCCATGCTGGTCTTCAGCTGGTGATTTCCATCCATTCACTGTTTAGTTCGGCTGATTCACTGTTTTGAAGGTCTGGAAGTTGTTCTTCCAGACGGCTGATTGCGTAAGGTGGTTCGGCTTCTCGGCCGGACCGCGATGCTAAGTTTTCTGATTGCCCCCATCTGCGGTGGACAGTCTCGAGCCGGGTCGCTCGAATCGGAATCGGAATCCGTCACGCTGCCAACTCATCCACAGCGCTCATTACAAATATAGAAACATTTATGATACACCCTTATCCATGTTTACTGTTGAAAAAAAGCCGAAATGATCGCGGCAAAGGCTTAATATTTTTTTTTTGAACCTTCCACGGTCGTTTCATTTTTCAACGCGGTTCGTCGTTAATTTTTTTAACCCGCATTTTCGGCATAAACGGGTAACGGAGAGAAAACAATGATCTCGATACATGTTTTTCACTTTGAAATTCATTTAATGCATATTCCCATGAAGACTAGAGTAAAGGAGCCCGAACGCATATGGCGGAATCGTCGAAAAGTGGATCGTGAAAGTGATGAAAGATCTTGTAGTTCGAAAAATATCCGCAAGCGATACCAGCGCCTGGTACGGAATAGGATAGGTGGTGGATAGGATAGGCAGATAGGATAGGTGGGTGAGGACCGGCTGAGCAGTGTTTGTGACATACATACAGTGACATTACTGTCAGTTACCATATATGTGAGTATTATATATATGTGTTTGTGACATACATACAGTGACGTATTACTGTCAGTTACGATATATGTGAGTATTATATATATGTCAGTTACATACAGTTTACGCACTTTACGCTGTTACGCATCATCGAGAGATATTTCGGTATTAAAAGTATTTATAAAATCAAAACAGAAAAAGACCATCCAATAAAGGTAAGAACTGAACCTTAATATTATGTTTATGCAATTAATTCGCGAATTAGCGAAAATATTGATAAATATTGACATCGGCATGTGCAACTACATGTAGAGTCATTTTGTCAAATCGTTTGTATTTATTTTATTGCATGCTATCGTCGCCGAATTTAATTATAATTGCCATCAATTTTAATGCTGTTAGAGATTCCTTTGATACAGCAAAAATGTAATGCATGGTGCTTGGACAAAAAAAAACCTTTTTTAGGTTAAATATGCAAATCCTTTGATATAAATACACCTCGCTTCCATTTCGTTATAATGTATTACCTATAATATTCAATTGGATTTATTTTTTGATTTCAGCTTCGCCATGGGTAAATATTGCGCTTACCCCGCATGTCCCTTCCATCACTAGAATATGTAGTTTTCTAATATTTAAGTTGTTGCCCCGCCTGGGGTTTAGATTCGGTTTGGTCCGTTGGTTGATTTAAGGTTTGATTAAATTTAATATTCTTTTATTTCTTTTTATAGCGACAAAAAAAATATTTTTCTTGAAAATCCAGTATGCAATATTCACATTATGCCTGGTTAATCCCACGTGTCACCGTATACAAATAAAACATTTACAGTATAGATGACCTCCAAGTAAAAAATTACTGATATATTATCATATATGGTATATTCATACTTTAAACAAAAGCATATTAATATTACTCTTCAGTATTATAAGCTGCGCTAATAAGAAACAAATATATGACAAATTGCGGATCGACGATTCAAAATCACCGCGTGGACGGAGCCAGCAGTGATAGCGTCGCCAGGCGGGTACAATCCGCGGATCGTTCATCACTTTCACAACCATTTCGCCAGCATTGCGTTCGGGCTCCTTTACTCTAGTCTCCATGCATATTCCCAGGGAGACTAGAGAGAAGGAATGGACACACAGTGCTTACGGAACGTCCGCAAAAACGCAGCAAATAAGGAGGCGCTGCGATCGTCTGTGTCCGATCGATTAGCTCCGCCACTAGCCTCGTGCTCTTAGCGTGCTCTCGGTTGCTGTTGACAGCACATTCGTGATGGGGGACCTAACTGTTGGGTCTACCTCTCCTATTTCGCTGTCTTTCTTATCGTTGCAGACTCATAATGGCAACTAATAATTAATTTAATTAAGCGGTGATCAACAATGTAGGTACACGTATGAGCCAAAAGTTTAGGTCGAAGCGTATAGTAACATCCAATGCCTATACGACGCTGTTGGTTGTACATTTTTCACAGAGATTGTACCCTCTATATGTCCCACACATTCGCACCTCATGCATAGATAGGAGCTTCCTACGATCCGTCTTTCGCGAAGTATTTTATATAAATTTTAAAAAAACGTGAAAATGTCAACCCAAATGCGAAGGAAAATTTACAAGAAAAAGGGCGCTTGCTAAAAGACTGAGGGCGGTATTCATAGTCAGATCTTAAGACAATCATCAACTAAGATGGTCTCAGAACGTGTCTCAAGATAGCGCTGTAGTTCCATAGTCGGTAAATAAGACGCGACAAATAAGATAGTCTTAACGAAGATCATCTCATAAAACTCTTGCTTATTCCAAGTTTCATAGTCCAGTCTTGTTCAAAATAAGCAATGTCTCAATAGTGCAAGGTTTCATAGTCAATTATGACATGCTTATTTGGAGAAATAGACCGTAAATAAGATGGTCTTGACCAAGACGTGGTTCGAGTCGTCTTAAGCAGCGTCTCATTTATCTCTCGCATATCAAAAGCTGTATGCAGATGTACAAACTGACTTTCAAAAAAAGTGCCCTTAATTAATCAACGAAATTCGGAATGTACAAAACCGGTGTTTTCGTATTGTTGGACTGTGGTGACATTATATAAAATAAACGAGTACAAGTTGTTATGTGGTACATGTGAAAGTGGTAATTGAGGTTAGAAATGCAGTGAATAAGTAAATCGGGAATTTTGGACTACGCAATCAATCGAATTATTGCAATGTCCCATTTCAACGATTTGCTGAATCTGTATAATACGCATAACATGGATTATACGGATTCGGACGAATCATCTGAAGAAGAAAATGTTCAACAAGTCCCGCGTACTCCAAAACGATACATACGAGACGGCCAGAATCCATTCGAGTTCTATGGCGAAACTGAATTTAAACGACGTTTTCGGTTTTCTAAACATAGCATCATACATGGGATATTACCCAGGATCTGAAATAATTTACTTAAAGTTAATAATCGTGGACTACCAATTTCACCACAATTTCAATTGTTAATTTGTCTGCGATTCTACGCTACGGTAAGTTTTCAGGTAAGGCTTGTTTCCGCAAACTGTATATCTAGTTTGGTGCTAACAAAAAATAATTCATAATATTATATTCGCTGGTTATAACAATTTATAATTATACATTATTCTGTGCAGCTCGTCAATGCAGATTTGATATCTGTGTCACAATCAACAGTGTCAAGGATAATATTTAAGATTTCTACGTTACTTGCGGCTGAAATGTTCACCGTTATTAAAATGCCAATGTCAGAAGAAACTCGATTAGAAAATCGGCAACTTTTTCGGCAACTTGGAGCCAACAGAGACGGCATCGGTCTTCCTGCAATTGACGGCGCTATCGACTGCACTCACATACGCTTATCACATACAAAATTCGAAAACATTCAAAAAGTTTACAGAAATCGCAAGTGATATTTTTCGTTAAATGTCCAGGTATATTTTATACACATTGCTAATGGAGTCCACAGGATTGCGATTATATCTGTTTGTGAATAAGAACCATCTAAAATTCTAATCGTACAGGCTGTAGTAGGTCCGCGCATGGAATTTTTGGATATCGTCCCAGAATGGCCCGGAAGCCAGCACGACAGCCGAATTTTTCAAAATTCTAGGCTTTATATGAAATATTATGAGGGGCAGCTAACCGGAGCCCTTGTTGGAGATGCTGGATATTCTTGCCTTCCGTTTTTGCTTACACCCCTGGGAAATCCTCTGACAGATGCAGAGCGAAGGTATACATGAGAAAGATTACTTTAATCGTTAAAAGATGGATGCAAAAAAATTGATTCTGCAACTTTTTAATTCCAAATAGCTACAACATTGTACAACAAAGGACAAGACAAGTCGTTGAAAGGACATTTGGAATATGGAAACGCAGATTTCCATGCCTATCGAAAGGCCTTGCCACAAAATTAATATGCAGTACCACAATAGTCGTAGCGTGTGCTGTCTTGCATAATTTATCCCTTACTCTGGATAACATTCTTTCGGAAGAAGATCCAATCGACGAGGAAGAAGTAATCCCGGGTCAACCCCCACATTGGCAGCCTAGAGAGGGTTTCCTGATTCGGGAAGCTTTAATCGAGCGGCTCTTTCAATAAAAGAAAGAAGTTAAACGTGTAGATCAGTCGTTCGATCGGTAAATTCTCTCATTAGAGAGCATGATTTAAATGGTGTTATTCTCGTTATACGAAGCGTCAGGAAGAAAAATCAATTTCTGCTTCTCAGCGCTCTTTCTCGCACTCGCGCTCTTCGCGAGCGTTACGCGATGCCAAGTATAATAGATTTTTTAACTTCAAGAATGTATAATTTGCAGACGATTGCAAAATTAATAAATATATTTTGTCTGGGCTATGAATTATGTTATTGCATCCGGTATTATGACGCAATCCAATAATGTGTGAAAACATATATTGTTCTGATGTATATATATATATAT
The DNA here is from genome assembly GCA_964007375.1 of Ophion obscuratus. Taxonomy (NCBI): domain Eukaryota; kingdom Metazoa; phylum Arthropoda; class Insecta; order Hymenoptera; family Ichneumonidae; genus Ophion; species Ophion obscuratus. The sequence goes on along the minus strand of OZ023321.1, from coordinate 45,592,259 downwards.
ATATATTTTATAACCGTATATCAGAACAAATTATAATATTGTAACAAACTTTTATAAAGTTCCCAATAAAATCAACGAAAGTATTAAGGATATCGTAGATGCTTTGGTTATATTATTAATATCTATATATTAGTCACGAACCTGAACAAATCTTTACTACAGTTGAATTATAATTGATAAAATAACTTATTAGTAACACTTAATTGAATTGTCCTTAAACCCGATAAAACAAAACCTATACATCGTTTTTTTCTTTGGAAAGTAAAAATTCTGCTAGTTCGGCTTCAGCTTTGGCTTTTCTCAATTCGAATTCATATTTTTCGATTTGCAATTCATGTATCCTGCTTAAATGACATTCTGTCATTTTTGCAACCTTCATTTCATGATTTCGTTTTATCTGAAACAAGAGTTGGTCTTGCTGACAGAGCGCCGCAATCCTATGCAGTTTTTCGGTCTCTTGTGATATTTTTCTGTTGGCAGATGACGCGATAGACACAGACTTCTTTCTTGGATGTTGTTTAATATCCGCTCCGTACTTCTCTCGACGGTGCGCAGGGATTACTGGAATAATACAAATTATCCATTTATATGTAATTATAAAATGATTGCACTTTTGTACTAACATTCGTAACTAGTGAATCATTTCACTTATTTATTTTACCTTGATTGATTTCACTTGAACATCCAGATGCGTGCACGTCCTCGCCTTCGCAATCGTCTTGAGTTTCCACCAATAAAGCTTCATCTAAATACTCTTCATCGGTTACACTTCCATCATTTCGCTGCTTCATAACTTTGATCAAGTAATCTGCAACTAAAAAACACCATGCACTTTTTATATATACTATATTATACATCGCATTTTGTTTACTTTGCCAGATATCATGTCTTTATAATTTATAAATTGTACGTCTTTATTCTATTCATTCATCTATTCATTTGTTACCATCTATTATATCTAGGTACGAGTAATGTAGGATGAGTGAAAAGCTTAATTACCCTCTTCATCTTCAACGACTATATTTGATGAAAAATTTGTCGGTGCCACATCCATTAAATGAGGAACGATCATGCCTACTTCTGGGTCGAGTTCAGCAGGATGCAATGACGGACCACCTCCAGTTGCCATACAAGCCTGCTTCTCTTGAGTCAAGGCATCTCGTTGGATGTGCTTGAGATTGATCCACATTTTTTTCAATTGGTCCATTGTTCTCTGAGGAAATTCCAACTCAAGTATAATTAGGAAATTTGTTGCGTTCGTCGTGACTTAAAAATAAAACATTCATGAAGTAAAAGATTATTTCACCTACCGTGTGTACAACTTCTTTCGAATTGTTGTATTTTTCTGTAATTTTCTCCCACGCGACTTTTTTCATTTTTAGCGTTGATGCATCACTTTTCTTGGCTTCTATGATGTCTTTCTGTTCACTTATAAAATTCAGCAATAATTTCCGTTCAAGCGGGGTGTAATGCTTGCTTTTCGAGGTCATTTTGGATTTCGATTTCGTTATTATTCAAAAATAATTATTCGAGTACAATAGACAAAACAATTGCTGAGACCTTATTCACTTTGACATTTATCAACTTTCACATATGGCGGCTCGTAAAACCGCGTTCTCATCTATGATTGGTCGATACAACGGTAAATTTCCGATATTACCCGAACGCCGAACAAGCACGGTCTCAAGCAAATGCTTTGTCAAGACGGCTTCCGTTCAAATAAGACCATCTTCAGCAGCGCCGTCTTCACGAAGATCATCTTATTTCGGAACTATGAAATATACGGCATCTTAAGAACGCCGCGGTCTAATGAGATCGTCTTGGCGAAGACGATCTTGGAGTGCATTTGAGATCTGACTATGAATACCGCCCTGAAAGCTGTGGCAGCCATGTGTCAAGCAAATGCGCAGGAAGACTAGAGGTAAGGAGTACGAACGCCTGTGGCGAGCCCGATCCAAAGCGTCCGTGAAACTGTGGATTTTAGTAGTTAGTGTTTTCACGGCGTGCGTCGCTAGTGCATGACCGCACCGAAGTGAACTAAGCGATAAGAACACAATCGACGTCATGTGTCATCGATAATTCCCGCTCGTCGTTCGTGTTGACATAAAGCGTGTTCGGGCTAACCAATTTTGTGAATTGTGTTAGATGTAAAAAAAAATAATTGTCTCGGTATAAAATATATTTTGTGATCTGCGGCGAAAATAATCAATCGTAGGTAAGAAAAATAGTACTTACATTTATGAAAAGAATGTTTTCGTTTTATCGTACCATTATCGTACCGAGTGAAATAGAAATTATCACAAACGCGAGATATGGAGCAAGTGTCCCGTCGATGAGACAAAACGTGCAAAATATAGATTTTTTTCCGTATATTGCATGTTTTGTCTCATGTCTCGAAAATAAACAAAATGTTTATTTTCGAGGCGTGAAAATGGGAAGTGAGTGAGCGAGTGGGTGAAATATCGATTTGCCGTTCTCATAGAAAGTCAATTTAAATAAATGGTTGAAATATTGTTTGAATTGTTGCTTTCAGTGCTCGAACGCGAGACAAACTTTGAGTGCAGCAATCGATCGAGAACCGCCGTTAAAATCAACACTCTCCATCAAGATCTCGAAAAAGTTTCGGATATGAAAAATTTAGAGTACGTGGGATGCCAAGCACACAATGAAGAGCTCACGAAGAGAGTGATAAACTATTATCTCGTCATGAGAGGATATTTTCTAGCGCGATCGGTCAACGAAAATAATCACGCAAGGAAAATTAACACGAAAGACAATAGCAATAAATCAAAACTGTAAGATCGATATATCTGTACAGCGTGTCATAATGTGCAAATATGATGTGTGATAATTTGTAAATCTTTTGTTTGAATTCAAAATTCTTATAAATTTTCTTGTGTCTATGTTTTTACTGCTTCCGCAACGAAAAAAAAAACATTGACTTAATATCTGTATTTCGTTATTATTCTTTATCTGTACAGCGTATCATAATGTGTAAATATGAGATGTGATAATTTGAAATTTTGTCTGGATTAAAATTTCTTATGAATTTTCTTGTGTCTATAAATAAATTTTGTTCGTTACGGTTTCTGCGAGGAAAAAAACTGACTTTATTTCTGTTTGTCGTTATTATTCTTTATCTGTACAGCGTGTCACAATGTGTAAATATGGTGATAATCTGTAAATTTTTTGTCTGGATGTAAATTTCTTATGAATTTCCCTGTGTCTATAAATAAATTTTGTTTGTTACTGCTCCCGCAACAAAAAACTGACTTAATTTCTGTATTTCGGTATTCTCCAAAACAATCTATATATAAGAATCGTGTGTATCTATATAGAAATTGCCTTCACCAACTGGTTGAACAACTAATTTGATGAAATGATCGCTCCATATGAAGTGGCAAAGGGTGCTTTTTGCATATCGTACGGCACTGCCTTAACAATTCATTTGATCAAATTATCGCTCCATATATATGAGGGAGCGTATCTTACGGCACTGGTTTGTTGCTGACTTTACTTCGGTGCGGTAGGAGAGCAGCGCCGCCCTTCTCGTCCTCACTTTTGCGGACGTTTCTACGACACGGCGTTCGTACTCCTTACCTCTAGTCTTCCTGCAAATGCGGCTAAACGCGATGAGAATAACCATAACCTCAACGATCAGCAACAAAAATTCGCTGTCGACGGACGTTGGATCGTGGATTTCAACATCTTGCCGACAGTTTAAATTGTATTCGCTGTAACAAAGGCAAATACATGCATAAATTGGACAAATTGAATTTGCAGAATACATTTATTTCACATCCGTCTCAGAATTACTAGAACTCGGAAATAAAACGCTTCGAGTTCCCAGACCACTACTATTCCGTTGCTATTCCGTTACAAATGGTTGGGCCCGAGTTCGGTATGGGCAATCGGCATGATGTGATTAAGAATGAGCCTCAAAGCAGAGCACGCAAACACATCGAAATCAAATTCTTTTATTATTTGTGCGCATGCGTTAAGTTTGGACTATTATAATTATTTGAGACGTTATCGTCAGGAGAGCCGCTAGTGGCACAATCTGGAACTATTGAAGGCCGGACTTTTTAAGACGCTGGAACTACGTATTGGCCTATGCTGTGTCCACTCCTTCTCTCTAGTCTCCCTGCATATTCCAATCCGCAGTACGGCCACACATATATGTCGAGCTCGATCGGACGGAAAACCTCGCTCCGTTCGCCCGTCGAGCGAGCGCGATTTGCGAGGGGCAGCGACTTTTCCCCCACCGAGCTATCCATTCGTGTTCACGCTGACTGCGATACCGACTTGAGCGATCATCACGGACTCGCACGGCTACAAGGGAATCTGCAACCTCGACAGAGGCGATGATCACGAAATCATACTCCCGAACTCACCGCAGCGATTTAGCGCCATTTACGAGGCACGCCGAAAAGGGGAGCGTTGTGCATCTCCCTCTTCATGATCTCCCTACTGATCTCTGCCGGTTAGGAAACTCTGATCCTGGTAGCTCCTAAACTTAGCCGCCAACTATGGAAATATCGAATTTTTTTACGCCAATCAATTGTTAGTGTTTGTTAGACAAAACCCCGCGTTTGGTAGACTTATTTATTTATTGAAAAAAAACGAAAAACAAATTTATGCCAAAGTTAGCCGCAGAAAATGGTTTTCTAGTGATTTCGAACTTTTCGTCGTAACCAATCGATTGTTAATCGTTTGTTAGTGATTGTTAGTCACTTTATATCGTTTGTTAGTGCTCAATTATTATTAAATTAATGAAAAACTTTTCGGTCCTAGAGCGTGCTGCAAGCCACGTGAAGTTGGCAGCATCACCGCGACGGCCACTTGAGGCTTTGCACATGTAACTCGTCAATTTCAGCAAAACGTTGATTCTTATCATTCTATTCGATTGTTAGACGAATGTTAGTGATTGTTAGTTAATTTCCATCGTTTGTTAGAGTTCCATTTTTATTTAATCGTTGAAAAACTTGACGGCCCTAGAGCGCGCTGTATGTCGCGGAGTTTGGCAGCATCGCCGCGACAGCTGCTTACGGGTTTGCACATGTAACTTGTCAATTTCCGCAAAACGTTGATTCTTGTTATTCTATTAGATTGTTAGACGAGCGCTAGTGATTGTTAGTTAGTTTTTATCGTTTGTTAGAGCTCCATTTTTATTTAATCGCTGAAAAACTTTGCGGCGCGAGAGCGCGCTGCATATCGCGAAGGTTGGCAGCATCGCCACAATGGCCGCGATAAACGTATATAATTTTAATTAAAAATGGGAAATCGGTGCAAATGATCGACGAAATAGAGAATTAAAAAAAAGCGCGACATCTCAAACCTCGATCTGATCAGGAGTCTTTTTTGCTCGATATTCCTAATTGTGCGTCCTGGTCGAACTTCCATAAAGTGAATCCAGACTTTTAGCTGACAGCGTGCTCATAAATTCGCAGAATTAGATTTTTTTTATACTACTCTAAACAAAATCAGCGCCACTTGTAAATTTACATTTTGAAGTAACTGAATGTTGACCCACGTTATGATAACTCATTTCTATGAATTGTGTTGTGATCTTAAGTTGTTGAGGAACGATAACTGTTTTGATGAAAGATTTAATTTAAACATCCCCAGCATCATAAACTTCGCAAGAATTAAATTATGCAGAAAAATAGTGGTGGGCCTTATTTTGTTTTGAGTAGTATATATTCCGTATATCAAGTGTATCAGTAAGTTTGTAATAAAGTACAGCTTCCGCCGTTCGTGGCGTAAATACATATGTTTCAATGCATTTTTTGTCACCCTTGTTTTAGTTTATTTCCTTATCGACATGTATGCATATGCCTTTTAAATCTTATCAGTGTATATATTTGCAGCTGATGTCTCATCATTATCCTCCCCACAATATATTTTTTACATTATGTACATTATTTAAACAGTTCTTATATTATTTTATAAGGAATTCAGCAGTCATGACCACGTGTGGTCGGCATTCATCAGCTCTGAACAAATAGTCGGCGGGCTCGGATCCGTTTCGCGACTGCTGCATTGTACATCAACCTTCTGTTGGCCTGCTGTGAAAAAAAAGATGCGACACTGGTGATAAGCTCGACTGTATTCCTGCAACTTTTTAAAAGAAGACAATTAATAGCTTTAAGAACAGTTAATAGCTTTCTTCGCTCGAAACTTCTAATCACAGGATTACAACCATTATCCAGTATGAGTTTCATGAAAACGGAAGTCGGACACTTAAGCGGTGCTCTTTAATAATAACATCATCGAAACAAACACAAAAACTTTCGCATTTCTAATATTAATAAGATAAGCGAATATATTTTTAAACTCACATGGTGGAGTACATCTCCTCACCCTTAGGGCCCGCCACTTGGCTTTGTAATCTCGTCTTCATCAGGTCCAGTGGAAATACCGCAGAGACTCCGATAATCCCTGAGATTCCTCCGTTGACGATTTTAGACAGTAGCCTGTGGAAAGGTTTCGCAATTAGACTCGATATTATTCGACGACTCGAATAATACTCGCCAGAATTTGTAAAAAGTAAACTTGACGATCATGACGTGAATTTCTCCCAAAATTCTTGTTGATTACTCATAAAATGTAGCTACCGTAATTACTCGCTACCGTAAAATGTAGCTACCGTAATTACTCGCTGGAATAAAACGGTTGACAGTTCAAAATGTTTGTTTTTATTTGGGGAACAACCGCTTTCTCTTCGTTCGACGATACTAGACTTTTTTTGTTACTTTCGGCAGGGGCCTCCCACCGTAAGAGAAACTTACTTATTTTTGTTTCACAATCGCCACGTTCCGTAGACTTTTACGCGGGACTTTTTATGTGACTTCCGGACTTGTCGCTACTAGGATGTGCAAAAATAGGTGATGGAAAAAAAAGTAAAAAACCATCGAGTTTCCCGCCGATTACTTTCAGAGTTCAGTGTGCGACGTCAACACGTGGATCGGAATTTCGAACGGAATTACAGAGGTATCGTTAAGTATTTCGTCGATACAAATTCTTTATTCCTTGCAATCAGCCCGGATCATCGTTACTAAGGTGATAATATTCAGAATATATTTTAGATAAGAATTTGAATTCATGGTCAGAGTCTTAAAAAAATAGACTCAGTGCTTACGTTTTTATTGAACCCGGAACGTATTAGAATTAGTTTTGTTATCCCCCGACTGTGAAAATGCCAAGGAAAAGTGCCGTTCCTCCGAACGAACCGGTAGAGGTTTAAAAAAACAAATCGCATTATTCGCCACGACGGTACTACCCGCGTGGTTGGCGCGAAATTTGGAAAAAATGTCTGAAGCCGTCGACCGCAGATGGTCCCCATGGCATGGCATCTTAATGTTGCACAAAATCGCAACAATATACTCACCAGAGCTCGGCAAGAGAAGGGCATTGAAGTCCCAGTGAGTCACCCGAGTGTCACGACGGAGGAGTATTACGGTGAGGCTGACAATGGCAAAAGTGACAGCTCAATCTCGACCGGTGCATCATCGGAAGGTTGCTATGATCCTGCTGACAATACAGATGGGAATAAACACAGCGGAAACAAGAAATTTGACCTGATTCTTAACGAAGAAGATTGGCAAAAAATGAGACCAGACTCGAACAATAAGCGCAGCCTTAAGAAGGGCATTTGGACAAATGTTATTGCGTTCCATTTCTGGAACGAACACCGACTACCGTGTGCCTTCGTTTTCAAACGAGCACACGTAACATCATTTGCACCGATTTCCCATTTTTCATTAAAATGATATACGTTTATCGCGGCCATCGTGGCGATGCTGCCAACCTTCGTGACATGCAGCACGCTCTAGCGCCGAAAAGTTTTTAGCGATTAAATAAAAATGGAGCTCTAACAAACGATGAAAATTAACTAACAATCACTAGCATTCGTCGAACAATCTAATACAATGTCAAGAATCAACGTTTTGCGGAAATTGACGAGTTACATGTGCAAACTCGTCAGCAGCTGTCGCGGCGACGCTGCCAACCTCCGCAACATACAGCGCGCTCTAGGGCCGTCAAGTTTTTCAACGATTAAATAAAAATGGAACTCTAACAAACGATGAAAATTAGCTAACAATCACTAACATTCGTCTAACAATCGAATACAATGATAAGAATCAACGTTTTTGGAGACACGCTCTAGGGCCGAAAAGTTTTTCATTAATTTAATAATAATTGAGCTCTAACAAACGATATAAAGTGTCTAACAATGACTAACGAACGACTAACAATCGATTGGCTACGAAGAAAAGTTCGAAATCACTAGAAAACCATTTTCTGCGGCTAACTTTGGCATAAATTTGTTTTTCGTTTTATTCAATAAATAAAGTCTAACAAACGCTGGGTTTTGTCTAACAAACGCTGGGTTTTGTCTAACAAACACTAACAAACGACTAACAATCGATTGGCGTAAAAAAAATTCGATATTTCCATAGTCGGCGGCTAAGTTTATGGAGCTGATCTTGGCGCCGAGATCAGATGCATCAGTCAGCGTAGCAAATTTGGTCCCAGCGCTACCACCAGCTGTAGCTGCGGTTCCGAAACCCGGACCACGGTCTTACATACAGGTCTTGAAACTCTGGTGGTGGGGGTATGTCCTCGGTCTAAAGCACCGGCCGTTTCGCCTAGTGACCACGAGTGTCGCTGCGATAGAGTGATGCAGGCTATGCGAGAGAGATGGAAATCGATTGTTGACTCATAGGAACCTAACCTAGCTGTACAATTGGCTGGTGAAGGCAAATTATAATATTCAATGTCAAAAGTGCATGATGGACCTAAATACAATTAAAAGTAACTTTATTGTAAGCCTGAAAAAAACCAAAAGACTATAGTTATCCAAGTGGGTACAATGAATATGAATGTTTTTTTATATAGGTGTCAATGCAAGCTCGTGTTGGTTGAGGGGTTCGGTGCAAGCTGCGTATGCTGCTTTCAGGGGTTCGATCCCTGTGCGCTCGGTTTTTTAAAAATATGTTTTAGCTTTTATAAAACAAATAGGCTTTACGCGCAGTGGCGTAGCTTGGGGGGGGGGGCAGAGGGGGCCATGGCCCCGGGCGGCGCAGATGTGGAACGGCGGCGGGGGGCGGCACTTAATTGCGAAGATAGGGGGGGGGCGGCAAATTTAGGGTTAGCCCCGGGCGGCAAAAAACCATGCTACGCTACTGTTTACGCGTTGTTTTAATTGACCGGAAAATAAGTGGCAACTATTCCAGACCGAAGTGGAATCCAGACCGAAACACTTGCAGGATGTGTTTCGTGAAAATGAAACAAATACTTAAGAAACAGTGCTTCTTTTGCAATTCTTTATTTCCGCTTCGAAAAATTTTAATGCATGTCCCAAGAAACATTTTCAAAAATCTCTACTTTTCAGTTTCCGAAAAGGTTTGCGTTGGTAAATTTAAAAAAACACCTCTTTTCCGACCTTTAAGCGAAGGACTCTCGAGTAGGATGAATTTAAATAATTCACTAACTTTGTTTTATGTTTTCCAGCCTGGAAAGTATTTATTGTACGACGTGTCCATCCGCACAGAAGTGTGACTGTATGACAGTCACGCAAAAGACACGAAACACGCAAAAGCAATGAAACTGGAGTGACTGAACTTATGGGATCTTCGTAACTTGGAGTGTATTGATGGAGTGTTTCTAAAATCGCCGCGACTTTACGCTCGTTTCTAGAATTGGAGTGTCGGAGCTGGAGACACGTCAATAGTCGATTTTCGCGTAAATATTCTTTAATGTTTTTTGTGTAAATATGTTTAAAAGTTTTCTGTGTAAATTTTCACGAAGTCCAAAACCCATCGATAGCATGTACAGTCACTCCAGTATCACGAACTTTATTAAGGTTATTCCACAACTGCATGCCGGAATGTAGGGCTCGATCTTTACAACCGGGGTATGAGTATTGTATGTGTAGTATATCTACACTTTTTTCAGCGGACACTGAGTAATCAACTGTCGGTACAATCACTTAAGAAGCAATATGATTTAACACGTTAAAGTCGCTACACCATTTTCACCTCTATTAAATCGCATGGCTCTTGATCTGCAAATAAATATGTCACATCTCTTCCCTACAAACATCAAGAGATTTGCATGCAGCAGCAAACTCAAATTATTCGAAATAATGCATGCACTGTTTGTAGTTTCTTTTGCGTGTCCCAAACACATCCAAGCAAAGAGACACTCCAATTTTTGGTGCGTCTTTGGAGTGTCTTCTTGCGTAAATGTATATGAGACACGCAGAAAGACACTCCAAAGACGCACTGAAAATCTTCTGCGTGTCTCTCATACATTCACGCAAAGAGACACTCCAATCTGGAGTGTCTCGTGTTTGCGAATATAATAGTGTTAAAAAATAACTAATAAATTATTAGTTAATAATAAATAACTAATAATAAATTATTAGTTAATAATAAATAACAAATAATAAAAGTCCTAAAAAATGAAATATTGTCCAGCGTCTCATATTTTTGCACCGTCTCGTTTACGAAGGGCAAAATAAAAGGGGTTTCAGTGGTTGCACTTTTTTACGTGTCCATCGATGCATGCGACACATGTGAAATACACTCTAGGTAGTGAATGTAACATTTGGAACAATTAGCACTTGTGGACGTGCCGATTCATCGATCTATGCACTGCTATTATCTGTATCGTACAGAAACAGGTCTGGAACAGGTGTGGATTATCCAACTTTTGCTTATCAATTAATTGTTTCCGTGTACGGTTCGTTGTTGCCACACATATTGGTCGTAATGGGTCATCATTGTAAATATTGTTACCTTTCATCTGGTTGCGGGCTTCAGGTGATACCGATTATTTAAATTAACTTTGTGAATTCTCATCCTCTTTGTGAGAATGAAAGAAGGGTCCTTCCGGTCCAAATGTAGGAATGCTTATTCAGGAAGCTTCATGTGCTGAGTATCCACTTCCTTTTGTGAAATCTTAAAAGACACCATTCTAGCGGCAGAAAATAAGGCTTAACTTTGACCAATTATTTGGAGAGTATGAACAAAGGAATAGGGGCTGTCTTTTAAAAGCGTTCATTCAACACATTAGAGTATTTAAAAAAAATTATTACCATTTTCATACAAAATGGCGACGACAGAGGCCATCTTGAAAAACGTGTTTTTCGAACTGCGAGGACGGGTTGCTCAAACACCTTTGCATGGCTCGATTTGAAATATTGATAATAGCCTTAAAATTACATTCTCTATGGGAGTACGTGGCCGTTTTTTCATGAAATGTATCCTTTTGTTTATAAACAATTCACTGCTTATTTTTTGCGCAAAAAATCGATTTATTTCTTTCAAAGTGCGCCATTTTCTCAAAATTTGATTGAAAATAAAAAATATTCCTGGGAGTCCCATAGAGAATGTAATCGTGGAGCTACTATCGAAATTTTAAATCGATCCATGAAAAGGTGTTTGAGTAATCCATCCTCTCAGTTCGAAAAACACGTTTTTCTAGATGGTCTCTGTCGCCGCCATTTTGTATGAAAATTATATTAAAACATTTTAAATACTTTAATACGTGTTAAATAAACCCTCTTAAAAGCAATCCTATCCCTTTTATCATACTCCCAAAATAAAGTGTCACTGTTAGGCCTTATTTTCTGCCCCTAAAGTGGTGTTACTCCTTAATTGTTTCTTGACCAGTGACATTGTGCAGACACGGTCCCAAAAACCTTGGCTGCATAAAAATGACAATATTTACTTTTTTAGGGCTTTTATTATTTGTTATTTATTATTAACTAATAATTTATTATTAGTTATTTTTTAGCACTATTATATTCGTAAACACGAGACACTCCAGCCTGGAGTGTCTCTTTGCGTGAATGTTTGAGAGACACGCAGAAGATTTTCAGTGCGTCTTTGGAGTGTCTTTCTGCATGTCTCAAATACATTCACGCAAGAAGACACTCCAAAGACGCACCAAAAATTGGAGTGTCTCTTTGCTTGGATGTGTTTGGGACACGCAAAAGAAATTCCAAACGGTGCATGCATTATTTCGAATAATTTGGGTTTGCTGCTGCATGCAAATCTCTTGATGTTCGTAACGGAAGAGATGTCACACTTATTTGCAGATCAAGAGCAATGCGATTTATTAGAGGTGAAAATGGTGTAGCGACTTTAACCGATTTATTTCTTTCAAAGTGCGCAATTTTCTCAAAATTTGATTAAAGAAAAATATTCCTGCGTAGTCCCACAGAAAATGTAATCGTGGAGCTACTATCGAAATTTTATATCGATCCATGCAAAGGTGTTCGAGTAATCCGTCCTCCCAGTTTGAAAAACACTTTTTTCAAGATGGCCTCTGTCGTCGCCATTTGGTATGAAAATTATTTAAAAAAAATTTAATTACTTAAATATGTGTTCAATAAACCCTCTCAAAAGAAATTTGATTTCCCTTTTTTATACTCCCAAAATAAATTGTCAAAGTTAGACCTTATTTTCTGCCCCTAGAGTGGTGTTACCCCTTAATTGTTTCTTAAGGCGAAGTAGAAGATGTACCACGTGACATATAAGTGCGAGAGAGATAGCTGAAATTTTCGAACGGAGATTTCTCAGAGATGATTAATATTTGGGGCAAAAGGAAATCATCAAGCTCTGCGTCAGGGAATTCTCCAGAGCCTAATGCTTTGTTTTTCCTAAAAATTCTACCATCTATGAGAAAATAGGGTTGAAAAATTTGTGCGGCTATGTTGACCTTGTACATGCCATTAAGCAGTGATATTTTGTAGACAAGGTCCCAATGATCTTGGCTGCATAAAAATGACTTCGAAAATGACAATATTTCATTTTTTAGGACTTTTATTATTTATTATTTGTTATTCATTATTAGTTTATAATTTATTATTTAATAATTTATTATTGACTAATAATTTGCTATTAGTTATTTTTGAGCACTATTATATTCGCAAACACGAGATACTCCAGCCTAGAGCGTCTTTTTGCGTGAATGTATGAGAGACACGCAGAAGATTTTCAGTGCGTCTTTGGAGTGTCTTTCTGCGTGGCTCAAATACATTCACGCAAGAAGACATTCCACAGACGCACCAAAAATTGGAGTGTCTATTTGCTTGGATGTGTTTGGGATACGCAAACGAAACTCCAAACGGTGCATGCATTATTTCGAATAATTTGGGTTTGCTGCTGCATGCAAATCTCTTGATCAGGAAGACTAGAGGTAAGGAGTACGAACGCCTGTGGCGAGCCCGATCCAAAAGCGTCCGTGAAACTGTGGATTTTAGTAGTTAGTGTTTTCACGGAGTGCGTCGCTAGTGCATGGCCGCACCGAAGTGAACTAAGCGACAAGAACACAACCGATGACACAATGTGTCATCGGTGATTCCCGCTCGTCGTCCGTGTTGGCATAAAGCGTGTTCGGGCTAACCAATTTTTCGAATTGTGTTAGATGTAAAAAAAAATAATTGTCTCGGTATAAAATATATTTAGTGATCTGCGGCGAAAACAATCAATCGTAGGTAATAAAAATAGTACTTACATTCATGAAAAGAATGATTTCGTTTTATCGTACCATTATCGTACCGAGTGAAATAAAAATTATCACAAACGCGAGATATGGAGCAAGTGTCCCGTCGATGAGACAAAAGGTGCAATATATGGATTTTTTTCGTATATTGCACGTTTTGTCTCATGTCTCGAAAATAAACAAAATGTTTATTTGCGAGGCGTGAAAATGGGAAGTGAGTGGGTGAGTCGATGAAATATCAATTTGCCATTGTGATAGAAAGTCAAATTAAATAAAAGCTTATAATATTGTTTGAACTGTTGCTTTCAGTGCCCGAGCGCGAGACAAACTTGGAGGGCAGCGATCGATCGAGAACTGCCGTTAAAATCAACACTCTCCATCAAGTTCTCGACAAAGTTTCGGACATGAAAAAATTAGAGTACGTGGGATGCCAAGCACACAGCGAGGAGCTCACGAAGAGAGTGATAAACTATTATCTCGTCATGCGAGAGGACATTTTCTAGCGAGATCGGTCAACGAAAATAATCACGCAAGGAACATTAAAACGAAAGACAATAGGAAAAAATAAAAACTGTAACATCGATTTATCTGTACAGCGTGTCATAATGTGCAAATATGATGTGTGATAATTTGTAAATCTTTTGTTTGAATTCAAAATGCTTATGAATTTTCTTGTGTCTATGTTTTTACTGCTTCCGCAACGAAAAAAAAAACATTGACTTAATATCTGTATTTCGTTATTATTCTTTATCTGTACAGCGTATCATAATGTGTAAACATGAGATATGATAATTTGAAAAACTTTTGTCTGGATTAAAATTTCTTATGAATTTTCTTGTGTCTATAAATAAATTTTGTTTGTTACGGTTTCCGCGAGGAAAAAAAACTGAGTTTATTTCCGTTTTTGCGTTATCATTCTCTATCTGTACAGCGTGTCACAATGTGTAAATATAGTGATAATCTGTCAATTTTTTGTCTGGATGCAAATTTCTTATGAATTTCCTTGTGTCTATAAATAAATTTGGTTTGTTACTCCTTCCGCAACAAAAAAAAATGACTTAATTTCCGTATTTCGGTATTCTCCAAAATAATCTATATATAAGAATTCTGTCTATCTATATAGAAATGGCTTTCACCAACTGGTTGTACAACTAATTTGATGAAATGATCGTTCCATATGAAGTGGCAAAGGGTGCTTTTTGCATATCGTACGGCACTGCCGTTACAATTCATTTGATCAAATTATCGCTCCATATGAGGGAGCGTATCGTACGGCACTGGTTTGTTGCTGACTTTACTTCGGTGCGGTACGAGAGCAGTGCCGCCCTTCTCGTCCTCACTTTTGCGGACGTTTCGACAACACGGCGTTCGTACTCCTTACCGCTAGTCTTCCTGCTCTTGATGTTTGTAACGGAAGAGATGTGACATACTTATTTGCAGATCAAGAGCCATGCGATTTAATAGAGGTGAAAACGGTGTAGCGACTTTAACGTGTTAAATCATATTGCTTCTCGAGTGATTGTACCGACGGTTGATTACTCAGTGTCCGCTGAAAAAAGTGTAGATATACTACACACACAATACTCATATCCCGGTTGTAAAGATCGAGCCCTACATACCGGCATGCAGTTGTGGAATAACCTTAATAAAGTTCGTGATACTGGAGTGACTGTACGTGCTATCGGTAGGTTATGGACTTCGTGAAAATTTACACAGAACATTTTTAAACATATTTACACAAAAAACGTTAAAGAATATTTACGCGAAAATCGACTTTCGACGTGTCTCCAGCTCCGACACTCCAATTCTAGAAACGAGCGTAAAGTCGCGGCAATTTTAGAAACACTCCTTCAATACACTCCAAGTTACGAAGATCCCATAAGTTCGGTCACTCCAGTTTCATGGCTTTTGCGTGTTCCGTGTCTTTTGTGTGACTGTCATACAGTCACACTTCTGTGCGGATAGACACGTCGATTAATAAAAACACTAATGCAACAAATTTTCTGATATTTTTTATTTTTGTACGTGCACTTTTTTCATATCGAGGTAAGCAGAACGAATCTTGTCAATTTTTTTATGTTGCCCCTTCATGCGCTGTACCACGCACCACTTCACCATTTTGAAAGAATATGCTATCAATTTATCGAAAACCAACTGTGTCCACAACGCAGAAAAAACAACAGTTATCAGCGACTCAGCGACATACAGAGACCGGTTTGAAATTTCGAACTTTCAATGATCAGAATACTCAAAACTCCGAAAGAATAATACCCTAAAATATCAAAACTCCGAAAGAATTTTACCCGAAAGACCAAAACTCCGAAAGAATTTTACACGAAAGACCAAAACTCCGGAAATCTGAACACCGTCAAAACAATTAGGCTATGGAAGTTTCAAAATATTCAAAATTTCCGATAAATCGACGAATTATTTATAGAATTTTTTTTATTAAAAAGTGATTTTACGTGAATTTTGAAATTTGTGTAGACAATGTTATATGTTCTACATCATTAACAGTCAACTGTGTAGACTTTCGCTGGCATGATCTTGATGAAACTCGTAATTTCGAAACATTAAAATTAGGAGTTCTAAACCGTTGGAGCTTTTAAAGTTTGGAATTTCAAGCCGGCCCCCATGTCAAGATCATGCCAGCGAAAGTCTACACATTGGACTGTAAATGATGCGGAACGTATACCATTGTCTAGACAAATTTCAAAATTGACATAAAAACACTTCTCAATAAAAAAAAATCTTGAAATAATTCGTCGATTTATTAAAAGTTTTAAAACTTTTAAAACGTCCATAGTCAAATTATTTTGACGGTGTTCAGATTTTCGGAGTTATGGTCTTTCGTGTAAAATTCTTTCGGGGTAGTATTCTTTCGGCGTTTTGAGCGTTCTGATAATTTAAAGTTTAGAATTACAACCCGGCCTCATCTTGAATATCGGAACATTAAAATTCGGAACTTTAAACCGTCGGAGCATTCAAAGTTCGGAATTTCAACCCGGCCCCGACACACATTTTCAACCGCTTACTCCGTTGCTCGCCGTATTGAGGTTATGTATGTCCGGGTTTCGGAACCGCAGCGACAACTAGTGGCGGCGCACATTGGGGAATTTTCACGAAAACGTAGCCAAAAATCAACTTTTTCATGCAAGTATAACGACTAGAGAAATTGGTTGACAACTAATTTCTGCTTACGGCCCTGACTGTCCCGACCCTTTATCCCTCATAGTAATTTAGATATTTCAGTTCAATGTAGACCTTCGTCAGTGACAGTCGCGCACCTCAGTTTCGCTCTGTTATTCAGTCAAACTTTAAACAACTACAACTCAGCAGTGTAAAGTGCTAATCAATTTTAACAAAAAGGATACTCTTCCTCAAGGTATGTAAAAAGTGTAGCCTATTTAACAATTAAAAAATAGCATTTATTGTCCATGTTAACGTAGTCTAACGATAATCCTGAATAGTGCCTTCATCGGAACTAAATATTAATTTTGCGTAGATCTGTAGTATGGAATTCCGCGAGATCTCGCCTTCGTTTTTTTTTTTTAATTGTAGCTTAGAATACCAGCTTTCGAATGGAGTGTTAAAGAGAGTGCGCAAAGGTGCACCGCGCGTTCCACATCTTTTTTAGTGACCGAATGCGTGATCCGAGAAGGCCCCCGCGCTCGCTCGCCGCGCGCCCGCGTGCCGGCTGCCTGATCGGGCGAGCTGGGCAGGTAGCTCGCTAGAGCTGCTTTACCCTACGTGGACTCGTTAAACTGGTTCACTCTGACAATAGATTCGAAATATATAAATATATTCTTCGTCAAAATTCTGATACCTGTTTTAGCATACGTACAATTTGTTTCCGAGAGGCGAAGGGATTTATTCGAAATGTATTATTGTATTTGGAACTCCAAATCCGCATTCTAATGAAGTATGACCAAATGCACGAAGGCGTATGTCTAATCCTTATTCGAATTACTATGCCATTTATAATTAATACTAAATACTATTCTTTCTTTGTAGGTTGTGGAACGTCTGTTATTACATTTAATCGAAGGGAGATCTTTTCAATAATGCAACAGTACTTGGCCGCGGATTTCCGGATCAGGTGGAATATTTGGAGCAAGAGTTATCCAACAAAAGTAAATGTGCCATTCGAATTCACCGAGATGCCAAGCAAAATTTGCCGAAGTCATTCTCCAAAATGCGCACAAAATGGCAAGAGTCAGGAAAGAAAATGACAAATTTTCTTAAAAAGAATCGGGAAACGACGAAAAACAGAAGAACTTCGACAGTCATACCGCTGAAGAGTTGTACTATGCAGCGCAAATGAGTCTCCGCTCTTCTGGAGACTTAGAATAGTCGAAAATTATCAAGAACGTTATAACACCCGCACCTGCCCCAGCATTGTCAAGGGCAGAACATACTAGACTATCCGCAGAAGAAGCTCTTTCGGTCATGGTCGAAGCCAAACTTACCAGGCATCAATATAATACTGTAAGAACATCAATGACAGATCACAACTGTCAATTATATCCGAATTACGAAGCAGTTAGAGAGGCTAAGGCATTATGTTACCCACCACGATATAGTATATCTATTGCCGAAAATGGTGCTGATATAAAATTACAAGACTTGCTGGGCCGCACATGCACGCGTATTCTTCGTAGTCAGAGTAAAGTTCTGCAATCAGTGCATATGGACAACTTGGTCAATGGGAACTTAATCTGTGATTGGGGGTGTGGCGGAAGTTCCCGCTAAAGTTTATATAAACAGAAATTTCACGATGACAGTTATTCGGACGCAAATCTATTTTTAACATCACTTGAACCACTACTACTCACATTTTTTAGAGTGAATGCACCGACTCCGGTAGTAAAATTTTGTGGAAAAATCCGAGGCCATTATCTCCTCGCTTCTGCCGGCCTATAAGAATGCAATCCCTGCATGAAAATACACAATCTACAAAGGATGAAATCGAGTGTGTTGAGAAACAAATCTCATCCTTAAGGGGAGAAATCCCTTTAGATTTTTCAAAAAATCGTTTTTTTTACATATTTCGAAAGTGCGATACCCAAAGAATATACTGATTAAAGGAAAACTCGAAACATTGAATATTTGCAGAGTTATCGCATATAGTCTAGAGCGCGGGGACAGCATGCAGTCAGGTAGCGAGTCGGGCGCTCGGACCGTTAGAGGCGGAGCAACCTTTGCTTCACAATACTTCCTTATTTACCTTTTGTATGGCCAGGCAGATGTTTCGAGGAATCTTTTGAAACAACACGCCACTCCTCTTCATGTGAACAACATTATATATATATATATATATATATATATATATATATATATATATAGGGTGAAACTATAGGTATGCGAAACGAAACATTGCCCGAGCAATAGAGTCAGTTTAGCTCGAAAGTTTGTCGTGAACGGTTGAATTTTCAAAACTAAAATGCCGAACTATCCGAAAAGAACCCGAGGTAATATAGCTCGGAAATGTGTAAAAAAACGATTTCAAGGAAATTTTTTTCGCTGATGCGAGTGGGGAGAGTTTCGAGCCGAGTACAAGTGACGGTATAAGTGCAAGTGCAAAAAAACTAAAGTCTGCGTGCACAGAGGATATCCGTACAAATCCTTTGCACGCATATAGAATGGTTGAGTTTTTAACAGTTTTTACGGCTCTATCAGACATTTTAATTTGTTCTGTATGCAAGCAAAGGATACATTGTACAGAGTCAGGGCATAGAGGCCTGGGTTTCAAAATTGTCGTTACGTGTCGGTGCGGTAATCGAGAAATTCATTCAGGACCTTTGATTCATACTGGTTACGAAATTAATCGAAGGCTTGTGTTAGTGACGAGACTTTTGGGGGTTGCAAGACAAGGAATTAATACCTTTTTCAATCTCATGGACCTGAGCACTGGACTCAATCAAAGTAGCTACACTAAAATCATTGAGCATATGTCTGCAGCTGTTAAGTCGTCATTCGATTTTTCATCACAGAATGCTGTTAAAGAAGAGGTGAAAAAATGTCGAGCATGAAAGAGCAGAAAAAATCCTCAAAGTCTCTGGTAACGGTACATGGAAAAAGCGTGGGTTCAAATCACTGTATGGTGTTACCACGCTCATCGGCTACTACTCTGATAAAGTGATCGATTTGGTTGTGAAAAGCAGTTACTGCCACGGCTATACGTTCTGGAAAAATAAGACTCATACTAAAGAATATGAGGAATGGTTCGAAGATCACGAAGAAAATTGCGTGAAGAATCACAAGGGCTCCGCGGGAAAAATGGAGGTTGATTCTATGAGAGAAATGTTTTCCAGATCGGAAGAGAAATTCGGCTTAAAGTATGGCAATTATATAGGTGATGGGGATTCAAAAAGTTTCAAGGCCATGCTAGAACTAAATCCTTATGGTGACGAGTTGACTATCATAAAAAGTAAATGCATTGGCTACGTAGAGAAGAGAATGGGCACCAGACTCCGAAACGTGAGAAAAAAAAAACTTTCCGGAAGAGGCAAGTTAACGGATAAAGTTGTGAAAAAAACTCGCAGAATATTATGGTTCAAGCATTCAAAGAAATGTAAATAGTGTTGAAAATATGAAAAAAAAGATTATGGCTACTTTTTATCATATTTTTTCAACAAAGGAAGAGCCGAATCGCGAATATTGCTCGACTGGACCCGAAAACTGGTGCAAATGGCAGAAAACAATCGCCTTAAACAAAAATCCGAAATTGGAAGATCTTTCAGCGTTACTTGACGAAAATATGAAACAGCATCTCCTGTCAATTTATCAATATTTGTTCAGAGATGATTTGCTAGAAAGATGCTTGGGTGGCCATACCCAAAATGCTATCGAAAGTTTGAACTCGACGATCTAGCGATTGGCTCCGAAACACTTACATTCTGGACTAAAAATTGTTGAAATTTCGGCCTACATTGCTGCTGGGGTATTCATTGATGGCTTTTCTCCGATCCTATGGATTATGAATGTGTTGGACATAATCATTGGCACCAACTGCAGAGTTTTCGCCGAAACCTCTGATGAGGCGCGAATTGTACGACAGAACCGGTTGAGTCTTTCTAGGACAAAAGAAGCTCGTACAGCCCGGAAGCAGCAGCTAGCGGAGGAAAATCAGTTCTTCGAGGAAGTGAAGGTCTACTGTACGCGCCTGGAATCGCTGATTACTCGGTGTAAACTATTGACTACAATCGATAGTTTTCACATGTTGAAACTTTAAATGCGATTATCTCGAAACTATTTTTTCAAAAACTGCTCGTGTTGTAGCTCAAAAAGTTATCGACCGATTTGGATGAAATTTTGGGAGGTTACTCTCAGTAATATTTTCTGAAGGATATACCTAAAGTTTAAAAGGTAGCGTGTAAATAAATAATTTTTTGGGGTTAAATATGTCGAAACAATGGTCGAAAAATCGAACTTTGGAGTAAAAAGGCTCCCAAATTTTCAATTTTGAACTTTTTCATCGTTTTTTAGGCATATCCTTCCCCTTAACATGTCAGTAAACGAATGCCACTTATTAAATATTTTTCAGATCAACAGAAAAAGAGTGACAACTGCAGCACTTTTCGATGTCGCGGAAAACAGGCGTCCGAAGACCCTTAATAACTCCGCCATTTTGTTGGTCATCCCAATTTTTTTTAAACTCGACAGTTATAATAAACTCATGTCCGAATTTGAAAAAGATCAGATTATTTTACCCCCTCTAAAAAAATCCTGAAAAATACCTATTTTTCACGATCCTAAAGGGATTTCTCGCCTTAAAACCATAAAAAATTGGAATCGATGGCAGAGAAGTAACAGTTAATTATAAAATGCTGCTCACGATGATAGATGAAAAAGTCTGCAATGCTGTTACGTCTACAAGTTATACACAGAGATGCTATTTATGTGGATCTACGTCAAAAGATTTTAACAATCTCGATAAAATCCTGGAAGGAGAACGAAGAGAACTTGAAATTCGCAATGTCTTCGTTAGATGCATAGATCCGATTGGTTGAGTGGCTTTTGCATCTATCTTACAAACTCGATCTGAAAAAGTGGCAGGCACGAACCAAAAATGAAAAAAAGCTGGTTAACGTTCAAAAAGAGCAAATTCAAAAATCTTTGAAATCTGAATTGCTGTTAATAGTAGATCGTCCAAAGCCTGGGTATGGGAGCACCAATGATGAAAACACTACACGGCCCTTTTTCGAAAACCACGAAATAACATCAATGATAACTGGCTTGAAAGAAGAACTCATAAAAAGATTTCACTTAATTCCACAAGTTATCACGAGTGGGTACGATATCAACGTGGACAACTTAAAAAAATGTATATTAACTCAAAAATATCGGAAAAGTGGATTTTCAATCGAATTTTATACGAATTTCATGTTTTGATCGGCCGCTATTTGGTTTTTCTAAATTTTGATATGAGATTCGTAATCAGCGACTCCGAAAATATCGAGAAAGTGGATATTCAATCGAATTCAATACATGAATTTCATGTTTTGATCGGCCATACTGGAGCCGCCATTTTGTTTTTCTAAATTTTGATATTATATTCGTGATCAGCGACCCCGAAAACATCGGGTAGATGGATTTTCAATCGAATTTATCACGAATGTATTGTTTTGATTGGCTATATTGGAGCTTCCATTCTGTTTTTCTTAATTTTGATATCAGATTCGTAATCAGCGATCCCCAAAACGTAAGTATACCAAATTTAGAAAAATTTCGATAATCCCCTGATTATCCGCGTTTTCGTGAAAATTCCCCACCGAGCGGCGGTAGGACCGAAATTTGCCACGCTAAACGACGCTCCTGATCGCGGCTTTAGAGCATTAGAGTTTCCAAACCTGTATGCAAGACCGTGGGTGCGACAGATGGCGATGCATGCGCGCATATGCATTATCTTTACTTTTACGTGGCCGCAATGAAAAGTTAATACATCCTTAATAATTATTCGAACACCAAAACTAAAAGTATAAACCGAAAATAAGAGCGATGAGCCATTAGTTAATGATACTCAGCGTCTTTAACATGCATAGACCGACTTAATTCTTGCTCTATCCAATTATATTTTTTTGATGATTACGGAAAGGAAGTACATTCGAAATTTACGCGTAAATTATAGTTTGAAATAAAAAAAAATATGCTGAAAGTGTGAGGGATTGTAAAGATTAATAATTTAGTTAACATTGTTAAATACTTGTTTATTATTAACATGCAACAAGATGTACGCCTCCTGTACCGCAAATGCGTATAGAATTTCACATTATTTCGTATCACCACTTTTTTTTGGACGAGTCGTGTTTTTTGGACTGTCAGGTGGCGCATACGAAGCCGCAAATAATAGTGAACTGCGATTGAAGTAGATATACAGGGTGTGCAATAGGAAGTTGCTAAAACTAAATAAGTGTCTCTTCCCGCCATGAATTCAATAGGGATCCCTTTTTCTAAGGCGCATACCTGAGGCCCCGCAGTTTTATTCCAGCCGTGGTTGAAGCAAGTACGCGCGCGTCAAAATGAGTGAGCTCACCACGGAAGAAAAAGTATATCTTATTGAGTGCTTCTTCTCGAGGAGAAAAATTTATAGTAATGCGTATAGAGGGTTTCGTACTAAGTTTGGAACTCATAGAGTTGCCAGCGAAAACACTCTGAAAAGGTAAGAATTTAGTATTTATTCATATTCATCTAGCACACAATTTGTGTTTCAATTCAATTAAACTGCATTGAAGTAATGTTACGTTAATTTTTGTAGGATAATCGATAACTTCGTGCAGTATGATACACTCCAGGACCATAGACACAAGTTGCCAGGTCCATCTGTTACGGTGACTACACCAGAGAAGATCAACGAAGTTGAGAATTATTTCAAACAAAATCTAAATGATTCGATTCGGAAAGCTGCTGAAGCATTAAAAATAACCAAATCATCATTACACAACATTTTGAAATATTTTTAAAAGTTTTATCCGTATAAAATAAGCACTCATCAATTGTTAACTGAACATGCCATGACGAAACGCATGGAATTTTGTAACACTATTACGGGAATGTTTGAAGCCGAAGAACTTAATGAGAAATTGATTATTTATTCGGATGAAGCACATTTTTGGATGAATGGGTACGTAAACAAGCAAAATTGCCGGTTTTGGGGAACGGAAAATCCCAACATATCGCTAGCGAAGTCCCTTCATCCACAGAAAGTAACGGCATGGGCAGCGATTTCAGTAAAAGGAATTTATTTGAAATTCTTGGAATCTACGGTAACAGGAGAGAATTACAAACAGCTTTTGGAAACGAAATTCTTCCCTTATGCAAAAAAGAGGGGACTGGTTAAAAAAATTTACTTCATGCAAGATGGAGCGACGCCGCACCGAACTCATGAGGTGTCTGAAGCTATTCATCGCGTATATGGGACTCGAGTATTCGATCTGGGGTACCCTACATTTGCCCAAGGCGGACTAGAATGGCCTCCGTACTCACCTGACCTGAACCCTTGTGATTTTTTCTTGTGGGGTTACATTAAAGATCATTGTTACGCTAAAAACCCCAGCACAGTAGAAGAACTGATCTCAGCCATCCACCCGAAGTGGTTATCGGCATTACGAACGATATGTTGGACATAGTTTTTCACAGTTTTCAAAAGAGAATTGATTTTTGTGCACAATCTAACAGTTCGCACTTCGAAAATATCTATCATTAATCACTGTACTTTTTCGTTATTTTTATAAGATGTAATAAATTGACATAAGAAATATTTGACTGGGTTTTATTTATGTGCGTTTAAAACTGCAGTTTCCTCTATTTAAAGCAATTTGGCTTTTCTGATTCTGTGCACGTGTTCAATATGACAATCGATTAGTTTCAGCAACTTCCTATTGGACACCCTGTACAAAATCCGGATGTACAAAACAACGGTATTATGTTTCGAGTCATGGATTTTACAATGAGCATCATACAATTGATAATAACTCGACCGGGGTCGAAAAAATCAGATTATAATTGCTAGAACTGATGAACAGCTTTCCGAAATATTGGCATTTTATATCGGCGCCGATTTGTATATCGAAATTCTATTTCTTAGCCTTCTGATTCGTTATAGGCCGTTAAAATGTATAACTTGGCGTTTTGTTATCAAATATGTTTATCGAATACTTTGGGACATTCATTGAATTCATTGTTAATTTTTTTTTATTATCAAACTCTATTAATCATAATTCAATGTTTGTACCCATAATTCGGATTAACATTAAATCGCCCTCGTACTTGGTGTACGCGTATCCTGTGTAGTTTAAATATTCCGGTTCTGTTCTTACATTTCAAATTGCTCGTGCGGCTCACTCTCGCGGATAACAAATGAAAACATATTGGGAAAAAAGCATAAGAAGGAAATGGTCTCTATGACATTCACAGTTTTCGCTCCAAGAGCACGTCGGAACATCGTCGCAGCGCTTGTGGATTATTTGAAGCCGTCAAATTAACGCTAGTAGTTATGAATGAAAGTTCACTATTCTAATAACTGACAAATTCATTATCATCGGAGGTGTCTATTTTTAACGTAACAATTATATGTTAAACTTGACGTTGCAGACACTCCGCCAATCACATCCAGTTTGTATGCGGCGCCTTAAAATATTCGGTTTCATTTTAAAACAATACTTACAGCTGAACGGAAATAAATCATTTGAAATAAAAATATAATGAAACAACGTTTTGACCCCTACCCGCGCAAAAATATGATTGGGCATTTCCTACTTTGTGTCGGGCCCTGGCCAGGCTTGCCTCATCTGATTCATTTGACCCGGCCCTTTTATGGAAGACACCGGGAAGACCACAACATCGTTTTTTACAACTTACACTCTATGTTTGGAAATTACAATGGTCTGACCAGGTTACATTCCGAGAAACCACACTTTAACGTTATATATTCCGAGCCAGACATTAACGAAGGCTGATGTGGGCCAGTACTTTTTCTCGACTTCCATTTCTACACGGGCGTCAGTCAACTTAATTCGCGTCACGCTGCCGAAGCTACTTCTTGTCAATCGCTATAAACAAGTATCCGACGGACGGTAGACATACATATATTTTGCAGATATTGCGAAAAATCTCTTCACTACGTCGTACTAAAATATCTCCATTCCCCAGTGATGAGCACGCGGTAATTCAAATACGAACCTCCTAAAGCTCTGTTTTAGACGCTGTTATCCTAACCACCAAATCAAAGTCACCGGTAATTCACCAACATTCTTAACATAAGTTATACATTTCAAAACTTCATCAGGAAGTATATCGTTTTGTGGATTTGGAAGATACCTGCCAACGGGAAAACAATCGAAACACCTGTGGTTTTTCACTTATAGACGAAAAATATGACAAGTTGGAGAAAATACTAAAAAAAAACCATTTTATTTTCGGTCCCAGTATTACGTCCAAGCCTTCCCTTTTCAATTCCCTTTCCACGAAAACTATCAACACAAACATGCACGATAGCGGCACCTTCATTCATCGACAAAAACCTATGTTTCGTAAAATGTATGCACGTGACTGTTGAAATATAACATAACATCTAAGAAGGAAAGGGTCACGTGTACGATCCCACGCGTAAATATAGTCATGGGTAAATAAAGTTTACGAGCCAGCGTACTTGCAGTCTCAAAAGAGAAACTCCACTCACGGAACACTCGAACAGAATAACGTAGGACCCAAGCAAAGATAATCCCACATCCTAAGATCCAAATCAGAGCTCCAAAGAAGAATGGTATTTTCATGGAGCCCTTCATGGAATGTAGGAGAACACTTGTGCTAAAGCCAATTCTGGGAATGAGAACTGCGACTGCGTTTATCATTGCCCCGGCCAATAATGAATCTAGAATTACTCTTCCCCATTACACCAGCCAATCATGCGAGTTCAGCCAATCCTAACTACGGATCACCCAAACCCTACAAAACGCATCACGGAAAATGCATTCCCTAAAAAACGCCTTTCTCTCACAAACGACACTCTCTCTGTTTTTAGTAAGACGAAGAAGTGTCACTCTGTCATTGATATCCGAATCGAATTAATCGACTCACCAAATGAAACAATCGGCCTGCATTTCCTTCTAGCGATATTTAAACAACTGTTCGCGTATTGTTATTTGTACCGAATTACAAGTTTGTAAGAGTTTGTAACTTAATAACGTTAACGGTGTAAATGAAGACCAAATTCACACGTCTCAACTTCCATTCGATCCATCAATAATCCATTGGGCGAAAGTAATTCTAAAACCAGAATCACGCACCTCAAATTTATCTAAATCAAAATTGTTATTAAATTGTATTCGGAACTCACGCGGAAGCCAAACAAAGATTCACTGCGCAACCTAAATCAATTCAAACTTCGCGCTTTAACTCGGCAACCCTGCGAGTCGCACCTAAATCTTTCTCCGGGACGTAACATCAGTAACACAGAAGGTACTTGCAGTAATTTACGGGTTCTCAGCGTTAAAATCATTGCCTACTAAGCGTAATAGCCATCACATTTCGAAGGACGGACCAGTACTGAATAGAAATCGAGGCCTTCACTATATCCAGGCAGCCCCTCACTCCTACTATCGAGTTATCTTTGCACACCCCCTGTAACATTTTTTGCTCGGCACGCGAGGGCCAGGCCACACGCTGCTGTACACTCATTAAAGTTTAACGCTTTGAAGAGGCGATGTATAGTCGTACATTGTAAAGAAAAGTAATTATAGGATAAAGTACTATCCGATCTGTGGGCCAACAACCATTTCGGAATCTGCGGGGAAAAAAAACATCGTAACCGTACCGTCGAGCGATGGAATGAAAAAGCTACTGATACATCAAAGCGAAATTGCGACTATCGGCGACGTACTCAACAAAAAGATGCGAAGAGGAAGAATGGAATATCAACTCTCGCCAAAGGCGGTAAAGACCCGGCCTCAACCCCCGTGATCCGTGATCCTTTGATGCTTCTTTTTGTGTACGGCACACTTCGAGTTTATTCCTTTGAATATCGACTTCGATTCTCCATTAGCATGCACATAGAGAATAACTAATTGTGCGACGTCAACATTGTTTGGCATCAGTCGTGCGTCATGTCGATCAGTCATAATCGAAACTGAGACCCGAACGGAATACTAAAGGGAACGCAACAGCCCGAGTGCCCGAATTTACAGTTATTATCCCCGTGCACTCGGAATCATGGAAAGAACCCGGTATTTCCGTAGTTCGAATCAGCTTAATGTTATAGTAAATCTTTTGTCAGGAAATCTGTTTCCTCTCGGCGATCGGGATAGGAGCCTAAGTTTCCTTGCCATTCTATGGATAATCTGTATGTGGGGGGTTAAACTCACATATTTCTGGACAGGGCTGCTGGGCTCGTTGTACTTTGCCAACCTAACAACGGAGGAGATTTTAAAAAAATCGGGAGCAATGGGTGTACTGTCCGCGGAAGTTATAATTCCAACGGTCTATTTGCACTTACGACGAAAAGCATTCAGCAAACTGATAAATGAGTACAATCTTGTTCTCATCGATTCCGACCACTTAAGACGATGCGTACGCGATACTCTGGAACCTTACAGAAAAGGCTTAAAGATTTACATGTTCGCGAGTTTCGGCGCGACTTCTGTATGGTCGGCGGCACCGATTTTCAAAGTTTTCATCACTGATCGCTTTACATACGCGGATTTTACTGTGCCCGCTTACATGTTCGGGGAACCATTCGGTAAAAATGTGTTTATCGCCGGTGTAGTTTTCCAAATTTTCGGCAGTTGTACGATCCACTTTGGCAAAATCAGCGTGGACCTCTACGTAATTCACTTCATAGCTGTTTTGGCAGCTCAGTACAAATTCGTGGGCGAAGAGTTAAGTCGCGCTCTAAGCGACGAGAACAGCGAAAAGGATGAATTATCGGTTGTCGCTGCTCTCCATCAGTGCGTTCGATACCACGCCGCCACGATCCAGTACTTATTACCTTATCATATTTTATTACTATTAACTGTAAGCAAATAGCATCGGAATCAAATTAAACAATATCATCGATATGTGATTCCAAGCGGAGGAATTCACACATACGAATCACATACGTACGCGACAAGAAGTATAAGCCAAACGAATTATATAATTTAACTATTTCACTTCCCACGGTAACGTGCAAGGGAAAGGTCGACCTGTTCCGTGCGGAAGGAATATCCGTTCTCATAAATAGGACCGGTCGTCGAATAAATAAGTTTTCGAATTACTATAAAAACAAGCGTGCCAGTTAGAAGTGATGCATTCTACTCTCATCATCTTACTCTTCACCCTTTCTCCCAAGGTAGCCTTGTGAGCTAAATAAAATGCTGAGAATAATACTTGAGTAGTATAATGGTGCCAGTTCTCACCGAATATCCCTACTATCAACGTTTGTTAGTGAAGCTATGAGAATCCAGTGTAGCCCGAATTAGAATCGGCGCTTTTGTTACCGATGATGATGCCCAGTCCGCGTGCCAAGTGGTGGGGAGGTGTACTTTTGTGTAATCGTACTTTCATCCCCACCACGAGAGTCGCATCGAGGGGCGGGGCCTGGACAAGTGGGGTTACTCACGCTATTTTGTCGCAAATGGAAAAGTTTCACATAAAAACCATCCATGATATTTTCAAATCATTTGATGTTTTCATACAAAGGTGTTCTCAAACGAGAAAATCGCGTAGTCTCTTAAGGCGCGGTCACTCAACGCCCGCAACGTCTACGACCGCGACCGCAAGATTTTCCGGTCCACTAACTGGCACACGCTCACGGGCGCCATGGGCATAAATACATGTGGACCGCATTTTGGGCGACGCGGGCGACTGGAGCGAAAGTGGCCAGACGTGACAGTTGCAACATGGCTGCCGGACCATTATAGCGATCGGAAGTTTACGAACGAAGGTCACCCCTCCCGGCCACTTATTTGTATTGCGCATGCGCGACCGCAGGCGCACATGTCGATCCACCATGAACGGTGGGCCATCGTGAGCTCGCCGTGGTCGCGCATATGAACGCAGCCATTGCGACCAGACAGCGACCGCGGTCGTTAAGTGGACCGCGTTTGCACGCGCAGTGAGCGTTGCGGGCGTTAAGTGGACCGCACCTTTAGCAGTAAGTCATCCAAACAACATTCAGGCAATATTGTTGTCTAGAGCGCTGTTTTGGAGGTGATTTTTGAGATGGGGTAACGTTTAAAATGTTCAAATTTCTGTCAGAAATGTCTTACACCTGTTTTACTGATCCTTTAAAAATATGTACAAGTAATAAAAATTGCTATCATGTACTTATGTACGTTTGTTCACATCGCTGCGTGGAAAGCGCTCCGAATTGTATGAATCTGAAAAATAAACAAGTATATTCTTAATCTGTATGAGTGTTGTGATGTTTGGCACCAGATAAAATGTGGACGTTGTATGAATCTGAAAAATAAACAAGTATATTCTTAATCTGTATGAGTGTTGTGATGTTTGGCACCAGATTAAGAAAAATTGTACTAAATGGCAGCATGCTCAATTTTGATTATCAAGTTTTGCCTATACTTTTGCCTATTTTACGACCTATAGAAGAAAAACATATTTTTACTCAATTCTATTACCAACGGTAAAAAATAGTCTACTATTGAACATTCTACTGAAGGTATGCCAAATCTGAGCTCAATCGGCCAATTGGTTATCGAGATATCGTGGTTGACGATTTGAAAAACATAGTTTTGTGAAGACCGCGTTTGCAGTGTTTACACCCTGCGATGAGTTCAAACCTCTTGCCGTACTTTGAATAGCCTGACTCATGGTACAAATTTTGTTTGAATTTTGTACGAAACATGAATATCACGCGCCAGACTCGTGGAATAACGATTTGAAACTGCTTTTTGTCATCTATTATAACATATTTCGTCGTCTCCGACCGCTTGGCCTCGGATTTCGTCGAGCTAAATTTTACGGCAAGGGGTTAAATCAAATTATTGATACTTACTGGTTAAACAACCAATTCAGGTTCATGAATTGCTCCTTCCTCTCTTTCGTAGAGTTGATTTTCATCAGATAGTGTTTCTCTTCTAGCAGTCCTGGCTTTGGGGGGGGGGTTCGACCCCCGTCTTTTGGAACGGTCAATTTTATTTTTCTCACGCAACGTTATACATGCGTTTGCTTGACCCCCGATTTTAATAACCATCATGTTTAACAATATCTTCAACTTTGTTGAAAATCTTTTGTTAAAAATGCAAGTAGCCTAGAAAGTGGCGATTTGAATCATAGCGATTCAAGCGTGAATGCGTTCAAAAGCAAAAGCCCAGATAAATGAATTGAGAAATTCGTTATTATTTTGAGTCTTCGCTCCCAAGCATTCACGTCGGCTGGTTTTGGTAAAGGAACCTTCGCTTTTACAAGTTTTGCAAACATAATACGCCCTAATTGCAGCAAAAACAGTGTAAACATTTGATATACAATAACCGTGTTGTATATAAAGCGGAATTTCAGTGTCACCAGTTCTCCGCAACTTCGCTGCTGATGCACTTGTTAAATTTTTACTCGTTTCCAGAGTACGTTAATTGCCCCGAGTTTTTCTTTTTTCGTCACTGTCCGTGTAGAAATTCGAGTCGGGAAAAAGTACTGTCCCTTATCTGCCTTCCCTAGATAATATCAGGCCATGGTCAGGCCTTCCAGCGTGTATCACGTTCGCCGTGTAACAAATTTTACGATAGGGCCCGATCCACTAATCGTTTTTTCGGGAACTGATCAGGAACTCGTCAGAAAAGAAGCAGCAAATGGCCAAGAAAGTCATAGAGAATAGATCGGGAAATAACCGGAAACTGCCGAGGAACAGAATCCGGAAATGGCCAAAAAATGAGGAGGAAGTTGATAGTGCACTGCCAGGGCTCTGCATGGGAAATAAATCGGTGAATGGACAAGGAAACGATCAGGTAATAAAAGGGCTTTTGGCGACATACCCGAGTAAAATAGATAGTATATCACAAGCGTAAGCGCACGATGTAAGCATAGCACTTCTGTACGTGATACAACAACAGGTCGAAGTTTTATCTTCGTACGATCGTACCTTGGTTATACGAACTTCGCTTGAAGCCACCTGGCGAATTGTTGGTGAAATACATTCTCAGGTAATGTCCTCCCGACCAGAACATTGATATTTCCTGACAAGGTGACCTCGGTTTTGAAAACCACGTACTATCTGGTTTACTTTTTTGTCTCATTAAGACGGAATGACACCTCATCGCGGTCGGTATGGTAGAACAATTGTAGATACCCAAAAATCTCTGAAACGGCTCTACAGACCCCGTCGAAACTTTGCCAATCGACGTCAAATCGATAGACGAACAGCTGTCTGCCCCTTAAATTTTCTGAATCTGCCATACCGACTGCGATAAGGTGTCATTCCGTCTTAAGGTAATAAGACGCTTCACACTAGTCATACCACTGATCATACTTGAGACTTGTACAATTTATATTTTTAACTATGGAAAAAAATTTGTAATAACTAAAATTGTCCATGTGTAAACTTTTTAATGAATGTTCACATTTAATTAGAAAAATGATACAATAGTTATTGCAACGATTCGCGCAGTATTCCTAAGTTTGATGTTTGGCGACACTGGTTCTATCACCGTCTTTTGTTACTCCACCAGGCGAGTGTAACTTCCATGCTTTTCAACGTCGATCTGCCAAAACAATGTCAGGTGCGGGAAATTTCAAGCATTGTATTCGGGCCACGACTGGCAAAAAGCGTGGAAAATTTGTTTCGGCGAAATATCTTGAAATGGTTGAAAATAAAATATGGGTGGAAATTCGAATGAGTGAGATGAGGTTAGGACTACAGTCAGCTGTTGCCTTGCTGTCACGTCTCTTTGCCGTAGCAAGTGGTAATAAATCCAATACCGGAAGTTCAAATTTAACTTGATATTACATAATTTTTTTGTTAATAAGCGTAATTTTTTCTGAGGGCGTTGGATAGTAATACAATGCTTAAAAATAATCAGATTTACATAAGTAACACTCGTAGTGACAAGTGTTACTTATGTAAATCTGATTATTTTTAAGAATCTGACGGATTCCCATTATTATATACACTTTTGTAATGGCCGGAAATTGGGTTTTTGTATGTCGTCACAAGAATACGCAAGAATACGCAATTTTTATTTTTTTTCTTTCTGTAATTAGGTCGATAACCGACCCTGAAATTTTACGGAGACGATCATTGATATATTTAGTGAAGCTTAAAAAAATAAAATAAAAATCCTAAGGATCGAAGCCTAGCGATAGGCTGTATTCCAGCCAGAACATTAGAATTTCCAAACATAGAGTGTGGCCGTAAAAAATGATATTGTGAACTTTCCGGTCTATACCATAAGAGGGCCCGATAACGTGAATCAGACAAGGCAAGCCTAGCCAGGGGCCAACACAAAGTAGGAAATGCCCGGTCACATTTCTGCACAGGTGAACGCCGACACTCGTGAGAAAAATTCATTGTTGTACCTTTCCCACTGCTCATGTTGCTTCCGTATTTGTGTCTACTCCGCCCAAGCGGTTGGAACGAAACTAAATTTAGCAGTGCAGGATTTATATTTTTATTAAGTATAGGCCACTTGACTTTGTGCCGCCCCTCCTACCGTAATCACTTGTATTTACCTAGGGCTTTTTAGGTGCCTCTAAAATCCGCCGTCCCCTAAAGTCTACCGCCTCTAGGCAGCTGCTGATACGGCTTATTGGCGGATCTAGGACTGAAATTCAGCACAGTACGACAGCATTTAGAGGGTCAAGATCGAGCGGTGGAGAATTTGGATTTCCCTTCTGGACGGAAGCGCGCAGCTGCGTCTCAACAGCGCTCCCCAAGGGTACTCCTTATAACTTCTATAACTCAGCGGATTTTATGAGTATAATTTACGGGTTTTGACAGACGTATTCAGAAAGGTCTGTGGGGTAGTAAAATCAAATTTAAAAAAATGATTCAAAAACACATGACACACAGGGAGATTGTTGATTGAAATATCACAATTTATCCTCATAATAAATAATTGATAACATATTTATAGATTTGAAATGTCGTACGTTTAATAGCCGCAACGTACAGATCAACGTGGTGAAAAAGATAATGAAAACAAATTAATACTTTCAGGATTTGCAGTTATCTGCTGTATGTAAATCGGCGTCAAAACAGTTAAAACAAAAACGCATTTGCCTTTGAAGCTGTGAAGTCGCTGTGGTTATACTAGTTATTCACAGATGAATTCGTCCTCTTTTATGCTACTACCTGATGGTGATTTTTTAAGGACGTAAATATTTCTATACAGTAGTCCCAAGGCACTACAAAATCGATATTGTATCTCGAAGTATAACTATAGTATGTTCAAAACTTTCGCCAATCCGAAGTGTCGAGAATTCCAAATAATAAAAATTAATAAATAATTTCGTTTTGGTCTCCAATGAAGATATAAACGAAGTAAAAAACTCCTGAATGAGACCTATTAACTGTTCACAATTTCTTCACTGAATTCTTGAGTTTTGGGCCCTAAAAAATTAACAGTTTAGTTGCATGAGCAAGACATTTTTTTTAATTTTTGTTTACATTCTTTTACTTGCCGACCTATTAATAAAGTAAAAGTAACTGATCTCAATCTTAAAACAAAGCTTCCAAAATTGTTTGTAACTCTTGTCGGATACCGCTGCAATTCCTCGAGCAACGTCATATAAACACATCGTGCGTTCCTAGATAAGCTCAGCCTCCGCCATGAGGCAACATTTAAAACCGAAAAATTTCGGTGCAAAGGACATTCGTTAGATAGTGCATATGTCGTGAAAACGTAGAACTGACCTCGAGCGTGATACTAGTCTAATACACAGCAAATTTTGTGTAAATGTGCTAGAGATGAAAGTGATTGGTCGAACAGTTCATTCGGCTGAGGATGAAAATGTCCTAGATCAATCTTTTATTCGAACTGCCAGCCCATGAATGCCTTATGAGAAACCCAGCAATACTGAGAAATAAATCGATGATACCCAGTGCAGCCAGATCGCGCGCAAAAGTTACCCCCTCTCTAGTCTCTTGCGCGCCCATCGCACAATCATAGTAGCGCGTGACCGTGAGCGAGCGACGCACGGACGTCTTCGGGAAGAGCCGAGCGCCACCGAGGTTTCCCGACCGCGCCTTCGGTAGCTACACCAATCCATGGACGCTGAGCACGTTCATGTGCGGCCAAGCCGAAACGAAGGATTCGAGCGAAAAAGCAATCTGAGCACGACTCGCGCGTGACGTCACCCGACGGCACGAGCGAGGCTTTTAGATCATTTCAATGCTTATTTAGCTCTTGATTCTTTGCATTATTAATTTATACAAAAAAATGTATCGCACACTCTCATCGCTTATTTTTTCAGTTAATACGTTAATTTAAATATAATAATAAATCTAAATTACAACTTATTTATCTTCTAAAATATTGTTTACGCTTTACTCACACCCGTCCTTATGCCAAATAAATTATAATTCATAAATGTAAGCGGAAATATATTTATATTCGTATTATTATATTAATTCTTCTAGCTCTCATATGAAAACTCTCATATCAAAAATTCTCATATGAAAAAAACCAAAAAATTTCAAAACATTGGATTTCAACGAACCAAGAACATACATCTTCACATTTTCAATCATGACGAATTTTTAAGAACAATATCATCAGAAACACATCTGAACCAAAACAATATACATCACCTAAATTATCAAAACATAAATCAAACAACACAAAATCACAACATCTTATACTTAAGGCGTTACCCCCACTTGTAGCGCAAAAAAGGCCATTTTCATGAATTTTTTAAAAGAAAACTATAAAACTTTTTAATCGATCAATATACCATCTTAAAGAACACATATTGAAGAACTTTCAGTAATTTTTTTATTGAAAAATATTACATTGTTTAGTGGCAAATGGCCGTCAATGAAATAATGTTTTTATATACACGGTTTGCGGTGACCAACATTGCGGCAAGGTGGATCATCTGAAAAAAAAATTCGGATGGATTTAGTCAAATATAAGTATAAACTAGTCTTTAATCGAAGGATTTTAAAAAATATTTATTTTTCACAAAATGGCGGACACTCAAAGTTAATGGTTCGATTTTAACGAAAAAAACGGCCGTTTTTTGGCTATAAAACGGCAATCTTTTTCGAAAAAAAAATCGAACGATCAAAGACTACATTTTTATGTATTAAATAAGCCTGCAAAATTTCAAGAAAATCGGTTCATTAGTGTTCGAGTAATCTCTGTCACCGACTTCAGAAATGCCATTTTGAGAAAAACGCGTTTAAAGTTTCAATTTCAGTTTACACGAAGAAAATATTTTTTTTTGTAAACTTACATAGAGTCATCTATTCCGGGCCCATACAGAAGTTCTTCCGCCGACGATGCCGTTTGCAAAACGGAAATTTGGTGTTGCCTTCGTAACATTCTTCCTTCACGAGTGCTCTCGGCCGCACGTCTCTCTGCCAGTGCAATCCGTGCTTCGTCCATTTTATCAGCGTATTCGTGCGCGTTGTATCCACAGCTCACTCCGATGGAGTTCAAATAAAGTAATAATGATTTTGAACCTTCGTTGAATAGTCCAACGGCAATATAAGCTGCTAAATTTACAACGATTGCTCCACTCAAGACGATTTTTGAGCTGATTTTCCAAATAAGTTGGTTAAAGCTTTCCTTGTTATTTTGATTGAAGCCACCGACGCATCTTTCAAGTAAAGTTTCCTTACTCAGATCGTTGTATATAGGTCTGATGGCATCCAATACATTTGATGGAAGTGGTTTGTAATCGTGTTGGAAAGCCTCGTTTCTCGCCTGAGCTCGTTGGTACGAACACCACGATTCTTCACCGGTTGGACATCTCTCATGGTGTGGATTTGCATCGGTTGAACTGTAATGATCGAAGGTCGCCCATATTGCCTCATGCATGTCGTGAACAGAAGCAGAATGGCGTCGAATAGCAAGTCCATAGTACACAGTGAGCTTGTCAATAAATTTTCCTGTCAGCTGTACTTTACCACCAAGCTTTTTGTTTTTTTTTTACTAAATTACGAAGGCGGGATCCCATACGCTTTTGGACGTGACCGATGTATTCTTTTTTTATAACTTCTACGTCGTCATAAGGATGAGAATTTACTAGCCCAGTTTACGTTTTCGAATCTCCGTCTCCAATATAGTAACGGTACAGGACATTATATTTTTCTATTGAACGCTTGAAGATTTCGATAATGGAATCCACCTCCATTTTTCCCGAGGAGCCTTCGTGATTTGCACTGCAGTTATCTTCGTGTGTGTCGCACCATTCTTCGTATTCCGCATCATTTAGCTTATGTTTCCACGATTCACACATTTTACAAAACGCACTTTTTACCACAAGATCAAGAACTTTTCCACTGTAGTAGCCTATGACTGATGTGACTCCGAACAACGACGTATATCCTCGCTTCCTCCAGGATCCATCTCCGGAAACTGTTAATTGAGGAGTCTCATCGCCTTCTGCATTAGGTGTATCTTCAATTTCTTCTCGTACGGCTTTTTTTAAATATTACATCTGCACATGTTTTCACAGACTCATAAATACTTTTCAAAATTATTGAATATGTAGTCCGGGTAAGAAACATTGGCATGTCCATAAGTCCGCAAAATTTTTGTGCTCCAGCCAATCCTATGCCGAGAACTCGCATGGTGAATATAAATCGACGATTTATTTCATACGAATGTTCCAAAAAAGGAGAAGATGGTATCAAATTATCTGCGCATGAGTCACATTTCACAACGATTATGAAGCCTAGTCCTCTTGCACTTGCCGTTTCAAATGTAATATTTCCATTACACGTTTTGCACTTCACTAAATTTGAAATAGCAGCAAACACAGCCCAAAAGTTCAAAATCCGATATTCAATATTAGGACTTTGATTCACAGTCATATCAATATTATTTTTCAGTTTCTTCGCAGACGTGCTGAAACTTTCAGTTTCCGTTTCGGCGAGGTTGGAGTTAAAAACACCCTTCCTTTTTTTTTGGTCGACATTTCCGTAAATTATCACTGCTTCTTGTTTGTCGCGAACCTTTTTTTCGATCCATTTTTGAATGTAAAATGAATAAAAACTGCGCTTATAATATTATGAACGGCGGAATACACGTCTTATATAGTCGAACTTTCGAGCTACACTGACGAGTTTAGACCATATCAGACAACGAAAATACGTTTTTATAAATTCCAGTTTATTATATGAACGTTGTGAATGCCAGGTATACGGCCCTTTTCTTCGAACAATGCATTGAAGGCCGGTGGGAGGGTCGAGCGCGCCAGACGGCAGACTAGCCGGTCGTTTACCCAACGGATTCTTCTCTTTCAACGCTCATATCTCAGTCAATTTTGTTCGGATCGACTTGAAATTTTCAGGACACTGATTCTCAGATACTTATACTTCAAAAAAATGGAATAAAAAAATCGATTTTTTCAAAATCGCAAGTGGGGGTAACCCCTTAACACTTACTAATAGACAACAGGACACAAATAATCATCTTTCCACTGATCCTCTGAATAATATAAATTCGACAATCACATTAAATAAAACGAAAGAATAGCTTATAAATCTGTCCAACATTGATATTCCGCTACACATTTCCACATTCTTGTCTCTAGGTGAAAAGTTTTATTTTCCCTACCTCAAACTCTCAAACACAAAAACTCATATCCACAAATCAATATCCGAACTTGAGTCCAAATTAAATTTTTTACTCGATAAACCTAGACAAATCGAAATTAGAACCAGATTCACTAAAATCTTAAACAAAATAAATATTCCAACATCATTTTCGAACACTAATCAAATTATAAAACACACGTCCTTATTCTTAAAAAACAACCCTCAACTTTTAGTTACACGAGAAAAGGAAATTCAACAGTCATTCTTAA
Organism: Ophion obscuratus; assembly: GCA_964007375.1. NCBI lineage: Eukaryota > Metazoa > Arthropoda > Insecta > Hymenoptera > Ichneumonidae > Ophion > Ophion obscuratus. The sequence goes on along the minus strand of OZ023321.1, from coordinate 45,553,778 downwards.
CAAATCAGATTACATTACAAAAACTCATAATTTACTCGCAGATTCCTCAACTTACAAATTAACAAATAGAAATCCCATGAACACTCTACAAAAAGGCATTAACAATATTCTCTCCAGATGGAAAACCCGAAAAATCATTGATTCAACAAAATACAAATACTTAAAAGCTGAAAATTGCAACCTATCTCGTCTCTATTGGCTGCCAAAATTTCATAAAAATAATTATCCACTTCGTCCAATAGTATCATCAATAAATAGTCCAAAGCATAAACTAGCTGAATTTATAAAATCTAAACTTTCTAAATTAATCAATACGAGTAATTCACACGTCAAAGATAGTTTCCACCAAAAACATTCACTTACTAACATCTCAATTCCACTCAACTACAAATTGGTCTCGTTTGAGGTTGTTTCTCTCTATACCAACATCCCATTACAACTTGTTATTCAAAGCCTTCAAAAAAGATCGAATCTATTTTCAAAAACATTTCCTTTAAACGAAATAATTAAAGCCATAGAATACATCATGTTCTCAACTTTCTTTACATTTCAAAATAAAATTTACCAACAAATCGCAGGGTTACCAATGGGCTCACCTCTGGCTCCAATACTATCTAACATCGTCATGATCGATCTTGAAACAAATTGTCTGGAAAAATTGAAATTTTCGTTACCACTATATAAACGATATGTTGATGATATTGTTATTGCTCTACTAACAGACAAAATTGAATCCACCAAAAAGATTTTTAACTCATATAATTCAAAATTACAATTTACATCAGAAAATGAAGTAGATAAAAAAATCCCGTTTCTTAATATACTTTTAATCCATAAACAAAATTCAATTATCACAAATTGGCATAGGAAACCAAACTGGTCAGGCAGATTCATAAATTTCTTCTCACACCACCCACTTTCCCAAAAAGCCATAATTTACATGCTAGATGACAGAGCAATAAAATGATCTCATCCTTCATTTCACAAAGAAAACCTCAAACTTATTAGTAACACCATCACACAAAATTGCTATCCGATCTCTTTCACAGAAAAAATAATAAAACATCGGCTTTCCACAATCAACAATCAAAAAAAGAATAACAACAATTTTGATTATTCCAGACTAATAAATGTTCCTTACACAAAAAACATCCATCATCAACTAATTCGTCTTTTCCAACAATACAACATAACGTTAGTCACAAACAATAAACACAACATTTCATCGATTACTGGCTCCACCAAAGACAAAATAAATAACAACCAAAAATCCAACATAGTTTACAAAATCCGCCGCGAATCGCCAGTACGGGAAAGTGCACATATTCTACAAGCGATGAGATGGTCTCGTTGGTAGCGTTCCTGGCTTCGGTCCGCAGGGGCGCGGGACGTTCCCCGCGCTCAGTGCTTTTTTAAAATTATTATTACTATTAATTCTTATTTGATTATTTTTGTTAGTCATCATTATTATTTTAATTAGTTATCTTTTAGTGTCGAAAAATTTATCGAGCACTCCGACCGCTTATTTTATTAGTTTTTACGATAATTTTAATGTAATAATAAATCGAAATTTCAACTTATTTATCTTCTAAAAAATTGTTTGCGCTTTACTCACACCCGTCCCTATGCCAAATAAATTGTAATTCATAAAATTGAGCGGAAATATATTTATATTCGTATTATTATATTCATTCTCATATACTTTCATCAAATGATAAAGCATTATCCCCAAAAACAAGCCATTTATCCATCCGGCCGCGAATCGTCCGTACCAGAAAGTGCGCATATTCTACAAGCGATGAGATGGTCCCTTTCGTAGCGTTCCTGACTTCGGTCCGCAGGGGCGCGGGATCGTTTCCCGCGCTCAGTATTTATTTATTATTACTATTAATTCTTATTTGATTAGTTATTGTTATTAGTTATCATTATTATTTTAATTAGTTATCTTATAGTGTCGACAAATTTATCGCGCACGTCGACCGCTTATTTTATTAGATTGTACGTTCATTTAAATGTAATAATAAACCTAAATTACAACTTATTTATCTTTTAAAAAATTGTTTACGCTTTACTCACACCCGTCCCTATGCCAAATAAATTGTAATTCATAAAAGTAAGCGGAAATATATTTATATTCGTATTATTATATTTATTATCAAACTTTCATCAACCGATAAAGCATTATCCCCAAAAACAAGTCAGTCATCTATCCGGCCGCTAATCGTAAGTGCCAGAAAGTGGCATTTTTGTATGTTTTTACAGTTACAGGTAATTTTCATTGTAATGGGGTGAATTGTTTATTTGTGAACACTCACCATTGACGGAACAAAAAAATTTTGATCGTAAAACATCATGAGCAGTTTTTCTATTTTCAGAATAATGTTCTTTCAATGAGCGTGTTTCAAGTATAAACAATTCGCCCCATACAAAAAGAAAATAATAATTAAAAAAAAAACAGAAAAGCACTGAGCGCGGGGATCGATCCCACGCCCCTAAGCTAGGAACGCTACCATCGGGATCATCTTATCGCTTGTGTTAAAAACGCACTTTCTGGCACTTACGATTCACGGCCGGATAGATGATTGACTTGTTTTTGGGGATGATGCATTATCGCTTGATGAAAGTACGAGAATGAATATAATAATAAGAATATAAATATATTTCCGCTTACTTTCGTGAATTACAATTTATTTGGCATAAGGACGGGTGTGAGTAAAGCGTAAACAATTTTTTAGAAGATAAATAAGTTGTAATTTAGTTTTACTATTACATTTAAATTAACGTACAATCTAATAAAATAAGCGGTCGGAGAGCGCGATACATTTTTCGACACTATAAGATAACTAATTAAAATAATAATGATAACTAATCAAATAAGAATTAATAGTAATAATAAATTTCAAAAAAAGTACTGAGCGCGGTGACGTTCCCGCGCCCCTGCAGACCGAAGTCAGGAACGCTACCAACGGGACCATCTCATCGCTATGGAGTTATAAAGAAATGAAATATGAGAAACGACTAACCTCGATGTTGTTGATGTTTCTAGCTTTTGCTTATATTTAGAAGGTTATTTCAAAAGATAGTATTTATGGATGTAAATACTGTTTTGCTGGAGTATGCTCTACAGATGGAAGAATTTATCGTTTTTTAGCGATTTTCATCATCTGTGAGGGATTAATAATTATAAGAAAGTTTTGTGTTTTATTTGTGAAAATTTATTGTACGTGATTGATTTAAAAGAAATTTTAATAAAGTACCAAGTGAGTGTGATGATTACCTATTGAGTTTAAGATTTTTTAAATTTTCTTCCAAAATAAACAAAAACTCGAAATTTACATGTCTCAGTTACATATTGAGTTGTGTGATCACGGACAGATCGAGAGAAACTGAGTGGTGTCTTAATTTCGTGAAGCTTATTAGAGTCTTTATTTTGCGAATCGGGGGAGAACGATCGAATAAAATATTTTAATAGATATATAATAGAGTTATAGATCGAGCTTAGTTTTTGTATGCCAGTTCTAAAATTTCTGGCGTTGGAGTGTGCCTTAATTTGGATCATTTCTAGGATTAGTGTTTTTTTAGCCAATTTTCATTGTTTAAATTTTTTACATTGTCGAATTGAAAGTCATGTTTTTGTTCTATTCCATGTTGTGCTAAGGCTGTGTGTATTGTGGTAGGATGTTTTAGGCTATTTTTATGTTTTTTTGCTCTGGTTTCAAGGTATCTTTTGGTTTGGCCGATGTATGTGGCATTGCAATGCTTACAATGGATTTTGTAAACTATGTTGGATTTTTGGTTGTTATTTATTTTGTCTTTGGTGGAGCCAGTAATCGATGAAATGTTGTGTTTATTGTTTTTGACTAATGTTATATTGTATTGTTGGAACAGACGAATTAGTTGATGATGGATGTTTTTTGTGTAAGGAACATTTATTAGTCTGGAAGAATCAAAATTGTTGTTACTCTTTTTTTGATTGTTGATTGTGGAAAGCCGATGTTTTATTATTTTTACTGTAAAAGAGATCGGATAGCAATTTTGTGTGATGGTGTTACTAATAAGTTTGAGGTTTTCTTTATGAAATGAAGGATGAGATCATTTTATTGCTCTGTCAAGTAGCATGTAAATTATGGCTTTTTTTGGGAAAGTGGGTGGTGTGAAAAGAAATTTATGAATCTGCCTGGCCAGGTTGATTTCCTATACCAATTTGTGATAATTGAATTTTGTTTATGGATTAAAAGTATATCAAGAAACGGGATTTTCTTATCTGCTTCATTTTCTGATGTAAATTGTAATTTTGAGTTATATGAGTTAAACATCTTTTTGGTGGATTCAATTTTGTCTGTTAGTAGAGCAATAATAATATCATCAACATATCTTTTATATGGTGGTAACGAAAATTTTAATTTTTCCAGACAATTTGTTTCAAGATCGATCATGACGATGTTAGAAAGTATTGGAGCCAGAGGTGAGCCCATTGGTAACCCTGAGATTTGTTGGTAAATTTTATTTTGGAATGTAAAGAAAGTTGAAAACATGATGTATTCTATGGCTTTAATTATTTCGTTTAAAGGAAATGTTTTTGAAAACAAATTTGATCTTTTTTGAAGGCTTTGAATATAAAGTTGTAATAGGATGTTGGTATAGGGAGAAACAACATCAAACGAGACCAATTTGTAGTTGAGTGGAATTGAGATGTTAGAAAGTGAATGTTTTAGGTGGAACCTATCTTTGACGTGTGAATTAGTCGTATTGATTAATTTAGAAAGTTTAGATTGTATAAATTCAGCTAGTTTATGTGTTGGATTATTTATTGTTAATGCATTTTGTAGAGTGTTAATGGGATTTCTATTTGTTAATTTGTACGTTGAGGAATCTGCGAGAAAATTATGGGTTCTTGTAATGTAATCTGATTTGTTAAGAATGACTGTTGAATTTCCTTTGTGAGCTCGTGTAACTAAAAGTTGAGGATTGTTTTTGAAGAATGAGGACGTGTGTTTTATAATTTGATTATTGTTGGAAAATGATGTTGGAATATTTATTTTGTTTAAGATTTTAGTGAATCTGGTTCTAATTTCGATTTGTCTAGGTTTGTCGAGTAAAAAATCTAATTTGGACTCAAGTTCGAAGATTGATTTGTGGATATGAGTTTTTATGTTTGAGAGTTTGAGGTGAGGAAAACAAAACTTTTCACCTTGAGACAAGAATGTGGAAATTTGTAGCGGAATATCAATATTGGAGAGATTTAAAAGCCATTCTTTCGTTTTATTTAATGTGATTGTCGAATTTATATTATTCAGAGGATCAGTGGAAAGATTATTATTGGTGTCCTGTTGTGTTTTGATAATTTAGGTGATGTATATTGATTTGGTTCAGATGTGTTTCTGATGATATTGTTCTTAAAAATTCGTCACGATTGAAAATGTGAAGGTTCTTGGTTCGTTGAAATTTGAGGTTTTGAAGTTTTTTTTTTTGTGTTTTTCATATGAGAGTTTTCATATGAGAGCTATGAAAATTAATATAATAATACGAATATAAATATATTTCCGCATACTTTTATGAATTATAATTTATTTGGCATAAGGACGGGTGTGAGTAAAGCGTAAACAATATTTTAGAAGATAAATAAGTTGTAATTTAGATTTATTATTAGATTTAAATTAACGTATAAACTGAAAAAAATTAGCGATGAGAGTGTGCGATACATTTTTTGTATACATTAATAACGCTGAGAATCAAGAGCTAAATAAGCATAGAAATCATCTAAAAGCCTCGCTCCTGCCGTCGGGTGACGTCACGCGCGAGTCGTGCTCAGATTGCTTTTTCGCTCGAATCCTTCGTTTCGGCTTGGCCGCACATGAACGTGCTCAGCGTCCATGGATCGGTGTAGCTGCCGAAGGCGCAGTCGGGAAACTTCGGTGGCGCTCGGCTCTTCCCGAAGACGTCCGAGCGTCGCTCGCTCACGGACATGCGCTACTATGATTGTGGGATGGGCGCGCAAGGGACTAGAGAGGGGGTAACTTTTGCGCGCGATCTGGCTCCACTGATGATACCACACCTAACGTGAAGTCTGGTCGTTCCCTCTCTCGCTACTGTCATTTTTCTACTCCCCTTGAACACCGTGCTCGGTGTACGAGGGTTGAGTCGGATACTCTTCATTAATATTGTAATCCTTCAGAAAGTTTCCACGACCTTCAAAAAAAATTAATTACATCCAACCGCCGCAACATATCCAAGGAGATACTTTGACAAAAAAGATGTCCACCCTACAATGCCGCCTACAATGAAATGTTTCTAATCGATTCATCGTACATCCCGACCCAAACTATAGAAATATGAGAACGAACGAATATAACAACAATTCCTATAAAATAAAAAACGGGCATCCGTTTGACCCCAACTAATATTTTATTCCCTTTTTTCGCGTACCGTACTTGGAAGCAGTGTAGCCAGATCGCGCGCAAAAGTTACCCCCTCTCTAGTTTCTTGCGCGCCCATCACACAATCATAGTAGCGCGTGTCCATGAGCGAGCGACGCTCGGACATCTTCGGAAAGAGCCGAGCACCGTCGAAGTTTTCCGACCGCGCCTTCGGCAGCTACACCAATCCATGGACGCTGAGCACGTTCATGTGCGGCCAAGCCAAAACGAAGGCTTCGAGGGAAAAAGCAATCTGAGCACGACTCGCGCGTGACGTCACCCTACGGCGCGCGCGAGACTTTTAGATGATTTCAATGCTTATTTAGCTCTTGATTCTCTGCGTTATTAATATATACAAAACAATGTATCGCGCACTCTGATCGCTTATTTTGTTAGTTTATACGTTAATTTAAATATAATAATAAATCTAAATTACAACTTGTTTATTCTTCTAATAAATTGTTTACGCTTTACTCACAACCGTCCTTATGCCAAATAAATTATAATTCATAAAAGTAAGCGGAAGTATATTTATATTCGTATTATTATATTAATTCTCATACTTTCATCAAGCGATAAAGCATTATCTCCAAAAACAAGCCAATCATCTATCCGGCCGCGAATCGTCAGTACCAGAAAGTGCACATCTTCTACAAGCGATGAGATGGTCCCGTTGGTAGCGTTCCTGGCTTCGGTCCGCAGGGGCGCTGGATCGTTCCCCGCGCTCAGTGCTTATTTATTTATTTATTATTATTACTATTAAATCTTATTTGATTAGTTATTTTTATTAGTTATTACTATTTTAATTAGTTATCTTTTAGTGTCGAAAAAATTTATCGCGCACTCCGAACGCTTATTTTTATTAGTTTGTACGTTAATTTAGATGTAATAATAAATCTAAATTGCAACTTATTAATCTTCTGAAAAATTGTTTGCGCTTTACTCACACCCGCCCCTACGCCAAATAAATAGTAATTCATAAAAGTAAGCGGATATATATTTATATTCGTATTATTATATTCATTCTCGTAAGTTACGATTCGCGGCCGCATGGATGATTGGCTTGTTTTTGGGTATAATGCTTTATCGCTTGATGAAAGTATATGAGATAAATATAATAATACGAATATAAATATATTTCTGCTTACTTTTATGAATTACAATTTATTTGGCATAGGGACGGGTGTGAGTAAAGCGCAAACAATTTTTTAGAACATGAATAAGTTGTAATTTAGATTTATTATTATATTTAAATTAACGTACAAACTAATAAAATAAGCGGTCAGAGTGCGCGATAAATTTTTCGACACTAAAAGATAACTAATTAAAATAACAATAATAACTAATAAAAATAACTAATCAAATAAGAATTAATAGTAGGCATAATTTTTTTAAAAGCACTGAGCGCGGGGAACGATCCCGCGCCTCTGCGGACCGAAGCCAGGAAAGCTACCAACGGAACCATCTCATCGCTTGTAAAATATGTGCACTTTCTGGTACTTACGATTCGCGGCCGGATGGATGATTGGCTTATTCTTGGGATAATGCTTTATCGCTTGATGAAAGTATGAAAATTAATATAATAATACGAATATAAATATATTTCCGCTTACTTTTATGAAATACAATTTATTTTGCATAGGGACAGGTGTGAGTAAAGCGTAAACAATTTTTTAGAAAACAATAAGTTGTAATTTAGATTTATTATTATATTTAAATTAACGTACAAACTAATAAAATAAGCGGTCACAGTGCGCGATAAATTAATCGACACTTAACCCTTTGACTGTCAGTGACACACATATGGGCAAAACAAGTCGTGCCATTTTTGTGTCATGACACACATGTGGGCATTTGAATAAAAAATATATTTCTACTACAGCGATTTGACTACAATTTGGTAAATCGTAGGTTTTGAGGTCGCTGAATCGGAATTTGAAGTGAGATTTCCAAAATTCAAAATGACGGATCCAATATGGCGGACGCAAATTCAAAAAATGGTTTGATTCCGACGAAAGTGAGTGTTTGAGGGTTTTTGAGGTCGCTAAATTCGGATTTGAAATCAGATTTCTAACATTCAAAATGGCGGATCCAATATGGCAGACGCAAATTCGACCAGTAGCTTGATTTCGACAAAAATTTGTATCTTTAGGATGTTTATGGTCGGGAATTTCGAATTTGTGTCCTAACTTCAAGTATCTGACGCTCGGATACAATATGATGAATAAAAATTTAGCAAATCATGTATGACAATCTATACATAGTAACAAATGTAAAAAAATACTTTTTTGGTTTTATATTCGGCTCTCTGCCGAACTCAGAGTCACGAATCGAGGACGTGGCGGTCATTGACTCCGATTATGTATTTTTTTGTACTTTTTGTATTTTCATTTTTTAATGTGCTTTTTGTATTTTTTTCAAATTTCTTGTTACTATTCATATTTCCTTTTTTTTTTCGTATTTCTCGTATTCAATTTTTTTTGTATTTTTGCAACTTAAAAAATTTGTATTTCTTTTGTAGTTTTAATTTTTTAGTTTTCAATTTTATTCTTTTTTTGTTGTCTGTATCTATTGCTTTTTTCATTCTTTGTGGATTCTTTTCATTAATTTATATATTTTATTTTATGTTTGCACAACAAATAAAAAAGAATTTCGGTATTTCACCTGATCATACCGTTATGCGTGGTACTTTTGGAAGCAAGGTACCGCACACAGTGGAACGTTACCACATTTTTTGCACATAAAGAATGTTGCCTTCCTTTGTTTTTTGGAATAACATTCAGTGCAACGCTTTCTTATCTACTTATCGTCTGAAACATAGAATGGATAGTGACTTCGTGACGAGCGCAGAGGATTTTTCGGTTTACAATCATACTCTTTAGATGATGTGTGTTGATCACAATGATCTTCTAACAGCTGTGTTGCCAGTGCACAATGAAACTGTAAAGAAGTATTTTTTTTCGAGTCAGTTTAGAGATGATTATAGACGGCGGAAGCATTATAAATTACAGTATCGAATAAATGAAAGTATAATTTGTGATGCCACTTGACGGTCGTGTGAATTGCTTCATACGAAGAAATAGACTGATCTGTTTTGTCTACATCTCCCATATTGTTATTATAAGAAATAACAACATTTGGCTTCACGATCTGTTTCTTGGTGAGCTTAGTCTTTAGTCCACGTCAAAATTCTCGCTAGACATTCACATTGTTTATATTATTCTTAATGTTATGTTAAATGATTTCTCACATTTAGTCGCTCGAATTCAAATCAACTCAATCATATTAAAACTGAAAACCTTTCCTGTCATATTGGAGCCACCATTTTGAGTTTTGGAAATTCGATTTCAGATTTGCATCCACCGATCTCGAAAACCCTGAGGTACTCACTTTCGTCGGAATCAAACGATTTTTCAAATGTGCGTCCGCCATATTGGATCCGCCATTTTGAATTTTCGAAATCTGATTTCAAATCGGATTCAGCGACCTTGAAAACCCTATAGTACTCACTTTCGTCGGATTCAAACCATTTTTCAAATTTGCGCTCGCCATATTGGATCCGCCATTTTTTATTTTGGAAATCCGATTTCAGATTCGATATCAGCGACCTCAAAAACCGTAAGGTACTCACTTTCGACGGAATCAATCTATTTTTTAAATTTGCGTCCGCCATATTGGATCCGCCATTATTAATTTTGGAAATCCGATTTCAGATTCAGATTCAGCGACCGTAAAAACCTTGATACTGAAATTTTAGGGTAAATCTGTGAAGATTTTTTTCCAATACAAAAGTGGCACGAAAATCTAATTTCATGCCACTTCTGTGGCACGGATACTAATCACGGATAATAATGGTGGATACTAATGCGCATGCGCGCATTAGTATCATAGTCGCGAAATAAGAGGTTTTCGTGATTGGAAAGTAGTATTTATTTGATTTGAGGAAATATTTATTCAATTTTTCTATTTTAAATATGGCTTTTAATTTATGTGAAAAATCGGCACGTGAAAAAAACATATTTAGTGACGCTGAATAAATGCTGTGGTTACAATCACATAAAAACTGCCTCCATACGAGTAAACATTTATTAATTTCTAATAAATTATGTTTTAATGTGCCAATTCATTAAAACATAATAAATCTTTTTTCTGAGTGCATACCGTTACTTTCTGTGGATAAAGGGATTTCGCTAGCGATATATTGGGATTTTCCGTTCCCCAAAACCGGTAATTTTGCTTGTTTACGTACCCATTCATCCAAAAATGTGCTTCATCGTAATAAATAATCAATTTCTCATTAAGTTCTTCGGCTTTAAACATTCCCATAATAGTGTTACAAAATTCGATGCGTTTCGCCATGGCATGTTCAGTTAACAATTGATGAGTGCTTATTTTATACGGATGAAACTTTAAAAAATATTTCAAAATGTGTTATGTGATTATGTGTTAAATGTGTTATGATGATTTGGTTATTTTTAATGCTTCAGCAGCTTTCCGAATCGAATCATTTGGATTTTGTTTAAAATAATTCTCAACTTCGTTGATCTTCTCTGGTGTAGTCACCGTAACAGGTGGACCTGCCAACTCGTGTCTACGGTCCTGAAGTGTACCATACTTCACGAAGTTATCGATTATCCTACAAAAATTTACGCAAAATTACTTCAATGCAGTTTAATTGAATTGAAACACAAGTTGTGTGATAGATGAATATGAATAACTATTAAATTCTTACCTTTTCAGAGTTGTTTCGCTGGAAACTCTATGAGTTCCAAACTTACAAAGGGACAGTACGGCAGTCGGATTTTTGTAATTTTTCGTACTCATGGTACGTAAAGTTCAGAGCTCGAATATTAATATCCCAAAGCAGTTCGACGCCATATTCAGAAATTTTCGAGAAAATTGACTTTGAAGTTTTCGAGCGCACTCTTATCCCACAAAAATGCAACGATATTCGAAGCGGGCTCGTGGCGTACCCGGTAGCGCTCGAGTCTAGTAATCGCGGGGTCGCTGGTTCGAGTCTCACTTCGAATTTTTTTTTTTTTTTTTTTTTTTTTCATTTTTTTTTAATTCGCATACTTCCGTCATTTAAATATCCCGATAAATTTTTGTTGTATATAATCACATATTATTATATACAATTAATATAATATATCTATATATGATTATATATGGACAAAATCCATATATAGTTATTTATGTACAAAATTCATTATAGTTATACATAATTATATATTTTCTCATATATGATTATATATTATTTATATATAACAATAGGTGATTATTTATAAAAAAATAAATAAATAATCCCGGGATAAAAATCATAAAATCTATGCTAATTCACATATATGTAATTATAATTGTCAATGATAAATGCAAGTCTTATTTTTGATTATCTCTTGCTTGAAATTGCGAATAGGCGACGTAAAAATATCCAGTGATAATATTTACATAAACTCCCTTGTAGATTAATAGGAATATAAATCGAAGAATAAATGTTGAAATATGTGAATATAACGCTTGCTTTGGCAACCGTCGATATTGTGAATAACAGTTCTGCGTACATCGTTTGCCTTTGTCCTGATCAACTACCTGCGAAGCGGGCACAGCTGCTTGTGCACAAAAGATTTCTGCGAATTCCAGAACGGGTGGAAGGGATACGGCGTCTTCCGCAAGGAATGCCTGTTTGAAGTAGCATTCGACCGTTGGTTTTCGGAGCAGCAAGTACTGTTTTTCGGCGTGGTGCACGATTTTGTAGAATATTCGATAAAAAAAGATCAAAATGTCGGGCGTGGGAGACGACGAGGTGCCTGGGCCTTCGACGGCACAAGATGATATTGAATATGCTTTGTGCAGTGAAGTTTCAAAATTACGATTGAAGGATGCCCTCGTATATTACGAGCAAATTCTCACACAAAATAATCTTGTGGCACCAACACCATCGGAGGTAATTACTGAAGAGGGAATGTTGCTAGCAGAAGACTTGTTCCATTATACAGTACAAACTTTACACGAAAAAAAGTTTGTAACGGATGAAGAACTAATTATGCTTGATGAATTGGACGAAGAATACGCTTTTGACGAACCTGCATCTGACAACGAAGATTCTTCTGAAAATTATGAGCCAGAGGAGAAAATCGCGAAATCGTACACGGACAATATTCCGCTGGATTATAAAAGGAAAGTTATCAATATAGTTCGAGCACATCCGACATGTAGCCTAAAAGTTCTGCAAAAAAAACGGGTGCAGCCGCTCAAAGCGCATGGCGGAATTGCCAAAATGGGAAAAACATGTAAAAAGCGGAGGAACCATGACAGACAAATACGCGACCATCGATTCATGGACTTACGATCGCTTTGAGGAAGCGCGACAGAACAACCAACAAGTTACAACTTGCAGCAGTGGGCTTTATCGGCTGCGAGTCAATTTGAAAATTTTGATTTCAAAGCTTCCGATAGGTGGGTTGTGAAATTTAAACGGAGAAATCGAATTCGCCAAAGAAAAATCACGAAGTTTGTAACGGAAAGAGAAACCGCAACGCGGGATGAAATCCTGGCTGCTGCAGAGGATTTTCGTATCCAGGCTCGTGATGTCATACCAAACTTTGGTCCCGATTTCGTCATTAATACAGACCAAACAGGTATTCAAAATTTGTTCTCATTTTCCATAATAAATTAGTGTAGACTTTCGTATATAGTATTTTCAATTTATTCCTTTTCTATTTTTTTCAGGATGCCAATACCAGTCGACGTTCGACAGAACTCTGGCGACCAAAGGATCAAAAGAAGTGCTGGTAAAGCGGCAGAATATGAATAAAGTCACCCATTCCTATACTGCGCAGTACTCTGTCATCCTATCAGGAAAATTGTTGCCCCTGGTGTTCGTATGCCTACAAGAAACAACAGGTTCATTTGGTCCCAGAGTTCAAAAATCGGTCGACGAGTACCTAAAAAAATACGGAAACGTCGTAGTCACGTCATCGAAATCGGGAAAATTGACTACAAAGTTATACAAAGATTTTTTAATCAACGTTTTGAAACCCTACGCAAAAAAAGAAAAGTTTTTCTTAATTATCGATTTCGGTATCGGATTCACGGTATCGGAGGCCAAACCGATACCGTGATGTACAATGAGGTGTTTTGAAATGACAGGCGTCTGCCTACTTGCACGGTGCAGGTAATTCCACCAAAATGCACTCCATTAGTGCAATCTTGTGACGTGTATTTTTACCGCCAAGTAAAAAATTTCATAAAGCGTCTGCAGAACTGCCCCTATCTGATTGAACAAGGACGTAAAATTAATGATAGAGAAGATTGCATAAAAATTCATTCTATTGCTCATCATCAGTTGTCTTCTCCGGTCTTCAATAACATGATCAGATATGCGTGGTTTGCTTCGAAACTTTGCGATCAAAGAGAAATCTTCATGGACGTGAATGAAGTTTGTTTTCCGATCGATGTATTGAACTAAAATTGCGAATGTAACAATGCAGCGTTTGTACGGTGTGCGAGATACCGTGAAAATTACTGTTTTCCTTGTTTTTACGATGGTTATCACTCTGGCTCGTGTAACATTACACCCGATGTATAAAACAAACGAATACAGACCGAATAATAAAGTATTCAATTCCTTACCCGACGTTTTTCATTTTCATCCTAAAAATGTTGTTGGTTATAAATATTGATACTTGAAAATGTATGTTTATAATCAAGAGATAATTAAAAATAACACTTGCGTTTTTTCATTTTTTTAAAATGAAAAAAAAAAAAAAAAAAAAATCGAAGTGAGACTCGAACCAGCGACCCCGCGATTACTAGACTCGAGCGCTACCGGATACGCCACGAGCCCGGTTCGAATATCGTTGCATCTTTGTGGGATAAGAGTGCGCTCGAAAATTTCAAAGTCAATTTTCTCGAAAATTTCTGAATATGGCGTCGAACTGCTTTGGCATATTAATATTCGAGCTCTGAACTTCGCGTACCATGAGTACGAAAAATTACAAAAATCCGACTGCCGTACTGTCCCCTTGTTAGTACGAAATTCTCTATACGCATTACTATAAATTTTTTCCCTCGAAAAGAACCACTCAATAAGATATACCTTTTCTTCCATGGTGAGCTCACTCATTTTTACGTGCGCGTACTTGCTTCAACCAGTACTGGAATAAAACTGCGGGGCCTCAGGTATGCGCCTTAGAAAAAGGGACCCCTATTGAATTCATGGAGGGAAGAGACACTTATTTAGTTTTAGCAACTTCCTATTGGACACGCTGTATGAAAATTAATATAATAATACGAATATAAATGTATTTCCGCTTACTTTTATGAATTATAATTTATTTGGCATGAGGACGGGTGTGAGTAAAGCGTAAACAATTTTTTAGAAGATAAATAAGTTGTAAATTAGATTTATTATTATATTTAAATTAACGTATAACCTAAAAAAATAAGCGATCAGAGTGCGCGATACATTTTTTTGTATACATTAATAACGCAGAGAATCAAGAGCTAAATAAGCAATGAAATCTTCTAAAAGCCTCGCGCGTGCCGTCGGGTGACGTCACGCGCGAGTCGTGCTCAGATTGCTTTTTCCCTCGAAGCCTTCGTTTTGGCTTGGCCGCTCATGAACGTGCTCAGCGTCCATGGATTGGTGTAGCTGCCGAAGGCGCGGTCGGGAGACTTCCACGGTGTTCGGCTCTTTTCGAAGATGTCCGAGCGTCGCTCGCTCACGGACACGCGCTACTATGATTGTGTGATGGGCGCGCAAGAGACTAGAGAGGGGGTAACTTTTGCGCGCGATCTGGCTGCACTGCTTGGAAGCTGTACTTCGCCATATATATAAATTTGCAGGCTAATAACGGTTACAGAGGGAATATCTAATTATGCTACGCTAGGGTCCTTTTACTTCAGTCAGAGTTCATTCCGGTCAGTCCGCAACCAGACTTGTACCCTTACAGTACATTGAAGAAAAGTGGCCTGAGTGCCCCAGTTTCCAGGACGATAACTCCAGACCATGGAGAGAGTTCGATACTTTTATAGCGCGAATCAATTTAATATTGTTATGAACCTTTTATCAGGCAATCATTTTCCTCTTAGCGATGATGAAACCGTTTCGAACGTCGTTTCACTTGCATGGATCATTTTCGCGTGGGCCATCAAGTTCCTATATTTTACGTCAGTAGTATTGCGATCGCTTTATTTTGCGAAACTGACACCAGAGGAGGCATATAAACAATCAGGAGTATTAGCTGCACTATGGATCGAGTTCTTAACTCCGACGATTTATTTGAATTTGCGACGCAGCAATTTGCGAAATTTGATTAGCAAATACAACGATATTCTCATTGACTCTGAACATCTGAGAAAATTTGTACGCGCTACCGGTGAGCCTTACCAAAAAGGCTTCAGGTGGTAAACCTATATCTGTCTTACTGCGGCTTTTCGGTGGTCAGCAGCAGCATTATACAAAGTATCAAATAATGATAATTTCACCTATGTCGATTTCACTGTACCAGCTTATTTGCCCGGTGAACCATTTGGAACAAATGTTTTTATCTCTGGCGTATTTTTGCAAATTCCGGGCGCTACGTTCATTAATATTGGGAACATTAGTATCGACGTATATGTCATTCACTTCATCGCGGTTTTGTCAGCTGAATATAAATTCATTCGCGCACAAGCGGCTGAAGCACTAACAATACGTCAAGAAAACAATCGGAA
Source organism: Ophion obscuratus (assembly GCA_964007375.1). Taxonomy (NCBI): domain Eukaryota; kingdom Metazoa; phylum Arthropoda; class Insecta; order Hymenoptera; family Ichneumonidae; genus Ophion; species Ophion obscuratus. The sequence goes on along the minus strand of OZ023321.1, from coordinate 45,537,645 downwards.
GAGCGAGCAATCAGTTATCGCTGCGCTACACAAATGCGTGCGGCATCACGCCGCCGTGATTGAGTACTTATACTTCACTACATTATGTTTAACATTTTTATTTCACTACAATGTAGATCTTTTTATTTTTTAAGTTCACCAATTTGAATCTGAGGTCAACTTTTTATCTTCCTTAGTATTTTACTTTAATGAAGTAACCGTTATTATTAGCATATTATATTATTTTGAAAGTAAATGAAGTAAACGTTATTATTGGCTTTTACTTTAATGAAGATCGATCATGAATTTATTGACAAGTAGGCCGTTGGGCGCCTCTCAAAACGGCGCCACCTCCAAACTCCAACACAATTTCCGCTGAACATTGCATAGATAATTCAAATTACCATTTCTTCGGTCGAAGAAACAAATGCATACTTAATCTTACGTTACGTTTTTTCAGAATTTTTGTTTTGCCTTTTTATGTTAACGATAGACATTATTGTGTTAATCAACGTTCCGTCGGTCGACTTTTACATGTCGTTTTCTCAGTGGTTAGGATTGGATAAGGTAGTTGGTCCAGTAATCATCACCTTAAGCAAATCGCTCGGCTTTGCAAATTTATATAGCTCAACTTGGAAAGTGAGTAGAAGTTATTTTGAGTCATTCTCAATAAGTTTTGTGTTACGAAGAAAAACGGCAGTGGAAAAATTTCCGTGGCTTGTACAGTATTCGAGAAAATATTTTGTAAATGTTGTAAGACGCTATTGTACGGGTCATCGTCATACCGCCATGATAGTTGCTCTAGTAATTGCCCTCTGAACGTCCAACTAATCGTCACATGGGTTAAAACTACTTTGAGGCCTCATCCACTTTTGAAAAAAAAATCTTTTTTTATTGACTCAAATGATGTATAAACATCCCGAAAATGATATCCAAAAGTGATTTTAGGTGGAAACATTTTCTAAAGGCATGTAGAAAAATAGTTAAATAAATTTTAACGAGTTTTTCGCGAAGCAATGTTTTAAAAATCGGGCGATCCCGTTTTCGACCGATTGACGTCAAATGTCAACTGTAACTTCTTACAAGGAACACTACTTTGGTGTCTTCCTCCGATTTCATTGAAACTTTTTTATGTGGAAGAGTATCAAAAACTAAGGGACACGTATTTTTTTTATCAGCGGAAAAACGGTTTTACGGGGTGAAACACACCCTCAAAAATGGGGATGTTTTTCGTTTTTCGTCGATAACGTTTTCGTTCTCATCTCCAATGCATAGTACGCCATATAAAGGTTGTTGCAATTCAATTTTTTTAAATATTTTTAAGTATTTGTACCGATAAAACCTTATCGACGAAAATTGAAAAACTTCACCATTTTTGAGGGTGCGTTTCACCTCAAAACGGTTTGTCCACCTATAAAAAAATACGTGTCTCTTACTTTTTGATACTCTTCCACGAAAAAAAGTTTCAACAAAATCGGAGGAGGACACCAAAGTGATGTTCCTTGTTAGAGAGATTTCCTAGTGATGTATAACTTTTAAAAAGTAAAAAAAAACGCCAAGTAATAAAAATCCCTCAAAATCGTTATCGCTTGTTTTACTATATAAAAAATTCTGATTTATCTCAAATATCTCAAACTATACTTTTCATTTAAGTTCACAAAATGGTTTTATTTTACTTCTTTAATGCAAATGTACAAAAAAAAGTGAAATCACTTTCATGAAATAGCCAAGCAAGTTTACTAGACATGTTGTACACAACATTTTTAAAGCTTAGGAATAATATTTTTGAAAATTTATAGTTTGAAAGAGTTTTAGCAAACCATTATAGCAAAAAAATAATATCACCATTAGTTAAAAGTACAAAGTAGGTACCACACAAGTACACTGGAAATGCTGTGCAACGACTTGGCGTGCATGGTTAAGAAAAAAGCTCGGCGAAGGATTTCGTCATCTCAACATGTCAATTTTCGGGTTAACAAAACATAAATCCTCACGATCGGCTCAAATAAGTGATCTATCCTTCGACTATATGGCATTTGAAATGTTATTTTATTTGCATAATACAAGATAATTATATAAAAACAATTTATCGAGTCATTTTTAAGCGAATATAACGTAGCTTCGTACTGTACGAATGACACTAGCGCGAGCGGCAGTAGAACATAATTGCTAATAGCCCTGCTAGTTAAGGGGTAAGGCCACTGTAAATTTTTTGAAAAATCGATTTTTTTTATTGGCTTAAAAAATAGTTTAAACCCTCTAGAATAAGAAAAAAAAAGGTACTGTTAAAAAAATCCCCCTTTTAAGGGGGATTTCATATCTTTTTGGAAGGGGAATTTCAATATATCTGTTCAAACTAGACGTCTGCGATTTCATATTCGTATTGAACAGGGAAAAGTATTTCAAGATATTTGAATCAGTCGGAGCCTAGGAAATGGCATCCACAGCATAATTTTCATTCTAAATCTTTTCATCTTTTTAATGTAATTCCTTTTACAGAGGCCCATATTTTGTGAGGGCATTAGGAGCGCCCTTCTGGATCATTGCTACATTACAGTGGCACTTATTAAAAATGATATCTAACGATGAAATGACAAAGTTCGTGCATATTTGTAGATTTAGGCATTTTTACATTTCTCTGAGAAGTCGCAGCTACACAAATTCTTCTATGTTGACAACGTGTCATCTCCATGAAGCGCCGTATAAATGAAACGATTTTCAGAGACGTAATTTTTCGTTAAAATCGGTAACATGGCTTCAAATTTTACCAGTAAATTGGGATTGTATTTTTACTCGTTTATAGACCAAAATTAGTTAATTGTTGAATATTCGAGTTCGTGAAAGGAATGCCTTAAGATCTCAACGTATAATTAAAAAAATGAAATTCAATATACATTTTGGAAAATCTTTCCACTGCAATGTTACTGCTTAATGTTTGACATTTTAATATACCATTTCCATGTTTGTTTGGGTTTGTTTGTTGCAGCAGGAGAAAATCTACAAAAATATAAAATTTTGAAAATCCAGCACGAGTTGCATTCTTTTATTTGCGTGTTAAACGAATATCAGGAAAACCCATCAGTCAATATCAGTCAATATCAGAAGTACCCATTTACATTTTTCATGTGACGGATCAAGAGAAAATTAATATTTTTGTTCTTCAGTACCTCAAACTCAAAGAATCTCATCACCGGAGTCAACAAAACTTTCTGTAGAGATGCGACGAAACATCGCTCACACCAGAATTGGGCGTAATTCTATTTATAAATACGAATACGAATTTATTTACATCGTGATTTTCATGTGAATATAAATACAAATTTATTCATACTTCACTTATTGTAAATACGAATACAAATACAATTGTATTCACAAATATTCTGAACATACAAATAAATTCACAGAACAAATTGTGAATATTCACAAAAATGTGAATATTTACAAGAAATCCTGTGAATTAAAAAAATTCACATCAAAATCTGTGGATGCGAATGTATTCACAAAAAATTGTAAATACAAAAAAATTCACAAAATAAGTTGTGATTTTTTTCGTATTTAAGACAAATTGAAATCAAATTCACAATGATTAGATTAAAATTTACACCAACCGTGAGTTCTTACGTATTTTGAGAGAAAACATTGCGTCGAGGCAAAGAAATTTTTGCAAAAAAAGTTGTGAGTTTCAAATATTACATTATAAATATGAAATTTGAGTTGTGAATTTCCTCGAGTTGAAGAAAATTAAAATCGAATTCACGACAATTATATTAAAACTTACACCACAAGTGAGTTCTTACGTATTTTGAGAGAAAACATTGTGTTGAGGCAAAGAAATTTTCGCACAAAAAGTTTTGTGCAAAAATTTCTTTGCCTCGAGGCAATGTTTTCTCTCAAAATACGTACGAACTCACTTTTGGTGCAAATTTTAATCTAATCATTGTGAATTTGATTTTAATTTGCCTTAAATACGAAAAAATTCACAGTTAATTTTGTAAATTTTTTAGTATTTACAATTTTTTGTGAATACATTTGCATTCACAGATTTTGATGTGAATTTATTTGTATGTTCAGAATATTTGTGACGATAATTGTATTTGTATGCATGCATGCGAATACAACTAAGTGAAGTATGAATAAATCACATGAAAATCAGGACGTAAATAAATTTGTATTCGTATTTATAAATAGAATTACGCCCAACTCTGGCTCACACACTGAACCAGACATCCATGGTGCTGGACTGACGAGTTTTCTATCGTGTTTCCGGGTGCCGCATCGTCGAATGTTACCAACGATCCCAAATGTAATATTGAGCAGGCACTTGTCTGCTTTACTTGCGAGGCTATATGAATTATTTTGCCTCTTTCCGACGCCTGAAATCATTTTTCATTTGTTGCGGGCAGCCCAACGACATCCAGATTTTTGGAATCCTGTGCTGTTTAGCGTAAGGTAATTTTCATTGCCTATGGTTGATGCCAAATTCATCTTTGCAGCTTCTCGATACCTGAAACATTTTTTGTTTCTAGCAATTTATCAATTTATCGAAAGCCAAAAATATGAATTGTGGTAGAAATACCACAATTCATATTTTTGGCTTTTTGCTCAATTTAGTGTATCGAATTGATTTTCGATATTATGAATATAAATCAACTGCGGCTAACCTGAGGAGTATCTCATAGCTACTTTCCAAAATCAGAGAAGCATTACCGAGTGTCGCGTTGGGCTTCATTGTCATAGGGTTTCTCATTGTACCGCTGTAATTTACCAGAGTGGGATAGAGGTTCTTCGCTCTGCTGACCGACTCACAGACCGCTATCGACAGTTCAATCCAGCGTGTTGAGATCCGCCATGTGCTCGGTGACGTCGATCGCAGTTTATTGGGCATCGCTGGTAATCAGGTCATGTGGCTTTTTCAAGCTCGTATTTCTCATGCTTTCGTCAAACATCACCTGGCCCTAAACGTGCTTCGCATTATTCTTTGAGGTCGCAAATGCCTCCACCTCGAGCTTGTCAGTGCTGTAGGTCACTGTGACTGCGACACGTGGGACGGCTCGAAGCTTGGAAAATCTTGATACTTTCGACTCTTAAACTTACCCATACCGCAAGACTCTTCCAATGGTCGCGAATAATTCTTCATATAATGAAAATACGAGGATCTTTGTATCGTACAAGGAAGGGAACTGATCTTCATTCTTTATCTTCACTTTCCAGTATCTGATTTTTTCTTACCTGTATCCGATGCTAGGCGATTTCGTGTGGTTGGCCTTTATTTTCTCCGTTATCACGTAAGTCGATTGTTGCTGTGTCCATGTCAGAGAATTTCCTGAGGTCCGAATTTGCGATTTTGAAATACCTTCGTCAAATTTATTTTGGCTCTGAAAAGACCCGTTTGTTTTTTTTTGAGGTCACAACCGTCGTCAAATTAATATGGCCCTAAAAAGGGCCATTTCTTTTTTTTTAACTTTGCACTTTAACTTTTTTTTTAACTTTGCACAGCCTAACCCTATTTAGGGGTTAAGCTGTCAGATCACGGTAAACATTCAAACGAAAAAGTTAGTAGCAGGCGATGCTACTCGGAGGCGCTGCGTTCGCCCGGATGTGGCGCTCTCGCGGCTGCGCAGAGTCCCTCAAATGCGGATGTTGACAGGCAAATGTTAATCAACCCTAATAAGGGCGTATGTTTCATGTTTATGACATGGCCGAAAGACTTTATTCGATTCGGAAAACCCCCCGAGGGTGGAAAAATTTCTTGTCGTGAATTCGGTCGGAAATTCGGTGAATATTATGAGATCAAGGGGATTGAGTACACGGGTCAAAAAATGACCCAAACAAAATCGATAGGAAAAAATCACATTACGTTGGTAAAATGTCATTAGCTTTTCGATTTGTCGCCGCGTATTCGCGTAATGTCGATTGAAAGTTAAAAGTCGTCTGCTAAAAGCCCATCTTACTGTATAAAGAGTCGCGGCGTGTCGTCAGTCAGTCAGTGGCGACGTTAGTGGCGTCGGATTTTTTTTTATTACTTGGCGTCAAGACGCTGCCGCGTCTCTTGATACAACATAGTCAACACCTCCTGGGAGCTAATATATCACAGGTCTGCGCGAAAGACTGATTTTTATCTTAAAATACTTATTTAATGTGTAAACATGACGATCACTAGGACCCTTATGACCACTGCGCCGACTATCTTAGTTATGATCCAGGATTTCCGTTTTTTAAATCGGCTTTTGTTTATTCAATCATCAATATGAGTATGCATTACAGATACTTTTGATACCCAACATGTGATGTATTTATTTATGATGTATACATGGAATTTAAATGCTTTCGATATACGACTAGTTAATCTCATAGATACACAAGAAGCAATGAAAAAAAGTTGTATAACAATAACTGGCTTAGTGCAAGGAGTTGAAGCGATCGCATTGAAAACCTCACATGATCTGCGTGAAAAAAATTGTAAATACCAAAACATCCCCAATTTAAATGCATTCTACGCGAGTTTGGGGTTTGAATTCTAATTAAAAAAGGGTTATATTTCGACTTTCTTCCCAACGAGCGATCTATTTCGCTACGAATCATTTATAAAAAACATTGCTTTTTATGTCATGGATGCATGAGCAATAAAGGATGAGACAAATATCATTGTAGAATCGGTGAAGAGCTTACCGAGTTGTTGGCATTTCATGTCGGCACAACGTATATTGCTTATATATTGAAATTCTGTTTCCTCGCATTCGGAATTATTACAGTAAGTTAATATAAACTATTTTTAATTTTGTCTCTTATCTATTTTGCAAATACTCTGAAAATTTATCGCATCTAGGTTTCTTATACTTTTTCAAAAGTCACGTTGCTAATTAATTATTCCTTTTTTCGCTGCAGTTTGGGAGTGCTGTCATTGAGAAGGTTTCATACGTGATGTACTTTTCTGGTTGGACTCACCGCTTATGGAATCGTTGATCTTAATGTGCCGACGTTAGCAGTGGTAAATAAAAATTCATAATTGTATCAATTTAAAGATGTACTATTTTCGGCTTATTTAGTCCCTGTTCAGAATCAACCTCTTTATAAAATGAACATTTCTCTTCTCCAGATGCTTCGCAAATCGTACTCGGTTTGTTTACTTCTCCTCGAAGTCAACTGAATCATGCAGTGAGAATGTATACCTACGGTTAAATGGAGGAGCTAAAATATAGTAAACAAACGGCTAAACAAACTATGTCGATACATTAAATTGAACTATGTCGATTAATACGAAAATGTAATGATTTTTTTCCTCATTACGGAAAAATCAGGAGTAGGGGGAATACAGAAAGAATTATATTTTTGATAATATTTTATGTCCTTACTTTCGACATGTAAATGCAATCAAACCTGAAAATAACATCAATACGACAAATGTGCTGATACTGACTCACCAGATTTATGACTTTGCAAATCATTTTCTAGTAAAATTATTAACCACCACCTTATTCCGACGAACGCACAGATACTGAACAAAAATCGACGACTTCATCACTATTTATCAATGTCGCCCTGCTAATAATCCTGGCAATTGATGCGCTGTTACAATTAAAAATGATATAATATATTGTCTTGAATGTTATGTATGCGGGCAGTAGGAACGGAAAATTGTGTATCTTTCCGAACTTTGTTTCTGAACCATGCACTCCAAGTTGTTCCACATCATTTCCAGTGTACTTGTGTGATACATACATTGTACTGTTATACAATGGCGATATTAATTTTATGTTATAATAATAAGTTGATTTTTTAAATACAAATTAAAGCTTTGGAAAAATATTATCCCTACTCTGAGAGAAAAGTCCATGGCGTACAAATATTAATGTTGTTTACTGTACGTTAAGTTTTATTCAGTCAAACTTCTACTATTTTGTTCAAGTTTGTACGATTCATATGGTTAACATTTACGTTTTTCGAGTATAATTTGTTAGAAGGCCTTATGAAAAAAGACTATTCGAAGAAAAAAGTTTGTAAAGTTTACTTATAGCGAAGATGTAAATCATTTGCAGTTCGAGCAACCGTATCTCAATAGTTTTAAGAACTACTCGTGTCTCACAAACTGTTACATAGTATGTTTATTGCATTGCAAAAATATGATATCAGTTCAACACTTCTTCTTGTAGTTCACCTTCTGTCCCTGCAAGACACACATTGCTATGTATTTAGCAGGTCCTATCATATCATATGGTATAAATTATTATTATATGGTACAAAACTATGGCGAAGCGCCAGAAATACTTTGAAACACTGACTTAGAAAAAACAAATATCTGTGTAAAATATCACCTAAATCGCAGGTGACAGTTATTCGGAATAAGTAAAACCGGAATTACTTTTGTCTCTTATGCCGTATCTGTGCTAAAGATGCTAAAAATACTCGGTAGCGTAGTGGCAGCGCGCGTAGGATAGGCAAAAGGTAAGCAGTTAGGTTCCAGATTCGATTCCGATTAGGCGAAATATTTTCTTCGAAATGAATCATTACAGGAGGTCAGGGAATGGCGAATTATAAAAAAAATATTAAAAAAACACATAGAGGTAGAATTCTCAGTTGCGTATTATATTTTGGATTTATGAAATGTTCTATGCATCTAGTAGACGGGCATTGATGCCTTGTACCTACATTTAAATAACGTACCAAATACGCATATAGCAGGTCGTATCTTATGATATGATACAAATCACTATAAACATCGTCGCAAATCACAGGTAACATTTTCAATCAATGTATATATATTTCAGTTCTCTATTAGAATTTTGGAGAAGTTAAATTTTGCTAGTACCGGGGAATATCCATTTGATGAAAACCTACTATAAGAAATAGAATAATCACACGTTTGTAAGATTGGTGGTTGCGGTTAACACATGTGCATAATTCATGCAACTGCTAAAATATCAATAAGCAGTACTATAGTTTTGGCCGTAACTATAGCTGTAAAATATTATTGTCCCCTCAAAGAAATATAAAATATGGTTAAAATATGGTTTTAATAAAATTTAAATTTAATAAAGTTTAAATAAAATGTTATGTACAACGTTTCTAGTAAATTTGGTTGGCCATTTTAATTAAAGTTTTTTTCGTCTTTTTGTACGTTGGAATTGAAAAATATAATAAAACTATTGTTTGAATTGAGGGAAAAGACCATTTGGAAGGTAAAAAATTCGGGTTTTTTCGTGATTTTTTTTCATGTAGAGAATGCTTATGGAAACTCGTAACTTCGTGTGTTTTTTTATTTAATGTTTTAAGTATGCAAAAATATTTTGTTATTTTTTTAAAATGCGAATTGCCAGTCGCGTATATCGATGTTCAGAGGAAGTCGCTCAAAAAGTTTCCGCACTGCTGGAGTTCTTCCTCACGCTATACTTGTCACATGCCGAAGGGGGCCCGACAAAGATGGCGATATTGTTATAAATAATCAATTTTTTTTGTTTGAAAATTTGTACAAGTCAAGTTGAAATATAACATAAGAAGTCTGTGTAACCACTTTTGTAAAACAAACTCAATTACTATAAAATTTTTTTTTATTGAAAATGCTCATTTTTTAACGCCTCTGGATGCATCTCACCCCTTAAACAGTAAATCAATCATTTTGCCGCTGTAGTAGCATATAAGCGTTATATCTCCGTATAAATATTTGGGACCTCGGCTTTTGCATGAACCGTTGCCGAAAACTTTGAAATTTAGAATCGGCCTCTCGTGCTTTTCATTTTGGATCTTTTCCATTTCCGTATCTTTTTCACAACTATATTCAAATTTATTTGAATATAGTTGAGCAAATTTATTTTCTTGCCCTTCGAGGAATGGTACGACTCTTTCCCGGCCGCCGCATAGTGGGGCCAAATCGCAAAAAGCTGGCCAAAACTCGAAGACGTTATAAATTTGGCTGAAAGTCAGTACTCGGGGGTTTTCGGGGTCGTCGATTTTGAATCCGAAGTCAAAATTTGAAATAAAAACAAAACGGCGGATTCGACATGAACCACGTTCATAGAGAAAGTACAAAATAGATACATATGTTCTATAATACGATAAAACATACAATCGGTTGATTTAAAGTTCACGCATCGTCATTCGAAGAATAATTTGATTCAACTTTTAAATCGCTTCCTGTACTTGCTGGTATACGTGGCGCAACTAACAATAGAACTGCTTCTGGGAGTAGCGACTTTAAGTTTTTTCGAGGCAATTTGCGCAAACTTAAAATAAATGGATCGGATATTAATAATAAGCGTGAAATAATGTCTTCCATTGTTTTGGCTCGGGAACACTTGCAAAACTTTCATGAAACTTTTTTATGTATTTCTTAGTAGACTCTTGAGCGTCTTCAAACACTTGTCCTATCGGCAATTTCGATGAGTTTATCACTTCTGCGCCATGAATTAATACCTTATGCACCAAAGTTGGCGTATAGAACAACGGATATAATTGCACAAAGTAGCGAGCTGTCTGTAAGGCATAATCTTAAAATTTTGTGAAATCGATTTCACGGCCACTCGAAACTGTCTGCAATCTGACATGGAAACGCTTAACAATTCCTCATCAACCCCTGTAATTGCAGCAGACATGAATGAGTTTTCGAAAAATCGTCGTGCGGTATCCCCATCATTCGAGCTACCGAAACGCGGCTTTGGTTGATCGACTATTAGACCCACTTCGATACGGAAACCCTTCTGTATATTTGTTTTTCGTATTCTTATTTGTTCCTTTTATTTATGACTACGCGCTTGCCACTTTTTTATTTAAAGCTTATATCCTACATGCAAACAACATTCGAAAAACCGTATCCATGCATGCAAAGTTAATAATCCAAACTGTAAATGATCTTCAGATACTCCCTTTTCTAGAATTGCATCGATGTTGTTAAAGTCTTTTGAAGTTGAAATAAATAGCGATGTTGTTAAAGTCTTTTGAAGTTTGAAATAAATAGCATCGTCGGTAAAGTTTGTAATGCCATCACGCATAATACGTCTATTATGCGTGATGGCATTACAAACTTTACCGTCTACCACGGTGAAAGCAAGTCGAAAACAAAACTCTTATTTCTTTTCAATGTATGATCTTTTCGAAAGGGACACGATTGTTATCTTGCTGTTTAATATAATGCATTTCCTCACGAGTGGCTTCAGGACTCTCGTGAAAAAACTGGATCCTCATTGGTCTACAAAAGCGAGGAAATGACGGCCTCGGATTTTTCCATACAAGTCTAGCGTTTGATTCTTGGTCGTCTGATAAAAGCTGCAGTGGAACGATTGCGGCAAAATAAATTTTAGCATTGAACTTACTTCCATCGTCAAATAACCTTTCAATGTCGAAAAAATGTCCTCTCTTGTCAGGCAACATGCTTCACGTTCATCAGCGACAGATTCTAAAATTGAAAAATATAATATCTATATAGAAGGATAATTCCATATTCAACCTCGTTGCTATTATTTATTCCAAAATATTATTTGAAAAGAAATTGAGGATATTTATAAAAGTGAATTAAGTATCATAGAACTCAATACAATGAAGACCGGAAACAAATTCAAGAAAAAGAGCAAAACTTTCCGCGTCGTTAATGTACGAAATTCAGAAAACTATGTTTTACATTGCAACAACTCGCTCCAATGACACAATGGCAGCTAGAGGCGGCAAGTTTTAATTTTTCCATTCAATAATAGCTCCATCTACAACATGCGATCGGTCAAGTCGCAGAACTCTATAGAGCTTAAAAACTTTTCTCTATGTGTTAAAAATTTCCCGTTGTAATCTTCCGTTCATTTCCGTACAAATGATTCGTTTATTGTTATCGCATAAACTATTATTATTAATTTTGTGTTTCATAATGATTTTCTACTTTCCTGCAGCTGCTGATTCCATTAAAAATAGGTGACAGGCATTTTTTTAAATCTGCGGAACCCGATTTTTAATGGTTGAAACGCACCCTCGGAAATTGGGTTGTTTTTCGTTTTTCGTCGATAACGTTTTAACGGCACGAGATATGAAAATAATCCAAATTCCAACAATGTTTATTTTTTCGTTCACTATACATTGGAGATGGGAACGCTAACGTTATCGACGAAAAACGTAAAAAAAAACCCCCTATTTTCGATGGTGCGTTTAACCCCGTGAAAATCGGGTTCGTAGGTATAAAAAAAAATACGTGTCACCTATTTTTAGCCATTCTACAAGCATGCCAAATTTCATCGAAATCGGACAGATCGACCTCGCAACCTTTCCTTGTCAGATGTTTTCGGGATTACAAGGAACTTTATTTTTCAGTCGTCCTGGCGGAAGGCGGGAACGGCGTATTGTACAATTTGAAAATCATAAATTCCCGAAGAAATTTATTTCTAGATACAGGTTATTTCTCTCTCCCTCTCTTAATTATTAAATAAAAAACAATGTTATAATTTCGGAACGCTATATTTTCTTGTAACCTACGAGAACTTATTCTAAATTACTCTAGTCCGGGTTTTAAAAAATGGGAACCGCTCTCGGCGGTTCCACTTTATTCTTTAATTCGGCGAGGGCCCCGCGAAAGACGGAACTCGCGGTAAAAAGCGGAAGGCCTTCACGTGCGCAATCGTGCCACCACGACAATATCGCTCTTGACTCAAAATTCCCAAATAATATTTTTCAATTGGCCTACGTGCGCATATTTCTCAACAAAACAAAAGAGCGAAACGACGGCTCACCGCTACGGTTTCAGCAGATCGGGATCCGGCAAATCCTCGGCCTCGATCCTTGATTATTTCGGTGGCGTCGCTTTCTTGAGTGGCGGGAACGGCTACGGCTCAGGAAATACGTCTCTCTGCGCTCAACTCCTGAACTAGAGTAACGATATTTTCGCGAAGAGCCTTTCTGCGGACCTGGGTCTCGACCCCAACCCCTTGCCTAACCACAGCCTTCTGGATTCCTGTACCGTAGACCTTGCCGATAACGTTTGCATTTTTATAATTAGCGAGCCCGGAAAATGCCTAATGCTCCCGGAACAGGACCTGATTGGGTCACGGACTCAACTGGAAGACGGCCGGCTGTGGAGGGAGACGGGCAACTTGGAATGGGACTTCGAGTCGGCGACCCGTTCTTTGACTTTGCGACTTTTCGCTTTCCCTCGTCGATCGTCCAACGGTAGCCATTGACGCGAGGTACGAAGGGCCGTTATTAGGCGAAACCCCCTCCTCGTTGGTCGGCTTCGCTGGTCCGGTGCGATGAGCGACGACTCGTCGCGAGAGCGTGTGCGAGGTGGCAGGTAACTTCGTTGCCGTTCGGTTCTTGTCGATCGCTACCAGCGAAAACGCGCCGTTCGCTCGTGGAATAGAGAATAAAATAACACCGAAAATTTTAATTAAATAAATCAATTGCGCAAACCTGGGCCCGGAAAAATCATTCGAGAGGATCCCTGGACGACGAAAGGCGCGTGACCACGCGCCGAGCTTTAGCCAATCTGCATTTTTATGACGGGTTGTAATGCCACGTCACTTATCATACGAACTTTCGGATAAGCCGTTGGAGATATCCATAAGATTACAAAATAGATTGATCCCTCGCAAGCGAATGCCTAAAAGACGCATAACAAATATGATTCTTTGATTCACCTCATAACCATTACGGATAAAAGGGGCTTGAATTCAAGACTGCTATTCCTAGCTGCCTCAAATTTTATATTCTGTTTACACGCACAACAAGCGAGGATCTCTAATAGTGCAGTAAAAACCGTGGAAACTCAATAAATTGATATCCGTGTATTGGACCCCAAGAAACATCCTCACTGTGAGAACTAGAAAGTTTTCTTTTACCACTTAGCATTTGCAGTGTCATTCTTACTCTATTCGTCAGGTTCTCTATCCTTTGATTTAAATTGATTTCTACGCTTCTTCGTTGCTCGAGATAGATGATCTGAACTTCCTTTTAGGTAAGAACTCATTTTTAGCTTCTGAAATCGTTGTGTACCCACCGGGTATCGAAGCTAAACTGACTCGAATGTTGGCCGTAACACTGTAATGAACACTGATATACAGGGCACAACCATAAAATCACTGTCAATACAAGCAAAACGGGTTTCGACACATCTGCTCTACCCAAAGTAACGGCACAAGAATTCTAAACAACGAGAGTTATGAGGGTCGGACTCCTTTCTCTGAACGGCCTCTTGTATCTGCGTCGCGCTCCGGCTAATTGTAAGCAGCGAGGTGATTCGGGCTCACCAGCAATAACTTCGGAACGGCTACGAATTTGGGTTAAAAACTTTACTATTGTATTCTCGAGATGTTTAACTAACATTTAACGTTAAGAAAATGAATTTTTTTATGCCATTACATGTATTTTCCCCCTTAAGATGACGATGCTGAAAGAAAAATATCAAAAGACGATTTCATCAACGTAGTTCTTCTGAGAATTCTATTCATTAATACAAAAGTAAGTCTGGGAACGGGCGGGAGTAAGTCATACGAGTTAATCCCTGTACAATCCATGGGGGTAACAAAGAGTAATGTTCAAAATATACGGAAGTGTTTGCTTTTTTAATAATGCGGCCGGTTTATTGATGCATCGTGAAAGCGTGAAACAATATATCTTAAATACCATAAGCATTAAAACAGACGTGAGCACGAGAGTATACAATGCTGTGATCGATGACTGCATCAAGACTTTGCCAATCCCTCAATGTAGAAGGTTCACCGGGATCAACATGTAATTCAATTTATAAATCTTTACGAAAGAATCACTCGAAGGTATGTAATAAATAAAGCAAGTTTGTTTTAATCAGGTAGAAAAGTTTAGTTGTTCGAATAATTATTCGAAATTTCAATATGTCTTACATTCAGTAGCTGAATGTAGTTACTACTTAAATTATGTATTAACAACAACAAAAACGAGCATAAAATTTCACAAAGCTTAAAAATCATAACTAGAATAATAATATGTCGCAGTTTTCTGGAATACAGTATTTCTGTACAGAACTTTGCGCAGGTCGTAAAGTTCTTACTGTACGTCTATTGTAGGAGTAGTCATTACGGATGATGTTGAAAGTAACACTTCACGACAAAAGAATTCTACTGTGAGTCCACGTGAAGTTGGGTACATTGAAGAGATTTGTGAGTAAGGTTGACGTTGTTGCATTCGTGATGGCCTGGAACTTGGCGTTTATGAGGTGGATGGCGGAATGTATATTGGTTTAGGATTATATCTATAACCGTCTGTTACTATGGCCTATTTCTCCTCCGGTAAGTTTCAAGGTTCAGATTACCCATTTCACCTTTGAAATGAGCGTCATTTATGACTTTTGTATGAATAACTTTGTATGAATATCTGCAGATTTTTCCTGAAACAATAATGAATCATGAATTTGTTTTTACAGTTTCTGGACTGGTCCGAAAAATGGAAAGACATTGCGCAAGTATTTGAAGAGAGATGGAATGTTCCTCATTACCTGGGTGCAATTGGTAGCCAGCACATTGACATCGTCCCACCTGCTGACAGTGGACCTTATTATTACAATTTCAAAAACCAGACCGCGTGATTCTCATGGCCACAGTAAATGCAAGGTACCGATTTTTCTCAGCTGCTTTCGGCATAAATAAAAAGATTTCCGGAAGAGGTGTCCTGCTGAATACTAAGTTTTGCGAAAAGTACAGAACTAATAATCAAAACTTCCACACAGTGTAATCCTCAAAAACCGTTATAGGTCTCTTCCGTATATATTCGTAATTGATGACGCATTTCTATTGAGAATTGATATACTATAGCCATATCGATAAGCAGATTTGGATGCACACAAAAAAAAAAGATTTTCAACTATCGCTCATCTCGCGCCAGGCGTATCGTTGAGAATGCATTTAGCATTTTGGATTTACGATTTCTAAAATACTACACCAAAATTAATGTAGAGCCAGAGAACATAGAAAGCATAGCGATGACGACATGCATCTTGCACAAGTTTAAATTAAATCACGTACCAAGTTCGTATGCGCCCCGGCAATGGTTTTATTGAAGAAAAATCATGAGAACGGAACATTATCATCATAGGCTATCATACTACTTGTTCAAACATGGAAGGTTGAGAACGATGAAGCCGAGGAAATATTAGGAGTGATGCAAAAAAGGATAAGGCTTGAATTCGAAAATAACTTTGTAAGTGACGGCAAAGTGCCGTGGCAAGATAATTTTGTTCACGGAAAATCAATTTCTCACCTATCAAATAGTTTTCATTACATTAGATAAATAGAAATACTATTACACAGAACTAACACTGTATAAGAATTTTAATAAATATTTTTTTACTAAGTAACATGTTTTATTTACTTACCTCAGATTCATTTTCGTCGCCGTACAAATTACACCATGAGCTTCGAGCAGTGTCTTGATCCCCAAGAAAGTCGAAAACATCGTAATACGATAATGTCAGCTTATAAATATAATTTCTTTAGTTTTTCTCTTCTCTTTTTATACATTGTAAGAAGTTTCGAAACCGAAGGATCTATAACTGAAACCACGGTTAATGCGAAATAAATTTCATACTACTTTTTATAATGATCAATCTTATCTCGTTTTTGTTGTAGTAGTACACATAAACTCTTATCCTATATTGCCCAAAGTGAAACCCAACACATTGCACCTTGGGCTATATGAGGTTAAGGCCAATGACTGTTTAAAATTCAAAACGCAAAGCGAAATCAAATACAAAAATCTAAAGTACTAACATACGTATGGTAACGTAGAAGACAAGTTTCAAATCGGCAGTTAAATAAAATAGTTACAATAAAGAATCTGAATTACATTACTTGTCCAAGAACTATTATTTACAATCACAAACAGGTACTTACCATTACAATTTAATTACAAGCACTCGTTGTTTTGCGACCGAACGAACGATAGCGTATCTTTATAGGTGCTGAGGGAATCGATGCAAGGGGATCTCAACCCGAATAGGATTTTTTATTTATCACACTCAAAATGATTTATAATAAAAACAAGTTTCAGTCTTTTTTTCTGCGCACGCGGATACGAACGCCCGTGTTGGGGCCAAGGGGCGAGAGAGAGAGAAATATAAAAACTTGGACATGCAATATTTAAGAGCCAATCAGTAATGGACGGAGCCCTTCATGAAAATTATGAATTATGCATGTAATCGCACCGCACTAAAAATCTTTCACATGATCCAACTGTGCAACTAAACAAAATGCCATATGAGCCGAATTATCGATGTAGTTATGCTATCATTGCCTCTAATGAAGGAAAATGGCCCGTTTAATCTTCTTTTTATTGACCATCCATCCCAAAACAATTTTTTTATGAAACTAATGTTTCTTGTTGTCATTTACATTCTGAGTGAATCTGGCTCGATTGACTTCCTCTTTGAACATCAAGGAACAGAGGAAGAGGAACAAAGAGAAAAAAGTCTACGAATACGCGTATTCTATTTATATAGAATGTGCGTATTCGTAGACTTTTTATTCTATGTATAAAATTTAAAAGCACAAACATATTAGATATAAAATTAATTATCATTATAAGGCTGCACGATTGGTTATTGATGCATGGCATGACAAAGTCCTTCTATAGTTTTAGGCAAAAAACATTTAAAAGTCTAACACTCTGTATTTTGAATAATTTTTATTGTTTCGTTCTATACAATTATTTGGAGAAAAACGGTAAATCTAGTTCAATAACAGTGAATAATCGTTTACGATTTTCCAAAAACATTATTTTATAATTTTTCCCTCCAAAGTACATTGGACACACAGGAAGTATCTTCATGGAAATATTGCCATTGATCGTCATAATTAATCATTGATGACATATTGATGCAGCGTACAAATCAACATGGTAAAAAAATTAAGAAAAAATAAAAATACATTCAGCATGTGCAGTTATCTGCTACTTAGATGTCAATCGGCGTCAAAAATAGTAACAAAATTAAGCCTCTACCTTTGAAGCTGTGAAGTCGCTGTGGTAACGTTTCATCCTATTTTATCCTACTACACCCCGTGCAAAAATGTGACCGGGCATTCCTTACTTTGTGTTCGGCCCTGACCAGACTTGTCTTGGCGGATTTAGGTGAACGGGCCCTCCCATGGAACGACCGGGAAGACCGCAAAATCGTTTTTTACGGCTTACCCTCTATATTTGGAAATTACAACTTTCTGACCGGGATACACTACGAGCAAGTACATCTTCACGGAATGTTTGCCTAGCCAGGACATTTTTATGTTCTGAAAAGTAGAACCTATCTTTGAGAACTAAAGAAAAGCTACTTTGCTTTTCACCTCATCAAATATATTTATAATCGATTAGGATGAAACTAATACATCTGTTGTAATTATATTCATAATTAAAAGCATTCATTTCATCAATGGTAATCGACGAGGATAACAATGCTTATCATAAATACTGGGATTACGATAACTTATGATTCGAACATAAATAATAGCCAAATTATTTCATGAGGCAAAATAGTAAAGCAGGTCGTTCGTGGTTTTTGAACGCCTTGTCGCTATGTTGGAAAATATCAATGTCCTGGCCGGTGCGACATTACCTGAATGTATTTCGCCAATAATCCGCCAGGTGGCTACAAGTAAATCGCTTCGCGTAAGCACGGTACCATCCTACGAGGACAAAAGTTCGTCCTGTGAGTTGTACCACATACAACAGTGCTATGCTTACAGCGTAAACTTACGCTTATGATTTTGCGATACTTGCAAAATAACAAATAATAATGATCTCCGTACGTTTTTCTGTCTCTGCTCATCAGGAAATCCGAGCAAGCGTATCTATACACTCATATACTACCTTAGCAAGTAGATAACCATCGAACAATATGTTGTCGAAATACTAAATTAAATACACTCCTGATTTTACCTTCTCAAGGATTCCAAAAACGCTGAAACGTAATTTTTTATTTCCTCGTTTGTTCCTAGTTATTTCCCGATCGATTCCCTACAATTTTCCTGGCCATTTACCGCTTGTATACCGGTCCGTCCCTGATCAGTTCCCCAGAAAGAGAACGGTGGATTGGGACCTAGCCTTAGATCCGTGACATTGCGAACCAATTCCAGGGTGGAAGGGCCGACCAGAGCCTGATATTATCTAGGGAAGACTGATCAGGTGCAGTACTATTTCCCGACTGAAATTTCTACATGGGGTGAGAGTGGTTTTTTTAAGAACGTGAATATTTCAATGCAGTAGTCATAAGGCAGCACGGAATCGAAATTGTATCTCGAATTATAACTATAATGCATTGTATGTTCAAAACTTTCGCCAATCCGCAGTGTCGAAAATGTCAACTAATAAAAGTTAATAAATCATTTTTTTTACTCCGATGACGATACAAACTAAGTGAAAAAAATATCCGAATAATGAGCATAAACTGTTCACAACTCCTTCCCTGGATTCTCGAGATTCGGGCCCCGAAAAAATGGACAGTTTAGTTGCATGAGCAAAAAAAGTGTTTTTAAACAATATATTTGTTTATATTATTTTACTTGCACACCTATTAACAAATTAAAAACAACTGATCTCAATCTTAAAGTAAAGCTTCCAAAATTGTTTGCATTTCTTGTAGGAGAAAGTTGCAATTTCTCTAGCATCGTCGTATAAATACATCGTACGTTCCCACACGAGCTCAACCTTCCCCATAACTCCAAATTTTCAAGGAACAATCTTGGGACAAGGGATATCCGTTGATACTAGTTTATTACGCGCAAAGCCACATATTGTGGAAATGTGCAAGAAATGAACGTGATTGGTCAAACAGTACTCCCGGCTGACGATGAAAATGTGCTAGGCCAATCTTTTATTCGAACAATCTTTCATTTTATGCATCACAATTAAACGGCCAGCGCTTCATCACCTTATGAGAAGTGCAGCGATACTGAGTAAAAATCGATGATACGACTCCTAACGGAAAGTATGCTCATTCCCCCTCTCGCTACTGTCATTTTTCTACTCCCCTTGAACACTGTGCTTGGTGTACGAGGGTTAAGTCGGACACTCTTTATTAATATTGCAAACCGTCATAAAGATTCCACGTTGTTTAAAAAAAAAATAATTATAGGCAACTGCCGCAACATATCCAATTTGACAAAAAACATTTCTACAAGCCGCATACGATGAAATTTTTTTAATCGATTCGTCGTACATCCCAACTTACGCTATATAAAAATGAGAAAGAGACGAATATAAGAACAATTCCTATAAAAGAAGAAACGAGCATCTAGTTGACGCTAACTCATCGTTTATTCCCTTTTTTCGCCCACCATACTCTGAAGCTGCCCGTCCATATATCTACATCTTAAAGCTAATAACGTTTACAGACGGAATAGCTAATTATGCGACATTAGGGTTCTTTGCCTTCAGTCAGACTTCATTCCCTTCAGTTCGCAACCAGACCCGTAGCCTTACAGGACATTAAAGAAAACCGGAAGCCCGAGTGGCCCCGTTTAAAGTATCAATAACTCCAGACCATGGAGAAAGTTCGATATTTTCGTAGCGTGAATCAATTAAATATTGCTATGAACTTGTTATCGGGCAATAATTTTCCTCTTAGCGATAATAAAGCCAATTCAAACTTCGTTGCACTTACGTGGATAATTTTTGCGTGGCTCATCAAGTTCATATATTTTACGTCGGTAGTATTGGGGTCGCTTTATTATGCGAAACTAACACCAAAGGAGGCATTTAAAAAATCAGGAGCATTAGCTGCAGTGTGCGTCGAGTTCATAACTCCGACGATTTATCTGAATTTGCGACGCAAGGATTTGCGAAATTTGATAAGAAAGTACAACGATATACTCATTGACTCCAAAGATCTGAGAAAGCTTGTACGCGATACCGTTGAGCCTTACAAACGAGGCTTGAAGTGGTACAGCTATGTCTGTCTTACTGCGGTCTGTGCGTGGTCGGCAGCAGCAATATTCAAACTACCGAATAATGATCAATTTACTTATGTGGATTTCACTGTACCAGCCTATTTACCCGGTGAACCATTTGGAACGAATATTTTTATCTCTGGTGTATTTTTGCAAATTCTCGGCGCCGGTTTGATTAACTTTGGAAAAATTAGCATCGACGTATATGTCAGCCACTTCATCGCGGTCTTGTCGGCTGAATATAAATTCGTTCGCGCCGCGGCGGCTAAAGCACTATCAATAAGTCAAGAAAACGATCAAGAGAGTGAGAAACTGGTTATCGATGAACTTCAGAAGTGCGTGCGGCATCATACCGCCGTGATTGAGTACATATACTTCACTAGATCATGTTTAACGTTTGTCATTTTACTTCGATGTAGACATTTTTATTTTTATTAATTTCATTAAGTTAAACCAGATAAAACCTTTTTATTTTACTTTAATGAAAATCGATAATCATTTTGTTGACAAGTGAGCCGTTGTAAGCCTCTCACAGGGGGGCATTCCCTACTCCACATCACCGATTTCGCTCAAATTTATAGGACATGCAGAGCTTGGCTTAAAATAAAAGTACCCGAAGTGGGAACTCCAGATAGCCAAGCATTTAGAAAATAAAAATGTTGACGCGGCTCCCGCACCGTATAAGCCATTTACGTTAGTGTGTTTGCCAAGCAGTGGTTGGCGTAGCGGTAAGAGCTCGGACTAGTAATTCGATGGTCGTGGGTTCGACCCCCGTGTGGAGACTTTTTTTCTATCTGTTTCTCAATTTTTATATTATTCATTTTTCAATTAAGCAAAGAGGTGAACAATTAATTTTATTTAATTATTTATACGCAAAAGGCATATAGGACGTCGTTTTTTAATGAGCGCATAATCGTAGAAAGTTTGGAGTTGCTGATTGACTCGTGGGGAGGACAAACAAATCCGCAATTATACGACGAACTCTTCCAAGATGAAGAAGAATTGCCAACGTGTAGCACCAAAGTAATTCCCTCTAAATGTACTCCACTGGTGCAACCCTGCGATGTATATTTTTGTCGTCAGGTTAAAAACTGTATTAAAAAAATACAAAATTGCTCTTATCTCATCGAGCAAGAAAAAGAAATAACTTCCCGAGAAGACTGCATAAAAATACATTCGATTGTTCATCATCAATTATCCGTGCCAATATTCGGTAACATGATGTTACGTTACGCGTGGTTCGCTTCTAAACTTTGCGACGAAAGAGAATGCTTTATGAATGTCAATCGAGTATGTTTTTCTATGGAGACGTTGAAACAACGATGTGGTTGTAAAATGCGGCGTTTATAACGTGTACTAGATGCAGAAATAATTATTGTTTTCCCTGTTTCTACGATAAATATCATCCCGACACATGTAAATCATCGAATGTCAACGAAAAAAGTTTTGAATTTTCATGTAAAAAGTCTTTTCGTATGCGCTTTAATTACAATCCCTTGTTGAAAAGTTGGAAATCCCATTTTTCCCCTTTTCTATGCCTTTTGCGTATAAATAAATAAATAAAATAAATTACTCACTTCTTTGCTTAATTGGAAAATGAATAATATAAAAATTGAGAAAAAGATAGAAATAGAAAAAAAAAAGTCTTCACACGGGGAGCCGTACCCCCGACCATCGAATTACTAGGCCGAGCTCTTACCGCTACACCAGCCGCTGCTTGGAAAATATGCTAACGTAAATGGCTTAAACGGTGCGAGAGCCGCGTCAACATTTTTATTTTCTAAACGCTTGGCCATCTGGAGTTCCCACTTTGGGTACTTTCATTTCTAACCAAGCCCTGCATGCCCTATAAATTTGAGCGAAATCGGTAATGGCGAGTAGGGAATATCCCTCTTGTCAGGACGCTGCGACCGCCAAACTCGATCCCAATTTTCTCTCAACATTGTATACATAATTCGAAAAAATAAATGCATACTCGGTTACCTCACGTTTTTTTTCGCACTTGCGTTATGCCTTTTCTCACGTTAGCGGTAGACATTATTATGTCAGCTAACGTTCGGTCGGTCGGACTTTTACATTCACTTTTCTCGGTGATTACGATTGGATAATTATGATCTAAATTTCCCCTTTTAATTGATTTTTGCTTATTCAATCACCAATATGAGCGTACTTTACAGATACTTTTGGAACCCGACACGGAATGTATTTCGTTATGATATATACATGGAATTAAAATACGACTAGTTAATCCCATAGATACGTAAGAAGTAATGAAAAAAGTTGTATAATGGTTAACTGGCTCAGTGCAGTTAAAATGCGGAGTTGAATCAATCGCATTGAAAACCTTACCTGATCTGCGTGGAAGAAAATGCAAAGAACAAAACATCCCCAATTTAAATGCATTCTACTCGAGTTGGGCGTTTGAATTCTAATTTACATACACCATAGTTCGATCTTCTTCCCAACGAGCGATCTATTTCGCTACGACTCATTTATAAGAAACATTCTGCTATTTATATCACGGATGCATCAACAATAAAGAATGGGACAAATATCTTGCAGAATCGGTCAAGATCTCACTGAAATGTTGGCATTTCATGTCGGCACAACGTATATTGCATATATTTTGAAATTCTGCTTCCTCGCATTCGGAATTATTACGGTACGTTAATATAAACCACTTTTTATTTTGTCGCGTATCTATTTTGCGACTACTCTGAAAATGTATCGCCCTGAAGTTTCGTGTCCTTTTTCAAAGTCGCATTGCTAATTAATTATTCCCTTTTTCGCTACAGTTCGGAAGTGCTGTCATTGAAAAAGTTTCGTACTTGGTGTACTCTGTTGCTTGTATGATACAAACTTATCTAATATGTTCGAGCATTCAAGAATTGTTTGAGGAGGTAACTATTTCGTTCATCGGGAAATAAATAAATGTATGCCAAAAGTGACAAAAAAACGGTCTGCATAGTATCAGTTTTTTCGTGTTTAGAGCACATCGGTAACAAACGATGCATTTCATGAAAATTGGCACGCGCGGAGCAGGCCCGTGAAGAAACTATTTAGTATGATGCAAATAAACAACCAAATGGCATGTCAACTCAGCGCTTACGGAATCGTTGATCTTATTGTGCCGACCTTAGCAGTGGTAAATGAAAATTCATGATTTCATTAATTCAAGGATCTACTATTGTCGGCTTATTTAGGCAAATTAAGAATGAGCTTCTTTAGAAAATCTATTTTTTTCTCATCCAGATCCTTCGCAAATCGTACTCGGTCTGTCTACTTCTCCTGGAAGTCAACTAAATCATGCATCGAGAATCTATACCTATCGTTGAATGGAGGAGCAAATATATAATAAACATGAAACGTATTGCCTGGCTGAGTAAACTATGTCGATACATCAATTTGTAGGGAAAGGGCAAAAAATGTTTACGACCAACACAATACGGACTATCATTGATAAAGACGTAATTGTATACGACATATACCTCCATGATAACACGTTTGTTATTGTTTCGTTGATCACTTTCGACTATCATAACATTTTTTTTAACTTGTCAGCATTGTTAATACGGATAGTGGCTTCAAAAAGTTTGACAACATGATTTTTTTGGAAAATTGGGAAAAACCATTGGGTCCGAAGAGAATTCTCTCTAAAATATGATGATTTTTTCCTTATTCCGAAAAAAGTATCGGAAGTCGGGGAAATACGGGACAAAATATATTTTTAATAATATTTAATCTCGTTACTTTCGACAAACAAATGCCATAAAAACCTAAAACTACATCAATACAAAAAGCTTACAAATACTGACTCACCAGATTACTACTATGCAAAACACTTTCTATTAAGATTACGGAGCGCCATCTTATTTTGACGAATGTACGGATATACTGAACAAAAATCGACGATTCGACCTCCACTTCTTTACAAACTGGTGCCGACGCATACTCCCGATAACGTTTTCTATTCTCCGTTGAAATGTTTTCCTTGGTGTGCGGAAGTCAAGTCGCCCATTACTCCCATTAAAATTGAAATCTGGAAGAGCATTGAAAAAAAAATGCAAGACTCTTGTTACTTATGTGAATAGTTTTCGCGTGGCTCGTTAAAACTCTGTACATCTCGGCAGTGTACATGGGATGTACACTGCCGATAGTGCTGTTTCTGTCTGATCCCCCCGACCGTGCCACTGTGGGTATTCTGGTCGCAACGAAACTACTGGTGAATAGTGAACTGCCAACATTATTCAATAAGCTACCTACTTCTTCCACTGGAGTTTCCAGACCTGTATGTAAGACCGTGCTCCCTACTCGCACTTTGCTAATCTAACCTATTGGGAGTACAAATGAGCCTCCCACCGTTTGACAAAAGATGGCCCAACCAGGAGGTTGTGGTTGAAATTTTTAGATGTAAAATGTCGTATCGTAAGGTTGGACATCTGGCAAGACCATAACCTTGAAATATGAGCGATTTTGTATCAGCATCACATAATTTTTTTCGTGCGAAAACGTCGTCTTTTGCGCCGAATAAGCATCATTTGCAGGAACTTCTGATTTTTTTAATTTGAATAAATCTGCAGCTGAGGCACATCGATTGCTTGTAGAAGCATATGGTGAGGCTGCTGTAAGTGATAGAAGCTGTCATGCGTGGTATCATGGGCATACCCAGCGAGGGGCAGCTGCCCCCCCCCCGCCCCCCTAGTAGAAAAATGAAAAACAAAATTATCTTGGCAACTAAAAAATAGAACATGTAGAAATATTTTATTTAATTTCATAGCGGCGCCATTTCAAAGAACTTGTAATATTAAACTCATAAACGACATGCTTATTGCTATTTCATTTGCTCATTTTGAACTCGTTGGCGCGGAATCGGTCGTGTTTGCACGTCATCGGCCGGGGGGGGGGGGGGGGGGACACTCGTATATATTCCTTTGAGGGAAGGTTCTGCCTTGTTGGGCCAAAAAATGTTCGTTTTTTTCACCAATTTTTTATGCGAGAAGTATTAAATATAGAATGTTGATATTTTGTATGTTGACTAAGTGGTCTTTATTGGACATCAAAATATTTTTTAAAGTTTGACTAAACATGGTGGTGGGAGTGGGAGGAGCCACGTATGCGGGCGATAACATTCCTCGCTTGCGGATGTCCCGGACAGGTAATCTGAAGCAAAAAAATCAAATATATTTTTACTTTGCACAATATTGTGTGTAAGTTGACCTAAAATGAAGAAGAAGAATGGAAAAATAAAAAAGTGTGAGCGATCGGAAGGAAGTTTGTTTTTTCCCAAAAATTTTCGTAGTTTTTTGCTCACTATTTTTTTATTTTTCAATTTTTCTTCTTGATTCTAGGTCAACATATACAGAATATTGTACAAAGTAAAAATATGTTTGATTTTTTGCTATAGATTACCTGTCCGGGACTTAGGACTTCCGCAAGCGAAGAATGTCATCGCCCGCGCACCGACATACGTGGCTCCTCCCACCCCCACCACCATGTTTTGTCAAACGTAAAAAAATAGTTTGATGTTCAATAAAGACCGCTTAGTCAACATACCTATATTCTATATTTAATACTTTTCGCATAAAAAATTGGTAAAAAATCGAACATTTTTTTGGCCCAACAAGGCAGAACCTTCCCTTAACAAGCGATGGCCCCGTTATTGACGCCACAGAAAGCAGCCCACCCGCGTTACCCCCATTCCGCAAACGCCTCATCGCATTACTTTATCATTTCTAACCTCCGCAAACTTGACATTTTCTTTGGTTTTCTCCGTTTTCTCGCTCTCGATTCTTTACTGGAAATTGTCGAATTTTTATAAGGTGTTTTGCAGTTTGGTGTAAAAATAAGTCGATGTGGTGTACAGAAAAAGTGATTAAACAAAAAGCACTTTCGGTGGTTTTCGTTTAACGCTGAGCAAAAGAAAGGTAATCGGGATAAGAAAAAATTGTCCAAGAATTGTTTTACGTAATGAAAAATTAATTTCAAATTAGATCATTTTTATTTGTCTACATTGAATAAATATTTTTATAATACAATATTTTGATATGTGTACATATCCTATCCCTTCCCTTGTAAAAATGTACTCTGGTATTGTAGTGTATTAATAATGAATAATCTAAACGCGTCGTATGCAGACGCTGCGCGACCGGAGTGGGGTAACGCGGGTGACTACTAGCGCCCCTCGTGGAGAGGGTCAATAAGGGGGACGCGATGTTCGACGAGTGTCACCCCCATGGTCATCGGCACATGGCCGGTGGCAGCGCTGTGGGGCCCTGCTCATTCCAAACGCCGCCCTCGAGAGAGACTTCCCGGAGCGCAACGGTGTAATGATAAACTGTTTCTCTCTCTATGTTTTAACAAATAGTAGTACAGGCTAATAAGTACTTTCAGCAGCTAGATCAATAGTGCTTATATAATAAATAATGAATAGATGTAATAAGATTTTATTACGTCTTATGGATGTCATAAAATAACGATCGATGGTCTCGTATCGTGTTCAGCGTCTCACAAAGTGACGAGCATCGACAATCGGTACTTCTTAGCGTTACTTCATACGTTACCTAGTTTGTGATCGTAACGTGGATTTACTATCACTATAAAATTGATTAAATGGATATCAGAATTTTTTTCAAAAAGGTAAGTGTCGTTACTTTATCTACGCCACTCATATTTTTTTAAAAGGGGATATCTCATGAGTTATTATTTTTTACGTAAAATTTAAACGACTAATTACGAGTCGTTATTTTATTATACCTTCGCGAACGCGATTAATACATATTACAAGGAATTGATGTATGAATATATTTCGCCGAAAGGATATTTTTAAACGATACATTGATGGAAATCACTGAAAAACCAAAATAGTCTACAATTTCATCAGTGTATCGTTTTAAGTATATTTATTATTTTTGGCAGCCTACTGTTTTCGCACAGTAAAAAAAACTACCTGAAAAACAGCTATGGGCCGTAGCAATGTTTTACGTATTGATAAAGATACGTTACACTCTAAGAAAATGCACTCTAAAAACGCCGCGAGAAGTTATACTACATGTACTATGTAGTTGTATTTCCATTTATAAAGTACGGAACTAAAACGACAAGGCTAGGAAATGACCGCGTAATACGACAACTCTATTGTTAGAATGAGACAGACTTAACGCGTTCCTCTAGTTTCTCGGCTGTTTGTTACGGCTTTTTCAATAATTTTTTACGGGCAAAGCATCGAAATAATCAATCTCATTGTTTTTGCATAATCTTTATTAACATTTCAATAAGCTTTACAAATTTTTTGAAGTCAAAATATATAATAGAATAAAAGTTATAGTGGCCGACAGAAAGACATCAAGTAAAAGAGGTGCTTGACGGTGACCAAGATTGCGGCTGTTCTGCTTATCTGAAATAAAAAAACCAAAGGGCATTTTAATCTTCATATTTAAGACTAGCGATTGAACTAGAGTGAATTCTAAGTTACAAAAATTGACTTTTTAATACACTTTTGAAAATTACATTCTATTTTTTACTCATTTTTTCTTAAGTTTTTGGCTCGTACAAAAAAAAATATCGAAGCAATCATGATAATCCTAGTTCAATCGCTGGCTTATAACATTTTAAAGATGCTGTATAAATTTGAACAAGATCGGTGCAGTAGTTTCTGGAATATCGTGGTCACCGTTTCGAAAAATGGTGTTTCGAGAAAAACGCGTTTGAAAGTTCGCGCATGTGATTTATACTAAAAATGTCATCTCACCGTTAATCTGCCATGCCTGGACCATACAATAGGCCTTCCTCTTCTTCTTGGAAGTGACGCAGAGCTGCTCCGTATTCCCTTTTCGCGATTCGGGCCTGTTTTGCAACATCACTTGTGCGCCTTTCTGAACGTTCGATCCGAGAGCTATCACGCTGTTGAACATATCCTTTAGCTTGTGGGCCGATTTTCACTCCCATGGTTTCCAAGGTCTTCAGGATAGATTTGAATCCTTTGTTGAAGATTATGACAGCGAGAAACGTGGCGATTTCAAACACTTTTGGCCCAGAATGGAGGTGCTTCGGAGCAAAAGTCCAGATTAACGAATTGAGCGACTCGTTATTATATTGAGTTTCCGCTCCCAGGCATCTGCTTAACAATTCTTCTTTGGATAAATCCACATAAATTGGCTTTAGAACTTTTTGAACTGCTTCAGAAAGAGGCGGTTTATTGTGCTTGAATTGCTCAGCCTCTCCGAGAAACTCAGCTCTGCGCCATTTGCACCAACTAGATTCGCCTGCAGGACAATTTTGATGCTGTGGATTGCTGCCTGTGGAAATCTTGTGAAAGAATGTTGTCCAAATTTCCTTTCTCATTTCCTCGATAGAATCTGGATGTCTCTGAATAGCTAATCCATAATACGTTGTCATCTCACCAATCAATTTATCAGTGAGTTTTCCTGCACCTTTCCCACCAATGCCTTTATTAGATTTTTTTGCATTTCGGAGCCGAGTCCCCATCCTCTTTTCAACGTGTCCAACACACTCTTTTTTTACAACAACATCTTCTCCATATGGTTCTGCCTTCAAAATACCGTTGAATGTCTTGCTGCCGCCGCTCGGCTTTCGGAGCAGCCCGGCGCGCGCTCCGGATACCTGCTCCGTTCCAGGGCCGTAACTTGTGAACCACTTCGAATATCGAAAAATCCTTTGGCACACATTTTCTACACATGTTGTAGATGTGATTTATGAAGAAAAAAAAATCGATTTTTTCGACCCGAGAAACTAGAGGACCGCCTTAAATTCCAAATTTCTGACCTGATAGTGGAGTAGGTATATCGTCGATGCGAGAATGTATAATAAAATAATACCTTCGCGAACGTGATAAATACATCGCACAACGTTGTGTGAATATATTTTGCCTATAGGATGTTTTGAAACAATACGTTGATGCAAAACACAAAAAATGCAACTTAGGCTATAATTCCATAAATGTATCATTGTAAATCATTTTGAAATGAGATTATTGAAGTATGACCGACATTTTATCGCAGGTTCTGAGTAACGATAGTGGCGTTACGTTGTCACCTGTGAATTGCATTTTTTTTCTGTTTCCAAAGAGAGAATAATGCTCACTTCAGAGGCGCATTCGAATTTTGAATTCAGTTGAACGGTATCTACCTAGATGATGTTTTAAAGATTCCGTAGTAAAAAAGGTCAAAATGGTGTTATTCCGGTGTGTCTCTTCGTCTGGCCCAGTAGACCTTCTTGGTGACAACTGAATTTAATAACTGGAAATTTGGCATAATTCTGAATGTAAAACTAATTACCATTTAACAGTATAATCTAAACAATTTGAAGGTTATGCGTTCGAATTTTCGAAATAGGGAGTGAATAATGTTTGAACGTGATGTTTCATAGGCGAATGGGGTATTATTTGCAAGGGCTTCATCGTACATTATAAAACAACTTTACATTTAATTTTGGGGTATTTAATGATATTTTCTATAATTATACATACGTTGTCGCTTTCTAAAACGTCATCGTAGAATGAAGTTAAATGCCAGACTTGAAATTAGTGTCGCGCGTTCTCGCATCGACGATATACTTCACTGTCGGGTGAGAAATTTGGGAACTAAATCTATTTCATTCTAACAATAGAATTTTCGCATTACACGGTGATTTTCCAGCCGTTTCGTTGCAGTTTCGTACGCCATAAATGGAAATGTAACTACCTTCTAAATGTAGTATAACTTCTCGCGTCATTTTAGAGTGCTTTTTCTTTAGGTATGACGTATCTTATCTATACGAAAAACATTGTTATGGCCAATAATTATTTTCGACACAGTTGTTGAGAAAAAAAGCAGAAAAAATCTTTAGAGACTAGTAATGCGCTACAAAGGAATGAACAGTACGTGCTAATATGGTCCACGACACGCCAGTCAGGCTCGCCCTTGTCTAGCTTTCATACATTTAGCCACAGATCTTGCAGAAGTACATTCTGCTAGATGTAAAAAAATCCTTATATATTATATTATAGTTACGTGATAACTAGTGCATCAACTTACCTCATATTGACTCATGATATTTCTGCTAAGTCTATCTGCTATCAATAAGGGCACCAAATTTCATCAAAATCCATCGAGTGATTTTTTAATTATAGTGGTCATCGACTTGAAAAACATAGTTTCGAGAAAAACGCGTTTAAATTTTTTCGATGTGAATACGGTATTATACGTTCGTAAAATTTTGAGCTCGATGGATGAAGCTAAACTTTTTTTAATGTATTTTGATCCGCTGAATCCGAATATCACAATTTTTGCCGAAAAGTCGAGCCTTCGAGTTTATAGCCAATTGTTAAAACAATTTTTCGAAAAATTAATGTTTTTCGGGATGAATTATTTTTTTAAAACATTGTGCGCAATTTTAAAACGAAAGTATTCTTCATGAAATTTTGCTAAAGTTCATAGTTTTTGAGTAATACATTTTTGAAAATTTCTGAAAGAGTTTTCCAAATTTACACTTGATTTATGTATAGAAATACTAATTAAAAAATCACTTACATCGAATCATCGATTTCTGGCCCATACAATAGGGCTTCTGCCGATGTGGAAGCTTCCAAAATACTAATTTGATGTTGTCTTCGAAGCATTCTGCCTTCCCGAGTATTATCGTTTGCACGTTTGTCAGCCGCTATCTGTCATGGGAACCCGACACCCCTTCACTAGTTGTAGGATATCCCGGAAACTATTCAACGGATTGACTTGAAATTTTCAAGAAATATTTTCGAAACATCATACTTCAAGAATATTGTTGTGCCCCGGCTTCTGACGATGCGCGGAGAGCACGGAATTTCGCTCTCGAGTAAGTTGGCGCCGTGGGTTGTCGGATGCTCGAGGGCGAGGGTATGTGGGGACTTCTCCCGTTCCGAGTAAATTTCCAACTCGGGATATTGCAACTTGAACAACTTATATTTTACTTAAAATTAGGCAACAATATTACAATTATTTTTTATGCCTTGAGAACGACCTCCTCGGCTTCTGGCCGAAGACTGCCTTTCGATTGATTCTTTCGGCTAATTGTTAACTCGGGTTTTCGCAACCAATCGTTCGAGAACGTTCAATTTGTTCGATTGCGATTCAGCGTTTTTCCGGCTGAGTCGAGCGGAATATCAGGTCTGTGAAATATCGGGCTCGATATCGTCGCATGGGGTCTTTGAACCTCAATATGAAGGTTAGCAATATGAAAATTCCTGTCTTTCCAGGGCACAACAATATGTAAAAAAATCGATTTTTTGAAAATTCTGACTGCATCTCACCCCTTAACTCTATTTTCATTACATGCCTAAATAAAATGAAAATAAATGTTGTGCGTCCATTTTTCAGCGACTACTACTCATAAAGGGAAAAAGGGTCAAGATAGTAGCAGTGAAAGCGATGATAACCATGACAAAACTAGAGTGCCACGATCATCTAAAGGTGACACCGGACAACCATCTAATTCGATCCCGAAAATATTATGAATGATGGCTGCCATGAAAATCATCTGGCTCGTCATTTTGGGCTAGCTATCCAGCTATCAGTGGAAAAGAAGAAGGAGCTGCTATAAAATCGTTGGATCCCGTCAAGGAATTACGATTTTGAAACTGATGCAAGCCATTTGCGAAGAAAATTGAATCATGCGTGGTTAGATCAATATGCACCGTGGTTAGTGGTTATTCCAAGCGGCTAAAAGGTGCTCTTTGCAAGCACTGTATTTTATTCCCTCCTGTCGTTGGCACTGTTAGAGGAGTTTTGGGATCATTTATGATTTGGCAATTCACATAATTCAAGAATATGCATAAAAACTGGCGAAAACATGTCACTACCCAACTCCACCTAACAGCGACAGCTGCCGCAAAGACTTTTCTTAAAACTGTACCTGTGGACGTCGAACTGCAATGTGGGCACCAAAAAACGGTCGATGAAAACAAGCAAATATTGTCATCGATTATTTCATGCATAGTGTTTTGCGGCACACATGATATGCCTCTTAGAATCAAACAGGTAAATGAAGGAGTTTTATTAGATTTATTGAATTTACGAATCGATTCTGGCGCCGACAAATTGAAGAGTCACCTGAAAAAGTGTCGCCGCAATACAACATACACCAAAAATACAAAACGAATGAATAAGTTTATGTGGCGAAGTTATTAGGGGGAATATATTGGTGTACAAATAAGTTTTGAGGGTTTTTTTAAATTATGAATTTTTATTGAGAAAAACTGGTACAATGTATATCATTCAAAATATTGCCCGTCACTTTCTATTACCTTTGCCCATCTTTCAGGCAGCATACGGATACCGCGTTTAAAAAATTCCTCATCTTTTGAGGCGATCCAAGAATCGAGCCAATTTTTCACATCTTCGTAAGAAGTGAAGTGCTGCTCAGACAGCGTATGAGCCATTGACCGGAACAAGTGGTAGTCCGAAGGAGCAATGTCTGGCGAATACGGCGGGTGAGGTAGGACATCTCAGTTCAGTGCCTCCAAAGTTCCCTTGACAACTTTAGCAACATATGGTCGAGCGATGCCGTGCTGAAAGATCACTTTGTCATGTCTTTTGGCATATTGGGGACGTTTAAGCTTTAATGTTCGACTCAACTGCATCAATTGTTTTTGATAACGTTCCGCACTCATAGTTTCGTTAGGCTGGAGTAGTTCATAGTAGATAACTCCGAGTTGATCCCACCAGATGCACAGCATTATCTTCTTGCCATTTAAAACGCCGGAACCAATACTCGCATGTTTTTATTGATAGAGCATGCTCTCCATACGCTTCACACAGCAGTCGATGCCCTTCAGCTGCACTTTTCTTCGAGTTGAAGCAAAAAAGCAGTGCTTTCCGCAAATGTTGTTTAGTTGGCACAAAAATTGACATATTTGGAGCATAAAAATGCGTGTCCTTAATACTTTAACGAAATAAAACGTACTATGAGAGGAAAATGGTCACGTTTAAACATGAATACGTAAGTTTCAAGATAGTCCGACGTGATGTAGTAATATTTATGCCATCTTTTGTAAACCCCTCAAAACTTATTTGTACACCTAATAATAAGCGATATAAAAAAACGAAGGCTTACGCAGTTTTAGCTGATGAAACAGCAGACGTAGCTGGGAAAGAACAGCTATCAATAGGCTTGCGATTCTACGACGAAAGCAAAGGGAAAATCCGAGAAGAATTTTAACGTTTTGTTGAACTAGCAACACAAAATGCCTCATCAATTGCTAAAGCAATTGACTATTTTTTGATTACTTACAACTTTCCAATAGAAGATTGCGTAGGAATTGGTTTCGATGGGTATTCTACAATGGCAGACAAAGAGGGTGGTGTATTAAGCCATTTCAAGAAAGAAATATTCTCGAGCCTTATTCTTTCACTGCTCCAGCCACAAACTCAACATTGTGGCGAATAATGCAAACCCAGTACCGGAAATTAGAAATACTGTTTCCTCTATAAATACTGTTTCGTCTCTAACATTCTCTATCACGAATGTATGAGACGAGATGGTCCGAAAAATATAAATCGATTAGAAACATTTCTCCACATTTCCGAGAGCTTGTAAGATCTCGTGGAACATTATCTATAGAGGGAAATTATGCCACCAGAAAATCTGCGTATCAGTTGCATTCAGCCGTTACAAAACGATTGCTCATCGTGGATTTACTAACAATAGCGAAATATTCAGCCGTTTTAGAACGCGGTGAGGGAACACATCACAAGAATCCTTGAAATTCTTAAAAATGACTGCGAAGACGCTGATAGAATAACTGATAAATTTCTTCAAAAAGCAGGAGTTATTGCGATGGATTTGGAAACTGAAATTTCTGTTTCACGTTATGCTTATAAGCAAAAATACAGGAGCAATCCGCCATCAGACGACGATAACGAATATTAGCGGCGTTCACTAAGAATACCATACACCGATTCACTCACGTCATCGTTAATTATTCGATTTTCTTCAGAAAATACTCCTGCTTTTGCTTTAACTAATCTACATCCCTTGTACATGACCAAATTTGTACATGACCAAAATTTGTACATGACCAAAATTTGTACATGACCCTTGTACATGACCAAAATTATAGAATTATACAACAACGCAGAGTTGTTTTCAAAAAATTATGATTTGAATATCATCGAAGAATTGGACCTTTGGTATAATTTATGGATGAAGAAGACTATACCTGCTGATAGATTAAGAGATATAGAAGTCGTTGACCTGTCTAACGAGGCCGAATTTTTTTTCCCCGTCACGAGGAAAGCACTGCAAACTTTGAGCATTATTCCATGTACTACGGCGATCGTAGAAAGGTCCTTGAGTACGCTTCGAAGCGTGGAGACCTGGCTGAGGAGCACCATGGGAGAAGAAAGGCTTATTGGGTTGTGTCTGATAAGCGTACATCGAAACTTTGCAAAAGAAAACCGTGAGATGTTAAAAAACAAAGTAATAGACAAATTTGCGGCAAATCCGAGAAGATTATTGTTAATTTAAAAAATCATATTATTATACTAGTACCGCATTATGTGTAGAGTGATAAATGAAAGACTGTTTTTAATTTTATATTGTGAGAAATGGTGCGTGTTGTCCCCGTCCCCTCTTCCACAAAACTATTATGAGCTGCCCCCCTCCTTCCTTATACCCTGGATACGCCCTTGAGTGGTATCAAAAGTTTAAGAACGGTGAGTTTGACGTCAAAGACAAAGAACGTAGCGGAAGGCCAAAAGTGTACGAAGCCGCGGAAGCATTATTGGCGGGAAATTCATGCGAATCGCAAGATTTCCCGCAAATGACGCTTATTCGGCTGGAAACTCGGCATTTTCGCACGAAAAGAATTATGCAATGCTGATACAAAATTGCTAATATTTCAAGGTTATGGTCTTGCCAGGTGTCCAACCTTACTATATGACGTTTTATCTCTGACAATTTCAACCATAACCCCCTGGTGGGGCCATCTTTTGTTAATCGGCGGAGACTTATTTGTACTCCCAATAACTTCCGTGGCATCCACAGCCATCTTAAGCAGCACGATAGGGCATTAGCCGAGGGTACGGTGAACTGTTGACAACTCTTACCGGTAAAGACCCGACATATCCTTATATTTTTCTGATTCTCTAGTGCTCAGATGTTTTATTCAAGTATCTACACCTAGGTCTCAGACGTGTTAGCCTTTCGCTCGTGATGCGCCAGCCGGTGTACGGCTAAGCGATCACCGCTCCGAGTATCGTCCACGCATAACGCTGCTTAATTCGACGGACCGCCAGAGCCGGACCCCGACCGCCCATTCCCTAGTGTCGGTTTTACCTTAGCGAAGAGCATTTATTCTATTACATTAACCTAATGTGATAATAATTTGATAGCGAACATAACTCTTCCGTGCTTCTTAAGAGACTTTTTAGACAATCGCCTTTGACTGCCTCTTGTTGTTGACATTCACGTCATCAAGCGTTCAAAAGTTTGTTAATGCATTAATGTTTCATCATTGATCGAACGAGCGAAACACTTTTACATACATTTTAGACCTCAAAAAAACTGTACGTTAAGGGCCTTCAAAAGAAAAATGCACAACGGCAAACGCTACAGCTCTCATCAAATCCAATACTTTGACAAAACAATATTGTCGAAATCGTCGATCGATAAAATGAAAAACAAGATATTTTACAGGACCGCTGAAAAAGATTTGGAGTTTTTGCAGTAAACAAGCTTGCACAATGTACTTCTTCTCTGTTGTTGCATTTAGTATCGTCGTTGAGCATATTTCACACATACCATATAAATGTATGCCTCCAGAACGTATCTGTACTACACAGATCTTGTATGCATTTGACGCTGCAATTCGATTGCACCGATGGATATTTTTTGGCGCCGGTCCATTACTGATCAAGTTGAATAAAGCACTGATCTAATAGAGACTAAAGTTTTAAGTTTTAAGGACTACACCCCAGTAGAAGGGGGGGGGGGGCAAAAATGGAACCGCACATTGTCGATTTTTTTCGGGAAATGAAAATTCACCTTCTGGTCGCTAAACATACATTATCTTCAAAAATGTGTATGTTGTTAAGACACAGTTGCTTAATAAACTTGACGTTTTTACAATGCAGGTACTCAGAAAAACCTATTCGCTTAGCTTGCTGCTCCTAAAATTCAACTGAATCATACAGTCATTTGGTTTCATACTTTGTAGAGAACAGAAAAACTATTCTCAATAAAGACCCAATAGAACAGCTGATCTAGCATTATAGATTTATTTTCAACGGCTTTTCCAATAACAATAGCTAATGAATAAGAGGGCATTAACTACTTCCTTATAAAGTATGTATATCATTGAAAGTCAATGCTTTGCGGTTCCCGAACCGCGCAAATTTGTTTACGTTACGAAATCACCGCGTCTCTTACATGACTCTCGCAGCATGGTTGATCGTAGAAAACAGAAAAGTCCAATTGTTATCATAATAACCCATTGTATTGCACGGCTCTTTGTCGAGATAGGACATATAGTACCTCAGTACCGGCTGCAACGCAGGTTCAGAATAGGACTTTCTGTTATGGCACCACCGCGATGCGAGAGCGCAGCCGCTGCATTATTAATTCATTCATTTTCTGCCAGTAACGAGAAGTTCGCATTTATTAAAAGTTTTTAAAATTGAATTGAGAAAAATTGTAATCTATCATTTATGGATATAATAAATTATTGAACTCATTTTTTAAAAGTTAACACATTGTATTCTTGACGAAAATCTCCTCACGCGGAAACCACACGAGGTTCCCCCCTTTGATTCGGTAGAACTTTGCATGTCTGGTAGAGTGGGTAACAATATTTAACATGTATTTTTTTTGTTTCGATGGAACCGTACTGTCCAGGCATAAAAGGCACTATTGAAAAAAATCGTTTTTTCGTTACAACTTGTAAACGGCTAGATAGAAATAAAGTTCAAATGGCAAAATTATGGCAAAAGTACTCTGTATGGGTGTAGGTACTTCCGAAAAGCGGAAACCGAATCTCAATCTGAAATTTGGCATTTATACTTTCATTCTAATGCTACAAGACTTCCCTGATAAGGATTTTCAGTGACTTGCAAAATTTTCCGAGAAATCGAATTTTGGAATGTCTTATTTCAGCCCGAGCGAGTATATCTATATTGCTTTCCGTGCGTGATAGATACCCGATTCCGCTAGTTCGATCACCGCTCACTTACGTTATTCCCACTTGTTTATTTCACTCGCGCAAACTTTGCTAGTACGCTAATTGGTAGTATGGCGGGCCTACGACTTTAAATCTCTTTTAATGAATTTTCATACGCTGAACTCTCACCTATTTTGCCGAGCTGGGCTCAACGACCGCCGTATATTTTGCGGCGTGACGGGCGCCCCTCCACGGTCTTACATACAGGTCTGGAAACTCCACTGGTGTGGATAGGTCGCTGCTGTCGGGTTACTCGCTCAGTCGATGAACGGCGGTTGCGGGGAGGGGTCTCTGATTTAGTCCCACCCGTGGTCTTACACACAGGTAAGTCTGCGGGTGGACCGCTAGAGTTGCTGCGGCGGGGTTACTCGCATCGACGAGGAACGGCCGATGCAGCGGGGTGAGGGCGGGTCACTCTCTGACTAATGCCACCCGTATAGTAGTCTTACATACCGATAAGTCCGCGGGTGGGACTGCGACAGAGGTCCCCTTCCCCGCAGCCTCCGTCCCACGGCAAAGTGGGTTACCCTACAGCAGCGACTCTAGCGGCCACTACAATATTGAAAAATATCTACACAAAGCGACCTACCCCCACCAGTAGAGTTTCCAGACCTGTATGTAAGGTCGTGCGCCCCACTATAGGGTCGACAGCAGCGACGCGTCGTGGTAACCGCAGCTATGAGCATAGTTACGGCCATTGAGTGGGAGTTAGGGGAAAAGCGCATCGGATAAATAGCTGGTCGCCTTTTATATGGTATACTTGGTACTTTGGTGCATTTACCACAGTAATCCACGCACCCCACGATTCTACACGCATATCCAAGGACCTACCCAGCGACGGGCAGGGTGGTCTGTTGCGTCCCTAGAAGAAAAAACTAAGTCTATCATCTACCCCCCTCCTCTTCTGCAAAACTATTATGAGCTGCCCCCCCCCCCCCCCCCCCCCCGTAGCTTAGATCCGGGGTACGCTCTTGCGCACATCTAAGGTGCCTCGCACCCACACCAGTGTTTCACATACGCCACCATTCCACACGCACATCCAAGGTGACCCACGCCCACATCCATGTTCTATGTACATCCGAGGTGACCCGCGCAAGCACTAGTATTCTACGCACCCAACGATTCCACACACACATCCGAGTTATTCTGCGCCCACACCAGTGTTCCACCAGCCCATAATTATACACGCACATCCGAGGTGGCCCGCTCGAAGTACGTATATTAAGTGCGTGAACAGGCATGCGATAAAGATAGATGTATTCAGCAGGCTGAAGTAACAACTTTAAAAAAAATTGATTTCTCGGAAACTATTAGAATTCGCCAAGAATCCTTTTGAGCCAGTCTTATAACATTAAAATGAAGGTGTATGCGAAATTTCAGATCGAAATTCGGTTTCCGCTTTCCGGAAGTTTGTTCCTATATTGTGACGGTTTCACATAAATTCTGACGATTCCCCGGCGATATTTTATCGATAATCATCGGATGGTCCAGGGGACCCGGTCGCTAAACTCGAGCAGGGTTCCACGAATAATTATGGGTACTCAGATCTGGTTTAATAACATTTATTATAAAATAACTTAGAACTAGACGATTACATATTTTCTAATGTTAGCCGCGCTCCTCTTGCTCGACTCTGTACGACCTTATCAACCACGCTCGCGACCCACCGTCGGTATGACCGATTGCTACCTTAGCCGCGTTCGGTTCCGCTGTATCCCCGATCGGCGGGGCTTCACCCTCTCGCTAACCGCTTCTTGATCGTTACTCCTTCCCGCCGTGCCCGCTGGCACCCTACCGGCTTTCTCCGCCTCGCCACCAACCCCGTCCCTCCTCCGTCGCTTCCCTTTTCGTCTGCGCTCTCACGGAGGTCTCTTCGTAGGAGAGAGAGGCCACGAGTTTCCCCCGTGATCGGGTTCTCCCTGCCGGCGACTCCAGGAAAAATAGGACAAGAAAAAGAAAGTGGAGAGGCCACGAGTTTCCCCCGTGATCAGGTTCTCCCTACCAGCCATTCCAGGGAATACTTCGGCTCTTTTAAATGCTCGGAAGAGCATCTGGCTCCCAAAAAAGCCTCGTGGCCCTTCCGCGAGGCCCGCACACGGCGCGCACACGGCGTTTCATGGTATGCGCGCCAATTACCGTTCGGACCTCGAAATCCTCTTCTCCTATTCGCCGGTATGGCCCCTCCGCACGCTTTTCTTACATTGCTCCAATTTCGATCCTTCCCGCGAGGAGGGGGATGAATTTTTCCCGGCCGCGCAGTCCCGTCTCATTCTCGCTTGATCCGCGATCGAAAGCGTATCGACCGCTGACCATTCCGCCCGCGCGCCCTACTCCTTCCGCTCACCCGACCTAGGGTGGGAGTTCGCGCCGCGATTTGGCTAGAATGCTCCCATTCTGCCGCCGCGCCGTCCGCCTTGACGTTCACGTCGTGCCTCGCTTTCCCCTTTTCCTTAACCCTCAGGGTACGGACTGGGTTACCGTAACCCGAGCGAAATTTGAAAGAAGCGAAAAAATTTCAAGACCCGTTCACATTTT
The DNA here is from genome assembly GCA_964007375.1 of Ophion obscuratus. NCBI lineage: Eukaryota > Metazoa > Arthropoda > Insecta > Hymenoptera > Ichneumonidae > Ophion > Ophion obscuratus. Next base: position 45,497,076 of record OZ023321.1, on the reverse strand, counting down.
TCATTATAATTTTTTTTCAATCAGTTAAATGATTAATCTGACAATTCTATCATATTTTTGAGACAATTTCACACAAAATGAAAAAAAAAATGTATTCAAATTGACAAAGTACAGCTCGATATACACCCAATCAAAGTCGCCGGGTTAGGCTAACCCATGTCCGTACTGAACGTAACTTTTTTATAGTCCGTACCCTGAGGGTTAAGGCGTTACCCCCACTTGTAGCGCAAAAAAGGCCTTTTTCATGAATTTTTTTAAAGAAAACTACAAAACTTTTTTAATCGATGAATATACCATCTTAAAGAACACATCTTGAAGAACTTTCAGTAATTTTTTTATTGAAAAATATTACATTGTTTAGTGGCAAATGACCGTCAATGAAATAATGTTTTTATATACACGGTTTGCGGTGATCAACATTGCGGCGAGGTGGATCATCTGAAAAAAAAATTCGGATGGATTTAGTCAAATATAAGTATAAACTAGTCTTTAATCGAAGGATTTTAAAAAATATTCATTTTTCACAAAATGGCGGACACTCAAAGTTAATCGTTCGATTTTAACGAAAAAAAAAACGGCCGTTTTTTTGGCTATAAAACGGCCATTTTTTTCGAAAAAAAAAAATCGAACGATTAAAGACTACATTTTTATGTATTAAATAAGCCTGCAAAATTTCAAGAAGATCGGTTCATTAGTGTTCGAGTAATCTTGGGCACCGACTTTAGAAATGCCATTTTGAGAAAAACGCGTTTAAAGTTTCAATTTCAGTTTACACGAAGAAAATATTTTTTTTGTAAATTTACATAGAGTCATCTATTCCGGGCCCATACAGAAGTTCTTCCGCCGACGATGCCGAACTTTGGTGTTGCCTTCGTAACATTCTTCCTTCACGAGTGCTCTCGGCCGCACGACTCTCTGCCAGTGCAATCCGTGCTTCGTCCATTTTATCAGCGTATTCGTGCGCGTTGTGTCCACAGCTCACTCCGATTGAGTTCAAATAAAATAATAATGATTTTTAACGTTCGTTGAATAGTCCAACGGCAATATAAGCTGCTAAATTTACAACGATTGCTCCACTCGAGACGATTTTTGGGCTGATTTTCCAAATAAGTTGGTTGAAGCTTTCGTTGTTATTTTGATTGAAGCCACCGACGCATCTTTCGAGGAAAGTTTCCTTACTCAGATCGTTGTATATAGGTCTGATGGCATCCAATACATTTGATGGAAATGGTTTGTAATCGTGTTGGAAAGCCTCGTTTCTCGCCTGAGCTCGTTGAGACGAACACCACGATTCTTCACCGGTTGGACATCTCTCATGGTGTGGATTTGCATCGGTTGAACTGTAATTATCGAAGGTCGCCCATATTGCCTCATGCATATCGTGAACAGAAGCAGAATGGCGTCGAATGCAAGTCCATAGTACACAGTGAGCTTGTCAATAAATTTTCCTGTCAGCTGTCCTTTACCACCAAGCTTTTTGTTTTTTTTTAACTAAATTACGAGGGCGGGATCCCATACGCTTTTGGACGTGACCGATGCATTCTTTTTGTATAACTTCTACATCGTCATAAGGATAAGAATTTACTAGCCCAGTGTACGTTTTCGAATCTCCGTCTCCAATATAGTAACGGTACAGGACATTATATTTTTCTATTGAACGCTTGAATATTTCGATAATGGAGTCCACCTCCATTTTCCCCGAGGAGCCTTCGTGATTTGCACTGCAGTTATCTTCGTATGTTTCGTACCATTTTTCGTATTCCGCATCATTTAGCTTATGTTTCCACGATTCGCACATTTTACAATACGCACTTTTTACCACAAGATCAAGTACTTTTCCACTGTAGTTGCCTATGACTGATGCGACTCCGAACAACGACGTATATCCTCGCTTCCTCCAGGATCCATCTCCGGAAACTGTTAATTGAGGAGTTGGATCGCCTTCTGCATTAGGTGTATCTTCAATTTCTTCTCGTACGGCTTTTTTAAATATTACATCTACACATGTTTTCACAGATTCATACATACTTTTCAAAATTATTGAATATGTAGTCTCGGTAAGAAACCTTGGCATGTCCATAAGTCCGCAAAATTTTTGTGCTCCAGCCAATCCTATGCCGAGAATTCGCATGGTGAATATAAATCGACGATTTATTTCATACGAATGTTCCAAAAAAGGAGAAGATGGTATCAAATGATCTGCACATGAGTCACGTTTCACAACGATTTTGAAGCCTAGTCCTCTTGCACTTGCCGTTTCAAATGTAATATTTCCATTACACGTTTTGCATTGCACTAAATTTGAAATAGCAGCAAACACAACCCCAAAGTTCAAAATCCGATATTCAATATTAGGACTATGATCCACAGTCATATCAATATTATTTTTCAGTTTCTTCGCAGACGTACTGAAACTTTCAGTTTCCGTTTCGGCCAGGTTAGGGTTAAAAACACCCTTCCTTTTTTTGGTCGAGATTTCCGTAAATTATCACTGCTTCTTGTTTGTCGCGAACCTTTTTTTCGATCCATTTTTGAATGTAAAATGAATAAAAACTGCGCTTATAATATTATGAACGGCGGAATATACGTCTTATATAGTCGAACTTTCGAGCTACACTGACGAGTTTAGACCATAACAGACAACGAAAATACGTTTCTATAAATTCCAGTCTATTAAATGAACGTTGTGAATGCCAGGTATACGACCCTTTTCATCGAACAATGCATTGAAGGTCGGAGGGAGGGTCGAGCGCGCCAGACGGCAGACTAGCCGGTCGTTTACACAATAGGTTCTTCTCTTTCAACGCTCATATCTCAGTCAATTTTGTTCGGATCGACTTGAAATTTTCAGGACATTTTCTCAGATACTTATACTTCAAAAAAATGCAATAAAAAAAATCGATCTTTTCAAAATCGCAAGTGGGGGTAACCCCTTAATGCCGATTCCGTTCGCCTGCCCCGTCAATAATGCGACACGTCGCAATATATTTCTGATGATCTATGATAAATATACTAAAAATTGCGTATAGTTTAGGTACGACTTTGGCGACACATAGCCAACTTCGTGCCACTAAAAATAGCAGGATTACAATGGTATATTCATGCGACAAGATTACAATGGAAGATTACAATACGGCGCATATCCTAACGGATAATTGAAGTTTATTTCAAGTTTGTCTTTTTGCTTTTTGTTAGATGCATATGTTGAGAATATCACACATTCAACGTATGGACAGTTCTCTTAACTTCATGCAGATGGAACTATGAATGGGAAATTGATTTCGTCATATCTGACTTAATTTATTATTAATGTATTCGGTAAAATTATAAAAGTAAATATTTTGTTATAAGGTTACATTACACTCATTACAATAATGACAGTCATGAAATGCTCGAAACTAACTAATTTCCCACAATATGCACAAGTGCTGGTAGCATTCACTGAGGATATTACACGTCTCTACTATTCAATTACGTTTTTCTTTCAAGCATAGTTCAGTTCATCGTCACTGTCATAAGCGTCTGAAAATCAGCTTAATTGTTATAACAGTATTTTGAAGGCGCAGCGTCATGCTGGCGGAGCTTTACCCAAAATCTTTTGCCTTGTAGTTGTGGCAAAATCAGTGGGTAACCCGGTTGCTACATGTTACATCTCTCTGGGATAGGCGCTTCGTTAAATTACGATCCAACTTATCTGACAGAGAAGTTCGCTCATCCGATACATTATGAAAATTGTATAAATAAAGCAAGAGCACCATAAATCGAATGCCCAAAGAATATAAAGAAAAAAATTAATTTTATAATATAAAAAATAATTTTGTTCATCGATGTTGAACAATATCAATAGCGGGGCGGAGAGAGAGAATGTCCGAAGCCAAGTGGTCCCTAGAGAGGCGATGACGGTTTTTGCACCGGGAGTCGCGAGTAAAGCGGTGATGCTAGTGGCCAGGATGATATCGCCGACGAGGGATAAGAGCGGAAAGCGGTAGCTTACGATCAGTTCTCTGGCTGGAGGGGGGGGAGATAGATACAGGTGAATCTTACGTTCCTGACACTATTAACAAGTTAGTTTTAACTATACACTGTGACCAATTTTTCGAGGGGAAACGGGAAAAGGATACTTGGATATCCACGAGGCCACAAAATCCCGTCCTCGTCCTTCCCGACGATTTATTTTTATAGGGCGCCAGCCGAAAATTGGCTCGTCGGGATCGAGGGAGGGAGAACGGGAATACCCGGCTTTGCCGCAGCCCTGGGAAAATGGTAGAGGGGGGGGGGTGCGTTACTCGAACACTGTCACGGGAGAAAAGAAAATGATAAAACCTGACTCGAGTCCAAAATTCGTCTTGCGATTCTCTATTTCAGTTTTAACAACACAATCCACCTGACAATCAAACGATTCCCGAGACGGGACGACGCGACAAGAGACTATGACGGATATTCACACACGCACGCGCGACCGGGGCCTACACTCACTTACACTTTACCGCGAGCTCGTCTCGGCCTCTCCTCACTCTCGCCTAACGGCCTTAAGGATTTCAAATACCACCGGGCCCCCGCTACTCGGTTACCCGGCCGAGCTAGAATTAATTCGTTAACGCGACAAGATCTCTCCCGGCCGCCACACTCACTCCCTCGATTCCCGAATCGACGACCATGCTCAGCGACAGAACCGGGACGATCCGACAGGGGACAGAGACACCCGCTATACCGGGCCAAACCCTCGAACCCGGTCGAGACTCCGCACGGGTTCGAGCTCGCGTCCCGTTGAATGGCGGGAGGCCAGCTCTCCGCTAAGAGGTTCCTCACCTTCGCGAACAAATATTCTGCGTCTCTGAACCCCCTCAGGTCCAACCGCGGATTCGGAGGATCGTCGACGGGAATCCCACTCACACTACGCACTTTCACTTAAATACGCGACAACGACAACGACAATTTTCGGGAACTTGCCCGACGCGAAAAATGGAGACTTTCCGCGCGCGACCACGACGCGAATCCCACGGCGGGATGCGCAGGCACGACCCTCCCACCGGAATTCCCTCTAATAACGCGAAAAGGCCGCGGCCACGATGGCACCGAGATCGAGGATCGATTCTACGGTCTACAGCCAGCGAGCCGATATGAGGAAGCGCGGCTTGGCTCACCCGGAGATTTTTGCTGGACCGCGTATGTCTAATCGCCCACGTCCGTCCGGCTCGACACCTCGCAGGAAGCTGCCCTCTCCGGCACGCCAACTAACATGCCGGCTTTCTCTCTCTCTCTCTCTCTTACGCGGGTCACGTGTCCCGCACTATAGAGGGCGGGAGCACGTACCTCGGTGTTACGCCGCGGGACTAGCGCGCGCGATTTAAACTTGGGCGACGACGAGCCGGACCGTGCGAGGTCCATCAGTTACGTAACTTTAGCGGGGGAACAACAGCCAGGACGGGAGCGTGGGACCAAGTTTGCTGTCTCTCCCGTCTTGATAGATTCGGGCGCGCTCGTAGCTCAGCGATGTTTCGGTCTTCCAGGCGCTCGGGTCTCTCTCTCTGCCCCGACTTGACGTAGCCGCCGCTCTCGCTTCCGATGGCGCCACCGTCACCTGACTCTGGACTCCTCTCTCTCTCTCTCTCTGTCTCTCTCTCTCTCTCTCTCTCTCTCTCTCTCTCTCTCTCTCTCTCTCTCTCTCTCTCTCTCTCTCTCTCTCTCTCTCTCTCTCTCTCTCTCTCTCTCTCTCTCTCGTACTCGCAGGCGACCGCAACAAATGAAAAGAGAAAAGCAAGCGGGGAGGGCTTGAAATCGGGATTACGGTATTCAGAGGGCCTTATGGGAACTCGTCGTGGTCGCGGTATCGGCCCCGAGCCGGAGGGACGGTTTTGCTGCAGCCCCCACCATGCCAGGCGGGTCAGCGGAGTACCAAAAAAAAAAAAACACGTCACCACACACACGCATACGAAAGCTAGCGTCTATGACACACGTTCGGAAAATTGAAACAATAGAAGAGCTAGCCGACAAATGCAGTCCTCTTCGCAACACATAAAAATTATTTTACACAGTTGAAGTAACAAAGTGGCCCATTTGTCAATCAAATTTCGTTGCATCTTGTCTTCATTCTGAAAAATGTGTTGTCTACATTCTAAAAAAAAGGTCGAGATATTTGCCCGTGCGAGTATATAAATATGCAGTTCACCCCATCAAGAACTCTTGGGACTTGGCGCTACAGAGACATTGTTCATACAATATTGAGGTCAACACATTTGCAAGCTGTATAATCGTTTGCCAGCATATATAATATCCATATATAAAAATATAGTAAAATAATATCATATCTTCCATGCAACGAGCATTATTATCCACCAGAGGTGAAAGATCACGTTGACGGCCCCTTATCTCCGTATCGAAAGTTGGAAAAGTATTCTAAGGAAGAAAATCTCATTTGAGAGAAAAAAGCTTCCCCAATACATGTGCAGCTGTATTTGTGGGATTAAACGACCGGGGACGGTTTGTGTGTAAATAGGTTGCAAGTGCAAGCTTATACACTCTTGAACTAACCCTTCATTGCGTTAGACCAATACACTACACCTCTGATACAGTACCTCCGACAAAAACTGGAAATCTTGCAAATAAAGTTTTGTGTCGCTGAAGATGGATTTCTCGAGCATTAACAAAATCAGCAACATGGTGGACTTCCTCCCAACAAGGGGGCTGCCAGAATTGAACGTTCATTCGGATCATCCGATCTCCAACATGAGGGCCGTGCAAAATAAATTCGGAAAGTGTTACATCATGAACAAGTTTGCAAACTTGTAGCCAGCACGGCTTCCGAAGTTTTTTATCGAGATACTTATATTACTATAAGTATCTCCAAGTTTTTTTCATTTTTATATATAACATTGAATATGACTCGTTGAAATGGCTCAATAGTCAACTCGACATAAACTTGAAAATGGGTCGACATAACGTTACAAATGGCTCGCAATGATCGACTCGGCATGAAGTGGGTGGAGAATAAAGTAGCATCAAGTTCAATCGACTGTGAGCACACTATCGGACCGGGTGGAAACGAAGAGTGCAACGGCTGTTGATACCGCCATCATCGTACAGTCGTCATAATCATCAGGTATTCGGCTTGCTCGCCATGTAAACAATATATGAAGGATACTTTTCGTCGAGGAATGTAAAAAAAAAAATTTGAGCGGAACTGTTTCTGCTGCTAGATATGAGGAATGGGTACATAAAAAACGATCTATTTACAAACAATATTTTTTTTCATTTAAAAATACCTCGCTAACACAATGCTTTGTATACAATCAGCCAGCTTTTCGGTGATTTTACATTCGTACTAGCGCAATTGTATTGCGTATTGAAGAAATTATGGGAACATTCGAAGTTTAAGATTTTCGGAATGGTTTACAGCGATGGATAGTCCGGAGTCTCCGAGTCGACAATTGTTGTTGCGGAATCCGTGAATCTATACCCAAGAGCATTTCTCGCATCCCTTCGCATAGTTGGCGGGAACGCCTTGCGAGATCGCCTGGGTTATTGTTCTAGCTGCCCTGTACGGTACACCGCTCTGGAACCATCGTATTTGATGAAAATTGCGTTCCAACCATTCATTTGTCTTTCTGTATTTGGCTCGTAGAGTCTCATGTAGATGGTGCATCAAAGGCCTGGGTCAGCGGTTCAGCATTCTTGTCGAGGTATTCAACCAATGATATCGCTTCAGGACAAATTCGTTGATAAGTCTTTTGCGTACATGGGCGTAGTCACGGTGGGGCAGGATGGGGCACTCGCCCCCCGGTTCATGTAGTCAAGCAAAAAATGTATGAAGATAAAATTGCATAATTTCAATATTGACATTTCAAAATTAGGATAAAATTAATATTGAGTAGTATTTAAACTACGAGAGCATAGTTTTACTTTCGAGCGTTTCAAATGAAACCATTTTAAACCGCCTTCAAACTGTTCGTCGGCTATGTATTTTTATTATTTTCTTAGATGTATTCACACCGATTAGACCGCGTTGGCTGGTCTGATTTGAATGGTTGTTTATTGGCTGTGTAAGGAAATGCAGCGATGTAGTCCCATTGAAATGTGATGGAAATCTGCCAAGTACGTAATCGATAGGGCACAAGACGTATTGACATTTCAAAATTAGTACAAAATTAATACAGAATAGTATTGAAATCACGAGTAGGTAATTTTACTTTCGTGCGTGTGTTTGGGGGTGTCGGGAACTCGATTGGACCGCTAGATTCGAATTGGTCGTAATCGATATGACACAAGTCGTGAAAATTTACCTTTTTTTTATTTCTCGCTATAATGGATCAGACAGGCTCTTATTTGATGTAAAATCGTTTGATAGTCACGAATTTTCGAGTCCCATACGTGTCCAGGCCCTATTCAGCCCAGGTGATGGATTTTTTCAATATAAACGTGTCCGGAATCAAGAATTTTAGTCCGGCCGAGTTCTACCTGGAAAATTTGTAACCAACGCATGATTTTGCATCGAAGAAGGGTTTGGGAAATCGATTGGACTGCGAAATTCGAACTGGTCGTAATCGATAAGACACAATACGTATTGACATTTCAAGATTAGTACCAAATTAATACAGAAACGTACTGAAACTACGAGTAGATAAGCTTACTGTCGAGCGTTTTAAATAAAACCATTTTAAACCGGCTTCAAACTGTTCATTAGCTATGTATTTTTATTATTTTTTTATATGCATGTACACCGATTACGCCGTGTTGGCTGGTCCAATTTGAATGGTTGATTTTTTGCTGTGTAGGGAAACACAGCGATGTGATCCCATAGAAATGTTATGCAAATCTGCCAAGTACGTTTTCCAAAAATCTGAAAAAACTTATAAACCTAGCATGTCTCTCAAAATCTGGGCTTCAATTCACACTGACAACTGAGCGAATCCTTGCTTTGAAACCACGCCGATGTGTATGTAGATGACACCGATCAACGTGAAATGCGCGTGTCGAAACCGGTCTGTCCTACAGAACTCAGGCCCAGAGTCCAGTTAATCGAAATGTCATAAATGTTTTGAGTAACAAACAAGTCGGTCATTAGAGTGTTAATTTCACAGGCTAAATTTAGTTAAGTAAAGTCTAGTTCAGTAATTTGTTAAGTCGACTATTGAGGCTTTATTAGGAATACGAGAGTACACGACTACCCAAAAGTTATAGAAGCAATTACAACCAAATCGTGTATTCGACCAAGCTTTAAACTAAGTGTTCATATTTTACTGATTGTCCCCAAATATTTATTGTGAAGTTGTTTTCGGGGTCGCTGTTGCGACCCCTCACAATGCGCTTAGGGCAGGCTGCGGCTGCGGAGGCTTGAGCCGCTGGGGCGGGCTTCACGTTACAGACAAACATACATACAGAAAGAGTTTGGGCTTTTCCCCAAATATTTATTTGTTTTGTACTCAGGATTGCAAAAGCGTACATTTTAACGGCAAACGAAGTGAGCTCAGAGCTGCATGTCACAATGATCAAAGCTACTTGTATTCTTCCCTTTCTTAATTTTTCATTCTGTCTGCGGCGCGAAAGTGATACACGCTGGGTCTCCAGCAAATTGGAGGTCTTGCCAGGCCATGAAGGTTTCAAGAAGGCAGGAAGCAGAGGATATTCATCTAATTCCCACGTTCGAAAACTCATGGAAGTTAGTGGATGTTTGGCAATTATTGTTTATAGTTCAACTTTTCGTTAATTCATACCGTTATATACGCTATAAGCTATTCGATTGCATGCAATACGAGTTTTCAGTATTTGTGAGCTGCTCGTACAGAAGAATTATCATCAGTCTTTAGCATTGCGAGAATCAACCCGTTCTCGGTATTAACAAAAACTCTCATCATACACACATCAAAGTATCCCGATACATCCACAATCTGCCTCGTCCCTTCAATATCGAGCTACCCCGTGTTCTCTTATCTAAGGAAAAAAACAGAAAGTGTTGTAATCTTCAAGCGTAGCATTTCTTGTTAGGAGGAAGGTCCGTTTTTATTCCGTAAATATACTCTTGGCATGCATTTGTTTACAAGAGCGCGAAGTTAGCCGAAGAGAACGAAGAACACCTGTTGGCTACTTTTGCACCCGCTACACATGTACTAAGTTATATGACAATCTAACGAAAACCTCCATAGATACGTACACTGCGACCTTTCATATCGGAACCTCCAGAAGTCCATAAACCCCCCACTATGTGCCGAAGATCGATTGTAGTCCAGTAAAAGAGACGGAAAACCAACACTTTTTAGCGTAGAATTAGAATTTTCGACTAAAGCTAGATGTTTCAAACTGAAATTAACCCTTAATACAATGTTGTCCCTCAACTCGCCCCAACCTTAAGGAATAGAGGTTGAAAACGTAAAAATCGCCGTATCTCGATAATTAATAGACGGATCATTCAAACGGATGTTTTAAACAAAAGTTGTTTGCAATAATAAAATACGTATAAAGTTATTTGACGTCTAATCCCCTATCTTTGAAAATAGCGATTCAAAAACGGTTTTAAAATTCAGGTTTGCTTGAAATCGTATTCTCCGCGGGAGCACCCTCGACGCTTCGGTTTATATCTATATATATACGCACTGAGTGTGGAGGAAGCGTGGCTGCGATCGCGGTATGGACACATAGAATATTTCTTTTTTATTGCTAGAAATACAGAGGGACGTATCCTGATTCGATATATATGGAATTTTTTTATATATAAATATTTTTTACCATTTTATAAAGTTTCTACTGTTTTCGCATCAACCCCGAATTTTCTAATCGTTTTCGTTGCACTATTTTCGAAGACAGGGGGTTGGATATCACATGACTTTATACGTATTTTATTATTCCAAACAACTTATGTTCAAAACATGTTTTTATCAGGCTATTAATTAACGAAATACGGCGATTCTCAAGCTTTCAACCCCTATTTCTTAGGGTTGGGCGAGTTCAGGGACAACATTTCATGGGGGTTACTTTCAGTGCGCAACCATCTAGCTTCAGTCAAAAATTCTAATTCAACGCTAAAAAGCGGTGGGTTTTCGTTTCTTCTACTGGACTATTGGTGGAATAGTCGTAGGTTTACTGGACTATATAGTCCAGTCATTATATACATTTGGAAATGCAAGTGAACCGAGAAAGCTGATTTTTGGATATTGTGTGGAGGAGGCTTAGAAAAGCATAACTTTAAATTGTCGACCAAGATGTCCTATGTGCATTCTCCGCCATCTTGAAATAAGGGTTAAATTTTGTTTTTTGCAATAACTCGGCTCTCCGTCGAGATACAAAAATTTCGGTAGAATTCTTTTTTGTTGCTTTTTTTACGCTCTACAATTAAGGTCCTATATATTTTTTACCTACCGTTCATCGTTGTTGAGATATCGAGCTAGGAAGTAAAACATTCAGGTAGTGAAACTTGTATTTGCTGTTTTCTTCTTTCCCGTGATAAATATAGAAATGATGTCTATTATCAAACTTGTAGAGCATGTTAATACCTGCAATGTCATTTCTTTATTTTTTTATACAAAAATTACAAATTTTAGCGCGCCGTAAAGTCGGTGAGTCTGTGCGCAGTTTCGATTTCGTAGCTCGCATGGTTGTATTCCTATGTCGTAACGGATTAACAGTTTATGAGGGAATTATTGAAGTACAATATGAATAAATAAACCAGCAAAATTATAAATCACACACATGGAATGTATTATGCAATTGCTTTTTTTGTGTTGTAAAAAATAACAATTAAAGGAAGTCCGTTTTTTATATTTATATTTTTTTTCGTTTCGATGGTTCAGGTTCAAAGTGTTCCTCCTCGAAATACTCATCGAGTTCTGAAGATTATTCAGCCATACGATGATGATCATGGCCGTCGTTAAGCAGAATATCGACTTTGGCGACGTTGCTGCATGTTTACCCACTGCAATTGAGGCAAATAATGGAGCAAGCCCTGCTTTTCTGCTCCCGCAGGCCACTTCATATTTCCCTTTCCATTTGCACGATATAAGTTTTAAAAGTTCAGGTGGAGCGGGTTCGGCTGTGCTGATAATTGGTCTAAGCCCATGATTTGTTCGTCGCCAACCACATCCCTGAAGATCCTTGTAAAACCCGAGCCACGTTTGCACCTGCAGATACGTACGAAATATATGCTGGCGGACTGCGCTTTTCGTTGGTGGGAGTAGTGAGAGGTGGTTCAACTTATTTTTCGTCATTGACTTAGCGAAGCGGTGGAACCGCAGAACATTAATAGATTTATCCTGCTTATTACCGCTATATAGGGCGATGAGGAATTGTTCTCCAGTGGAAGTCAGACTTTACCCGAAAATTCGATCCTCCGGATCGACTTTTTCCTGTTTGAATAATTCCACCGATGACCGTAGCTCCTGATGCTTTTCGAGAGTGTTGATGAATGTGGATTTTCCAATATTGTAAAAAGACGATGTGGTGTTGCAACCGCTAAAAGCATGAAGGGAGAGTGTGTTATCAAGAACGGACTTATCATGCTTCTTTCTTTCATCAATTTTTATTTCACCGAATACATTTTTTTCCGTCTACATACCGGCAATTTAGTTTCATCGCAGAATGCTTCTCCACAAAATAAACATTTATTTTCAAAGCAAAACCAGGTATGAGCTGCGGTTGTTTTTCGGGTTCTTCTGGTTCTTCCGATGCAGATTCACTTCGTCGAGAGGCAAACGACGGTAGTCGTTCATTGCCGTATTTTTTGTAGCACGCACTGTGAACACTCACTGAATCGACACTTTCTAACATACATTGATGCTCCTCACGTCCTCTTCTTACGCTCGCCGCTAAGAGAGTCTGAACAGCTCTCTTTTTGGCCACATAAATATCTTTAATCAGAGGTTTTTTGCAAACAAAACAAACACCCCTTTCCACAAAAAATTTCAAACAAGTGCGCTCGCTCCAAAAGACTCGAGACAACTGACTGGAATGCTACGAAAAAGAGCAGATGTTCCGGCATGAGTAATACAAAAGGGTATTTTATACCTGGACCCTGGAACTCTAACACACGCTCTATTGGCGCGCTCCTATGGCGGGACGCACATTAATGTAGCGTTGGGCACGCTGCCGTCAACTTTGTGGCGCGCCAGACGTCGTAATTTTCGTCTGAAAAAAAACTATAAAAACGCTCTACAAGTTTGATAATAGACATTTTTCGATATTTTTCGCGGGAAAGAAGAAAACAGCAAAAAACAAGTTTCACTACCAGATTTTTTTACTTTCTCGCTCGATATCTCAACAAAGATGAACGGTAGGTGAAAAATGTGAAGGATCTAAATTGTAGAGCGGAAAAAAAGAAACAAAAAAGTATTCCATCGTAATTTTCGTATCTCAATGGAGAATCGAGTTATTGCAAGAAAAACAAAAAATAACCTTTTGCAAGATGGCGGAGAATGCCTATAGGAAGTCTTGGTCGACAAGTTGGAGTTAAGCTTTTCTAAGCTCCCTCCACACAATATCCAAAAATCAGCTTTCTCGGTTCACTTGCATTTCTAACCCGTTTTTTTCGACGTAATGACTGGACTAGTAGCGCATAGCGGGAGAAGCTTCAGACCATACCGTGAGGCTCGAAACGTAGTAGTCAATAAGAGAGGACTGTGAGGGGTTCTGCAATCAGCTACCCCAGCTGCACAGAGTCGGCTTACTCTGATGGTGCGTAACTTCCGTTTTTGCAATCGCCGAGTTAATTCCTCCGCTGTGTCTATACAAGAGATCGCAGTCTATATAGAAAAAGGCATTGCTGCAATAAACAATACGCAATTTGTTGATATATTCATCGCTATTATCGCAAATGTACTCGAAGAATACAATATTATTGTGACTTGAACTTGATTTCAACTCTGCCTTTTTACAAGTTATAGCCAATAAGCGAAAAAACAGCGAATTTTTGAGGGCTCGTCTCGCTTCCTCAACATGGGGTTCCGTCGAAACAAAAATGTACTGTGACGTTGGGTTATAAATATCGAGACTATCCGACAAAGGTGACGTAAGCGGGCTGGCGTAGCTCAGTGGTCAGAGCAGTCGATCGGCAATCGAAAAGTCCTGGGTTTGAATCCCGGCCAGAAGCGCAACGCATTTATTTTTGGGATAGTTCTCTTGGAGTTTTTTCGGAGGATTACAATACGTGCCGCATATTTTACCCACTCTGCAAGCCTGCGAAGTTTTATCAAAATCCGATGATCAAATGGTGGAAAACATTTGATAAATAAACGCCAGCATCATTATGGAAAAAAAAATAGGAAGAGGGGCCAATCGCTATGAGATCATTCTCGTTTGCATTGGGCGATTGCATTTAAAACCGCTGTATTTCTCGTTTTTGAATCATTTTTTTCTAAAACAAACTTATTAAATTACACTAATTAAAGTATTTTTCCTCAAATTGTAGTATTTTCTCTCGCCACTTTCTACTTTTTTTCAAACCGAAGAATGTAGTGCAGAAGTTTACATGGAAAAAAAACTTTCTCGATCCAATTCCTAACTTGCTCATTCAAAGCATGTGTCCCAACTGAATATGGCACCTTTTGGTTGGAAATTAGTGATGCAGGACCCTTCGATAATTCAAGTGGTACGGTCACCCCACAAGCTGGCGTAAGTGACATCGGCCCGTACTGAAGTATAAAATACCTAGAGACAACTACAGCCGCACAAGGGGTTTCAGTGCAATCACACAGTATGATCAAATTGGTACTCAAGAAAAATCTGCTGATGAAATCGTGGCAATCCTTTGGTCATTTGCTGTCGTGATCTCAAATGGCTCAGTGCGGAGCGTATTCATACCGTTTTTCAATAAGCAAATGAAATTCTAATTTTCAATACGTTGATGAAGTTTTTCTTAGCAATTTGTTGTCAGCATCACCCAAACAAACCCAAACAATCTATTTGACGCCTCAATGTAATTGTATAGGTAAAGAAAAAACACTGCTTTCGTCTTCGGATGATTATCATCTAGTGTGATGATAAATCATTCGACACTTCAATGTTATTTATATGATGATTCACTGCTATGAGACCACATACTGTTTTCGTCTCAAACGATTTGTAGAAGCGAATCAGATACTTAAAAAATTCGCCGATGGAATCGCGGAAGTGTATTCCTAAGGAACCCTTCCGCATTCACCAAAACGGCCCATGTACTTTTCTGAGGACCCTTCGAGTATCTCCGCCGCATTCAAATCGCAACTACTCGATCTGTAGTAGGTGTCTTTCGTTAGAACCGGCACTATTACACCACTTACTTAAATGAAACTTCAGCCTTGTACCCAAATTTAGTACAGTATATCAAATTTTAGTTGCCAAAAAATGCATCTTCTGACAAACGAAACGTTATAGCGAAAAAATACTGATCTTCTCATATCATTTGAAAGGGTTCCAGCTTTAATAATCTGTACACACATACATACACACAGATATCCGTAAATTTTGTCGAAATACCTATTTCGATCTTTTTGAACGTTCTGAAAACATGTACAACAAAAGAAGTATAGGAAAACGTAAAAGAAACATAATTTCACGATTATATGGTATACACTACTCCAAAAAATTGAAGGAACAGAACAATTCTTTAATTTTTTGGTGTTCTTTGAACCGCTGTATCTATGTGAAAAATGGTTGTACCGAGATGAAAAAAAATCATTTTGATGCTTCAAGTTTCTAGTTACGAGCTTTTTTGGCAAACATTTTATCTGAGCTAGGGTTATCGCGCAAACATAAGAAATAGCGGGGAAAAAAGCATTGTTGTTTTTTTTTTACGGTTCCACGGTCTCGGGTTTTTTTTCAGTTAAATCAATGTATAAGTCAGTTAGCTTGTTTATTCAGTTAAATTTCTTTTTAATCCCTCCGCGTAAATTTGTTTGCTGAGATATCCGACTTTGAATGAAAAAAGATCCTTTTGTCTTTGATCATCGATATCTCAGCAACCAATGATCGCACAGGGAATTAAAGGGCGACTTTGAAAACTTGAATAAATTTCCGACAAGACCCTTAAAATGATTTTTGAGAAAAACATTTTTTTCACCCTTAACCTTAATTTGAAAAAAGTAGAAAACAATTACTTTTTATGGGTTTTCAGTAAATCTACCATTACTTAACAAATATTGATAGAAAGACTAATGTTGCGAGGTTTTTTTAGCTTAATTTACGCTCAATACCCTTGTAAATTTTCAGATTGATCCATTGAACCGTTTTTCCGGACCCATTGATTAAAGTTTTACAAATCAATTAAAGGAACAAGTATTTTGTTTGTAACTTTCGTAATCATCATCAAAATGAAAAGACCCATTTTCTTTAACTTATTTCACAACTTTGCACTTGTTGCTTGTTAAATTTTACGGCACTCTCGACCTCACGAACTGTGAACATCCCTAACAAACGCTAGGTAAAATGTCACCGGACACTCTATCTTTAATGGGCAAAACAACCTGATAAGTGACAACGGAACTGTTGAATGTCCCCATACGGGACAGTTCGGAGTTATAAATAAACCCACTAAAAAAACGTACGGACAAAAATCGAAAAATGATTGAAAAAATTTAATTTATTAATTTTTTTCTAATTTATTATACATTTCAGGAAACAATACTGACTCATTTTTGACACGATTCGATCTTAGCACACCTTAATTTCACTCATCTTTAATTGCATTCATTCAAAGTTGATACCCCCAAGCTGTATTTACTAGTCAGTCTAATAACTTGTATGCGATTAAGGCGGGACATACATTCAGACAGGAGAAAGTTAAGCAATTTTGAGAGATTTAAAAAATGCAGATGTAATTATTCTACATTTATCAAACTTTAGGTATACTTTAATAGCATCTTTAAGTATATGGAACAGTTTTTTGAAATTCATTTATAATCAAAATGGCGGAGGTGTGGTAGAGTGTTACAGTAAGGTTGCCGCGGGAGTTGGGAATCAACGTGCAGTCTAGCTTCCCGCAGACTTTGATTTGCAGAAAAATTCTAATTTTTTTTCAATTAGAACATGTATAGCTTCTGCTTGACAGTAATTAAGAAAATGAAAATCTAAGATAATGGCTCGTATTAACAACAAAACATCAACATTTCACGTAAACACATTTCGTGTTTTACATTTCTGTAAAATTTGGATTAAAAAAGTTTTTTTTTCTAATTTTCGAAAACATTTTTCGTCAAGCAGAAGGAAGCTATATTATCCATATTTTTACCAAGTTTCAACACAACCGGCTTAATAGTTTTTAAGTAATCCTGCACACCAATTTCGAAAATGCAGTTTTCTGAAAAACGCATTTGAAGTTTACGTCCGCTCCGAATCCGAGCGTTGAGGGGCTGTAGCGATTGAAGTTTTTGCTTTGAAACTTTGGGCAAATATTCTACATACATAGTTCTATCGCTTAAAGAAGAAAAAAAATCGATTTTTTGATCACTGTAAATGTATATCCCGCCTTAATTCTTGATATTTTCTGCGAAGGGGTTACAAAAGACAGCTTTTTTCGAAACAGATATCTTTTGGAAGATAAAACCAATTAACAGTTTTTTTCAAAACTAATCTTTTTTTTGGCAAATTTTATCTTAGTTTTGGAAAAAAACAATCAAAAGTTTTTGTAAACTTTAACTTTTTTTCTATTGTTGATCATGCCTAGTTTTGAAAAAAAAACCTGTTTTTCCTAACCCTAATAACATTCGCAGAAAATATCGAGAATTAATCGCATAAATGTTCTCAGAGCTTGGAGGTATCAACTTACAATTAATGACATTAAAGATAAGTGAAATTATGGTGCGCAAATGCCGAATCGTAGAAAAAATTAGTCAGTATTGTTTCCTGAAAAGTTTGTCAAATAATTTTTTTTTCGATTTTTTTTTCTAAATTTAAGAAGCAACTACTGCAAAGTTGTGGAAAAAGACGAAGAAGATTGGTCTTTCCATTTCGATGATGATTACACCATGTTTATAACCAATACACTTATTCCTTTAATTGTTTTGTAATACTTTGATCAATTGGTCCGGAAAAACAGTTCGATAGATCAACTTGAAAATTTACAGGGCGCTGCAGGTACATGAAGCTGAAAAAAATCTGGCAATATTAGTTTTTCCATCAATATTTGTAAAATAGAGGTAGATTCACAGAAAAACCATAAAAAGGCATTTTTGTACTTTTTTCAAATTAATATTACATTTTTTAAATTTTTTCGAATTAATGTTAAGGGTGAAAAAATCTCAAAAATCAACGAAAGGGTCTTGTAGGACATTTATTCAACTTTTCGAAACTGCCCTTTAATTGCCCGTGCGATCATTGGCTGCTGAGATATCGATGATCAAAGACAAAAGGATCTTTTTTCATTCAGAGTCGGATATCTCAAGAAAAAATTGACGTAGAGAGACAAAAAAACAAATTGAAGCTGGAATAAACAATCTAACTGACCTATGCATTGATCAATCTAAAACAAAATTCCGGATCCCGTGGGCCCTTGAAAAAAAAAAAATTTGGAACATTTTTTCTTCCGCTATTTCTTATAATTGCGCGATAACCGTAGCTCACAAAATTTGTTTGCCACACGATCTCGAAACTAGAAACTTGAAGCTTCAAAATGTTCTCTTTCATCTCGATACGACCATTTTTCACATAGATACAGCGCTTCAAAAATCACTTAAAAAATGGAAGAAATTTTTTGTTCCTTTAATTTTTTGGCGTAGTGTATTATTTTGTTCTATGATTCTATATGGAATATCGTACAATGAAGATCGACACAATAAGATATATATTTTTATAGAATCGGTCGAGAGCTTTCCAAAATACTGGCAGTATATATCGGTGCAACGTATCTCACTTGTATATTGAAATTCTGTTTCCTAGCCTTCGGAGTTATTACGGTGAGTAAGAATGAATTGCTTTCTTATTCATGTCAAGTTCATTTTTTTAATACTATGATTTATTCGCTATTATCAAAGCAAAAATGTTAAAAATCTATTATTATTGATTAATATACAGTTCGGAAGTGCGAATATCGAAAAGGTCGCATACCTAGTGTACGTTTTTGCCTGCATAATACAAGTTTTTCTGCTCTGCTCGTCTATTCAAGACTTACTTATCGAGGTATTTGTTTAATCTACTCAGAAAACAGAGAAGCAAACATCAATTAAAATATGAAACAAAAAAATCTATACCATAGATGTTTTTGGGCATAGAGCACGTCGGTGACTGAAGATGCATTTCACGAAAATTGGTACGCGCGCAGCTATGCGGTGAAACAAATATTCTGCACGATGGAAGTGAGTAACCAAATGGAATGTCGACTGAGCGCCTACCGAATCGTTGATCTCGTCGTGCCCACATTGGCGTTGGTAAATAAATACAATTGTTATAAGCCATAAGTTTATCTTCTTATGATTGCAATTCGTTTTTTTTTAATCAAAATGAGTATTTGATTAACTCAATCACTTTTGTACTTCAGATTCTCAGCAAATCATACTCGGTCTGTCTCCTCCTGCTCAAAATGAATTGAGTTTTCCGTTTTCATCGAATAATTCATTGTACAGGTAGATATCCAAAAATCTAATAAATAACAATCTACAAAGTTTATTTAGAGTACGATTTCATTTGCACCCTACACTGAGAAAAAAAGTCCACAGTATTTACGGGGGGGCAAGGTTTGCGTTACGTCACGATTTTAGAACTGCAAGAAATAGAAAAATTTCTGCATGTTCAAGTTTTTAAATTAAAACTCGTGCGCAATTTTACCGCGGAAAGCTGACAGCTTTCCATATGAAATGTCAGTTAAGGGGAGAACTCACTATGCAAGAACTTGTACAGTAGCTTTCCCCGAAGCAACAGATATTGGGAGTACAAATAAGTCTCCGCCGTTTTTTTTTCTATAAAAAATTGGGTATTTATTGTGAAAGAACGGTACCGTATATTTTATTCAAAGTATTGTCCATCGCTAGCCACTACTTTTCCCCATCTTTCTGGCAGCATGTATATACCGCATTGGAAGAACGGTTTATCTTTTGAGGCTATCCACAAATCGGCCCAATTTTTGGTATCTCCATATGATTCGAAGTGCTGCTCAGACAGGCCGTGCGTCATCAAGCGAAATAAATTATAATCAGAGCAATGTCTGGTGAATACGGGGGTTGGGGTACAACTTCCCAATTGGGTGTTATGAGCAACCCTTTCGCTTATGCCTGGCGAGCAGCATTTGATATGTGCAAAATCGGCGTTCAACTTTTCTCGGCTTCAGTTCATATGGAACCTAATTTTATTGCTTTTGAATCATTCCCAACGATTTTAAACGATATGAGATTGCTTGTTCAGTCACTCCTAATGTAAGTGCAAGTTCTTCTTGCGTTTGGCACGAATCTCCAATAATGCTTCCATTTCCGCGTCTTTGTACACTTCCGACCTCTCGTTACATTCTTCGTCTTCGACGTCAAACTCACCATTCTTAATCGTTTGAAACCACTCACGACAACTTCTCTCGCTTAAAGCAGCCTCACCGTATGCTTCTACAAGCAATCGATGCGCCTCAGCTGCAGATTTCTCCAAATTCAAGAAGTAAATCAAAGTTCCCGCAAATGACGCTTATTCGGCTCAAAACTCGAGATTTTCGCACGAAACAAATTATGTGGTGCTGATACAAAATCGCTAATATTTCGAGGTTATGGTCTTGCCAGATGTCCAACCTTACGATATGACGTTTTACATCTGACAATTTCAACCATAACCTCCTAGTGGGGCCATCTTTTATCAAACGGCGGAGACTTATTTATACTTCCAATATATTTAAACATGCGATTTGGGTGGCGTGTTTGCCTATCTATTATACCAGAAGTAATTATTAACTATTATTACAGAGTCAACAATACATATATGGCTATTTCAGTGCTAACATAAGATCGGCGCACAGATACTAACGTTGTACACTGCACGTTAGGTTTTGTCCAGGTCAAACATCTACTATTCTATTCTAGTTTGTACAATCCATATGATTAACATTAAGACGGAATGACACCTCATCGCGGTCGGTATGGTAGAACAATTATAGATACCCAAAAATCTCTGAAACGGCTCTTCAGATCCCGTCGAAGAACAAAAAAACGTAGGTTGGCTTATGATAAGCCAATCTACTTTTTTTCCTCAAATTCAGAAAAATTGAGTGGCAGCCAGCTGTTCGTCTATCTATTTGACATCGTTTGGCAAAGTTTCGACGGGATCTGAAGAGTTGTTTCAGAGATTTTTAGGTATCTATAATTGTTCTACCATACCGACCGCGATGGGGTGTCATTCCGTCTTAACGTTTGTCGAGTATCCTTTGTTAGAAGACCTGATGAAAATTGACTATCATTATGGTAAGAATTATGGTAATGTTTATGAGCGAAAGGCCCAGAAAGACGCAGTACTCGCGGCCCGAGCAAGGAGAGCGCCTGACATCGAGCAACCCGCGCGTCACTCGTGCAGCACCATGCTGGGGAGAAAGAGTTCGCGCTACTACTTTCTTACAAGCACTCGCATGGGGCTAGGCTGCATATAAGGGCATCGCCGGCTCTCAAATTTCAGACAAGCTCGCTCGCAGTACCGGACGTTTTACGTCAAGTACACGACAACGCTTTCTTGCTCTTTGCACGCCAAACTCGCATATGCGGCGGAGATCCCGAAAACCAAACCCACACGGACAGACTCTCGTCAAGAGATCGGCCACCGTGCAGAAAACCACGGTCGCAGCATGGAAGCTCGTGCAGGTTGAGCTGCCGCTCCGCTGCCTGCCTGGACACCTGACGAGGCCTCCTCGACATCTGCCGAAACCACGAGACACCCGAGTGAGAAGACTCACCTCGCCAATTTGGGATTTGATCTGCCCATCGCTGCTCTCACCGCTGTCCAGCCCGCCGGCCAAAAGGGCGGAAAGAAAAGCTCCCAGACTGCGACAGTCGCTCGAGTACACCGAAGAAAGCAAACTTCCGTCAACAGTCAACCAGAGTCAGCCACCCGACGAAGCGGCACAGCTACCCAGACCTCTCCAATAACCGAGCAGGAAGCTCTCGCTCAACGAGGTTCGGCAGAGGGTCTTCCCGAAGGAAACCAGACTCCACCGCGGTGGCTCCTGCCTGGGGTCCGCGGAACCACAACTCTGCCTTCACTTCTTTGGAGCGAGTCTCCAGGAGTTTCCACCCATATACGAAAATTCGACTGCAATAATAATTATGACACCAATCAATAAATGACGTAGATTTTTACCATCATCGCCTGTCTCCAGTTCTCGCGACGACCCACCCCAGCGCTGCAACTCCACTCTGCGAAATCCACCTACCGAACAACACGAACTATTGAACATTTGGTCCTTCGAGCCGGATTCGAGAACGCAGCAGTCTTCTCGAAGTTTGCATCAAGCGAGCAGCATGGGGTACACGTTCGAGTAATTGCTTCAGAGCCAAACCGAGCTTCATGCCAGAGTCGCACGCCTGATCGACAATCTGAAGAAATCTGAAGGGTTCGGGATCGGGCAAAGCAACATCACCGATGGAGCAGCCAAAGCCAGGATCTCATGTCTCAACAAATATTGGGAAAAGTTCGAGATGCAGCACGAGATCCTCACGTCGGAGTTCGCGTCTCAGCTAAGGCATCATGATTACGCGCTCAACGACTTCCAAGCGATCATGAAAGAGACTTACTATCTACAGAAGAGCACGCTACTCGACTGGAGCACGAGGCTGGAGCACAAACCAGAGCTTGTCACAGCAACACGCTCCTCCTTACCTCGTATTGAGCTTTCAACATTTACGGGATAAAACGAGGACGGGCCGGTCTTTAAAGATCTCTCCAAGTACATCATGCTGAAAGATCCTCATCTTACAGACGTTGAAAAGCTGCATTATCTCAAGACCAGCCTCAAAGGAGAAGCCAAAACCGTGGTAAAGGATCTCAAGAATACCGGAGACAACTACGCACGAGCATGGGAACGTCTAAACCATCTCTACGAGAACAAAAGACTTCTGTCCCGGACTTGCTTGTCCAGACTCACCGCCCTCAACAAGATGAAAGTCGAATCAGCGGACGAGCTTAAAAGAATCTTCCACGTGATGACTATGATAATCAGCAGTCCCGAGAGCATCGGTCGGGGGATCTTCAAAACTGAAGATCTCTTCCTCTTCATCATTGTCGAGCTATTCGACAGCAGCACACGATGGGAATGGGAAGCAGCGATCGACAGCTCAGCGGAACTCCCCACCTACGATAAGCTAAAGGAGTTCATAGAGCATTGCATCCACATCGTTGAGGCCTTACAACCCTCGCGATCTGAAATCTCTCACAAGTCAGCGGAGAGACACCTAACATGCTCTTTCGTCACTCTTCAGCGCACGAAGAGATGCGAATCTTGCATCAGCTGCAAGAAGGAGCACTTCGTAATGTACTGCGAAGACTACCGTAAGAAGAACCCGCAACAGCGATTACAACTCGTCCAGCAGTCGAATCGCTGTATCAACTGCCTGGGTTCTCACTTGCTGGCAAGTTTCCTTTCCAAACGGCTTCTCGCAAATTGCTCATCAAAGCATCATACCTCGTTGCACGACGCCTTGACTCCAGCTAGTGGGAGTTCAAGCACGCTTCTCTCGAGGTCAGCAAGGGTCAGTTATCCGTACTATGAGCTACAGTACGCGTTAACATTCTGGATCGATTTGGGAATCCACTCGAAGCACGAGCCCTCATCGACCAGGGATCCGAAACCAGTCTAATCATCGAACGACTGGCGCAGAGATTGCAGCTCCCCCGCACATAGGCACCCATCCACGTATGCGGTGTAGGAGGAGTCAACACGGGTACAGCGTTGCGTCCAGCTCAGCGTCACAGCCACGCAAACAAACGCAAGCCTCAGCATCTCAGCATCTCAGCATTGGTGTTACCCCGCCCATCGCTTTATTCAAAGGCTCCCAAGATCTTCCGACGCAACTGGAAACACATCAAGGGACTCAACCTAGCAGACCCCCACTTCGAAGCCAACGATCCAATAGATCTACAGCTCGGAGTGGACGCACACGCTGCCATCATAAGAGGAGGTCTACGTTCCGAACGAAAATATCAGCCCGTGGCTCAGGCAACGAGCTTCGGCTGGATCCTGTCTGGCGTAACAGGGCGTGGCCGCCCCACTCCTCAGGCTTCGAGCAACCTATGCTCATTGGCGGACCCCCTTTCAGCTCTAGTCCAGCACTTCTGGGTACAAGAAGAGGGTCCGCGCGTTCTTCAGCCACTACTCAGCCGCTCGACGAGCAGAGGTGCGAGAAGACGCACACACGAAACCCTTATGGATGATAGTGCGTTCGGTTGCCACTTAAAGGAGAAGTGCCCAATCTCTCTCACACCAGAACGACTTCCAGTCGAGTGTTAGCCCATAACGAGAGGAGGTTCTCCAAGAATGCGGAATTTGGCGAGACCTACAAGGAGTTCCTTCAAACATATGAGGATATGGGCCACATGGAACCCGCTGAGTCCACTAGCGCCGAGCGCCTTTGCTATCTGCCGCATCATGGAGTGTGACGATACTCAAGCTCCACCACACGGCTACGCGTAGTTTTCAACGGATCCTGCCACAGCTACTCGGGGACAACGTTGAACGACCAGCTGCACATCGGTCAAAATCTGCTGCCTTCCTTAGCCGACATCCTGCTCAAATGGCGAACGTATAGATAGGTCATTGTCGCAGACATCGAGAAAATGTACAGACAAATCTCAGTGCATCCGGATGACAGAGATCTGCAGCGCATTCTCTGGCGAGCCACACCCTCACTGCCTACTCAAGAATACCGACTCAATACTGTCACGTACGGACTCGCCTGCGCTCCATTCCTCGCGATTCGAACGTTGCGGCAGCTTATTCTTGACGAAGGCAGTCGATATCCTCAAGCAGCACTCGCACTCCAAAAGAATGTCTACGTTGACTACATCCTAACGGGAGCAAACACCATTTCACAACTACAACAGCTTCAAGGGGAGACGCGCGACTTGTCCATGGCGGGCGGATTCCCATTAAATAAATGGGTCACCAACGCTAAGGAAGTTAGAGACGGAATCCCGATCGAGGACAGAGCAGAAGACACAACTAAAACTCTGTCTCCCGCTGAAAACGGGCATCTGACACTTGGACTCCGTTGGAACCAACGAACGGACTGCTTTTCGTTCACCGTACATGCAAGTACGCACTCACCCATTACAAAAAGGAATCTGCTGGCACAGGCTGCACAATTATTCGATCCATTGGGATGGCTTTTACCAGTCACAACCAAGGCAAAAATCGCGATCCAGTCCACCTGGCTGCTCAACCTCCATTGGGATGATCCGCTACCACCCAAGATAGGAGCAGAATGGGAGAGCTTTTACGCCGAGTGGCCAGACCTAAGGACAGTGCAGATTCCACGATTCGTGCTATTAGAACAACCGCACGGAAACTTGAAACTACACGGATTCGCTGACGCATCCGGAAGAGCGTACGCAGCAGTCATTTACTTGCGCGCCGAAGCAAAAAACGGAAACTCCAAGATATCACTCATCACTGCCAAAAGCAAAGTTGCACCTCTAAGACAGGTTTCGATTCCTCGCCTGGAACTATACGCCGTTCATCTACTTTCCACGCTCAGTCAACACGCAAAAGAGGTTCTCGAAATTCCGCAAATACCCACCTACCTCTGGTCAGACTCCACCGTGGTTCTCGGTTGGATACAGGGCCACCCAACCAGGTGAAAGACATACGTTGCCAATTGAGACGCCGAGATACGACGGCTAGCAACAAATGTCACTTGGAAACATATTCCCGGCGAGCAAAATCCAGCAGACTGCGCTTCCAGAGGGTTAACTCCAAAGGAACTACTGACTCATCCGCTATGGTGGTTCGGACCACCGTCACTTCAGAATCCTACTCGCAGTGATTATGATCCACCGACCATAGTGGACGACCTACCAGAAGCTCGGATAGCGTCACTGATCACTGCAATGGGCGAAGAACCGCAAGATCAACATCGAGTACTGGATCGAGCATCCTCCTACATCAGATTAGTTCGAGTAACAGCCTGGTGCAAGCGTTGAGTATCCAAACAGCAGAAGGAAGCAACATTGATAGCAGAAGAAATACGCCCCGCCCAGTCTCACCGTATTAAAATCACGCAAGCCAAAGCATTTTCTACTGAGATTCAAGCGCTACAATTAGCGAAACCGCTTCCAGCCAAAAACCAGCTTGCCAACCTTACTCCGTTCATCGACCAGAACAACATTCTTCGAGTTGGAGGAAGGCTCTCTCCTAGCGTGGGACGAGAAACATCCAATCATTCTTCCTGCAGAATCGAAATTCTCACGTTTGCTTATTGAATCACTTCATAGGAGATGTCTGCATGGAGGAATACAGCTGACATTAAGCCATCTGAGGCAACGATTTTGGATCCCATGAGTCCAAGCATTGGTGAAGACTCGCATCCACCAATGTATCCATGCGTCCGATGGCGAGCGGCACCAGTGCAGCAACGGATGACGGAGCTTATACCCCCACGCGTCTGTCCAGCTAGGCCATTTCAACACACCGGGGTCGACTATGCAGGGCCTGTCATGGTGCGAACTACCTCAGGACGAGGACACAAAGCTACGAAGGCGTTCCTCGTCATCTTTGTCCGCCTAGTCACTAAGGCAGTCCATCTCGACGTAGCATCGGCCTACTCCGTGAAGGCCTTCCTTGCTGCACTCCACCGATTCATCTCCCGGAGGGGAATGTGTTGAGATTTGTACGGCGACCGGGGAACAACCTTCACAGGAGCTGACGCCGAGCTACAGCGGCTCTTTAAAGCTCAAAGCAAGCAAGCCTCATTAATACAGACACATCTCGCAACAGTTGGGATAAAATGGCACTTCAATCCACCGGCCGCTCTGCACTTTGGAGGACTTTGGGAAGCCGCCGTGAAATCAACAAAGCATCATCTACGGTGTGTAATCGGTGAAGCCACGCTAAAGTACGAGAAGATGGCAACGCTTCTGGCACAAATCGAAGCCTGTCTCAACTCTCAACCACTAAGTCCCTTGACGGATGATCCGAACGACATCCACTTACACCGCACTTACACCAGCACACCTTTTGGTGGGGTTAGCTCTAACGGCCATTCCAGAACCATGTCTTCTCGACAGCAACGCCAACCTTCTGTCACCCATGAGAGACCAGTTTTGGATGCATTGGGCACGGGAGTACATCCAAGGGCTTCTGCCACTAGCCAAGTGGCTCAACTCGCCAACAACATCCAAGCCTGGTCAACTATGCCTCATCCGGGACGAAGCAACACATCCATGCAGATGAGCACTAGCACGCATCATCCCCGTTCACTCTGGCTCCGACAATAACGTTCGAGTCGCCTCCGTCAAGACCGCAACAACTCAGCTAACTCGGCCAGTAGTGAAGCTAGTGATGCTTTGAGTCCTCACCAGACAAGAATAACTGCTAAACCACCACGAAGACGCGGTGAGGCGGGCGGAATGAGCGAAAGGCTCAGAAAGACGCAGTTCTCGCAGCCGGAGCAAGGAGAGTGCCTGACACCAAGCAACCCGCGCGACATCCGTGCAGCACCATGCGAGGGAGAAAGAGTTCGCTCAGGCGCTACTACTTTCACACAAGCACTCGCATGGGGCTAGGCTGCATATAAGGGCATGGCCGGCTCTCGAATTTCAGAAAAGCTCGCTCGCAGTACCGGATGTTTTACATCAAGTACACGACAACGCTTTCTCGCTCTTTGTACTCCAAGCTCGCATATGCGGCGGAGATCCCGAAAACCAAACCCACAGGGACCGACTCTCGTCAAGAGATCGTGAAGAAGTCCACGGTCACAGAATGGAAGTTCGTGCAGGTTGAGCTGCCGATCCGCTGTCTGCTTGGACACCTGACAAGGCCTCCTCGACATCTGCTGAAAACACGAGACACCCGAGTGAGAAGACTCACCTCGCCAATTTGGTACTCGATCTGCCCATCGCTACTCTCACCGCTGTCTTGCCCGCCGGCCAAAAGGGCGGACAAAAGCTCCCAGACTGCGACAGTCGCTCGAGTACACCGAAGAAAGCAAACTTCCGTCAACAGTCAACCAGAGTCAGCCACCCGACGAAGCGACACAGCTACCCAGACCTCTCCACTATCCGAGCAGGAAGCTCCCGCTCAACGAGATCCGGCAGAGAGTCTTCCCGAAGGAAGCCAGACTCCACCGCTGTGGCTCCTGCCTGGGGTCCGCGGAACCACAACTCTGCCTTCACTTCTCTGGAGCGAGTCTCCACGAGTTTCCACCGAAATACGAAAATTCGACTGTAATAATAATTATGACACCAATCAATAAATGACGTAGATTTTTACCATCATCGCCTGTCTCCAGTTCTCGCGACGACCTACCCCAGCGCTGCAACTCCACTCTGCGAAATCCACCTACCGAACAACGCGAGCTATTGATCAGTTTACTTTTTGCGAAGACCCACATTGTGTACAGTTGGAGCAACCACGGCTTAATAGTTCTAAGAACTACGCGTGTCTCACAAACTGTTACATAATATGTTTGTTGCATTGCAAAAATATATCGGTTCAATAGTTCTTCTTGTAGTTCACCTTATATTCTTGCAGGATGCATATTACTACGCATGTAGCAGGTCGTATTATATAATATGGATCAAATCACTATTATATGATACAAAACTATTGCGATGCGCCGAAAATTCATTTAAGCAGTGACTTATATTATCGAAAAACGATTCATGCAAAATCTCACCTAACTCAGAGGGTAATAGTTATTCGGAAGTACAGCCGGAATTACTTTAGTCTGTTATGCCATTTCTACCATCAAGATGCCACAAGCACTCGATAGCGTAGGCGAAATATTTTCTTCGTAATAAATCATTACAGGAGCTCAGAAAGTGACGAATTATAATTAAGACATCATTTAGGTACAACTCTCAGTTCAGTATTTCATTTTTGATATATGAAATATTCTATGCATTTAGTAGACGAGCGTTGATACCTTGAACCAACATCCATACAGTGTATGAAAAAATGATCGAATAACACACAAAATACGCATAGTATCTTAGTAGTCGTATCTTATAATATGGTACATATCACTAGAAACATTATTATGAATAAGTAGCAATACTTTCAATTAATTCATATATTACCGGAAATGTGTATAATTTAGGAATTATATACAGTTCCTAAGAGATTTATAAAATGCCGAATTTATTCAGGAAATGTGTAAAATATTTTATCAAAACATAGAATTCCTAGGAATTACATACAATTCCTAGGCATTTTTTGTTCACTTAATAACTTAATAACTTAAGAAATTCACGAACACAGGTGAGATAATAACATTTTGGGGTGAAGTAGCGATCGGGTTGGAATTTTTCACACTACTGTTTCACGAATCCCACCATTTCACACGTACATCCGAGGTGCCCTGCATCCACACCAGTGTTCTACGCACCCCACGATTCTACACGCATATCCGAGGTGTCCTGCACTCACACCAGTATCCCACGCACCTCACCATTCGCACAAAATGGCGAGCGCAATACCGAATTTCACACATTTCCGATTCCTACTTCGGATATGCATACAATTACTAGGAAATGGGTATATTCAAATTTATTTTACACATTTCCTAACCATCGTCGGCATTAAATATATTTCCTAGGATACATATATTGTGACGAGTTTAACAAATTTCTTGTAAAGGATATGTTTTAGTCCTTTTCACTATTAGAATTTTGGGGCAGTAAATATTTGACAATGTCAGGGAATATCTATTTTATGAAAACTTACTATATTATATAGTATTGAACAATGAACGTATGCTTATAAAATTAGTGGTTGCGGTTAACATTTGTGCATTATTTATGCAACTGTTAAAATATTAATAAGCTGTACTATGCATTTGGCAGTTACTCTGGCTATAAAATATTATTATCCCCTCAAATATAAAAAATACAGTCAAAATATAGTTAAATACACCATAGCTTTTTCTCAGTGTAGGTCACCAACACACGATCAAGTACGCACGCCGGATGAGTGGTGTGCAAAAAAGTATCTTACAGTGCTCCATGGTTCTTATAAAGTGTCTTGTGTTCACAGATACGAATCGGTAGATACACTAGATCTTCGATTCAGAAAACTTCGATTTAAGCGCGAGACCTCACTATACGGGCCCGGATCGTTACGTGCGGCACGGTGGGAGAAATGCTGCGCTGAGGACAGCACCGCTCGATGCGGGATCAGCTTTGCAGAGTCAACTACCCCAATTTGCGTACGTGCAAAGCGATGCCGGGTTCACCACTGTGTCCGAAATTGAGGTCGTAGTGTATGCAAGATACGAATTCCACAAAGAAATCGACCCTAAATTTCTATTACAGTCAACTCTCATCTATTTTGCCGCCAACTATTTTGAACCGCCGGCTATTTTGTCAAATGGCGATCAGTTATTTGTCCGACTTGTCCTTCACCTAATCCCCACTAACCGTAGCTATGCTCGCAGTTGCAATTACCATGGGGCGTTGCTGCTATCGACCCTATAGTGGAACACCCCTCACGCCGCAAAATAAACAGCGGTCGTCGGTCCCAGCTCGGCAAAATAGGTGAGAGTTTAGTGTGATACTTATGTATCACACTAAACTCTCTACTAAAATTATGCTGAACAAAGTTTGTTTTACACCCGAGTATATCGATAAAAAGCGTCTCGTGAATTCATTGATTTTCGAGTATTTGTTGTTATACAATATACTCTCCTATTTTTAATTTCCAAAAGACTCCTCCCTAAAGTATTTCCTGAAGCGACTCTTTCCTAATACTCTGGTACACTAAGCGCAACAACTGAAAAATTTCAACCTTTTTGAAAATCTACATTTCGGTGAAAAATAGTTGCAGAAGAGGAGGGGGACCTGTCGCGGGTAGCCGGGATTGGAGAAAGAGGGGGGGGGGGAGGGGGAGGTGGCGTAGAGGCCCGCCGCTGCCTTCACGAAGAGGGCGTCGAACCCGGCCTTGTCGAATTCGCCCTTGTTGTCCGCTAGGGGTGGGAAGCGAGGAGTTGGCTGGAGGATGGGAGGAGGAAGGGGGATTTTGAACTGGGCAATCGGTGCGATGGTCTCTTCGGTGACTGGTGGCAGGTTCTCCCTTCTTCCCGGCGGGGGTAATGGCAGGGAGCGTCATGGGTCCCGAGCACGCCAAGCGACGCGTACCCGCGTATTTCAACAGGAAATGACAAATGAAAGAATTCGATTATATAATATCGAACGACGATTTTTAAGAGATCGAAGCGACATATTTCAATTGCATGACCAACATTCTATTGATTCATTCCGATTGACGAAGGACATGGTTTATTATTTGTGCCGACGACTCACACCATATATCAGCGGTCAAGATAATGAAATGGCAATTAGATCGGATCTCAAAATATTCGCAACGCTAGCTTTCTTTTCAACAGGAACGTACCAGCGACCGATTGGGCAAAATTTTCTTTTTCCAATGTCACAATCCAATCCCATTGTGTCGCCGAAATATGATGTTTAATCTGCAAACATTTAGCAGAAGAGTGGATAGTGTTCCCAACAGTCGCGGCTGATGTACAGCGTAAAAAGGAACGATTTTTGGCAGCAACCATGTTCCCTAATACAATCGGTGCAGTTGATTGTACACACGTTACAGTGATTGCCCCGCCAGAGGAAGTATATAATTATTTGAACCGCAAGGGCTTCCACTCCAAAAATATGCAGATTGTACGTATGTTGACAATATTATTATGTATCGATTTTTTAAAAGTTAGGATAATATGACAATATATATATGTACATAATTATATTGCAGATATGCGACTATGATCTGCGAATAATAAATGTCAATGCACGATATGGTGGAGCTACTCACGACTCATATATTTGGAGAAATTCAGCCATTAATGCGGAAACGGAAAGAAGATATAATGATGGTGCATAGTAGAAACATATAATTATCACGAATGAGGTTATAATTATTTTTTTGTTATTTGGTTGAGTTTTTTAATGCAAGTATATGGCAGCGAAATTGTCTTTCATATGAAAAATGTAAGCTGCAACAAAGGGTTGATTGATATTGAATTTGAATATACCTTTTTTGTACAATATGTTAGGTTGAAAAAGGCAATTGGCAAATAAATAAATGTAGATATTTTTAAACTAACGAAAATGCACTCAAAGGACACCGAAACCATTACAAGAATAGTCTGCATTATATAATAAACCGAGGCTGAAGACGAACCACATAATCAAAATACCTTCCAAAAGCTTTTTACCCTCTGATAGAAGATGAGATTGCCACCGAGTCCTCCTGTACTGGGAAACGTTAAGATTGTAGGATCAATTTCGATAATATTTTTATACCAAAAAAATGTATCCATTGCTACAACTTTTTGTTTATTTGAAAAAACACATTGTTGTCTATGAAAGTAGAGACTTTCATAATAACAAAAAATTAGATGAGCTCTGGTTGGAATTTTTGTAGAACAGCCGTTTGCAAAATGCTATTTGCGGTAACCATGATTCCGACTGTACAATATTTTTGGAAAATCGAATTTTTTACCCCCATCATGTGTATGTACGCCCTTAAGGTTAACGTTTACTTTGGCATTAAATATGTTTTTACACAGTGACATTTTAGCCTTGAATCATTTTTGGTGTAAACCTTGTTAATATTGTTTATACCATTCAAGTAATGCTTTTTTTCAAGTCCAGACAATACAACTTTCAAATCCCGATTTCAAATAACGACTTTTCTATCCAATGCTTCAATCATATCACTTCATTTATATTTTTTTATGTTCTTGGGCTCTGTACAGGCGACCACAATACATGGTGCATCGGAGACTCCGGATACCCGCAGCAACCATGGTTAATGACTCCCATTACTAATGTGTTGCCCGATACCCCAGAAGGTCGCTATACTGCTGCTCTTGTTCGAGCTCGATACTGTATCGAAAGGTGCACTGGCGTACTTAAGGGGCCATTTCGATGTGTACATGGAGAAAGAACACTGCATTACGGGCCTAGAGCAGTAGGACGTATTTTTACTGCATGTGTAATATTGCATAATATTTGCATAGACGGAAGATTACCGTTTTACCACATCGGTAATGAACCGCCCGAGCTTTACGCCGACAATGCTGGTGAACAGGATATAGTGGAACTCACAGGTCCACTGGCAAGGCGACGACTCATAGAAAACTATTTCACGAACAACAGTTAAGTAGACCACAATTAAATCCAACAAAAGGCGCTCAAAGAACGCCTACACATCGTCGCACTACAAGGAAAGCCCTTGTGCTGCCCATACAGCAGATACCTAATCGACAAGCAAAAGTTACCCACTTTCCAATATAAGTAAATAATACCTATACGAGTTACTATACCTACAAATTCGCTGTACATTTACTGTACCCAAAAATCGTCACAGAAACAATAAATTTTTTAGTATGACGAATCAGTTTGACTTTCGGTTTCGGTACCCAACTGATCAATTTATCTAAAGTTTGGAGTTTAAACGAACCGAAAGACTCTTTATGAAGTGGCCAATTCATAATAACATGTTGAAAAAATACCGTAAAACAAGGATTTCGATTAGGCGTTCAAACAGCGATTTCAGTATTTGTCGTAATTGTGGGGCTCTAAAACAAGTTACAACGGTTCCAATAGGACCCCGTCATATGTTATAGTACCGAAAGTACAATATTCATATTTCAAAAACTGAAACAAACAAAAAAACGATTTTCAAACTTTTGATGTTCAGCGATTTATTATGAATCATTAAAGCTGTCATTGTTTTTACTTGAATAATGATTCTTAACATGTTATACTTGAAATTTATACGTCAAATATGAGTATATCACAACTTTCATTACATGGAAATAGACGCTGTACAAATGTTATTACAATCTTCCTATATATGTATATTATTAACTCGTTTTTAGTTTTTTTATTTCTAGCTTTTGTTGATAATAATGTTCAGTGGCAATGTCTTACATCTTTTTGAACTAGAAAATATCTATAAGTATAGAAATTGAACAACTCGCCTAATTATAAATATTGGCCACTATATGTACTCAAATAAAAATATCCCCAATATTTGAAAAAATGAACTAAATTGCGTTAACGATGTAAATTCGCAAAACTTGAGATATGTAGAATCAGTATTGGAAAACCTGAAGTGATATCTTTAAGTAAGTCATAATTATATTTTGTTCCCCTCAGACTCCACAAAGACCGAGACAAATTTGTTCACGTCTTTGGCCATGCTTATAATGCTGTTGTCAATACTGTTGAGGACTTTTAAAGTGCTATCATACAATTGCATTCATTCAGACTTTTAAAGTGCTATCATTCAATTGCATTCATTCAGACTTTTAAAGTGCTATCATTCAATTGCATTCATTCAGACTTTTAAAGTGCTATCATTCAATTGCATTCATTCAGACTTTTAAAGTGCTTTCAATTTCAGATGATAACTCGATTTTCTTCTTACGGCTGCTGGTTTTGTTCGGCACGTAATCAACTTCAACAGCTATATTTTCAATATTGTCATCAATGAAACAGTCTTCCGCGTCTTCGGAATATCGTCCTCGGAGGATCCAAATACTTGAATTGAATGCTAACTACATTATTCAAAGTCCCAAATGATTATGTCTTGTCTGCCTCAGTCAATACTCTCTTTGGTAAGCCATATTCGTTTATTCCCTCGTCACCATCAACGGATGTTTGGCATATTGTATGCAGAAGGCGAAGCTCAATATCAGTCAAAGATAACGCACAGCCAGGGCCACCACCAGTGCCTGTTTGACTCTGACGTATAATTGAGTGTTTATTTTCTGTGTTCGACTTCCAATCACTGAATGACTGTAATTATTAACAATATATATTAAAATACTAATTTTTATTATCTCAATATCATATCTTATATATTGCTTATGCGTAGATGCACTTTTTTCCATTCGATCACGGTCTTCGAACCCTGTCCAACCGAATTGAGAAGTGTGGCAAGAGTATCCCATTTCAGGTTCAAATGTTCACGTCCTCTCGGTCCAACTAATTGATTAGTTATAATTTCGGAGTTTTCTTCCGCATAATCTATCAAAACCGTCCAATGTTCTTGTGTCACCCTCGTGCTTTCTGACCTGTCGAAACACGTATGAAAAGACTTTTTTAGATCCGTGAGTTTCTTTAAAAATTACTACGGAAGATTAACATAGCCAAAAAACATAACCTCAGTTTTATGGCAGATAGACGGTAGAGTTGCAAATTCGATTTTCATTATTAGTTAATTCTACCACGCATTCGTTAAAATATCGCATATATATCTAAATAACTACAGTTTAACATACCGATGTATTGCCCAATAATGAGGGGACAGTTTTGACCAAAATACGATTGCCTTCTTCGCTTTTTGCCAGATCAGATAGAGTGTAACGGCGTAAGCGATATGAAACCATTGATTTAGATTCACGCGGGATTTGTATTGTTGTTGTAATAGCGCCATGTGTTGATTCTAAGTGCCACTGTCGCGCGTTCTGCAGCAGTCCCCCTAGACCATAGATTGGTCATGTAAGAGAATGGTGTTAGGGTGGCATATTTTTGCTCTCGCTTTCTCGATTTCGAATTCGATCGTTGTACATAATGCGCCTCCAGAGCAGACAACGCGCGAGTTCCAAGGCCTATGGTTCGCAAGGTTTATCTGACAGGTCGGTGTCCGGATTATATTTGACGTATAGGGTGTGGTGGAATGTGTGGTAAGTACACAAGAAATGTAATTTTTTCATCAACGGCGCTGTACATGTAATGGTCTTGATTTGATATTTTGCGCACGCGATTGTATCCGCTCGGCCTATCATGTGTTAGAGGCGGGTGACGTACCCTCGGTGTGTGTTTTGTTCAACTATGTTTCTTTTTCTGAGGGAGTTTTGAGTTTATTTATTCGCGAGTGCCTTTTAATGCTTAATTACAACTTTGGCATTTTTCTAGTGGCTCGGAGTTTCGCTGGAAACCCCGGAACCGAGAGCCGAGGTAAGGAGTGAGTGTCCTGACGCAGTATATTTTTTCCCTTTGAAGGATCTCTAGTTACTTAAATCATTAACGCTCATTATGAGGTATTAATATTATTTCTTCTTTTTACAGGTAGGAATCTGAAGACCATCGGAGACTCGACGGAGACCAGACCTCTGGGACGACGAGAGATGTCTAATGATAAGTAAGTAGCTTTTAGATGTAATAATTGGTTAGTCGATCGCTTTTTATCGCTAGTACAGATTTGAATAATATAAAAAATATTAATTTTGAATTTTACAGGTAGACGCCGGGAGACCAGTGGAGGGAACTTGGTACGGTAAGGACAGGGGGCGCTATTGTTTTCTCGTTGGCTTATAAACTAATTAACATTGTTATGTTTCGTTTTTGTTGCAGGTGAATCTGAAGGAACAAGGACAAAGATGACGAAAAAAAGGATTCTGCGCCAAAGTAGCGTACAACAATCTTCGTCTTAAAAAACGACGGGTGAGAACAATTTTTAATATTTTTTCTCAGGTTATTATTCGTTAATGACAAAAAGCATAAATAAAAAACTATTTCTGAAAGGTTTGAGATTATGCACGGAAAACGGACATGTTTTAACAATGCGCTTTGGCAGTTTCAGAGAGTACATATTCAGCTTCAAATGTATGTTTAGCGAATTTGTACATTTTTTTACCGAATTATCGACTACCAGAATAAAAAATGCATACTTCGTGTTTGAAAGGTCAGAAATCCCGCAAAAACGGTCACACAGCATCCACAAGGAGAGCGCTGGAAAAATGAGTTCTTACATTTAAAAAGGTCGACATTTTGGTGAAATAAAGTGCCCGCAGTGTATATGGCGTTCGATCGAGGATAAAGGGGAACTAAGAAAAACTTATGCGGACCTAGGCGACTAGATGTAAGTGATTGTCAGTTTTATTATCATTATAAACTCGACAAAACCGCCTCCAGAACGGTACGCAGCGTACAAGCTAATGCGCAACGAATTGTAAATGGTTACTCGTTCAAGTAGTGGAGTAGGCCAGCGCTGCTTAGGGCTTACACCTAGTTGAATTTTCTTTAAATGTAGATTTTCAGTTTTCAACGGCTTTAAAAATATCACATTTCAAAAATATTCCCTACAATTTTTTATTCTTTTGTATTAGTAAGCAGGGGTCCTCTCTATACATGTACACGAGTAATGTGTTATCCCATTTAGGGTCGCCTGTCGTAACAAAAATTCCAGCATTCAGCCATTAAACGGTTTGCTGATAATCGGCCAATAATTCGTCGATCAGCATTGGGGTACTGTAAGCGGATGAACGGCTTGCCAGATGTATGCCAGCCATTAGTGGTCCAATACCATCGCACCAATAATATGGCGATCAGCATTGGGGTATCGTAGGCGGATGAACGGCTTGCCAGATCTGTTCCAGCCATTGTTGGTTTGTTTTTGGGCGTATTGCAAATGCAGGTCGTTAAACTGTAATAATAATACGCAAAAACGAGGGATAAGGTTTCGAAAAGCATATACCACTGATGAAGCTGAAATTTTGCACAGGCCTTCTTTCCAATATTCTACGAGAACCTTTAAAAGCATATTGGCGACTAGCAATAGTTTTTGATATACCGTATATTGAAAATTATTTATTGTACTGCGCTCCTACTATACTAATTAACAAACCCGAAAGGACCCAAACAAACCCATCCTAACAAACCAACAAACCCATCTCACATGGCACGTGATATGCACGTACGGGCGAGCACTGTTTGCCAGGAAGCAGCGAGGCCGGAGGAGTGGGGGGGTATCTGTCGGATATATAGATGTACTCGTATAGCGTGAAATAATAAACTTCAAAATGCGATAATTCGAAAACTATTGCTAGTTGTCAAAAACCCCCTAAGGATTTCCCTTAGGATATTGAGAGGAAGTTCGGTGCAAAATTTCAGCTCGATCAGAGGAGTATGCTTTTCGGTACTACACCCAAAACGAGCGACCTATTTTCACAGTCTAAATGAACCAAAAAAATTGTTGATAAACTTCAATGTCACGAATAAAATTATCGGCATAAAAGTAAGGAACCAATAAACGAAAGGTTCTGTAAGTCTTAGGATGGCTAAGTAGATAGGGCGCTCAACACTAGAACAAAAGACGTAGGTTCGATCCCGATGATAGATAAAAGCTTAAACAATGCAGAAAGCATTTATAATGCAATTATTCTATGTACATGGACATAAGTAAAGCATAAGAAAACAAAAAAGGCACTACTAGGATTTTTATATTTATAATTTTTTATTTTTTTGTGTTTCGTTTCCGGCAGAAGATGCGGCAGCTGTTGCTGTGCCAATATGGGCGTATGATATTTGATGAAGTCTGAGCAGCCATTCAGGGTTTACCATTAACAACCATGCATGGTTCAAATCTGGCCCGCTAACATAGCCATTGCCGTGTCATCGTTTCGTCGCTGGCAGCCAGTCGTGGACCGTTACTGTGCCGATTGTAAAACCCTATTTGGGATGTAGTATGTAAGTACAATGTCTACAATGTGCAATAACGAATGGAACGTTGATTGCGTGTGTGCGTGAAGAAAAAAAAGGAATCAGCGGCTGGAACACGCTATGAAAATCACGCTTCCGTTTTCCGCTGATACGGGCACAGAAATGGGCTTTTGCAATTATCGATTAACTTTGTGCTTGGGAAAGCGTCTGAATTACAATTGTATATTTAAAAAAAATTCGACTCGTCTCACCGTATCGGGAACACTATCTGCAGAGATTACAGTGTCTTTGGGTTTCCGCTGCAACTCGTGAACGAAGTGATGCAAAACATTTTAATCAGCTGAAAACGCTGCATCTTGTTTGCAAATGCTAAACAAATGAACAAAAATAATACTTGAGGTAAAAAGAGACTACGGTGCAAAGAGCGGCTACTCTAAGATAACCTTGAGATCACCTTATTATGGATTGATAAAACGTTTAATAAGAGCGCGTGTTGTTACCTTTTTCGCTATATGAATGTACGTGTGCTGATAAATTGCGTATATAAATTCAGCGACGCTTATTATTGCGGCAGTTTACGATGGAGAAGCCAGTTGTACTTTTTGAGTTTTAAATACAAATAAATGTACGTTAATCCCATCAACATTATTCAACTTTTGTCCATAGCGATAAGTGCTATGAATTTGTCTCCAACTCCAGTCACCGATCGGAAAAAACAGTTCAGTGAGGACCTAGAAAACATAATCATAGAAGCGATAGATCAACCTATGGAAATGGAATTCGAAACCGATTTGGATTTTCTGTCACCAAACGAAATTCATGAAGCTGCCACAATAGAAGATAACAGTGAAGAATATTGGCACATACAACGCGATACCTGGATCCCGAAGTAGAAGAATTAAGTTACGAATACTTAGAGCCGTCGAGTAGTGGAGATCCGGGACAGACGGGAATAGAAAAATATCAGCTGTCCAAACGAAATTCAGAAAGGTGAAATCAGTGCGGCAGTTATGCTGATAGGCCCGTAGTATAAACAAGGGTGGCACCCACAAAGAAAAGTTAACAAAAATAGCTCTCTACACGTTCAACAATTTCATTGACGCTTTGGACAAAAAGCTGCCTGTCCATGATATGGATATTTGACGATGGGTCCACCCATGTAGGGTGATCGGTAGTGGCCAATTATTGGCCGATGCTCGACGCCAAGCTTGCCAACATTGGCACTCGAGCTTTGGCCTAGCATCTACCGAGCCTTGGATGATAAGAGCGGCCGATATTCGCAATATTCGCCGATATTCGCAATCAATATTGGCCCTAGAATGGCTTATGAGAATCGGCCGAGCATCGCGTAGGAGTTCATTCGAGAATCCGCCAACAATAAGCCCCCTCAAGATTGCCATCATTGGCACTCGAGCTTGGCCCGATGGTCGACCGAGTCTTGGCGGATAATTGTGACCCAATATAGATCACCATAATTGGTCCTGCACTGCCAAAAAAAAAAATTAATTATTTTTGTATTGTAATTCATCGTTACCTGGTCTTTCGAAATGATTAGTTCGAAGAAAATATTTCACCCGTATGGGGCTCGAACCTTGAACTTCCCTACTCATAGCCAAACACGCTGCCCCTATGCTACCGAGTGCTTGTAACATTTGAATCACAGATATTGCATAAGACACCAAATGGATTCTCATCATTATTTGTATTACATAAACTATATCAATTAGTTAATATCATTGTGATAATTAGAGAGTGTTATCGAATGACACGTTATAGAATTTTCAAACCTAACCTATATGTATAATTCCTCTCTCTCCAACTTCTCTACCCCCACAACCCGTTAATATGTGTGTTGCAATAAAGACATACCATTAGTTTATTAGTTCAAGTTTAATTTTAATAAATAAATATATTTAAAATGAATAATTCCAATAAAGGGATGCAATAGGAAAAATTTTATTTCACGAAAAATCTAGTTAATTCAAATAAAAAATAAATAAATAGACGCGGTTAGTTAATATTAATAGAATTTTTCTGTCGGTGTAGGAAGGTTCATAAAAATCGGCAGAATATCGCGTATGTGCTCGTTCGAGAATTGGCCAACTATGAGTGCATTGATTTGATAGTATATTTGTTAAGAATACAATAGACTCGTAAAAAGTATTTATCTCGTCTCTCAATGACTTCAACGCGAAACAATGAATCATCAATATACGAATTACGGTTCGAGCATGCGTTACTCGACCGAACATTGACCTCGTATCGGCAAAAACATGATTGGCGAGTCTATACTTCGCCAAACATCGACCTCGTATCGATAAGCCAATGATTAGAGAGCCTATATTTGGCCGAACATTGTCCTCGTATCGGCAAACCAATGATTGGCGAGTCTATACTTCGCCAAACATCGGCCTCATATCGATAAACCAATAATGAACAAATCTATACTTGGCCGAACATTGGCCTCGTATTGGCAAACCAATGATTGGCCAGTCTATACTTCGCCAAACATCGGCCTCGTATCGACAAGCCAATGATTAGCGAGTCTACGTTTGGCCGAACATTGGCCGCGTATCGGCAAACCAATGATTGGCGAGTCTATACTTCGCCAAACATCGGCCTCGTATCGACAAGCCAATTATTAGCGAATCTATATTTGGCCGAACATTGGCCTCGTATCAGCAAACCAATGTTGCCTAGTCAATACTCAGGCGAGCATTGGCGTACAATTGGTTAATCAATCATCGTCCCGCCAACATTGGTCCAAGTATTGGCCGTTACAGTTCGATTGGCAAAACCTACATGGGTACGTGCACGAGAAATTGTAGAAATGCCAGCCGTAGATTTTAAGGCATCCGTTTCTTTGGTGAAAACATTTAAAAAACAACATCGAATTGCGTCAAGGAAGATTACTAAATATGTAACAGAACAACAGTTATTAAATGCTGATACACTTGAAATCAAAGCTAAACATTTCCGAGAAACGGTGAAAGTCAACATGGCCAACGTTGGCGCTGAAAACACATTTCATTCTGATCAAAGTGGATTCAATTTAGAGCTACATACAGGCCGCACATTGGCGAAGGAAGGGCAGCAATCCGTTGAGACAGTAGTGCAGTCGAAAACATCAACAACACACAGTTATACTATACAGCCTTCAATTTCTGCGCGTGGCAAGCTTTTGGCACCTATGTTGATAATTTTAAATG
Source organism: Ophion obscuratus (assembly GCA_964007375.1). Lineage (NCBI taxonomy): Eukaryota > Metazoa > Arthropoda > Insecta > Hymenoptera > Ichneumonidae > Ophion > Ophion obscuratus. The sequence goes on along the minus strand of OZ023321.1, from coordinate 45,455,338 downwards.
AACCTACTGGCAAATTTGGTCCTCGAGTGGAACAAACTGTGTTCAGAGCCGAAAATATATTTCTATTGGCTTCGAAGTCTGGAAAATTAACGACTAATCACTTCAAGCGTTGGTTTCAAGAAATATATATTCCTAATACGGGTCTGTACATTTTTATACGGGCCTAATACATTTAAAGAAATAGATATGCAAGAGAAGGATATTAAAGTTTTAACCATGCCAGCAGATAAATGTATATTATACCAGTATGATTAGTTCTGTAGACAATTATTTCACATCATAATTAGTAATTCTTGCAGGTACAACGGGAATGATCCAACCTCTTGATGTTTATGGCTGTCGTGTATGAAAAACTTCATCAAACACTTTTCTGACGTAGTGTTATTATACAATTATGACGTCAATCTGCACTTGAGATACAATATTGTTAAGTTACAATATTGTCGTTGTTAACTTACAATATTGTCCAATATTGTTGTTATCTGCATCGTTCTCATTTCCAATACTAATACTATAAGGAAAAAGAAATGTTGCAATTTGAAATTTTTTCATATCTCGTATCGTTAAAGAGTTATCGACGAAAAACGAAAATCGTCCCTATTTTCAAGGGTGCGTTTCGCCTCTTAAATATTGGGTTCCGCAGATATAAAAAAATACGTATCGCCTATTTTTATCTGCTCTGCAAACATACCAATTTTCATCGAAATCGGAGGGCGGCACCTCGTGACCTTTCCTTGTGAGTCACTCCCCACCCTAGGAGTTTTCAGACCTGTATGTTAGACCGTGCTTGCGGGGCGACGCATGCGTAATGTGGCGTACCCTCGTTTCGCCTGTCACACAATAGACCTCCGAGATTCCAGTGCTCTACGTTTTTGCAGCCAGTTCGGCAAAAAGAACGTCGGATAGAGGGAGTTTCCATGCGTGTATATATGACCGTGGTGTAAGTACAATACAGATTCCACAGAGAAATCGGCACTGCAGTCTTATAATACTTTATCTTATATATGCAAACACAGAAAGTAAAATTATGATGAACAAAGTTTATGTTTTACACCAGAATATATCCATATAAAGAGTATTAAAAAGAATTTCCCTTGTGAATTCTTTGGTTTTAATGCATTTTTTGTTTCGTTTTTTCATACCACTTAATATTTCCCGATATGCCCTTGCAGGCCTTAGCGATTACCGCCCAATATATTTTTATTTCGTGATTCATTACTTCTAGTTCCTCAGAGACTCCTCCCCAAAGTGTTGCGCATAACCACTCTTCTCTCATACTCTGCTTTCGCCAAAATTGCATTCATTTTTCAACCGCTATGTTTCCGTAAATAATAATTACAGACATTTTTAACAATTTGAAAGCATAAATCGTTGTTTTCACAAATCGCTGGTGAGGCATTTTTTAAATCTTTTTTCTCAAGTTATTGTTCGTTGAACGGCAAAAAGCAGCAATCAAAAACTATTTGCGCAGGCATGAGATTCTGCACGGGAAACGGATATATTTTTTTTAATAATCCGCTTCCGCAGCGTTGAAGACCACACATTCCGCTTCAAATTCATTTTCTGCCGTGTTCTTTACAATTTATTTACCGAGTTATCGACCGCCAAAATAAATAATGCATATTTCATCTTTGAAAGTTCAGAACTCACGCAAAAAAGGTCATGCAGCATCCACAAGGAGAGCGTTGAAAAGCAGAGATCGTAATTTTTCGAAGGTTAAAATTTTGACGAATCAGAGTGATCCTTTAATTGTTGTCCTCAGTGTATATTGCATTCGAGTGAGGATACAGAGGAACTAAGAAAGACTTTTGCGGACGTGGACACCTATATTTTAGTGATTTAGTTTTATTGCCATTTGGAAACTCGATAAAACCGCCTCCAGCACCGTAGTCGGCGCGCAAGCCAGTGCGCGACCAAGCAGTCACGCTCTTAAGTGGTAGAGTAGGCGAACAGTGCTTAGGGCTTACACCCAAGGGCGTCGCAAGCTAATGGGCCAGGGGGGAGATGGGGGAGGGAGAGTGGGAGAAATAAGAGTTTTACACATTTTAGACCCTCATATACATTTTTTAAAATATCTAGGGTGGGGGGCTGCTGCCCTCTCTCCCCCTAGCGACGCGCTTGCTTACGCTTAGTTGATTTTTTTTAAATGTTGATTTCCTGTTCCCAACGAATTTTCAACATATAACATTTGAAAGATATTCTATGAAAATTTCAAGTCGAAGTGTTAAAAATTAAGGGAGTCTTGGGCTTTTATATGTAGGTTCTGCGAACCGGCCGGAGCAGGTATAACCCCTCGCGGCATAGGGTAACACTGGTGCTACACCTAATTCAATTCAGATTTCACAAATCAAAAGTATTTTTTAAATTAAATATGGCGGTTGTAAATGCATTTTAAGATTTCTAGGACTTCAACAACTACTGAAACATACCTATTAAATTTTTATTTTTCACGCAGCGGGTGTCATCAATAATGAAAGTGCAGAAAAAACGTGCACGTAAAGAAAAATGTAACAGTCGTCCTCTCTATGCATGTACACAAGTGACGTGTTATGTAGAGCCTAAATCCAATGTTTACAATGAGTAAAAACGAATATAATGTAGATTGCGTGAGTGCGTGAGGAAAAATAAAGGAATCGGCGGCTGAAACAAGCTAACCGGAAAAATGATCAACCAATTGACCGTTTATTATGGTTTAGCTATAATAATAAGAAAAGCTTAGACTCTGTCTATCCGTTTGTCGGTAACGCTTTTTCTGTGGTGCCCCCAACAGAGAAGGAGGAAATTAATAACGGCAAGGAATGTTTAATTAAAAAAACAAGGAGATGTATTGTAAAACAATTCGATTTAAGCTGCGTGTCTTCAACAAAGTCAAACATAATTCGACAAACTGTAATTATAGTGAAGTGACATGTAATGTGAAATGTTCTACTTTTAATCCGATTTCTTCGGTGACTTTTTAACAAGCGTTCCCTCAAATTTACGGGTGAAGCCCGCCCCAGCCCCCGGGATCATCGCAGCCACAGGCTGCCCGAGCAGGGTTGCAAGGGGTCGCGCAGCAACCCCCGAACAACCTCGGACGTCGTAACCGTAATATATTCGGCGATATGGGAAATATTATATCATTACAGCTTAACCGATGAAGATTTGAATCATGATAAGTGTCCGATCGGAGTTGGGTCTTGGTGCTCCTAGCAGAGTGCTTCGGTGAACGGAGAGCTTACTTCGTCTAATTATAAACATAATGGTCTACTTCCCAAAGACGAAAGTTGTAACCAACTCATCTGGAAGAGAAGCCCCGAAAGTTTCTTCCGCGTGGGTCCATCCCAGTGGCAATAGCGGTCTATGTCGCTGACTGTGTTTTCAATTAAGGATCTCTTTCGCGATACACTGCGGTCGTAACGCCCACACTTATGTGACGGAAGAAGATGAGAAATACGTGCGTAAAAAGCGCTTTTTCCAAAATGACTTTTTATAAATCGGTAACCATGATATCTCAAAAATCACTCCACCGATCAACATCAAATTTTACAAGCCTCTTGCACATGTCAAAAAGCAATGCTTGAACGAAGTAATTTTTTTATGAATAAAAATAAAGCGTTTTCTCACCGAAAAGCAATACTTTCACTTTGGACTATGTCCATTTTTCATATTTCAGATGATTTATTTCCGAGCAGCAGTCGTCACGGCGAAGGAAGTTTTTCCAACAGCGGTCTGCACAAACCATTGTATCAACCAAAATTATGGGTATTTTTCAGAACAAAAATTGTAAGAGATACTATAAACCATACTCTATAATGTAAAAGAATTTTTTTGAACTCGCACATGGTTTCCTACCAAAAAAATATGAAAATTCCTCTTTTTTTCTGGCCACGACCTAGGTGTAAGCTGTTGACATGGGAAACGGCTGAACCTTAACACCAACCACGCGCCCAGCACTTTTATTTGACGAAATAATCTTTGCTTACTATGTATGTTATGTGCACTTAACTATTAAAATATTTGTATTTAGCTATTAAGATGAAAAACAATGTTTCATTAGAAAAAACAGTTTCTTACCTCCATCCTTTTATGCGCGGTATATATCCATAAACAATAATAGCAAACATCGGATTGCCATTTTTAAGAAGCGTAGTCCGTATTCTGGATATGGTTGAATTTGGGCAGAGAATATCATGACTTTGATTCAACATCACAGATCATCCAAATTAATTTGAGAGTTTAACTACCAACTTGCATCATTGACAGCGGTATATGGCAGCCGAAAGAAGGAATTTTCAATCCTCAAAACTATCGTTCTGATGACCAAACTTTAAGTTCGTGACGTAGCTCTAGATACCCAAATAAGTCAACGTCATGTAGAAAACTCACTCAAATAATTTACTACTCTTTCACGAAGAGCATCTTTGCTGTAGCAAGATTATTAACCATAACCATTCGGCGAATGCCAGCATACTGAATAAAAATCAATGATTCCGCCCTCACTTTTTCGCTGCCCAGCGTTGCTCTCATCCTCGAGTCATTTTCCACTCTCCCTTCAACATGTTTTTGCTGAAGCTGCTATTCATTAAAGTAAGCTACTATTCATTACATTTTCAAGACCTGGAAGCACGTTTCTTTCATTGCAGTCTTCAAAGTGAAATGATTATAAGACAAAATACTCTCGCATACATTGGTCGAGGACTACATTAAAATTGATACTTCAAGAACAAAAAAACATTATCACCCCAGTCGAGCGACGAAGTAAAAAAGATCGATAGACCAAAGACACATTCTGACAATCATCGACCGATCTGAAAAGAGATGGGGACACAAAGGATGGGATATTAATACCTGCCAGAGGAAAAAAGACTCTCTTCAACCACAGTTCTTCTTTTATGTCCCTTTTTTGCACAACGTACTCCTCACTAGTACCTTTCCATATCGACTTCTACTCTCCAATAGCATTCAGAGAGAGAATAGCTAATTACACGATACCGACGTTCTTCGACGCAGGTCAGACCGCCGTCCTATCAGTCATCAGGGAAACTTAGAGCCGAGCAGAATACCGACGAACCTTGAAGGTTCATGTGCGCGAGTTCCCAATACTAGCAAGAATTTTGAAATATGGAGGCGTATTTCCGTAGTGCTAATCAGTTCAACGTTGTCACAAACACTTTGTCAGGCAATATTTTTCCACTTGATCATGAAGAAGAAAATCTCAGTTTCGCTTCACTCTTGTGGGTATTGTTCGTGTGGGCGATTAAAATCACATACTTTTTGACAATGATGTCGGGTACGCTTTACTTCGCAAATCTAACAGCGGTAGAAGCAATAAAAAGGTCGGGCCCTGCAGGTGCGGTTAGTTTTGAATTAATCATTCCAACGGTGTATCTAAACTTACGTCGAATGGATTTGCGAGATCTGATACGCAAGTACAACGCTATTCTCATTGATTCCGAAGAACTGAGAAAACTTGTACAAGATACGATACGTCCTTACAAAAAAGGCTTACAGTTTTACATCGCCGCGTGTCTTATTGCTGTCTCGGCTTGGTCGGCGACACCGGCTCTTGCTATTTCCGGCAATAATCAATTCACATACGCGAACTATGCTGCACCGGCGTATTTGCCCGGCGAACCCTTCGGAAAAAAAACCTTCGTCAGTGGTATTGTTTTGCAAGTTGTCGGCTCATCCTTTATTACATTCGGGAAAATCAGCATTGACATCTACATAAGTCAATTTATCGCAGTCTTGTCTGCTCAATATAAATACGTCCGCGTGCAGATAGCCAAAGCTCTGGCTTCGCAGAACGGTCAGGAGGATGAATTATCAGTTATCAGGGCACTTCAAAATTGCATTCGGAACCACTGTGCCGTCATTGAGTACTCATATTTTATTGAGTAATGCTTTATAAATGTATTTCATGTTCGATGCATCTTTACCAGCCATTTAGGTTATTTATCATTAATACCATAGAGAATAATTATCTAATTGAGACAAAAGCTTTATGGATTTAAGGGTTTATACACCTTTGGATGGTCGGAAAATCGGGCTTTTTGGGAATTTTTAAAAAATACTATTAACGCCATCAAAGTGAGGTTAAGCGGGTTTGTTTTACATATCTGTAGGTACGCCAAATCAATTTTTTGTTACCCAAAAAATACAAAATGGCGACCCAGTTACCGGTAGAAAGAGGACGGCTATTTTTACGACCTCCATGGGCACACTCGTTGGAAACGCACATTATCACCTAGGACAAAAAAATGAATTTTTTCGTAATATACATGAGTTTTGTTAGCGAAGTGAACACTTTTTGGACAAAATAGTGATTTTCTCAACTGTGGCACCAGTTAAAAAAATCGCATTTTTGGCTAAAAACCGCCTTCATTTGTTTATGAAAACTGCAATTGTTAATCGATCGTAAAAATCTATTTAAAAAGCTACAGTCAAAATTTGAAGTCAATCAATTGGAATTTGTAGGAGCTACGACACCGTCCGATTTTGAAATCATGGTTTCAAGAATAGCCCGTTTAAAGTTTGAAAACCACTTTTCTTCCGACCGTACAATTCTTGGGACGTTTATACATATCAACCTATTATTCTTCGGATGTTTATACAGCATTTACGCCAATTTAAAAAAATGCTTTTTTTTCAAAGGTCTATAAGGCCTTAATTCAGCATCTCGTTTTCAATTGCATCCAAGGGAACATTTCGGAGGATCTTTGGACCCGAATATATAGCGAGGATGTTACGAATATTCCTATAAGTTTGGACACGAGGTGGCACGTGAATGAAAACCAAAAAAGTGCGAAGGCGATATTTTATTACAAACGCGATTGTTCATATTAAGCACTTTTGCTTGCCGGCAATCAACTTTATTGGGGGTAATCCAACTTGCTCATTGACCCCCTTTCATTTCTTCAATTCAATCTCGTCTGACGAAAAGCCACAGAGAAGCGTCTATTTTTCGCAGTTGGCGACCCGCACCTCCTACTTCTCTTCCTATTTCAATCTATTTTCCGACCTTGATAAGCATGTTTCATAAATTGTTTTAACAATTGAGGATTTCGGATACACCTACGAAAGTAGAAAGCATGCAATTTTTGAAGGTTTTGTCTCGAAAATAAATATATCAGATATTTGTGTTCACCTTTGTGAAAATGTATATGTCAGATATTTGTGTTCACCATTTGTGTGAATGTCGAGCAAAACGTAAAAGATATTATCTTTCAATTAAGCTCTCTCAAAGCGAACAGTGGAACGGGCAATAAAAAGAATAAAGAAATGTTTTCATAGAATCGGCCAAAGGCTAGCTGAATTATTGGCACTTCAAATTGGAGCAACGTATGTCATTTGTATACTGAAATTCTGTTTCCTAGCATTCGGAATAATCACAGTAAGTAAAGAAAGCAGGAAGACTAGAGGTAAGGAGTACAAACGCCGTGTCGTCGAAACGTCCGCAAAAGTGAGGACGAGAAGGGCGGCGCTGCTCTCCTACCGCACCGAAGTAAAGTCAGCAACAAACCAGTGCCGTACGATACGCTCCCTCATATAGAGCGATAATTTGATCAAATGAATTGTAAAGGCAGTGCCGTACGATATGCAAAAAGCACCCTTCGCCACTTCATATGGAGCGATCATTTCATCAAATTAGTTGTTCAACCAGTTGGTGAAGGCAATTTCTATATAGATAGACAGAATTCTTATATATAGATTGTTTTGGAGAATACCGAAATACAGAAATTAAGTCAGTTTTTTTGTTGCGGAATCAGTAACAAGCAAACTTTATTTATAGACAGAAGGAAATTCATAAGAAATTTGCATCCAGAGAAAAATTTACAGATTATCACCATATTTACACATTGTGACGCGCTGTACAGATAAAGAATAATAACGACAGACAGAAATTAAGTCAGTTTGTTTTCCTCGCGGAAACCATATAAACAAAATTTATTTATAGACACAAGAAAATTCATAAGAAGTTTTAATCCAGACAAAAGTTTTTCAAATTATCACATCTCATATGTACACATTATGATACGCTGTACAGATAAAGAATAATAACGAAATACAGATATTAAGTCAATGTTTTTTTTTTTCGTTGCGGAAGCAGTAAAAACATAGACACAAGAAAATTCATAAGAATTTTGAATTCAAACAATTATTAACAAATTATCACATATCATATTTGCACATTATGACACGCTGTACAGATAAATCGAACTTACAGTTTTTATTTTTTCCTATTGTCTTTCGTTTTTATTTTCCTTGCGTGATTATTTTCGTTGACCGATCGCGCTAGAAAATGTCCTCTCATGACGAGATAATAGTTTATCACTCTCTTCGTGAGCTCTTCATTGTGTGCTTGGGATCCCACGTACTCTAAATTTTTCATGTCCAAAACTTTGTCGAGAACTTGATGGAGAGTGTTGATTTTAACGGCAGTTCTCGATCGATCGCTGAACTCCAAGTTTTTCTCGCTTTCGGGCACTGAAAGCAACAATTCAAACAATATTACAAGCATTTATTTAATTTGACTTCCTATGAAAATGGCAAATTGATATTTCACCCACTCACTTCCCATTTTCACGCCTCGAAAATAAACATTTTGTTTATTTTCGAGACATGAGACCAAACGTGCAATATACGAAAAAAATCCATATATTGCACGTTTTGTCTCATCGACGGGACACTTGCTCCATATCTCGCGTTTGTGATCATTTTTATTTCACTCGGTACGATAATGGTACGATAAAACGAAACCATTCTTTTTATGAATGTAAGTACTATTTTTCTTACTTACGATTGATTGTTTTCGCCGCACATCACTAAATATATGTTATACCGAGACAATTATTTTTTTTTACATCTAACACAATTCGCAAAATTGGTTAGCCCGAACACGCTTTGTGCCAACACGAACGACGAGCGGGAATCATCGATGACACATGATGTCGGTTGTGTTCTTGTCGCTTAGTTCACTTCGGTGCGGTCATGCCCTAGCGACGCACGCCGTGAAAACACTAAATACTAAAATCCACAGTTTCACGGACGTTTTTGGATTGGACTCGCTACAGGCGTTCCTACTCATTACCTCTAGTCTTCCTGAAAGAAAGTATCACTTCTGCATTTCGCGTTAAGCGTATTTTATGAATATCCCAGTTTCCTTACTACAGTTTGAAAGTGCTAACATCGAAAAGGGTGCATACTTGATGTACGCTTTAGCCTGCGTTCTACATATTTTCCTCCTCTGCTCGTGTATTCAAGAATTACTCGATGTGGTAACCCTTCAACAATCAAATAATATATGAAATAGTGATAAATGAAGGCCAAAAAATAAAAAAATGGTGTACATCGGTTTCACGATTTTTGGGTACAGAGCACATCGGTTACACAAGATGCGTTTCACGAAAATTGGCATGGGCGCAGTAGCAGCGTGAAAAAAATATTTTATACGATCGAAATGAGCAATCAAATCGGATGTCGACTCAGCGCCTATCGAATCGTTGATCTCGTCGTTCCAACAATGGGAGTGGTATATAAAAATACCCAATGACAAACATCCATAAATTTATTATTATTTCTAAACTGTTTTCTTAATGTATGCGATATTTTTTTTATTCAGATACTCAGCAAATCATATTCCGTTTGTCTACTACTTCTCAAAATCAACTAAGTCATCCCCATTGGTGATGTGACGACATGTAAAACTACATGTGGAAAAACAAATACAATAAATATTTGTTATTCAAACGCCGAAGGTGGTATCATCGAAAATTAATATTTTACAATGTTTCCAATGTATTACTTATAAAAGACGTTGACAGGCTAGATAGTCCGATTCCAATCTACTTCGAACACGAAAACGTAGAATTCGGAAACTTCACTACCTGTGCATATAGCGTTCAACGTCATAATAAGTACATATTTTAATAATCAAATACATGCAGTTTAATATATCATATTCAAAATCGGTATGCTTGAGGCAGGTGATTTATATTATTGTAAATTTGCACTAAAAACGAAGTTAATTACCATTTGGTAAAACCCAAACTTATCAAATAATGTAAAGAACTCATGGACATTCCGTTATTTATATTAACATCCACTCACAATATATAGTGGAATGAGTCATATCTATTAGTTTAATGTTCATACGATCGAATCTCATGAGTAAAGTAGCAAATTACCATTCAAACGACACATACCGACTTATGTAAATCGTTTTCTCATTATATGCAAAGCAACTTTCTTTGTAAAAAGACTTGACATTCCCAAACGTTTTCGTTTAACTCAAAAGTCGAAATTATTATAAATGGTCATCGCAAATGAAGTTGGGAATTATTTCAAATGGGTAATAATTATTATTCATCGTTATAGCAAGCCTCTTGTCACGCGCCATCAATAATACCAATTCCATGACCATTTATGAAATACGAAAAACCGTACATGACTTTAAAAAATCTCCACTTACAGTACATACGATTCTGCTGAAGCTACTAAATGAAATGTAACACCAACGAAAAACATGAATTACAGAATGTTGTTACTTTGACGAGAGGAAACGCTGCAGCAATAATGGTAGTCTTCACGTCGCGAAGATCGCACGGATACTGAATAAAAATCGATGGCTTCACTTCCTCCGCTTTATCGCCAATTAACTTCCCTCCAAAATCTCTTTTCGATTTCCCGGTCAATATTTTTTGCTTGATGCACGCAGGCTGTGTCGCACGGTACTACTCATTAAAGTTTAAAGGCTTAGAAGAGAGTTCGTGCCACCGTAGCCTCCAAAGAGAAATTATTAGAGGAAAAACTACAATCCCATACTTGATCAAAGGCCATTATAGATACTTCGACAAAAAAAAAACATTGTGACCACTTTCGAGCGATAAAAACGACAATACACAAGAGGGACATTCCAACAATCGTCGACCTATCTCAGAAAAAGGTGGCGACGCGAAATAGGTAATATTAATTACTACCAGAGGAGGAAAAGACCAGGTTTCCAACCACATTGATTATTCATGTTCCTCCTTTGAGCATCGTACTTTGAACTCGTACGTTTCAACATCTACTTGTGTTTTACAGTTGCATTCGGAAAGAGCATAACTAATTACACCATACCAACATTGTGAAGCGTGCAATATACCGCCGTCCGATCAGTCAACAGACAAACTTGTATCCGAACAGAATACCGAATAATCCCGAGGGTCCGGGTGGCCCAGTTCACAACATTATCGCTAACTCTAAAACATGGGACGGTATTTTCACACCGCAAACCAGTTTAACGTTGCCGCAAATGCTTTTTCCGGCAATATTCTACCACTCGGCGATGAAGAAGTAAATCTAAGCTTCACTTCACTCCTGTGGGTAATTTTCGTGTGGGTCATTAAAATTACATACTTCTTGACAACTTTGTCGGGTTCGTTTTATTTCGCAAATTTACCAGTGATAGACGCGTTAAAAAGATCGGGTCCGACATTCGCGGTCTGGTTTGAATTTATGATTCCATCACTATATCTGAATTTACATCGGATCGACTTGCGAAATCTGATAAGCAAGTACAACGATATTCTCATTGATTCCGATGAAATGAAAAGACTCGTCCAGGATACCATACGGCCTTACAAAAAAGGCTTACAATTTTACATCACCGCGTGTCTCGTGGCTGTCTGTGCTTGGTCGGCAAAACCGGGTCTCGCCATTTTCACCACTGATCGATTCACATATGCGAATTATTCTGCACCGGCATATTTTCCCGGCGAACCCTTTGGGACGAAAACCTTTCTCGGTGGTATTGTATTGCAAATTGTCGGTTCTTCTATGATGACGATTGCAAAAATCAGCATTGACATCTACATAAGTCAATTCATCGCAGTCTTGGCAGCTCAATATAAATACGTCCGCACGCAGATGGCCAAAGCTCTGGCTTCGGAACACCATCAAGAGGACGATTTAGCGGTTATCAGTGCACTTCAAAATTGCGTTCGGCACCACTGTACCGTGATTGAGTACTCATATTTTATTGAGTAATGTTTTATAAGTGTAGTTCATGTTCGATCCATTTTTACCAGCCATATGGGTTTTTTTTATCGTTCTCATAAATTAATAATCACTTTATTGAGAAAAACGCTTCGCGATTTAATTTGGGCTACTTCGGGATGTATTGGACTCAAACACATAGCGAGAACGTTCCTATTATTTACAAGGAACATCCCTCAGGTGTCCGCCTCCGATTTTGCTGAAACTCATATATGTGATAGAGCATCGAAAACTTTGAGACACGTATTTTTTTTTATCGGCGGAAAAACGGATTTAAGGGGGGAAACCGCCCCTCAAAGAAAGGCGTGTCGAGGGGAGATTTTGCAGTTTCGCCCAGAAGCAATCCACCGATCTGAATGAAACAAAAACGAAAATTCTTTTAATGAAAAGCGATGAAAAATCCACTATGAAGATGTTAAGAAAAAATTAAATTAGGGGGTAAACCACCCCTCAATTTGCCTTTTTTCACCCGACACTTAAGGGGGTTGTATGCAAATTAATAAAACAGGTATCATTTTGAAGGGCAATTAAAATTAAAGTTGACGGGTTTTTGCGTTTTGGCGGCATAGCAAATTTAAGGGGGTAAACCACCCCTAACAAATTTAGTTATTATGGTCGTTTTTTCTGTGTTTAAAGTATATCCGCTGATTTTAAATATTTCTATAAGCTACAATTTAATGTTTGACCATATGTCAAAATTATTACATTCGTCTTAAGGGGTAACTACCCCTCTGACGAGAAACATCATTGAAGTTTCCGCTTTCGATTTCGTTGAAACTCATATATGTGGTAAAAGCATTGCAAACTATTAAACATGTTTTTTTTGTATCGGCAGAAAAACGGTGTTAGGGGATGAAACCACCCCTCAAAGTTTCTCCCACAAGCAGTCCACCGATCTGAATAAAACAAAATCGAAAATTCCTCTAATATTAAGCGATGAAAAATCCACTACAAGAGTGTTGATTAGAAATATAATTAAGGGGTAAGCCACCCCTCCATTTGCCGTTTTTCACCCCACGCTTAAAAGGGTTGTATGAAAAATAATAAAACAAGTATCATTTTGAAGGAAAATCAAAATTCAAGTTGACGCGTTTTTGCGTTTCAGCGAGACAGCAAATTTAAGGGGGTAAACCACCCCTTATATAAATTTGTTCATCACCGTCGTGTTTTCTGTGTTTAACATGTATCCGCGGATACAAAATATTCTCCCGCGTTTTTAAATTATTACGTTTTTAAATTTTTCCATTTTCAGGGTAAACTACCCCCTCTAATTGCTTTTCGTTTGAAGTTTCGCGAAAGGTTTCACGAATTTCGTTAAAACTGTTTTCATTCCATCGGTAATAATAATTGTATGTTTGTGTGTGCAGGCATATTCGTTTTGAGCTTTAGGAGCGGTACTTTGGGAGTGGGGACGTGGGGCTACCCCTTACTCATAAGGCTGATATTTTCGTGTCGAAACGCTTCCGATTTTAATATGCACGTCCATTAAGCATCTCCATAGGAATAAACATACACTTCTACATATCATTAATTATAATAATTTACAGAATAAGTTATAAGGCTCATTTCGTATATTTCGGAACGATGATGCGCCTGGATCAAGCGACAATTTAGCCAGTGACGTAGTTTTGTAGAGGCATGTATATTTTTATTATTTTACCGTTTATTTAATTAAACATATTAATGAAACTGAGGGTTTTATAGTAGGTTAACGAACATGTTTTAAATATATTTTGACATATTTTTTTTGGTAATCATATCAGCTGATTTAATTAATAGTACTTGTGAAAAGTATTGCAGTCATATGCCGTCAAATCATTTTCTTGTGATATATATTTTTTTTTCTAGTCTATCAACTATCAACCATCAACAATCATGGCTCATAATTCCGGCAATAATGATAATTGTCAAAAAAATGCTTTAAACACAACGATTTTTTGCACCATGCACATCTGATAATGGCCAAATTATTGCAACCGGGTATTTCACAATGTGTGTTCGGTTCACCAAAACCAAAGGTACGAGGATTTTCGAAATCTTCTGATTTCTTAAATGAATGGTAATGAACAAATTTATGTTAGGGGTGGTTTACCCCCTTAAATTTGCTGTCCCGCTAAAACACAACAACGCGTCAACTTGAATTCTGATTCCCCTTCAGAATGATACCTGTTTTATTCATTTTCATACAACCGCCTTAAGCGTGGGGTGAAAAACGGCAAATGGAGGGGTGGTTTCCCCCTTAATTATATTTCTAATCAACACTTTTGTAGTAGATTTTTCATCGCTTAATATTAGAGGAATTTTCGATTTTGTTTCATTCAGATCGGTGGACTGTTTGTGGGAGAAACTTTGAGGGGTGGTTTCATCCCCTAACACCGTTTTTCTGCCGATACAAAAAAAACATGTTCAATAGTTTGCAATGCTTTACCACATATATGAGTTTCAACGAAATCGAAAGCGGATACTTCAATGATGTTTCTCGTCAGAGGGATAGTTACCCCTTAAGACGAATGTAATAATTTTGACGTATGGTAAAACATTAAATTGTAGCTTATAGAAATATTTAAAATCAGCGGATATACTTTAAACACAGAAAAAACGACCATGATAAATAAATTTATGTTAGGGGTGGTTTACCCCCTTAAATTTTCTATGCCGTCAAAACGCAAAAACCCGTCAACTTTAATTTTAATTGCCCTCCAAAATGATACCTGTTTTATTAATTTGCATACAACCCTCTTAAGTGTGGGGTGAAAAAAAGGCAAATTGAGGGGTGGTTTACCCCCTAATTTAATTTTTTCTTAACATTTTCATAGTAAATTTTTCATCGCTTTTCATTAGAAGAATTTTCTTTTTTGTTTCATTCAGATCGGTGGATTGCTTCTGGGTGAAACTGCAAAATCACCCCTCGACACGCCTTTCTTTGAGAGGCGGTTTCCCCCCTTAAATCCGTTTTTCCGCCGATAAAAAAAAATACGTGACTCAAAGTTTTCGATGCTCTATCACATATATGAGTTTCAACAAAATCGGAGGCGGACACCTGAGGGATGTTCCTTGTTAGAGATGAAATTACACGTGAATGATAAACAAAAGTGCGTAGTCAATATTTTAACACAAATTCAATAATTCGTACTACCCACCATACCTTGCCAGCGAACGACTTTATTGGGTGAAAACTGACTTGCTTGTTAACCTTTTTCATTTTTTAAATTTCATCTGACTTGAAGAATTGTGACGGAAAAGCTTTCATTTTGTGCAATTGAAATCACGATTTGGAATACGTCAAAGGAAGTAGAAAGCAAGCAATTTTGAAGGTTTTGTTTCGACATGTGCCGTATATATCATATTCCCATGTATCCATTTCTTTGAACGTTGAGCAAAGCGCAAAAGATATTAAGTTTTTATAAAGCTGACGCAACGCAAGCAATGAATCAGGTCAACAAAATGCTAAAATGTTTTTATAGAATTGGTCAAAGGCTTTCCAAATTAGTGGCACTTCAAATTGGAACAACGTATATCAGTGGTATATTGAAATTCTGTTTCTTAGCATTTGGAGTGATTACAGTAAGTATATTGACGTATACTTTTGTATTTCGCGCTAAATACGTTAGTTTGATAAATATTCCAGTGATTTGTTGCATATAAGTATTTTTTTAAAATAAATGTACCAAAAAACATTAGTCATTAGAGGAAAACTATTAAGTTTTCTTATTACAGTTTGGAAATGCGAACTTCGAAAAGTGCATGTATTTGATTTACGCTTTCGGCTCTGTTCTTCATATTTTCCTGATCTGCACATGTGTTCAAGAACTGTACGATGTGGTAATCATTTGACCATCATATAATAAAATAAATAATGCTGGATGAATCAATATTTATGAATTAATATACAGGGTGGGGAAAAAGTATGAAAACACCTGGAAATTTCGGAAAATTGGTTAAAAAAATTAATATTCAAGGTCAAGTCTTAGATAATTTTCAACGAAGAATCGAATGGTGACTTTCAATTTGACCTTGAACCTTATCTTTGAGGTTATTTCGAGGTCAACTTTGTTTTTTTTTTATTGGAGCCCCTATTTTTGACATAGGCAATCGAAAGGGCGGCAAATTTTACGTTCAAATATGTACTCAGGTCATTTATCAAGTGTGACCTTGACAGTCAGCTGAAGGTCATTTGAACTTAAGAGAGCTCTAGGTTGGGTTGACGGGACGGTCCAGTTTTTTCTCAGGTCAAGATCATTCTTAGAGACATTTTCAACGTGGAATCCCATGGTGACCTTCAATTTGACCTTAAACCTCATCTTCAAGGGAAAACCACTATTTTTGACGTCAGCAATCGAAAGAGCGGGACATCTTACGTTAAAAAATGTTGATACATTTGATCTTCTCAATGACCTTTATGATTACCCACAAGCCCCAAACCCCCAAGCCCACAAACCCCTAACCCGCGAACCCCAACCCTAAACCCACAAACCCTAAATCCCAAACCCACAAACCCACAAAGCTCAAACCCACAAACCCCAATATTCTACTCGTATGCCAAGTTTTATTTAATTCGGTGGGTTTAACTTAAGAAGGTTAAGAAGGTACTTGTTAGTAATTATTTATAAATCAAGCGGTAAAGCAGCAGCCATTTCGTTAAAAACATTTTTTTTATTTCATAAAATAAATTTGTCAATCAACAGGTAATTCGTTTGCTATACTGAAAAAAAATCATTACGATTGAATAGACTTCCGGCCAGAGAAAAGTTTAATCACATTTCTTTTTAATGTCTCTGCTACGGCGAACGCTTCGCTTATTGTCCCGTTAACCCAACCCAGACCTTTCTTATGTTCAAATGACCTTCAGCTGAACTTCAGGGTCACATCGCACCAATAACCTGAGTACATAATTGAACATAAAATGTCCCGCACTTTCGATTGCCGATGTGAAAAATAGGAGTTCCCATATAGAAAAAACAAAGCAAACCTTGAAATAACCTTGAAGATGAGGCTCAAGGTCAAATTAATGGACACGATGGGATTCCTCGTCGAAAATTACTTAAGACCTGACCTTGAATATTTATTTTTTTAACCAACCCTCCGAAATTTCCAGAGGTTTCCATACTTTTTCCCCACCCTGTATAAAAAAGACCAAAAGAAAAAACCACCTACATTGGATTCACGTTTTTGGGCACAGAGCACTTCGGTTACGGAAGATGCGTTTCACGAAAACTGGTATGAGCGCAGCAGCAGCGTGAAACAATTATTTTACACAATAGAAATGAGCAACCAAATGGAATGCCGACTCAGCGCCTATCGAATCGTTGATCTCGTCGTACCAACAATGGCAGTGGTAAATGGAAACAGCCAATGGCAAAAATCCACAAACTTCTTTTTTCCAAGACCGTTGTTTGATAAACGTGATATTTCTCCAATCCAGATACTCAGCAAATCATATTCCGTTTGTCTACTACTTCTCGAAGTCAACTAAGTGATCCGTTTTAATCACTCAATGATACGTAAGATTAGATGTGCAAAGACCAATAAAATAAATAGCTATGTCATTCAAACGTCGGAGATGATACCATCGAAATTGAATATTTTACAATGTTCCCCGCATATTACTCATGGTCGACGTTGATACATTAACTATATACCGATTATCGGGTATTTCAAACAAGGAAATATAGAACTCAGGAACATCGCTAATTGTACATATAGCATTCACCACGATAAAAGAATACCCATTTCAATTATCAAAAACGTGCAAATTAAGATTTAACATGAAATATCTGGCTCCTACAGCGCGGTAATTCATATTGATGAATTTGCGCTTAAAACGAGATCAATCAGCGTTGATACCCGAACTTATCGAACAGTGTATAGAACTTCTGAACCTTCCATAATTTGTAGTAATATCAACTCACACTACGTAGTGCTACGAGTCATATTGGTTATCATAAAGTCTGCATGTTCAAATCTCCTTCTACAGTGAACTATTTCATCCTTTCTATGAAAATAAGACACACTATCTTATTTGAATCGGGTGAATCGGTTTGTTAAACGCAACTTTTCTTCAAAAAGTTGAGGTTTCACGACATCTTCGATTACTTCAACATTCGGAATTATCATAACTACTTATCCCGAACGATTATTCATATTTATATCCAAACCCTTCTCACGTGTGAAATGGTACAGATCAATAGTTCTCAGTCCCGCAACAATTTTTTAGATACGCAAAATCGTAATAAAAAGAATCTCTACTTTACTGTAGCGATGATTCGTGCGTAAGTAATAAATCTAACACTAAGGTAAAAAGTAAATGACAAAATGTATTACCCTCTCAAGAGGAAACTCTGCAACAGGTCCGTGCGTCGTCACTTTCCGAAGGCCACACGAATACTGACTGAAAATCGATGACTACACTTCCTCCGCTTCATCGCCAATTATCTTCCCTCCCAAGCCGCTTTTCCATTTTCCCATCAATATTTTTTGCTTGATGCACGCAGAGCATGTCGCACGGTGCTACTCATAAGAGTTTAAAGCCCAAGAAGAGACTTCGTGGCACCGTAGCGTTCAAAGAGAATTATTAGAGCACAAAATACAATCCCATACATTGGTCAAAGGCCACTATCGATACTCCGACAAAAGAACATTGTGAACACTTTCGAACGATAAAAACAACAATACACTAAAGGCACATTCCAACAATCGTCCACCTATTTGAGAAAAAGATGGGATGGCGAAATATGTAATATTAATTCCTGCCAGGAGGAGTCAAAGACCAGGTTTCCAACCGCATTGATTAATCATTAATTCTGCTCCTTTGAGCACGGCACTTCGACCCGTACGTTCGAATATCTACTTGTGTTCTACAGTTGCATTTAGAAACAGCATAACTAATTACACCATACCAACGTTATCTGGCGGGGATTATACCGACGTCCGACCAGTCAACAAAGCAACTTGTATCCGAACAGAATTCCGAAGAATCCCGAGTTCACAACAATATCGCTAACTCCGAAACATGGGACGGTATTTTCATACCGCGAACCAGTTTAATGTTGCCGCGAATGCTTTCTCCGGCAATATTCTACCACTCGGCGATGAAGAAGTAAATCTAACTTTCACTTTACTCCTGTGGGTAATTTTCGTGTGGGTCATTAAAATTACATACATGTTGACAACCTTCTCAGGTTCGTTTTATTTTGCTAATTTACCAGTAATAGAGGCGTTAAAAAGAGCGGGTCCAACATTCTCAGTCTGGTTTGAATTTATGATTCCGTCAATATATCTGAATTTACATCGGATCGACTTGCGAAATCTGATAAGCAAGTACAACGATATTCTCATAGATTCTGATGAAATGAAAAAACTCATCCAGGATACCATACGGCCTTATAATAAAGGCTTACAATTTTACATCTCCGCGTGTCTCGCCGCTATCTGTGCTTGGGCGGCAAAACCGGGTCTCGCCATTTTTACCAATGATCGATTCACATATGCGAATTATTCTATACCGGCATATTTTCCGGGCGAACCCTTCGGGCCGAAAACCTTTCTGGCTGGTATTGCATTGCAAATTGTCGGTTGTTCTATGATGACCTTCGGAAAAATCAGCATTGACATTTACATAAGTCAATTCATCGCAGTCTTGGCAGCTCAATATAAATACGTCCGCGTGCAAATGGCTAAAGCTATAGCTTCGGAACACAATCAAGAGGACAATTCATCGGTTATCAGTGCGCTTCAAAATTGCATTCGACACCACTGTATCGTGATTGAGTACGCATATTTTATTGAGTAAAGCTTCATAAGTGTAGTTCATGTCCCATTTATTTTTACTGGCAATTTGGGTTACATTTCATTATTATCATAGTTTAGAATGAGTGATCGGATTAGATGTGAAAAATCACTCTATCAAGAAAAAAAAGCTTTGCGCTTTCATTTGGGCATCGCATTTCTAATTTCTCCTTCGGGAAATATTGGAGGATTGTTGGACTCGAAAATATGGCGAAAACCTTCCTATTAGTTAGACATGAAGTGGCACATGAATGATAACAAATAGAAGTGCGTAGTCGATATTTTACCATAAATTGAATCATTCGTGCTGCCCACTTTCGCTCGCCAGCCAACGAATTTGTTGTGTGGAAACTGACTTGCTCGTTCACATTTTACATTTTTAGTTTGATCTTATTTGAAGAATTGTAACAGAAAACCTTTCATTTTGTGTAGTTGGTGATCGCGCACCTTCCACTGGTCCTTCTTCTTTTATCTAATATCGGACCTCGATAAGCATGCTCTCCAAAATGGTTAGAAAAAAAAGGTTTTGAATAACTCAACGAAAGTAGAAAACAAGCAACTTTGAGGGTTGTGTTTGGACATGTGGCGTATATATCACATTTCCATGTATTCATCTGTTCTCATGTTCAGTAAAGCGCAAAAGATATTTAGTTATAATAAAGCTGACTCAACGCAAACAATGAATGAGGTAACAAAATGCTATAATAATTTTATAGAATTGGTCAAAGGCTTTCCGAACTAGTTGCACTCCAAATTGGAACAACGTATATCAGTGGTATATCGAAACTCTGTTTCTTAGCATTTGGAGTAATTGCAGTAAGTATATTAATGTATTACGTTTTCCTTTTGCGTTAAACACGTTAATTTGATAAATATTCCGGTGATTTTTAGCATATAAGTATTTTTGAAATAAATGTATCACGAAACATTATTCATTAGAGGAAAATGATTAAGATTTCTTATTACAGTTTGGAAATGCCAACTTCGAAAAGTGGATGTATGCGATTTACGCTTTCGGCTCTATTCTTCATATTTTCCTGATCTGCACATGTGTTCAAGAATTGTCCGATGTGGTAATCTTTTGACAATCAGATAATAAACGAAATAATGCTGCAAGGATCAATATTTGATAATTAATGAATAAGTAAGGCTAAGAGAAAAAAATCATCTACATTGGATTCACGTTTTTGGGCACAGAGCACTTCGGTTACGGAAGATGCATTTCACGAAAACTGGTATGAGCGCAGCAGCAGCGTGAAACAATTATTTTACACAATAGAAATGAGCAATCAAATGGAATGCCGACTCAGCGCCTATCGAATCGTTGATCTTGTCGTACCAACAATGGCAGTGGTAAATGGGAACACCCAATAGCAAACATCCATAAACTTATTTTTTTCGAGACTGTTGTTTGACGAACGTGATATTTATTTAATCCAGATACTCAGCAAATCATACTCCGTTTGTCTACTACTTGTCGAAGTCAACTAAGTGGTTCCCTTAGTTACGTAATGATACGTAGAATTAGATGTGAAAAACCTATACAATAAATATCTATGTCATTCAAACGTTGAAAACGGTCCCATCAAAATTAAATACTCAACCATATTCCCTGTATATTACTCATACTCGACGTTGATACATTAGCTATATACCGATTCTGGGTTGTTTTAAATAGAAAAACGTAGGATTCAGGAATATCGCTAATTGTACATACAGCATTCACCATGATAAAAGAATACCCATCTCGATGATTAAATACGTGAAAATTAATATTTCACTTTAAATGTCGAACCGTGTACAGAACTTATGAATATTTCATTATTGGTAGTAGCATCAATTCACAATACGTGGTGCAAAAAGTCATATTGGTTGTCTTGTGGTAGAACGAGCAGGTGCTCTTGTTTTCTATAGATTTTGTTCAAATTTGAACCAGTCATTGTTCGTATCATTTCACATGTTTGAGTGAAATTTCAGAACAGTCGACTATTTAGATTGGGAGATAATGGGTTTTTAAATTGCAACTTTTGACACTGCAGGTTCTGCTTTGAAATTTAGACAGAATAATTTTCCGTAAAAAATATTTGTCCTCTATACTAAGGAGACATGTGGCAACACCACATCGTTCCACGTATCCAATGGCATAAGTTTGCGCGGCATATTTAAAATAATACTGCAACACAAATCTTTATTTCGAAGTAATTTTTAATTGAACAAAGTTTTACCTAGTTATGAATGAACCAACACTTTTATTTGTTAATGAAGATAACATAAACAATATAAAATATTAATAGTTACAACGCAAATATTTTTTTTTACGATAAAAGTTTTTAACTTTAGGAACACGATAATTTTTTTTTCTCGAAATATTGAACAATACTGTTCTGTGGTGTTGCCCTATATCTTCTTATTATAGGGGCCAAATATTTTTTACGGATGATTTTTCTGTCTTTACTGAACGTTTTTAACAAAATTGAATAGTAAAGGCAATCTAAACGCTTTTCACCCTTTCCTTAACTAGTTTGCTATCTAAACATAATTTTTTCAAAATTAATAAACACAATAGAATGGTACGACCAATTATGTGGCCTGAATTTCGGTCAATGCAGAGCCTGCAGTGTTAAATGTTGCAATTTTAAAACCAATTATCTCCCGATCTAATTAGTTGACTGTTCTGAAATTTCACTCAAACATGAAATGAAATAATAAAATGAACAATGTCTGGTAAAATTTGAACAAAATCGATCGAACTCAAGACCGCGCGCTCGTTCTACCTTAATGAATGTGCGTTAAAATCTCCTTCTACAGAGAATTATTATACCTTTTTTAGGTACACTATCAACACTATCTTAGGGGGCGTACATAAATTACGTAACGCAAAATTTCCCAATTTTTACCCCTCCCGACGTAACAGGACCGTAACGCTTGGCCAGAACCCCTTCGCCCCTATTCCGTTGAGTAACGGGTGCTTTGTCGTCAATAATTGCGATTTTTTCATATATTTAAGTAAGGATCGGGTTTATGCTCATTTTATAAAGAATATATTCATCTAGTTTTGTATCAATTTTTATGGATAAATCTTAAAAATTAACCGAGATATATGCCTTGATTTGACGGAACAAAAGAATTATTTTCATTGTCCCATCGATACGTTTATGAAAGGTTATCTGTAAATTAAAAGTCAACAATTTATTCATTTCTATACAAATGTAGCTACCGTTATGCGTAGCGATTTTTTATTTTGTTTTTTTTTTACAAAATGCCGACAGTTTGGACATTTTTTTCTATTTTCAAGGCCCATTTCGTATTCAAGCAGTTTTTAAAGATAGTAATTATCAAAATTTAAAAATGCGGCTACGTATAACCTTAGTCACTGTGAATACAAAAATGTTTTTTGAAAGAATTGAAAATCAGTTGATAAGTTTTTAAGTATTCGCTCGGACAAGGTCGAAAGAACTAGTTTCGAGAAAAACGCGTTCAAACCTTTCGTTCCGTGTTTCTTGATATAAAGTTATGTTTCTTCTACACTATGGCTGCTTACACTGAAGTATCTAGTCGCAGGCGATATGACGGTTCTTCATCTTTATGATAGTTCACAAATTAATAAGAGCCTGTACTTTATCTATTGTAAATGATGCCACACCTGTAGGGATTGACGGCACTAACTGGTCGCGCTACCTGTTTGCACTAAAGTGACTATAACTCTGTTAATTTTCGGACTTGTGAATGAAAGTGTTGCCAACATATTTTTCAATACATGTACTTTCAAGAATTGTAAAAAATAAAAAAAAATTTTTTTTTCAAATTTTGCTTTGGGGATCTCGGAAAACTACTGTGCAAGTGCTTGCACAGTGACTTTCTCCCTTAACTGACATTGCGTATGGAAAGCTGTGAACTGTCCGCGGTAAAATTGCACGCGAGTTTTAAATGAAAACCTTGAACAGGCAGAAATTTAGCTATTTCTGGCAGTTCCAAAATCGTGACGTAACGCAAACCCTGACGTAGACCGTAACGCCTGACCAAATCCCCCAATTGCCTCACGTAATTTGCGTACGACCCCTTATTCGGAAATCGAGTCCACGTGTTTGTAAAGCCAAACTTTTCTTCACAAAGTTGAGATTTTACCAGATCCTCGTTTAATGCAACACTACGAATTATTATGACTACTTATCCCCGATAATTATTCATATTTACATGCATACCCCTTTTCACGTGTAAAATAGTAGACATCAGTAATTATCAGCCCCGCGGGAATTTATTAAATACCGAAAACGGTCATTAAAAAAAAAGCTCTACTTTACACTAGTGATGATCCATACGAAACTAATAGATATAACACCAAGGCAAAAAGTTCATGACAACGTTTTATTACCCTCACGAGACACCGGTGTGCTGGTCTAGTGATTAGCGCGCTTGCCTCTGAACCAGCTCATCGGGAGGTCGCGGGTTCGAATCCCACTTTCGTAGTCTCAGGGAAAAATAAATACGAGCGTGGTGTGGCTCCAGTTCTACGGATGTCACGCAAACGGACCAGTACGTGGATGTACGTCTTGCAGGCCGCGATTTATTACTCAACGAAACGCGACTAGCTCCGAAACTGGGAAGCGAACCTGAACCGGCTGTATTGGGATAAGTTTTCCTCAGTTTCCCCATACCCATAGCAGGAATGCTACGGTGAATGCGACACAGAGGAGGAAGTCGGTCGCGGCCGCAAGATGGGGATTATTAGTGGAATAGGGTGAGAAATGTAATAAAGGGGAAGACCTCGCACAATGAAATCTACATACCCTCTCAAGAGAAAACTCTGCAACAGGTACGAGAGTCATCACTTTCCGAAGGCCACATGAATGCTGAATGAACATCGATGACTCCTCTCTCTCTCTCCGCTTCGTTGTTAATTAACTTCCCTCGCAAGTCCCTTTACATTGTCGCGTTAATAATTTCTGCTTGATGCACGCAGGCCATGTCATACGCTGCTCCTCATTAAAGATTTAAGCGCTGGAAGAGAGTTCATGTCGCTGTAGTTTTCAAAGAGCAGTTATTAGAGGACAAATTACTATCCCATACATTGGTCAAAGGCCATTATCGATACTCCGACAAAAGAACATTGTGACCACTTTCGAGCACAAAAAAAAACTGTCTACAAAAGGGACAATCCAACAATCTTCGACCTATCTGTGAAAAAGATGGCGTCGCGAAATGTGTAATATTAATTCCTGCAAAAGGAAGAATAGACCAGGTTTCCAAAAGCATTGATTATTTATGTTCTTCCTTTGAACACGGTAATACGAGCTCGTACACTTCAATATCTACTTATGTTCTACAGTGGCATTAGAAAGAGCATGACTAATTACACCATACCAACGTTCTTAGAAGTCAATTTTACCGCCGTCTGATCAGTCAACAGAGCAACTTGTATCCGAGCAGAATACGGAACGATCCCGAGGGTCCGGGTGCCCAAGTTCAGAACTTTATCGCTAACTCTGAAACATGGGACGATATTTCCGTACCGCTAACCAGTTTAACGTCGCCGTAAATGCTTTTTCCGGTAATATACTACCACTCGGCGATGAATAAGTAAATCTAAGCTTCATTTCACTCTTCTGGGTAACTTTTGTGTGGGTCATTAAAATTACATACTTCTTGACAATCTTGGCGAGTTCGTTTTATTTTGCAAATTTCCCAGTAATAGAAGCGTTAAAAAGATCGGGCTCAACATTTGCGGTCTCCTTTGAATTTGTGGTTCCATCAATATATCTGAATTTATATCGGATCGACTTGCGAAATCTGATAAGCAAGTACAACGATTTCTCATTGATTCCGATGAAATGCAAAATCTCGTCCAGGATACCATACCGGCTGTCGCCATTTTTACTGATGATCGATTCACATATGCAAATTCTCTGCACCAGCGTATTTTCCCAGCGAATCTTTTGGGCCGAAAACCTTTCTCGCTGGTATTGTATTGCAAATTGTCGGTTCTTCTATGATCACGATCGCGAAAATCAGCATTGACATCTACGTAAGTCAGTTCATCGTAGTCTTGGCAGCTCAATATAAATACGTCCGCGCGCAGATGGCTAAAGCCCTGGCTTCGGAACACCATCAAGAGGACGATTCATCGGTTCTCAATGCACTTCAAAATTGCGTTCGGCACCACTGTACCGTGATTGAGTACTCATATTTTATTGAGTAACGCTTTAGTTCAAATGTAGTTGATGTCAGCCCCATTTTCACCGTCCATTTGGGTTAGTTTTCATAGTTCTCATCGATCAATACTCACTTCATCGAAAAAAATGCTTAGCACTTTTATTTGGACGGCCCATTTCCGATTGCCACATCGGGATATATTGGAGGATTGTTGGACTTGAATATATGGCGAGAACATTCCTATAACTTGAATATGAAGTGGCACATGAATGTTAACAAGCAAAAGTGCGTAGTCGATATTTTACCAGAAGTTCGATCATTCGTACTCCCCAGTTTTGCTTGCCAGCATTCAACTTTATTCTGTGAAAACTGACTCGCTTGTTCACCTATTGTCATGTCTTAAATTCAATCGCATCTGAAGAATTCTGAGAGAACACCTTCCATTTTGTGCAGTTGGTGATCTCGCACCTTCCACTGCTTCGTCTCCTTCAATTTAATATCCGACCACGATAAGCATTTTTTAAATAGATTTCTAAAAAAAAAACATGATCTCGAATATATCAGGGAAAGTGAAAAATATGCAATCTTGAAGGTTTTGTTTCGACAAGTGACGTATATATCATATTTCCATGTATTGATATGTGTGAATGTTGACCAAATCGCAAAAGATATCAAGTTACAATAAAGCGGACTCAACGCAAGCAATCAATCAGGTATCAATTCTAAAATGTTTTTATAGAATTAGTCAAAGGCTGTCTGAATTAGTGGCACTTCAAATTGGAACAACGTATATCAGTGCTATATTGAAATTCTGTTTCTTAGCATTTGGAGTAATTACAGTAAGAATATTCATGTATACTTTTGTATTTCGTGTTAAACACGTAAAGTTGATAAATATTCCCGTGATTTGGGGTATATAAGTGTTTTTTTATAAATTTATCACAAAACATTATTCATTAGAGAAAAACTATTAAGTATCCATATTACAGTTCGAAAATGCCACCTTCCAAAAGCTTTGATTTACGCTTGATTTACGCTTTAGGCTGTGTTCTTCATATTTTCCTCATCTGAACATGTATTCAAGAATTATCCGATGTGGTAATTTTTTGGACAATCAGATAATAAAAAAAATTATGCTGAAAGGATAAGTATTTAAGAATTAATTAATAAGAAAGGTATAAAGAAAAATAATCTGTTATTCACGTTTTTGGGCACAGAGCACGTCGGTTACGGAAAATGCGTTTCACGAAAACTGGTATGAGCGCAGCAGCAGCGTGAAACATTATTTTACACAATAGAAATGAGCAATCAAATGGAATGCCACCTGAGCGCTTATGGAATCGTCGATCTCGTTGTACCAAAAATGGCAGTGGTAAATGGATATACCTAATGGCAAACATCCATAAACTTCTTCTTTTCGCGGCTGTGCTTGATGAAATTGATATTTCTGTGATACTCAGCAAATCACACTCTGTCTACTACTTCTCGAGGCCAATCAAGTGGTCTTCTTTAATTACGTAATGATACAGAGGATTAGATGTGAAAAACCAATACAATAAATATCTATGGCATTCAAACGTCGGAGACGGATTGACGTTAAATCTTTCACAATGTTCCCCATAAATTTCACATATGAGTAATACCCACGGGTATTACTCATCGTCGACGTTTAAACATTAGCTATATATATATATATCGATTCATGGGTGTTTTGAACAGCCAAACATAGGTTCAAGGACATCGCTAATTGTACATATAGCATTCACTATGATCAAATAATACACATTTCAAAGCTTAAATACGTGCAACAAAATATTTCACATTAAGTATCTGGCTACTGCAGTGCGGTGATTTAAATTCTTGAGTCGGCGTTCAAAACGAGATCAATTAGCCACTGATACCCGAATTTATTGAACAGTGTATAGAACTTATGAACATTCCATTATTTGTAGTAACGTCAACTCACGATACGTAGTGCTACGAGTCCTACTGGTTATATGAAAGTCCGCGCGTTCAAATCTCCTTCTTCAGTACATTATTTTATCTTTTATATTCAAATAAAACACACTATGTCATTTAAATCGGGCTCATATGTTTGTAGAATCAAACTTTTCTTCAAAAAGTTGAAATTTTATATCTTCGTTTGTTTCAACATTCAGAATTATCATAACTACTTATCCCGAATGATTATTCATATTTACATCCAACCCGTTCGCACATGTGAAATGGTAGCATGGATAATTCTCAGTCCCGCGGCGATTCATTAAATACAGAAAACGGTAATTTAAAGCATCTCTATTTTACTGTAGAGATGACTCGTGCCAATCTTATAAATATAACACCAAGGCAAAAAGGGAAAGACAAAATTTTATTACCGTCTCAAGAGAGAACACTGCAACAGGAATGAGTCATCACTTTGCGAAGGCAACACGAGTACTGAATAAAAATCGATGACACCACTTCCTCCGCTTCATCGTAAATTAACTTTCTTTCCAAGTCCCTTCTTCATTTTCCCGTCAATATTTTTTACTTGATGCACACAGGCCATGTCGCACGGTGCTACTCATTAAAGTTTAAAGACCTAGATGAGAGCTCGTGTCACTGCAGCCTTCAAAGAGAAGTTATTAGAGCCCAAACTACTATCCCATAGATTGTCGATACTCCGACAAAAGCATATTGTGACTACGTTCGAGCGAGAAAAAAAACCATACACTACAGGGACATTCCAACAATCGTCGACCTACCTGATAAAAAGATGGGGTCACGAAATGTGTAATATTAATTCCTGCCAGAGGAGGAAAAGACCAGAGTTCCAAACGCATTGATTATTTATGTTCCTCCTCACGCACAGTACTTCGAATTCGTACGCTCCAATATCTACTTATGTCCTACAGTTGCATTTAGAAAGAGCATAACTAATTATACCACACGAACGTTGTCAGGCGTGGATTATACCCCCGTCCGATCAGTCAACAGAGCAACTTGTGTCCGAACAGAAGACCGAATAATCCCGAGGGTGCGGGTGCCCAAGTTCAGAACCTTATCGCTAACTCTGAAACATGGAACGGTATTTCCGTACCGCGAATCAGTTTAACGTTGCCGCAAATGCTTTTTCCGGCAACATTCTACCACTCGGCGATGAAGAAGTAAATCTAAGCTTCATTTCACTCCTGTGGGTAATTTTCGTGTGGGCCATTAAAATTACATACTTCTTGACAATCTTGTCGGGTTCGTTTTATTTCGCAAATTTATCGGTGATAGACGCGTTAAAAAGATCGGGCCCAACATTCGCGGTCTGGTTTGAATTTATGATTCCATCAATATATCTGAATTTACATCGGATCGACTTGCGCAATCTGATACGCAAGTACAATGACATTCTCATTGATTCCGATGAAATGAAGAATCTCGTCCAGGATACCATACGGCCTTACAAGAAAGGCTTACAATTTTACATTACCGCGTGTTTCATCGCTGTCTCTGCTTGGTCGGCAAAACCGGCTCTCGCCATTTTCACTGATGATCGATTCACATATGCGAATTATTCTGCACCAGCGTATTTTCCCAGCGAACCTTTTGGAACGAAAACCTTTCTCGCTGGTATTGTATTGCAAATTGTCGGTTCTTCTATGATCACGATCGCGAAAATCAGCATTGACATCTACATAAGTCAGTTCATCGCAGTCTTGGCAGCTCAATATAAATACGTCCGCGCGCAGATGGCTAAAGCTCTGGCTCCGGAACACCACCAAGAGGATGATTTATCAGTTACCAGTGCACTCCAAAATTGCGTTCGGCACCACTGTACCGTGATTGAGTACTCATATTTTTTTGAGTAATGCTTTATTAGTGTAGTTCATGTTCGCTCCATTTGTACTGGCCATATTGGTTAGTTTTCTTTGTTCTCATAGATCATTACTCATTTCATTGAGCAAAACGCTTTGCGCTTTTATTTTAGCGCTCTATTTCCGATTACTACATCGGGATATATTTTGTTTTATATGAAGTGGCACATGAATGCTAACAAGCAAACGTGCGTAGTCGATGTTTCACCACACATTCGATCATTCGTGCTACGCAGTTTTGCTTGCCAGCAATCAACTTTAATGTGTGAAAACAGACTTGCTTGTTCACCCATTTTCATTCCTTCAATCCAATGTCATCTGAAGAATTGTGAGAGAGAAAACCTATCATTTTGCGCAGTTGATGATCTCGCACCTTCCACTGCTCCGTCTCCTACGATTTAATATCGGACCTCGATAAGCATTTTTTTAATGAATTGCTTTAAAGACAAGATTTCGAATGTATCAACGAAAGTGAAAAATACGCAACTTTGAGGGTTTTGTTTCGACATGTAACGTATATATCAGATTTTCATGTATCCATCTGTTTGAATGTTAAGCAAGGCGCAAAAGATATAAACTTTTAATAGAGCTTATTCAACGCAAGCAATAAATCAGGCCAAAAAATGTTGAAACGTTTTTTATAGAATTGGTCGAAGGCTTTCCAAATTAGTGGCACTTCAAATTGGAACAACCTATATCAGTGCTATATTGAAATTCTGTTTCTTAGCATTTGGAGTGATTACAGTAAGTATATTGATGTATACTTTTATATTTCGCGTTAGCCACGTTATTTTTATAAATATTGTAGTGATTTGTAGTATATAAGGATTGTTTAAATAAATGTATCTCGAAACATTATTCATTTTATGAAAACTATTAAGTTTCCTTATTACAGTTCGAAAATGCCAACTTCGACAAGTGCATGTATTTGATTTACGCTTTCGGCTCGGTTCTTCATATTTTCCTGATCTGCACATGTGTTCAAGAATTGTCCGATGTGGTAATCTATTGACAATCAGATAATAAGAGAAATAATGCTGGAAGAATTAATATTTAAGAATTAATTGATAAGGAAGACCAAGACAAAAAAATTATTTGCATTGGATTCACGTTTTTGGGCACAGAGCACGTCGGTTACGGAAGATGCGTTTCACGAAAACTGGTATGAGCGCAGCAGCAGCGTGAAGCAATTATTTTACACAATAGAACTGAGCAATCAAATGGAATGCCGACTTAGCGCCTATGGAATCGTTGATCTCGTCGTACCAACAATGGCAGTGGTAAATGGCTATACCCAACAGCAAACATCCATAAACTTCTTTTTTCCGAGGCTGTTGTTTGATGAACATGATATTTCTATTATAGATACTCAGCAAATCATACTCCGTTTGTCTACTACTTCTCGAAGTCAACTAAAAGATCGCCTTTTTCTACACAATGAAACGTAAGATTAGATGTGAAACACCACTAAACCAATACAATACATATCCATGTCCTCAAACGTCGGAGATGATACCACTGAAATGAAATATTTTACAATGTTCCCTGCACATTACTCATGGTCGACGTTGATATATTAGCTATGTACCGATTCTTAGTTATTTGAAACAGGGAAACATAGGACTAAGGAACATTGCGAATTGTACATATAGCAATCACCGTGATAAAAGAATACACATTTCAATGATTAAATACGTGTCAATTAATATTTCACATTAAATATCTGACTGCTGAATCTCGATAATTTGTATTGTTCAGTCTGTGCTCAAAATGAGATCACACAGCCTTTGGTACCTGTACTTATCAAACAGTGCTTAGAACTTATGATCATGCCATTATTAGTAGTAACATCAACTCCCAATACGTACTGCAAGTAGTTAACTGCTATCCGCACGTTTTAATCTCCCTCTGCAGTGAATTATCTTGTCTTTTCTATTAAAGAACACTATGTTATTTAAATCGGGTTCATATTTTTGTAGAAGCAAACTTTTCTTAAAAAAATTTAGAGTCTACAACATCTTCGTTTATTTTAACATTCAGAATTATCATAACTACATAGCCCGAATCTTTATTCATATTTATATCCAATCCCTTCTCACGTGTGAAATGTCTACACATCAATATTTCTGTCCCGCGGGAATGTATTAAATACGGAAAACGGTAATTAAAAGTATCTCTCTACTTTGCTGTCGAAATGATTCGTGCGAAACCAATAAATATCACACCAAAGCAAAAAGAGAATGACCAAATTTGTATTACACTCTCGAGAGAGAAAACTCTGCAACAGCTCTGCAATGATTCATCACTTCCCAAAGGCGACACGAATACTGAATGAAAATCGATGACGCCACTTCCTTCGTTTCATCGCCAACTAATGACGAATGATGCCCACGGGTCACGTTGCATGGTGCTACTCATTAAAGTTCAAAGTCCAGGAGGAACGTTCGTATCGCCATTTGCTTCAAAGAGAAATTATTTTAGCAAAAACTACTGTCGCATACATTGATCAAAATCCGCATTGTCGATTCTCCTAAATAAGAACGTTGCCATCGCTTTCAAACGATGCAATGAAAAAATAATCGATGCATCGATAGTCAACCCATCGGAGAAATAAATGGGAGAGCAAATGGTACAATATTAATTATGACGAGAGGAGGAAAAGACTAAGTCTCCCTACACATTTATTATTTCATGGCCCTCTTTTGCCCACGGCTCTTTGAAATCGTACGTTTCAAAACCTACGCCTCTTTTCCAGCTGCATTTCCAAAGAGAATAACTAATTACGCAATACCAATGTTGTCAAGCATTAATCTAAACGCTGCCCGGTCAGTCAGCAAAGAAACGTGTTGCCGGACAGAATACCAAAAACACCTGAGAGTCTGAGTGCCCAAGTTTACAATATTTGAGTAGCTCTGAAACATGGAGCGGTATTTCCGTAGCGCAAATCAGTTTAACGTTGCCAAAAATGATTTGTCAGGCAATATTCTTCCACTTGGCGATGATGAAGCGAATCTAAGCTGCCCGGCACTTCTGTGGGTAATCTTCGTGTGGGCCATTAAAATTACATACTTGTTGACAATGTTGTCGGGTTTACTTTATTTCGCAAATCTACCAGTGATAGAAACGATACAAAAAAGTGGTCCCACATTTGCTGTGTGTTCCGAATTCATAATTCCAACAGTCCATCTCAATTTGCATCGAACTGAATTGCGTAATCTGATAAACAAGTACAATGATATTCTCATTCATTCCGACGAACTGAAAATACTTGTTCAAGCTACCATACGGCCTTACAAGAAAGGCTTACAGTTTTACATCGCCGCCTGTCTCATCGCTGTCTCTGCTTGGTCGGCAAAACCGGCGCTTGCCATTTCCGCCCATTATCAATTCACATACGCGAATTATGCTGCCCCGGCGTATTTTCCCGGCGAACCCTTCGGGCCGAAAGCTTTCGTCGGTGGTATTGTGTTGCAAGTCGTCGGCTCTTCTATGATTACGTTCGCGAAAATCAGCATTGACATCTATATAAGTCAATTCATCACAGTCTTGACCGCTCAGTATAAATACGTCCGCTCACAGATAGCCAAAGCTTTGAGTCCGGAGCACGATCAAGACGATGATTCATCAATTATCATTGCACTCCAAAAATGCGTTCGGCATCACTCTGCCGTGATTGAGTACTGATATTTTATTGAGTAATCCTTTATGAATGTATTGAATGTTTGGTTTATTGTTTTACATTGGTCAAGTTATGTCTCATAATATCCATAGATTCATATCATTAAGAGTAAAATCATTGTTCCCACGAAATGTATTTAAAAAGCCTTTCACCATAATATACGACAAAGACGTTATAAACATTTCTATCATTTGAAAAACAAGCGGCATATAAATGCTAATAAGCAAACGTACATAGTCGATATTTTATTACGAATTTAATCGTTTGGGTTACAGACTTTCGCTTGCCGGTCGCCAATGTTATTGTATGAAACCTAACTTGCTTTCTTGCCCCTCTTGTCAATACCCAGGCACCCTTTCGTACCGGACATTTTTTGACATTCCAATAAAGTACATCTTAATCCAGTCAGTTCGATTTTTTTATCGTTCTCTCTGGTTTACCGCCTTTATTTGTGATTTAAAACTATCGGAGTCCGAATTTGTCCCCGTATGCGTTCTGACTACGCGGTAATTATAACGAATTTCTTTCTCTCTAAGTTATCGAAGTGCTTTAAGGAGGTACGGTGATGACCACGCTAGTAAACTAAGAGTCTATTTTTCGCCATAATACCGCTACGTTTTAGACATATGTGTGTGTCGTATATTTCGAGAAATATTTTTTAAGTATTGAATTTCAAGCTACTAATTATTTTTATAATATGAAAACAAACGTAATAATCTACTACTCGACTTCAGTAGTACGCCATATCGTCGACGTTTAGCATCGTTGCATTTTCGATAGCTGTCATCGGTCCCACGCGCTCGGCTTATTATTTTTGGTAGCCGGTAAACATGGAGAATGAAAATAAGTACTGTAGAAGTTTATCAAGAGAGTAGCAGGATTGTACCTGAAGTCCAGTTTAGAGACAAAGGTAGATTCTGTCGGACAAGAATTAGAGAGTGAAAAGATGATATTGCGAATGCAAATGAAAAACGTCGCGTTGACGTTAACCTCAATATCCAATGTCCAATCTGTCCGAAGTCAAAACATATTTCATCGATGGTTATGTTATTTTTCCCTTTCCTAATTTTCACAATATTTGCAGATATAAAAACGAACGTTCATTTTATATGACGGTTTTTCCATGCTGAATTTACATATAAATGCGTTGTATACATGTCGCCAGAAAGATTGAGATGCCTTAGCTATACATAAAAGAACTTTGAGTAAATATCGACGAAAGGCCTTTTATAATCGATTAAAAAACGTACGGCTTCACACAACCATATTTTTAATTCGCGTTGAAAATATCCGATAGAAGAATCAAATTTGCGCGGGTATTCGGCGTTGCCACACTTCGAGCAAGATGGCTGCGGTTACGTCACGAGACGTCTCTCTCGCCGAATACTTCGGTTTTTCGCGACTTTATTTCTAAATGTATTGCTTATTTCTGCGGTGAGCTTTCCAATTCAAGTTGCCTTATTAATCACAAGGAACCAACGAACGCAACCGTTAGTTTTTTTTACGTGTGTCTTGGCTCCAAGTAGCACAAAAAAATCGATATATGAGAGGACAGGCACATTTTGTCGTCTACGTGTGACTAATTGACCAACTTTAACAATTAATAACTCGGAAACTGTACAGTAAATCTGGTGGAAACTCCGCATACGCATGGACGAAGATCTCGACAATGTTATTAAAAAAAATCGGGCTTTTATCTTGGACTCGCTCCAATCACCGTACCTCCTTAAGAATACATATTTACAAGACCTTAAAATAAGAAATAAATATGCATCTCATAAACAAAACAATAAAACTACAGCCACACATATAAGAAGGGAATTTTTACTACGTATTATATGCAATTAATAATCGAAACGTTGTGCTCATTGAAGACAGGCTTTTTGAACGCTTAGCACATTTTTTGAATTTCAAGCGCGCGCTTATAACAAATATGACATGAGCGAACAACAATATTTGTTATAAGCGTGCGTCCGGTCAAGTCCAAGTAATTAAAATTACTTGGACTAGATCGGAGTGGTGCCGTCACTACTGATTGGTCTTACAAACATATCTCCGCTTATCATAACATGTCTTGCTATTTGAGCTTTCCTCGGCGAATCTTCAATCAAAGGCATACACTATTCTTCGCCCAATTCTCACAAAAAGCAGCGGTGTTCATTTCTCTTGTTTCCATTACTTCATTATTCTATCAACATTATCATACATTATCAACATTGTCATACATTATTAAACGTTGCGAGACCGATGTTTCCGATTTCAATGAAATTTGAAATGCTTATAGAATGGGTATAAAAAGGCGACATATATTTTTTTATATCGGCGGAACCCGATTTTTGAGGGTTGAAACGTACCCTCGAAAATTGGGGTGTTTTTCGTCGATAACGTTTTAACGGTACGAGATATGAAAAAACTTCAAATTGCAGCAATGTTTATTTTTTCGTATACTATACATTGAAGATCAGAACAATGCAAATAGCAACAAATTTCATATTGATTATTGCAAAAATGCAATTTCTTCAACCGTATCTCCGAGAATTTTTAATCGATTGGGATGTAAATTTGCATACATTATGACGGGTATCGCGTGTTAACGTAGGCGGAGGGAGGGGGAATGGGAAATTTACTGATGGGTCAACACCAAAAAAAAATTCAAATATAATTTATTTTACACAAAACTCTAAGTGAAGCTCGATATAATAATAAAAAAAAGAAGTTAAGTCATTAATTACAAAAAAGAATAAGTTAGATTCGATATAATCCAAGATTCGGAAATAGGGATAATTTACTTTTGGCTCGAATTAACGGGTTACTAATTAAGCGGGACACGCGAAGTCCCTTCTCAATTTCTCTACCCGTTTAAATATTTTGCTCTATAAATTTCGTAAATTTATATTGGGCGCCAGCCTTTCTCGGGGAACGCTCTTACCGCGTACTCAATCTCTAACTAAACACAAAAAAACCAAAACAAACGCGGCCTTCGGCCGGCGAGCGTGTGACTCTATGTTAATCGCAAAGGGGGACGTCTCAGGATATCTGGGGACGGACGGGGTTCTCGAACACGATGGCCACTTATCTTGGACCACGACTATTTTACGTTATTTTATATTACTCGAATTAATACGGCACAAAAGCCGAAAATCTCAAAACTCTACTTGCGCGATTTTATCCCGCCGCGATGTATTCTCACGGGGCCTGTTACTCGAGTCGGCCGACGGCCGTGCTACACGAGGCGGCCGCGGCTACGCGCGCGCGAGGGAAACTTTCACTAGGGACACCGGGGATCCGCCACGAGCACCTTTTCACACTTCATTCGCGATAATTAATACTCTAATATTCGGGTAATGGCCCGAATCACTCGCACGGACTTTTCGTTCGTAAATCTACTTTACACTGTATTAATGCGACGCGCACGGAAGAGGGACGACGATTAGGAATGACGGGGGAGGGGTGAAGGGAAAATATTCAACGGTCGCCTGTGCGACGAGATTTTCCCGAACTGATTTTATTAGCTCTCGCTAGCCGCTCTCGCAAAAACAAGAAAGAGGAAAGACTTACATTCGCACGAGGGAGATTTCCTCGATCTATCTGTTAAACCTTTTTCGTTGATCGATTCGCTCTATCTCGATTTTGCTCTGGGGCTTTTTCGCGTCGCTACCTCGCTCGACCACGCTCCAGGGAGCTTATTACGGTTCTCCGTTTGGGTGAAAATAACTAAAGTGAGCAGCTCACCCTATTACGGTTCTCTTCACCTAGTGAAAATGCGAGATTATTCACATGAGTTTACTCGACACGAAATGTCATGTCGAAAATCGAAATGCGCATGCGTAAGCGTCTTCCCAACGCAGCGACGACACGTCCAAAGCTAAAACATAACCAATGTTACTATGAAATAGCTGATTCAGATACGGTAGCATCTCGGCACCGAATAATTAATAAAATTCAGCAACTTAAAGTTGATATCGTAGCGACTTAGGTAATGTCATCCGATAATCATGAATAATTTACTGATGATTGTGATTTTGCGAGATCGGGAAAATCGAATGCTTCGGATACGACAATCACTGTGCGATGTCTTGGATCCCCTCAGTATAACGGAACAAGAATAAATTGCATAAATGTTCGATTTATTAACATAAAACAATAATTCTATCACTGTATTATAAGAACCGTTTTATGTTCTAATATGATACAAAAATATACCAGTACTTTTTTATTTGAATGGCTGTATTGCAATCTGCCTCGTGCTAAATCTTCGTCTTTTTTCATGATATCTAATAACATTTGTTTTTGTTTTTCGGTAACATTCATGTTCTAAACTGAGATTCTATTCAAACTTATTGCTCATTCGAGTGAGGAGGTTGTTTTTGTCGATGCGCACGTCTCGTGGGCTGGGTTTAATGGGCGTGCTAGTATATACCTCTTCTACGGTGTCGTGAAAATGTGAGATCACTAGCCGGAAGTTCCTAGTGATCTGACATTTTCACCCGACCGATCCGTAATAGCGTGACTAAACTCACGTGAAATGAAAATGCGAGAAGTGAGAATTCTCACCCGAGAACCGTAATAAGCCCCCAGGACCAAGTGTCGGACCACGCCGGCCGGCGTCCTCGTCTCGCCCAATCCCGTAGTAGACGACGGACCTCCCATTGATTCTGGATCTCGATCCTTGTGGCTCGCCCTTTCGGTCGATATCCTCCGTCTTGTCCCTCCCGAGTCGCTGAGCGCCCTAGTCGGTACGGCGCTCGCCAGCCATACCGCGCGAGAGCTGGTCTCTCCTGACGCGCGGTAGGCCGGATACTAGGGAGATGGCAGCAGGATGCTCCCGGGCGGCCAGTCCACTTTCCGCGTCGGTGGGCGATGGCGTTGATGGCTCTCGGAGTCGGCGGCCGGGCCGACGTGGCCCCAGTCGACATTCCGCGTGGTCGCGTCGCGATCGTGATAAGGGGGTGCGGGAAGGACGGGGGGGATTGTATCGCAGCTTCTATATTTAAAAAAATAACTTAAAAATACCTTAAAATTAACATGTAAATTTTCGACTAAAGGTGCGTGGCGGAGACCAAGCCCGAGCGTGGTCACGCGGGTTTTTTCTCGAACTTCCCTTGTGACGCAACGTCACAACATATAGAGATTCGATTTTTTAGCCAAGAGCGTCGTATAATTAGCTAGCCTTTTGGAATTTCGGTCTAAATTCACGTTAATATTCCGCGTGGTCGCGTCGCGATCGTGATAAGGGGGTGCGGGAAGGACGGGGGGGATTGTATCGCAGCTTCTATATTTAAAAAAATAACTTAAAAATACCTTAAAATTAACATGTAAATTTTCGACTAAAGGTGCGTGGCGGAGACCAAGCCCGAGCGTGGTCACGCGGGTTTTTTCTCGAACTTCCCTTGTGACGCAACGTCACAACATATAGAGATTCGATTTTTTAGCCAAGAGCGTCGTATAATTAGCTAGCCTTTTGGAATTTCGGTCTAAATTCACGTCAATATACGTTCGTGTTATAACGCAATTGCATATTTGTAACATTCCATCGCTCCCCCCCCCCCCCCCCCCAATGGTCCACCTCTCGAAAAGCAAATGTTCAAAGTTCTTATCGTGCGGCATGGAAGAAAATTTGTAGAAATAAAAATGGGTTACAAAAAAAGTACAATGAGTCAAAATAGTCGATACACAATTTCTGGTTTTGGCGGAACGACACTTAAGGGTCGCACCCTCAAAAACTTTGTTCTTTCTATAGCTCGTGAACGGACCGAAATAAAAATACAGTTCGAAGGAAAAAATGTTGTATTCTTCGACAATTGATGACAATTGTATTGCCTTTGAAGATTACGACATAATCGGAAAAATGTTCTCAGGCTTACTTATTTAGAAAACGTTTCAACTCTATGTTTTTTATGGATTATACTTATTACAATAATGATAGTCATGATAAAAGTGTTTGAAACAAAAAGATTTCTTACACCACGATTTTTGAACTTTGGTCTTTCTTCTTCGTAACCGCTTTTGTACCACGCATATTTGAAAAGATTTGTAATACGTGGAGAAGAAAACTAATTGTATGTAAGAGATTGTAACTTAACAATATTGTCTCTCAAATGCAGATTGACGGCGTAATTGTATAATATTACTGCGTTTGAAAAAGTGTTGGCAAAGTTTTTCCATACACGGAAGTCGTAAACATCAAGGGGCTGTATCATTTCAGTTGTACTTGCAGGAATTACTAATTATCATATGAACTAATTGTCTACAGAACTAATGAAACTGGTACAATATACTTACCTGCTGGAATGGTTACAACTTAAATATCTTTCCCTTGCATATCCATTTCTTTGAATGCAGTTGGACATTGACCGCTCCAAGAAGTATTACCGATTTTCGACCCGTATTGGGAATATATACTTCTTGGAACCAACGCTTGAAATGATTAGTCGTCAATTTTCCAGATTTCGAAACCAATAGAAATAAATTTTCGGCTCTGAACATAGTTTGTTCCACTCGAGGACCAAATTTGCTAGTACGTTCATTTAAAACGTTCAACATCGGTGCCAAAAGCTTGCCACTCGCCGAAATCGATGGCTGTATACTATAACTGTGTGTTGTTGATGTTTTCGATTGCACTACTGTCTCAACGGATTTCTGCCCTTCTTTCGAACAATGTGCGGCGTGTATGTAGCTCTAAATTGAATCCACTCTGATCAGAATTAGTGTGTTTCAGCCCCAACGTTGCCTATGTTGACTTTCACCATTTCTATAAATTCGATAACTTTGTTTTAAAGTATATCACCGTTTAATAATTGTTGTTTTGTTACATATTTAATAATCTTCCGTGATGGAAGTGATAGAATTCTATGTTGGTTTTTGAATGTCCTTAGCCAAGAAGCGGATGCTTGGAAATTTACGGCTGCCATTTCTACAATTTTTCGTGCACGTCAGGCCCATCGTCGAAGATCTATATCATGGACAGGCAGCCTTTTGTTCAAAGTATTATTAAAATTGTTTAACGTGTAGTGAGCCATTTTTGTTAACTTTTCTTTGTAGGTGCCATCCTCATTTATACTATGGGCCCAGCGGCGTAACTTCGGCTCTCGTTTCATCTTTTTGAATTTCGTTTGAACAGATAACTTTCGATTCTTTCTTTCACTTTTTGGATCTAGGTATCGTTGTCCGTGCCAATCTCCTTCACTGTCATCTTCTATTGCGGCTGCTTCGTGAATTTCATTTTGTGAAAGACAATCCAAACCAGTTTCAACTTCCATTTTCATAGATTGATCCATCGCTTCAATGATCATGTTTTCTAGATCCTTACTGAACTGTTTTTCCTGTTCGGTGATTGGAGTGCGAGGCAAATCCATACCACTTATCGCTATGGATAGAAGTTGAATAACATTCACCGGATTAACGTACATTTTAATTCGTATTTGGAACTCATAATGTATGGCTCGCTTCTCCATCGTTACTGCAAAAATAATGATCGTTGGTGAATTTATATGGCTTGAAAGCCAATTGATAAGTACACACGAAAAAAATAACGACGACATACACTATTACCAGAACTGCTATTAATCTTTAATACGGTGAATACTTTAATACATGATTTCAAGGTTATCATGGAGTAGCCGCTCTTTGCACCATAGTCGCTCTTTGCGAAGATTTACTTCTTTCGTTCATTGGTTTTGCTGTTTGTGAAATTAATCTTCATCTTTAACTTTAATTTCTTTAATAAGCTGATAAAAATGTTTGCATCATTCTGTTCAGGAGTTGCAGCAGCAACCCAAAAACGCTGTAATCTCTGCAGATAATGCCTTCGATACGGTGAGCGGAGTAGAATTTCTTTGTAAATATACAATTATAATCCAGTTGCTTCCCGAAGCGCGAAGTCAGTCCGTGATTACGAGCCTCGCCTGTGCCCATATTAGTGGAAAACTGAAGAGTGATTTTTCACCAGTAATATAGCGAATTATTGCAATAAACAACACGCCATTTGTTGCTGTACTCATCATTATAATCATGAACACCTAGTAATCGAAAAATACAACATTTTTTCCCTTCGAACTTAATTTTTATTTCGGCCCGTTCACGAGTTATAGAAAGAACTGTCTGTAAGGGGGCGGTGACCTCTTAAGTGTGTCGTTCCGCCAAAACGAGAAAATGTGTATCGACTATTTCGACTGATTATACTTTCTTTGTAACCCATTTTTATTTCTACAAATGTTCATCCATGGCGCACGGAAAGAACTTTAAACGTTTTCCTTTTGAGAGGGGGGCCGTTTGAGGGGGCTGGAATGTTATAAATATGCAGTTGCGGTATAACACGAACATATATTGACGTGGATTTTGACCGGAATGCCAAAAGGCTAGCTGATTATACGATGCTCTTGGCTTAAAAATCGACCGGCAGTTTCAACCCCTTAATTGTGAGATATCGGAAAAAGAAAAAAATCCGTATCCGCCCTTTTCCATTCTTTACACGTATGCAAATTTCCATCCCAATCGATTAAAAATTCTCGGAGATGCGGTTGAAAAAATTGCATTTTTGTAATAAACAATATGAAACTTGTTGCTATCTGCATCGTTCTCATCTCCAATATATAGTACACGAACAAATAAACATTGTTGCAATTCGAAGTTTTTTCATATCTCGTATCGTTAAAACGTTATCGACGAAAAACTAAAAACACCCCAATTGTGCGTTTCAACCCTTAAAAATCGAGTTGCGCCGATATAAAAAAATATGTGTCGTCTATTTTTTCCCATTCTACGAGCATGTCAAATTTCATCGAAATCGGAGACATCGCTCTTTTGGCTGCGTTTCTCGTCAGCATTTGACCCACGGTATCAATCCCACTTTTCGTTTTCTTGTATTATTCGACTATATCTTTCATATTGTTTATAACCTCACTTACGATGGCGTCCGAATGCACGGTGGATGATAGAATGACAGCCCTATATTTTCGAGAACGTCCGAACAGATGGTACTTTTCCATAGACGCCGAAAGGCGACGAATACATTCTTCGAGGTTACGAAGCAGCCATTTCCGACGTCCTCCAAGTTCCAAAACAAAAGTCATTTGTCAAGTTTAGCGCCGTAAAATAATCGTCCATAGAAATATATCCAAGCTTTTGTACGATTGAGCTTAGTCTTTTACCACGCGTTTACCCTGATTCAATTTCCGACTCTTTTCGGTATAAATATGTACTGGCGATGGACATGAATTTTCCACGTCACATATCCGCCTTACCATTTTTCATAATTGGTTGCGGAAAAAAATACTATACCATTTATATTCTGCTAAATGCCTGGTTCCTCATCATCACAGATTTTGGAACGCTTTGCTTCGATCATTCAGTGTTGGTCTTTATCGGAACCAGTCTTCATCGTTCCTACTCAAGATGTAATTCTTTTTGACAGAATCAGCCGCTTCGCGTAATTAACCCGCCAAGTTAACGCATTTTTTAACAGTCTATCTATTCATTTTTTTCAAATATCGTTATCGAATACTTGTTCATAATATACACATTTCTAGGAAATGGATTTGAATTCCTTACCTTGCATACCTATTCATCCACCGATAGTTCGTCGATTTTCCTCAACAATTACTTTCGTCAACAATTATAAATTCGAACAATCACTAACAGGCAAACGATCAATGGCAAGAAGGTTTTATGAAAATGCACAACGGTAAAAAAAAACATACACCGACATCATGCCGGAATATATTCAAAAATTTCTTACCGTTAAAGCGACGCTACGGAACCGATTCCTCGAGATGTTAAATCCTTCTGAAATTAGAAATTAGGGAAATTCCAAAAAGTAAAAGAGGGCTATATCTTTTTTAAGCACATTTGCCGTATGCTGGGGCGGAGGGAGAGGTAGTTGGTAATACAGTGCCGTATACCGTAGATCTAGCATTGCGGTCTTCCGGGTATCCTGGGTAATAAACCAAGTCGGGAGTTTCGGGTTTTGACAAGTAGATTATTCACTTTGTTAATTTTTTCAAATTTGTTATTGTCTGAAAACTTGTGACAGAACAGCACTGATTTTTGGCATTTGGCGACTTTTTCATTTTTATTTTTCGACCTCGATGAGCATGTTTCACCCATTATTTTATAAATGTAGTATGTCATGGGTCCATTCTTTAGACGTCGGCTCAAATACAAAGCACGCACTTTTGGAAATTTTATCTTCATATGTGACGCCTATGCAAACCTCAAGAAGTTCACTTGTTCG
Source organism: Ophion obscuratus (assembly GCA_964007375.1). NCBI lineage: Eukaryota > Metazoa > Arthropoda > Insecta > Hymenoptera > Ichneumonidae > Ophion > Ophion obscuratus. The sequence continues at coordinate 45,411,627 of OZ023321.1, read as the reverse complement.
AATAATTAACCAGCCGTAAACAAAATTGAGATTTGTATTGTGAACTCACTGGAAGCTAGCCATAATTCAAATAAAAAATAAATGGGAAATATTTTCATAGAATTGGTCAAGGGATTGCCGAATTATTAGCACTTCAAATAGGTACAACGTACATCATTTGTACATTGAAATTCTGCTTCCTCGCATTTGGAGCAATTACAGTAAGTAAAAAGTATTGATTACTTTTGTATTTACCGTCGAACCGTTCCAGCGTTCCAGTGATGCATTGCATAGACATGTCGAAAAGAATTATTAAGTGAAAATGTTTATTTGACGACAAATATCAAATGTTCTCACTACAGTTCGACAGTGCTGACCTCGACAAGATCGCGTACGTGGTGTTCGCTCTGGGCTGTATGTTTCAAATTTTCCTGTTCTGTTCGTGTATTCAAGAATTGCTCGATGTGGTAGTGTGACAATACCTTTGATAATAAAACAATAAACAATATTATGTTTAATACCAAATAAAACCTCCACGTTTTTCGAACACAGAGTACGTTGGTTACACAAGGTGCTTTTCACGAGAATTGGCATGGGCGCAGTATTAGTGTAAAAAAATTTGTTTACACAATAGAATTGAGCAGCGAAATAGGATGCCGACTCAGCGCCTATCGAATCATTGATCTCGTCGTGCCAACCTTCTCAGTGGTAAATTGAAATACCCAACTATCTACGTTCATAAATAAATTCTTCTTCCGAGACTGGTGTTCGATGAACGTGCTTTTTTATACCACAGATACTGAGCGAATCATACTCTGTTTGCCTTCTACTTCTCGAAGCCAAGTGAATTCTACTCATTCGTCATAAAATTATACATGTATTTCGATGTGCAAGAGCAAATGCAATAAAATTTTTTTTTCTTCATGCGAACGGAATAAGTAGTGTTAAAAACCAGTTATTTTCAATATGGCTTGCTCTTTCCTTAAAAACAGCGCATCGACGTTCGCGGACGCAAGAATCAGGTGCCACTCGTCGCCTCGTGGTGAATTCTGAAACTTCAATGCTTATTCGAACCATTTTTTATGGTCACCGACTCCTAAGAATATTGGGGTCGGGTCATGGCGGATTAGAGAAGGAGTACGAACACTTATGAGACATACATGGACTGAGTAAGTGGCTGTAAAACTAAAAAAGCACTTTACCATCGAAGCCTTACAGAAACCACAATGATAAGACAAAAAACAGTCGCACTTCCGGTAGGAAAATGATGCTTCGACAAAACAACATCCGCATACATATATCATAAAAGCATAGACAAGAAAAATCAAGTAATTCTAATAATCCCCCGTTCAATATGTTTTGTTTCTCATACGCGGGTCACGGCGTACGCTTGTTACGTTCCACAGGTGGGACTCGCGAGGTCACTGAGTTAGAGCGCGAAGTTGGAATTGATTTAAATTGCGCAGCGAGTCTTTGTTTGGCTTCCGCGAGAATTCCGAAAACAGTTCAATAACAATTTGCGTTTAGATGAATTTGAGGTGCATGATTCTGGTTTGAGCTTTCGCTCGATTGATTGTTAATCGATCGAATGAATTTTGAGACGCGTAGATTTGGTCTTAAATTACACGATTAACTTTATTAAGCTTTCACTCTTACAAACGTGTAATTCGGTACAAACTTAGTTACGCGTACAGTTGTTTAAGTATCGTTAGATGGAAACGTACACTGCTAAAACAAACGTGTTGTTTTTACACACTTTAAGTGTGTAAATGGCTGTAGACACATTTTACAATTTTTACACATACGTATGTTATTTTCTTACGCCCGTTGAAATGTAAAAAGTGTCTACAGCCATTTACACACACAGTGTATAAAAGCAACACATTCAGTTTTGCAGTACATACATGGGATGCGTCGGAATAATAAATTGAATAACAAAAGCTTTTTATCGTCAAAATATATGCATTTATTGAACTGAACTCAACAGTACTTATATATTACTCTGTAGTATGTATGAAAGGTGTCACTGTTTTTCTTGTCTTCGCATTGGCTTGGTTCCCATACAGGTTCACGATGACGGCCGCTTTATGCTTATCGGTAATGGCCTCGAAACAAAAATACGTCGCTAAAGATTCAATGCATCTATCGAGGTTTTGGAAAATAGAACCCAATTTCGGGATCTTCAACGTGATCAATTAAAAAATGATGTATAAATGAAACAATAAATGAAACAAAAAGTGAAAACCAAATGTGATCTTCAATTAACCGGTTAAACAATCGATGTCAAATCAACCAATGAGTTTTACGTGATGCCGTGACTAAGGTGATTTTTAAAACATATCATCAATAAGTCGCAATTAACACACTTACACTGTGTTGCTTTTTCGCGTGTTATTTTTGCTCGTGTGTTGCTATCAACGCGTGTTATTTAGTTCAATGTGTGTAAATATGCGTCTTGTATGTTGATTCTACACGCTTTAGATATGTTCGAATAAGCGTGTTTATTGATGGGGACAGCTACGAAGGTGTGTAATAATTTGATGCGTAAAAATGTCACACTAACGCGTGTAATTTCAATGCATTACGTGTTTTATTGTAACGCATTACGTGTTACCAAATGCATAAATGTGTAGAATTAACATGGCGACGCGTGTCTAGCCTTTATGTTCTGTTGCTTCTACATACTTTGAACACACGTCAAACGCGCCTTGATTTTGCAGTGTAGGCAAAGTGTTTAATTAAGTAAGTCGACTATTCGATTCGGAGTTCGGTAACAGAGTGACGCTCCTTCGTCTTACAAAAACGTAGAGAGTTCGATTTTGGAAGGGGAAGGAGTTTTTTGGGAGAGTGCATTTTCAATTATGCTTTTTTTAGGGATTGGGTAATCGGTCGTAAAAGTTGTGTTAATTTTCGGATTTGTTGGCAGAGTGATTCTAGATTTCTTATTGGGTTGCGGCTGAGATAGGCGCAATCGCTGCTCTATTTCCGAGAATCGGCTTTAGCGCGCGTGTTCTCGTAGATCTTACTGAGGGCCAGTTTTATGACCGCGTGGAGGCACGCGTGTTTTCCTTGGAGAACTGTTTTGAATCATAGAATGAGGGATTATCTTCGCATGAGTTCGACGTTTTTTCTATTCGTGTGTTCCGTGAGTGGAGTTTCTCTTTCGGGACTGCAAGTATATTCGCTCGCAAACGTTTTACTGTTGACTATATTTACGCGTGGGAATGTACGCGCGACGCTTTTCCATTTCGGTGTTATGGTCTATTTCTACTGGCGCATGCATAAGTTTTACAAAATATAGGTTTTTATCGATAAATGAGGGTGCCGCTATCGTGTATGTTTGTGTTGGTGATTTCGTGGAAAAGCAATAAAAAGAAAGGTGAAGGTTCCTCACTGACGTCCCCAGGCCTGGAAGCGCATTTGTATGATCGCAGCCTTTAAAAATTATTGTTACTTAAATTGTTGTTACTCTAAGGGAAAACAAAATTCGACCGCTGGCGAACGGTGAAGTCGAATAAAATCGACACGGCAAAGAGAAATTGGCTTCAAACGTCGGCCCATCTGGGAAAAACATAGGGGCACAAAGAACGTAATATTATATCATTCTCACCGGAAGTTGCAAAAACCTCCAGCTCTTTAAATCCACTTTGTGGAAATTTTTCTTTTTCCTATGACCTGAGTGAACGGCTGCGGAGATATTCGGAGAAAAGTTAAAGATGAAAAGAAATGAGATTTCCGTAAAAAAATGCGGAGATATTCGGAGAAAATTTACTCGAAAGTCAACGGTTATCTGGGACGAGCAATAGATCGTTCCAAGAAACGACTTTTCGGAGAGAAAAATAAACAGAACCGTCCTACTACGACAATGAGTGTAGGGGACGAAACCGAGGATTCGACTCTCCAAATTAATAAAAGGAGGGGTCCTCAGGACAACGATGACGATGTCGTGCCTGAGCAAAACAATTCCGAAAAATCTGGAAAAGATTCCAAACGTAAAGGAAAGAAATTTAAAACATAATTAATTATTTTTATAACTTCTTTCCTCTTTTTCTACCTCTACTACAAGAACAATTGTTCTGAAATATGCATGTAAAGTATATAAACCAAAATGCGTTTCTAGTCAGTTGCGTCTACAAAAAATCGTTTCGGTTCAAAACAATTTTTTTTTAGTTATAAATTTATAAAACAACCACAGAACCAATTTTTGTTTCCAATGAAAACAAGAAGAAAGAATCATTTATTTTTAAGTAAGAATCAACAAGCAAAAAACACATTTTCGGTAAAAACCAAGTATTTTTCTATGTAAGAACAAAGAATCAAAGTATTTTTTATGAGAGAAACAATAAGTAAGAATAGTAGAAGATTTTATTTAATAATTAAAATATTGTACTTTTTCTGTAAATAAATATAACTGATGAACAGGTGATCATGCATTTTCATTATGTTAGTTTGCGTTACTTGATAACCGGAGAAAGTGTAATTTGAGCAAACAAAAGTAAGAATTCATTTTTTATCTATATTTTTTATTTTATATAATTTCCGAGATTTTCCCGTGATCGTAATTAAAATGATGAAATATTCGGAAAAATTCGGAAAAATTCGAAGAAACTCGGATGTTTGCGTAAAAATACGAGGGTGGGGTGAAAAGTTTCCGGCCTGACCAAGAAAAACGGTGTTTTAAATTTTGTTTGCTTTATTTTTCAACATAATCTCCATCAACACTGATACATTTCTCATTACGGTGTTCTAATTTAGTTATACCAGTTTTAAACGTAGATTCGTCAAGCTCCTCAAAATACTGATTTACAGCTTCGATAACTTCTTCGTTGCTCTTAAATCTTTTTCCGCTAAGCCATTTTTTGAGGTTAGGAAACAGGTAATAGTCGCTAGGGGCTAAGTCTGGAGGGTAGGGAGTATGCGGCACCAATTCAAACTTCAATTCGTGGATTTTGGACATGGCAACAATCGACGAATGCGCTGGTGCGTTATCGTGATGAAACAAAACTTTTTTCTTCGCCAAATGAGGTCGTTTAATTTGCACCTCGTGCTTCAAACGTTGCAATAACTCTGCGTAGTATTGACCAGTGATAGTCTTACCCTTTTCAAGGTAATCAATGTATACAATTCCTCTCGCATCCCAAAAAACAGTAGCCATAACCTTGTTTGCCGCTAAAATTGTTTTTGCCTTCTTTGGGGTTGGTTCCCCTTTTCCAGCCCAGTGTTTCGACTGTTCTTTATTTTCAGGAGTATAGTGGTGGATCCATTTCTCATCAACAGTTATGAATCGACGCAAAAATTCGTTTGGGTTACGCCTATACAGCGCCAAATTGTCGGTAGAAATGGTTTTTCGAAGCAGTTTTTGGTCGAGCGTTAGCAAACGCGGCACCCACCTTGCACACAGCTTTTCCATGTTCAAATGCTTGTGCAAAATATTTCGCACACGTTCAGCTGACATCCTACAGGTCTCAGCTATCTCATGCACTTTCAACCTGCGGTCTTCCAACACTATTTTATGGATTTTTTCAATCATCTCTGAAGTTGTGACTTCAACGGGCCGTCCTGAGCGACGCTCGTCAGAAGTGCTCACACGACTCATTTTAAATTCAGAAACCCACTGCTTAATAGTTAAATATGATGGGGAGGAGTCTCCTAGTGCTGAATCCATCTCTTCTTTTATTTGTTTTGGTGTAAAACCTTTCGAATGGAAGTATTTAATGACAGCACGTTTTTTCAATTTTTCCATTTTTACAAAAACAACGGAAGCGTCTCGCGCAATGTGCTCTCAAACGCAAACTAACGTAGCGATTGGGCTGAAACTGTACATACAAGCTCGGTAGGAATGGTACTGTAGGACGCCGCTCCAAAACTAGACCTAGTGGCACCATCTCTTGGTCAGGCCGGAAACTTTTCACCCCACCCTCGTAATTGTCCGCAAAACCCCGAATTCTTCATATTTGTTTCAATTCATAGAAAAATTCGGAAAAATTTTCCGGAAAAAATCGCAGTTTTTCGAAAAAAAATTGCACTAGGGAATGCATACATCAAATTCCGAACTCTTCGATTAAGCTATTTAAACGCTATCCAAACTGCCAAATTTTCTATTTTTTAAGCTTACTAGTTGCAACCGCTGGATCGTGTAAAAAAGTATAAGAATGTTTTTATAGAATCGGTCGAAAGCGTGCTGATTGGCGCAACTCTTGTTTAAGGAATCTCTTGTTTCTCATATTACATTGTATGTATTTTTCAGATACTCCAGTGTCCTATCAAATGCTTTGCGTTTTGGTGTTATTAAGATTCATGATTTATTAGTTGACAGCTATCACGTTCTCTAATTACATGAAAATGTTAAGATTCCCGAGGCAACCAAAGAGGATCCAAGACAACGCCTAACAAATCGTTCATGTCATCGTACCAACATTCTCATTGGTAAATAGCTAACGGCCAATGTCCATAAATTCTTTATTCTTTCAACATCCTCGTATAATGAACTTGATTTTTTTGTGATACAGATACTCAGCCAATTATACTCCGATATCGTCTCCTACTTAAGCCAACTGAATTCTTCCTTCGCGAATCCTCTTACGTTACAAAATGACACGGTTAGTTAGATGCGTAAGAGCAAGTACATAAGTATACATTTCATTTCAAGAGAAAAGATGAACGGTCTGATAACGCAAAAGTCTGATGACGCTCGCCACCTAGACGTGGGTTCTGAAACTTGATTGATGTTCCTACGGTATTACGTACAAATCTCAAAACTGTAGCAGCGTGGATAGGTGGCTTAATAGAACCGTTTGTTCTTCACTTGGTGACTCCTAAAGTTATTGTGATCCAGTTTTTGTAGCAGGGCGATATCGGGCCTGGGGTTTGAGACGGAGATAGCACTAGCAATGATTCAATCTCCGTCTCGGCCAAGATGCCTTACTTCATGTTTATTGATATTAAACGATGTGCTGGTCTAGTGCTTAGCGTGCTTGCCGCTGAAATCAGCAAATCAGAAGCTCGCGAGTTCGAATCGCCATCTCGTAGTTCCGGAGATACTATTTCTCGACGAAATGCGACTAGCTCCGAGGCTGGGAAGCGAACTCGTGACCGGCTGTATTAATATAGGTTTTCCGCAGTTTCCCTATATCCATGGCAGAAAATGTCATGGTGAATGCGATGCAGAGGGGGACGTCGGCTGTGGCCGCAAGGTGGGGATCAATTAGGGATGTGGAGTGGAGAAAATGGTGGGAAATATAATAAGGGGAAATACCCTGTACATTGAAGCTACAATAAGCGAAGCGTTCGGTGTAACAGAAACAATAAAAATATATATATATATTTATTGATATTGCAGAACTTTATTACAGTCAACAAAGCGCGAAAGTTCTCAGCTTGGGTTGACTCTCGAATTTAAGAAAAAGCATTAGGGGGATAAATTACCAGATTGGTTTTTACTAACGAATAAATTAAGCCTCTTCTTAAGAGCCCTTACCGATATATTATCGGACGACCAGGTACCATTTTTATAAATAAGCAGACAGTGTAGCTCATCGTGTTTTGAGTCTATGCTTAGAATAAGAATGACTAACTATCGGCAATGCTGACAGCCATCAATCGGTTGAAAAATATTAATGCAGTTCGCAATCTATACTCATATCAACGCACAATATGTATTAATTTTAATTTGGAGCTTGTCAGAGTCGTTGTTTGAGTTGGGTGGTTTGTACAATGAAATTACGGTTGCATTCCGAGAAATAACAATGAGTAAAGATAAACTTTCAAGCTACAACATGATAAATAATTTGAACTACTATGCTGCCCCTTATTCGCAAAACGAACTTTCCTTAACAACTTAAGATTTGATAGCATCTTGATCTATTTGAACGTATATGTTTTAATACTTATCCTGGAACAATTGGAAACAAATATATCAGACGTCTTGTCGCGTATGGAATTATTCGGATATACATTTCCGAATGCAGAAGGAATCCAGCAATTAAATACAAACAAATTTAGTTGCAAAAGCCAACCGCAGATACTACGATTTCAGCGGAGCGCAAGACAATCACGCTATAGAAAAAACATCACTGGCAGAATTTTGTTAATCCCTCGAGATAGGCTCTTCGGTTCACCAGGAATGGCAACCATCACCTGAGGGCGATCGCACGGATACTGAACAATAATCAATAAGTCGAGGAAGCGCCCTGCCTCTCTCTAGTCTTTTTTCTCCTCCTTCTCCAAATAGATTTGTTTGAGATACGGAATTCAAGTCGTGCACTGCCTCTCATCAGAGTTCAAAGAACCTCAGAGCATTTTATCGACGGAACGTTTAGAGAACAATGGTCATACGGTACAAAGTACCGTCGCATTTACTGCTCAAAGGCACTCTGGAAAATTATGGTTCAACAGGATCCACATGTTTTATAAAAACATGTGGAAAAGTCATCTATCAAAGGAAAGAGGAAATCGTCTTCCAACTACAACGTTCTTTCTTACTGCCTTTTTTTGTACATCGGTCACGATACATGTACAGTCTGATATGCCAACGGGTTCTCCGATGGCATCTACAAAAGGAATGGCTAATAATGCGACATCGTCGTTGTTTGACGTCGATCGGAATTCATTCCGATCAGTCCGCATCGAGGCTTGCAGTCTACCGGAGCAATAAAGAAACCCGATAAAGCGAGTGCTCAAATTTATACATCGCGAGCTTGGAAGCATGGAGATGGTACCACGTTTTAGTAGCGCGAATCAACTTAACATTAAAGTGAACTTTTGGTCGGGCAACATTTTTCCACTTACCTCAGAAAAAGTAAATCTAGGCTTCGTTCCACTCACGTGGGTAACATTTGTGTGGGTCGTTAGGTTAACTTATTTTTTGACGGTGTTGTCGGGCTCGTTGTATTTCGCGAATCTAACACCGGAAGAAACATTCAAAAAATTCGGGGCGGCAAGTGCGGTCTTTTCTGAATTGATTATTCCATCCGTTTATCTCAATCTACGACGAGAAGATTTGCGTAATTTGATTAAAAAATACAACGCTGTTCTGATTGACTCGGATGATCTTACAAGAATCATACGTAGTACTGTCGAGCCTTACCGAAAGGGCATGAAATTTTACGTGGTGGTGTGTCTCATTACCGCTTCTTCATGGTCAGCAGCACCGATCTTTATCATTTTCAATGATGATAAATTTACGTATGCCGATTACGCTGCACCAGCCTATTTTCCCGGCGAACCATTTGAAACGAAAATTTTCGTCGCTGGTGTAATTTTCCAAATTTTCGGCGCGTCTTTTATTTCGTTTGGAAAAATCAGCATTGACATCTACATAAGCCACTTTATCACAGTCTTGTCGGCCGAATACAAATACGTTCGGGCACAGATATCCAATATTCTGAGTGAAGAGAAGATTCAGGAAGACGCGTCATCGGTTATCAGTGCTCTTCGGAATTGCGTTCGCCATCATTGTGCCGTTATCGAGTACTCATACTTTTTTCATAACGCTTTAGAAGTACATTTCATGTTTTTAGTTTTTTTACCCACTGTCGAAGAGTGACATCAATAATCATTTCATCAAGACACAAGTGTCGTCTCCAAATACCCCTACGGGGCATTTTGGAAGGGACTTGAACCAGCACACATAGTAGAAACTCTCTGCACATTTTTATCACTTCAACTGTAAAATATGACTGCCAACGAAGAGAGTGCGTATTCAATGTTTAGTTAGGTGTTCGATTATTTGTGTTGCGCACTTTCGTTTGCTGACAATCCAGATGACCTTATGTGATATAACGCGTTTTTTTTTACGTTTTTTTAATCCTATAATTTCGTTGAAATTGACCAGTTATGGGTCAAAATATTCCTTTTTTTTCGTTAAATAATATCGCACGGCTTATATCTCGTGCTTCAGTTCATTTTATAACCTCGATAAGTATACTTCGTAAATAGTGCTCATAATATGGTGATTTTGATAACAATTTGCAGTTCGCACCACACTTTATTCAGTCGTTTTGCCGTATCGTAGATGGACTTGAGGCAACTAAAAAGATTCATTTACTACATAAATTCGTATTAGAATGTAATGAAGGCCTGATGAAGGCGAGTTGAAAATCTCCATGAATCGTCTTGAATTGAAGTGTGACGCACGCTTGAATACATTCGGCCTTATAGTGTGGATGCTGCACAAAATGTTAAGCATTTACGTTTTGAGTACGAAAAATGAGTAAGAGAGATATTTTTGTAGAATCGGTCGAAGTCTGGCCAAAATATTGGCACTGCATATTGGCACAACGTATCTCACTTGTATATTGAAACTGTGTTTCCTAGCCTTTGGAGTCATCACTGTAAGTAAAGGATGAATAAATTCCTATTTTTCATTAAATAAATTATACGAATATCCCGGACTGTGTAATTTTTAATCTTTTAGTTACGATAGAATGTTCATTAATCGATAGTTACCGCGCTTTTTAATTGCAGTTCGAAAGTGCTAACATCGAAAAGACAGCGTACTTTGTATACGCATTAGCATGTGTATTTCAAATTTTCCTGCTCTGCTCTTGTATTCAAGAGTTACTCGATGCGGTAATTCTTCTTCAATCAGACAGTAATCGAAACAATGTAATGAAAAGGCCGAGTGAAAAAATGTTCTATATGGGATTCGCGTTTCTCGGAAATAGAGCACGTCGGTAACACGAGATGCATTTCACAAAAATTGGCACGCACGCAGTAGCTCGGTGAAGAAATTTTTCAGCACGATTCAGATGAGCGACAAAATGGAATGCCGATTGAGCGCTTATCGAATCGTTGATCTCGTCGTGCCATCATTAGCAGTGGTAAAGCAAAATATGAGTGATTATAATGATCTATCAATTTATAAATTTAAAAACATCATTTATTATAAACGAGATGGGTCATTCGATGCACTAAAAAAACACGTTACGTTTGCAATTCAGATACTCAGCAAATCATACTCAGTTTGTCTACTTCTGTTGGAGGTCAACTGAATCTCTTATATTCATTTGAGGACTGTGCAAATGGATAGACACATCAGCAAACATCGTCGCGAATCATCAATCCAAATCTCCGGAAACCATTTTTTTACTCCACAGCAGTTACGAATGATTATTAATAAAATTTAACTATAGTCGTGTTATTTTTAATGAGGATGATAAACCTGCTACCAGTCTCAAACATCAAAATTACACTAAGACGGAAAAGCCTATCACTATATTCTACAAAGCAGAACTACTTTCGACAAAATTAATTCACCTCGAAAGACAATATTTTGAACAATGGTGTGGCAACGATTTTCAAATGAACCGAAGGTAAACTTGAAGGGAAAAATACTTACAGTTTACATTATAGGGGGAAAAACCCCTCATCTTATGTCCTCTATCCATGCTGAACTCATATCCCGTTCAAGCCCCGATTTGAATTGCTATGAAAATTGCAGCCTGAGTAATTAATCACAAGGTTTCCTTCTCTGACGTTTCTTTTATTCGTTTCTACAGTCGTCGTGGGACAACTACAAAAGCGTCTGCGTTCGGCCAATAAGAAAATCCTCTTTTGCCAGAATAATGCATGCTGACAGAAGTCAGCAGTCGTGATGGCGAAATGGCGAAACCTGACGTACGAATTGGTTTCTCATCTACCGTTCTTTTCCGATCTGGCCTAATGCCACTCCTTCATCTTAGCGCATTAGAAAAATTACTATTTGTAAAAAAAATTTTAATCAAATGCGAAATTGATAAGTGCGGTTGATAATTGTTATTTTTTCTTACAAGAAAACATACCCAAATCGCTCCGAAAATTCGGCGCTTATCAGCTTCCAAACTAAAATTTCAGCAGTTTAGCACGATCGTGATGCATGAGACATCTATGATATTCATAACGCTTGAAAAACCACCATTATGTACACAACCAGCTATAGTTATTATAGCATACGAAACCACTTGCTCACTGGAAACGGATTTTGGAGCGACGGGCAGAACGTCGCATTGAAACTTTCGTTATCGTTGTACGTAAAGCCTCATGGATGCTCAGCTGCTCGTGTATTGACTTAATTGCATCGAAAATATTTTGTGGAAGTGCCTGTGCGAATGTTCGTGAAAAGTATTGGTCCCTTTCGCTTCCTGGTCACAGAGACACCATATTCTGATCGCAAAACCTTATCCCCCCTTATCAAACTTATTGTACATTTTGAAATGCCTAAAATTTCGTGGAAGGTAAAAGAAATGTTTGGCATTCCCGAAATTTATGTAGTGAAGTTCCCCCTTAAAATGTGACACTACGTATTTATATATTATATATATATATATATATATATATATATATATATATATATATATATATATATTATATATATATTGTAACGTTTCGTGATTTTCACGAAAGTTTTATTTCGTTTTCGGCCGTCGTTTACGCGGGCTTTCAGGAAAACGAATGTTAAGCGGCAAATATTTGCCGTTGGATGATGTGGGGTTCCCGTAGCCTCCTGAAGGGCGATGTACCAATTATGAGCCGGGAATGATGGCAAGGATTTTGAGATGGTTTTAGGAGATGCCTCAGTAGTTTGAGGGTCTCAGAGACGCCTGTCTCAATCCGTCATCATTGTCATTTGATGTGGTGGATTGTCGTGTGAGTTAATTCTAGGTGGATGAACAAGTAAAATTATTAGTGAGTTAATTTGGTGAGAGTTATTGTTTTTAATCGGTAAGTAGCGACGTTTACAGGAATCTGGAACGGGCGGCGAGAGGCGCTGTCTTTGTTGGAACGACAGGGATAGGAAGAGTACATGCGAGGTCTCTGTGCGCACGCTGTTCTGTGGACGCGATATCTCTCTCTCACTCTCTCTCTCGCACTCTCCGTCTCGCTCGCACTCGTACAATCCACGAGTGTCGTCGTATACGCGTATGGCCGGTTTCGGGCTCGCTTCTGCAACGAGAATGCGATAGCCCGGTGAGTTTACTCTTAATTGGTTTTATGGCGATAATTCTGGTTGGCACTGGTTGCAGAGTGCAACAAAGCACACGGTTGCCAAGCCGTGTAGCTCACGCGCTAGAGAATCTAGCGTTGATAATACGCGTGCTCGAGGCCGGGTTTTCCTGCGAACCCCGAGTGCGTATAGCGGGGCCGTCCGAGAGGGACGGCTGGCCTCCTCGGTGCCAAGCAAGGAGGACCAAAAACCAGTGAAGCTGGTTAAGAATGATCCCCGTTGTGCAGCGGAGCGCGATCGGCACGCCTCGGACTGCACACTTCGAGTATTGTGCGTGGGATGTGTAGAATGGCGATCAATTGTCCTAAGGACAATAGATCGGGTGTTACGTAAGTTTCCCTGTCTAGCAATCACCACGCTGTCTCTATTTCCGAGGTAGGACTTCCAGCGCAATGCTGGGGCTTCCCAAGGAAATAGAGCACCTTACCACGAAGCTGGGTATATTCTTCGATGGGACCAAGGGTCAGGCCGCGAGGCCTCCATCCGGTGATCCGAGATTTTGGATGACTAGTTGACTCCACGTTATGATGAGTAATTTGCGAAGAGTGCCTCTCGGGCTCGTGCACGCCCTTAAATAGCCTCAGGCCCGTCAGGAGAAATTCCATTTCTCTACCGATTCTGAGGTGCTAGGTAGGGGATTACATCGCCGAGAGACGCTCCGTTGGTGGGGTGACCGTCCTGGTGACTTTGGAGACATTCGCACACTGTAGATGATTTAAGGGGAATGATCGTCCAGATTGTTGCTCGCCTCGATGTCAGGCATACAGCAAGTATGAAGAGATGTCACGAGAGACTTGGGGGGAATTCTTGTCTAAGGGGAGTGATCGTATCACGAGACTCGAGAGATGTTAGACAAGGGGCGGGGACTGCCGCAGATCAGCGGTGATCCTGGTCCTTGCGATGGGCGGAGCTTCTTGCGAGGTGTCGCGGGCGCGCCCCGTATGCTAGTTGCGAGCGTCCTGCCCTACCGATGGGATGGCCGGTTGGTCCGACCATAGGCCATCGCACGCAATTATATCGGAATTGGTGTAATAATTGCGTGCCAAATGTGACGAATGCCCACCTGGGCAAGCGAACCGTTACAATATATATATATATATATATATATATATATATATATATATATATATATATATTGTGACGGCCCGTGAGTTTGTTTATTTTCTACATGATGTGGTTCGTTAAACTGAAAAGTTTACTGACAGTCTTTGGTTTTTCGCACTCGAAAGCACTTGTGCTAGCTTCTTCTGAGGTTTGAAGATGACTCACACATAATGTTTTCCAAGAACCCTGCCTATGCAATCGGTTATACCCTGAGGATATGGAAGGGACGTTGTTACTGTTATTTGTCCTTCGTTCTCCCCTTCAGATGCTGTCACCGCTTTCTGATCAGCTATTTTTCTTTTTAGATGTTTAATCGTTCTTTCGATGTTGCCTGACTTGTAGCAATTATCTGCTAAAGCTTTTCGTAGGTGTTCTAGTTCATCCTCCAGAGATCCCGATTCGGAGATCGCTAGAGCTTTGTAGACCAGAGAGCTTATGACCGACTGTTTTTTGGGAAAGGCGGTGATGAGACGTAGCGTGGACATATCTATCCGTATGCGTTGGGTTCCGGTAAACGTTATGACCCAAGGTGCCATTGTTTTTTCGTTGAACCACTACATCCGGAAAATGGATTTGGCATGGGCTGTTTCGTCTGTGGGCATAGTTTCCTGAATTTCTCTATTTGATTCTTAGACCTTAGGTCTGTACAGTGGAGGGCGTGTTGGTAAGTAACATGGTCACAGCTGTGATTCCACAGATTCAGATAAGCGCAGGTGGAGTTTAAGGAGTTTTTGGGAAGTTTGGTCCAAAAGCTTATTGATGACATATATTTTCTCCTTCACCAGTCTCAGGGAAGCCTGGTGAAGGATAGTTTTGGCTTGTTTTGATGGAAAGGGGTTTTTTAATTTAAAACATTTTGGTACCACTTGATGGTCGCGGCACCTTTTTAGGAATGTTAACGACCACACTTCGCGAGCTAAAATTGCCCAATGAGCTGGACAGCTATCATGTTTATAACACATACGGCATCGCTGTGCTAACGGGACATCTTGGAGAATTCCCCCAAAGTGTTGTTAAAAAATCGACCTATTTCCGTCCATTCAAATTGCCGTCTAGAAAAAATGGCCCAATAATCCGCATTTCCACAATTTGCACAGCGCCTCTTCGGATTTTTGATTGACCAATAGTGAATGTTATGCGTATTCAACTGTCCATGGTTAGTAAAAGTTGATTCGTCAGCATACAAAGCATCGTCGAAAAAAATCGGATTCAATTGTAACTGGTGCAGAGCCCATTCACAGAACTGAGCCCTATTTCCAAAATCGGCACCATGAAGTTCTTGATGCAAAGAAATATGGTACGGATGAAATTTATGACGTCATAATATTATTGAAACACTCTCCTTGAAAATTTCGGAATAGCGCTCGATGTTCCGACTACGTAATTGCGGATCATGAACTACTGCAGCCAGAACGGCAATCTCTGCTTTTTCGTTCGTTTTAGTCTTGCGTTGTTTCTTTTCGAGTGGATTGACACTGCCCGTTTAACGGAATAAATGAATAATGCGATCGAAACATCGACGGGGAGGATGATTTCTGTCAGGATAACGTTGGGCATAAAGTTCCTACGCTTGCACAGACTGTCTGCCCGTCTCGCCATAAGTCAGAATCATTTCCACTTTCTCTACTTGACTGTACAATTTTCGATACGGTTATTATATGGTCCTTGGATGAATACACTTGTCTACTGATTCTAATATTGGTAGATGGTAAACATTATTCACTCTACTACAGTTTTACTACGTTACAATGCTAGTATTTGGAAACATCAGAAACATCTTCGACTATTGACATTATTGTATCCATTGGATAACCTGCGCCGCTATCACACCCGAAACTATTCGAAGGTCAAGAGAATCATTCATCCGACGCTTTAAAAAATGTGTCGAGGTTAATGGCCATCACTTCGAACATTTGGTACAATAAATTTTCTGCACAAAAGATTCAATTACATTATTCGGATATTCTTATTGTCAATACCATCACGATTTCCCGTTTTTACGCGTGTATTTTGGTAAAAAATTATTTCAAGGTCATGATATCATAGGTCGTCTGAATATCAGCTACAACGTCTTAATGAAATAAAACATGTTCCCATTTGAAAAACTATTGATGAACTTAAAAACGCAAAAACTATGATATTGACAAAAATAAATTTTTCATCTCTGTATCAACGCTTCGAAATCAATTAAACTACCTCCTGGCATGTTTCGTCACTCTAAAGGCAACAAAGATATTTGGGGTGGTCACGTTAAATGGTCCACCCTGTAAACACGGTTTTAACGGGTGAAACCAGCCCTCGAAGAAAGGCATGTCAAGGGGTAATATTACAGTTTCACCCACAAGCATTCGACCAATCTTAATGATACAAAAACGAAAATTCTTCTAAAAGCTTCTAAAAGCGAATCGATGTAAAATCCACTAAAGAGTTATCGCAAAAAAAGAATATTAAGGGGTGAATCACCACCGTAGTTGCCGTTTTTCACTTTAATTGAGGGCTGAACCACTTCTAGTCGAGGGCTGGCTTTACCCCCTAAAACCGTTTTTCCGCCGATAAAAACAATTCGTGTCGCTTAGTTTGTAATGCTTCATAAAATATAGAAGTTTCAACAAAATCGACGGACGACACCTGAGGGATGTTCCTTGTTAGTTAGTTTCGATGTGGTATCTCTGTTTACAAGCGTCCCGACCCATTAAACCCCAAGCATAATTTAAAAATCCAACAAAGTTTCCCCCCAACCTACTCCCCCCTCATAGAACACTGACTAAACTCTACATATTTCCAATTTCAATTCCGGTTTTAAAAACAAACTTCAGGCGCAGTCATGGGTTCCCCTATTTCCCCTATCACCGTCAACATCTTTATGGAGAACTTCGAGAACAGAATTCTGCAAGAAGCTTCACTCCAGCTCTCCACCTGGTTCCGATATGTTGATAACACTTTCGTCACTTGGAGCCACGGCAAAGAAAATCTCGACCCATCTTAACCTTTCTCAACTCCCAGCACCCCAATATCTAATTCAACATGGCGATAGAACAGGACAATCAAATCCCTTTTTTGGATGTACTGGTTCAACGAAAAAACGATGGCACCTTGGGTCATAAAATTTACTGGAAGCCAACGCAAACAGATAGATATCTCCACGCTACATCCCATTACCACCCTTCCCAAAAACAGTCAGTCATAAGCTTTCTGCACTGCTAAAACTAAGCGTGTTTGACGTGTGTTCGAAGTATGTAGAAGTAACACAACATAAAGACGAAACACGCGTTGCCATGTTAATTCTACAGACTTATGCATTTTGAAACACGTAATGCGTTAAAATTACACACGTGACTGCGCAATTTTTACGCAGATTATTACACAACTTCGTAGCTGTCCCCACTCAGGCACACATAAAGTGAGTAGAATGAAAATACAAGACGCATATTTACACATATCGGACTAAACGACACACGTTGATAGCAAAACACGAGCAGAAATAACACAGGATAAAGCAACACAGTTTACGTGTGTTAGTAGCCAGTCATTGATCATATGTTTTAAAAATCACCTTGGTTACGACATCACGTGAAACTCATTAGTTGGTTTGACATTAATTGATTGACCGGTTAAGAAGACCACACTTGGTCTTCAATTAACTGGTTAATGAAATCAAATAACATCTTAATATAAACACACACCCTCTTAGACAAAGAGGAAATTACGTTCCCTTTATTACGCCACCCTCGCTAGAGGAACAAGCGTACAGTGCAAAGGAAACGGCTAACGAAAATTGCTGCAAAGACGAAACCCTAGTGATTGATCTTTCTGTAATCTTTAAAGATTCTTCGGCGATGGATTCAGAAATAGAGATGAACACTGACGGCGCAAAAGTTAAGATAAGTTTAATGTATTATTGCTCGCACGCGAGTATATTTTTTCCGTATCACGAGTGTGTAAGCAAAACGAAGCGTGAAAAGACTATGCGAGCTCGAAACTTAAAAACGAAAAGTCACTGTGTGAAAGCCGGATAGTGCTTCATACCGACAGTGCTATTTATTAATATTTTTATTGTACATATAAAACAATCGTTTTTTCTCACTTTTTTGCAGTCAAATACTGCTCTGCAAGCCAAAAGCACAAAACGTGTGACTTATCCTGCGTCTCTACCAAAACTGACACCACATCTGCAACGAATATTAAATGCTGTTGGTATTTTTACCGGGATAAACGACTTCATTTATTTCTCGACGTCGCATCTACTTAATATCATAGACTATGCGCCCAGCAAGCAAGATTATTACAACTTTGCCATGACGATCGTTAACACATATTCAGTTTTACGGAGAGGACACAACGGATTTGTAAGTTTTTAATATATTCCACATTTTTTTTTCACTTTTTTCACATTTTTTTGAAAACTGACAACATGCTATATGTAAAGTGTTAATATAAGAGACATAAAACTGGTTTTAAACGTTTGGGGTAATTATGAAAATATTTCCCACTATCAGCATTTTCGAAAATCAAAGTTGTTTTATTTCTTTCTCGAAATGAAAAAAAAAACCCACTTCTTCGATATCAACACGTGTAATATGCTAAAAGGGATAAGGTTCCCACCCCCACCACCCCCCGATCGAGCTTCAATTTTGCACAAACCTCCCTTTTAATATTTTAAGACAACCCCTGAAGGGATTTTTGGCGACTTGCAATAGTTTTCGAAATATTGAATTTTTAAGTTTTTTTTTAACGCGCGCCGACTATATATATATATCTGCTACGTCTCCGTTCATACCTATACAGGGTGTCCCAGAACTCAACGTTAAGCCGACACGAGGTGACAGGATTGATTGTAACCATCATGAAAAAAATCAGAAAAAAAATAAATCAGAAAAAAAATAAAGCAGGGCCTTTCAAAGTAGACAAATTTTGAAAATTTTAAATTCATAGTTTAACAAATGGTCTTAATTCTAGGAAATTGGGATTGTTTGGTTTTGTTTCACAATAACCGAAAAATGGTTACAGTTTGACCAAATTTCTAGGTTTTTCTTAAATGCCCATAATTTTCAAACTGCATGGGATAGATTTTTTTTCTGATTTTTCTCATGATGGTTACAATCAATCCTGTCACCCCGTGTCGGCTTAACGTTGAGTTCTGGGACACCCTGTATATGTTATCGCGCTCCCAAATAAACCCAAACAAACCGAAACCCAAAAATTATTGCGCGTTGCCAAAAATCCCTGTAGGAGTTGTCTTAAAATATCAAAACGAAAGTTTGTGCAAAATTTCAGCTAGATCGGAGGGAGGGGTGACGTAGGAACCTTACCCGCCAAAAATTCACACACTCACATTTTGCAATTTCACCAAAAAATCAGCCACCTTCAAAAGTTCCGTATACATATACGGAGATTTTCAAGGAGGTAATATTTCAAACTTCATCTTGTAGAAAACAGAATTGTGGAATTCGTCACTGTTTTAACATTTATTTACATATAATACGGATAGATCATTCGCAAAGCAGATTATTAATTTTCAAAATCTGATTTCTATTATAAAAACTTTAAAGCACTCGTCTCGGTATATCATGTAATGAGTCTTTGTAATGATGTTATGAGCCTTAGCAATCACGTAATGAGCATTTTGTATTCATAATTCAATTATGCCCACAGATAATGTGTTCCACCGAGAATCTCGTCGG
This sequence comes from Ophion obscuratus, assembly GCA_964007375.1. Lineage (NCBI taxonomy): Eukaryota > Metazoa > Arthropoda > Insecta > Hymenoptera > Ichneumonidae > Ophion > Ophion obscuratus. The sequence goes on along the minus strand of OZ023321.1, from coordinate 45,391,881 downwards.
AGCATCGGGAGATTCATCACGTGTCGTTCTATAAGTCGCTGTGGAAAGCGTAGCTTGGATCTTCATGGTAGCAGATCGAAATATACGTGTTAAAATACCGGAACCCAGGGTCAACAAATCTATCGTGTGCCTACTCGCATCGTACTACGTATGGCATACTGCATATCCATTGGCGTACGCCAATGTCTTGGAATTCATCGACCATAAAGTACTTGGAACTGTGATCAAGAACCACACCGTTCACAGATTCCTACAAAAAATGAAACGTCAGCTGGGAGACTAATTTATATTAAACTTATATAGATGGAAATTTTATTTATTTTTTTATGTTATCATAATGTATTTAGAAAAGACAACTATAAAAACTGTAAATATATATAATTAATACAGAGTAATGCATAAGTACTGTGAAATAAATAAATATATTTTGACGATAAAAAGCTTTGAATTGAAATTATTATTCCGACACATCCCATGGATATACAGTACTGCAAAAATAAGTGTGTTGTTTTTACACACTTTGAGTGTGTAAATGGCTGTAGACCGTTTTTACACATTTTACCGTGTGTAAGAAAGTAACATAAGTGTGTTGTTTGAACGCTTCTATCCGTATTATTTTTACACTGTTGAAACGTGTAACAAATGTCTACAGCCATTTACATGCTCTAGCGATCTCCCAATAGGACTCTCTGGAGGATGAACTAGAACACCTACTAAAACTTTAGGAGATAATGGCTACAAGCCCAGCAATATCGAAAGAACGATCAAACATCCAAACAGAAAAATAGCTGATCAGAAAACGGTGACAGCACCTGAAGGGGAGAATGAAGGACAAATAACACCAACGACTTCTCTTCCATATCTTCAGGGTATAGAAGGGAAGTCGTTGATGTTATTTGCATAACCGATCGCATAGGCAGGGTTCTTGGACAACACAATATGCGAGTTGTCTTCAAACCTCAGAAGAAGCTAGCACAAGTGCTTCCGAGTGCGAATGACCAAAGACTACTATTAAGCGCACCTGGAGTGCATAAGATACCTTGCCCATGCGGTAAAGTGTACATAGGAGAAACCGGGAGGAAGATCAGTACACGGATCAAAGACCACCTCTTGTGTGTGTCACATCCGGAACGGATGAGATCATAATATTTTCGTTTCCCTCTTTGTTGCCTACGCCTTGCGCGATAGCACCGGATAAGGCTAAAAAGGGGTAGTGCGTGTGAAGGAACATAATTAAGAAACTGACGCGAAATTGCGGTATTGAGGAATAATTCGACAGACTTGTGTAGACTTGACTCTTCATTTATTAGAAGTTAACGGTCAGATTGAAGTAATTAACTGGTAAAGACAGAAGTAATACGGGTGATACAGGAAAAGAAAATAATTATACAGTTCGCTTACATTTGTTCATGGTGTCTTCGCTCGCTCTTTAAAGTATCGGTTGAAGCTCGTTAGGTTGAGGGCCTTCACTCGGGGGGCCAGATGCGCTCGCTGTTGGAGTAGGTAGGTAACACGCGCACAAGATTTTCGGTCGACGTAGATATAAATGTATATGGACGGCGAGAATCACTTGAAGCTCTATACGAATTTAGGGCACGAGAAATGGACTTGACTTTTCTACGCGGACTGTGGGTCGAAGTTATGCGTTTTATGAATTCGAAAGAAATACTTGCAATACTATTGCGCGTACAGATATCGAAATTAAGACTCGATAGAAAAACTTGACTCATAGTTGGTTGACGGAAGACTGAGCTCTGAATTCGATGGATGTTGTCGGGAGACTGACTTCAGGAAGGACATCTTTATTGATATGAAAATTAGGAGGGGTTCTGTAGTGGAAGAAGGAACCTTAGGGAGAATGCAGTTCTGGTGATGCAATTCTTCCTGGATTGGTCCATTGGTCGTGAAGATATCGGTTGATTAGCGTGATTGGCCGTGGTATGGTGTGCGAGTAGTTTACAGATTCGTTAGTCACGTGCGTAGCCTTATTCCAGGGCATCGGTTCTAATTATTATGCGTATGAAAAGAAGGAGACCTTTATCCTGTGTTTCGGCGAAAAAGTGCATGGAATATAAAGTTCGTGTTATGTAAATTTATGGCTATAGTGACTTCTTATATCGAGAAGTTTATATATCGGACTACGCTGCGAAACCGGATGTCTCATTTTTTAATGAGAGTTATACATTTGTCGAAGCCTTCTAGTCTCTGTTATGTTAGAATAATCTAGAGTTGAGGGTTCTCAAGGTTTGTTGCGGGAAAACTCTGCGTATCTTGTTAAAAGCCAAGGTGATAGGAAAATTTGATGACTGACGGTGCTGCTATCGTGCATATATCGCTGTGGTTCAAATATGCGTGCAGAACGTACGCGCATTCTTTTATATGCTGTTATTTGCCTTATTCTTAAATTTATACATTTAATAAGTTTATGACTGCAAATGAGGATATTGGGAATAACCGAAAGAAGACACCTCCTGCACATGCGCTAGGATGTAACAGTATCAAATTTAGCCACATTGCACAAGCGGCTCTGGCCGAACATTGGATGGAAACTGGTCATGCCATTCAGTTCGACAAAGCCCAAAATCTGGCTCCATCAAACAGTTATTTTTCCAGAAAACATCAAGAAGGCTTAGAAAACATGCGGACCATCTGAAGTTGGTGGTATTTCGCATTGGCACCGTCAGTGTCAGAAACATTGCAAATGCGTTCACGTAATGTCTGGGCATCTGCGTCTTCTCGATTTTCTAGCCACTTATTCACGGACTTTTTAATTGTAGAAAATTGTGTTACGTGGTGAACGCGTCTTCGCAAGTGTATAGGCTTCTTTTGGTTCTGTGCTTCACAATCGGCCAGAATCACTTCAGCACAGAGAAAGCATTTGTTCGCAAAATCGAATGTCTCTACCCGAGGTAACTCCGTTGGTAAACTCGGTGGCGGAGGCGTAGACAATTGCGACGATGATTCCGACGATGATGGCTCCGAAGATCTTCTGCGTATGAACGTTGTTATTCTCCTCTTCTCAATATAATTCGTGTAACACAATTTGTGCACGCTTATACTTTTTTAATTCTTCAATAGAACTTCGTGTTTTTTTGCTCTCTTTTTATGCTCGATTGTATCAGTTTTTGCACACCTCTTTGTTTCACCAATCGTACATCTCCATCACTTAGAGATTTATCACATATAAAACACGTACTTATTTTAAACGACGGTCTGACATTCAGTGTCACGTAAAAAATTGTAGAACGCTTGGGTGTTCTCTGTCGCTTGTGAAATAGAACTGATCAGTCCGTTAAAATTTTCGCGTCCAAAATCGTGCCTTGCCCTCCACTCAGGTAGTTTTTGTGGAAGAGGGAGGGAGACACACGTTTGAGCACGTCCAGGTACAAACAAGGCATAGAAAATGTTGGGAGAAACTCAGCACCGTGAAGCTGCTTACCTTTCTATATACCTGTATTCTATTCAAATAATCATACCGGTTTGGACTCGTCCACGTCGCTAGATTTGCCGCGACATGGTTATAGATCGATGAATATATATATATATATATATATATATATATATATATATATATATATATATACAAATGAATATCCATTTACCATTATTGTTAAAGAACGCACCGACGTGCACTAATCACCTCCTGCAATACTTGCCGCCGAGACGTCGTATCTCCTTACACTTTTTGTTTGCATGCTCGAGTAACGTATTACCTCTAATCGCTGTTTTTATATACCTGGCGGCAACTTTTATTGCGCTAGAACCTAGCAACTATTGATTTTACAAAAAAAGTTTTATCAAAAATTGTAGAAAATTGCATGCTCTACAACTCTGATGATTACATTTTGTTTCGTATTTCCAAAAATTATCACGATATTTTCCAAAAACAAAAATTTGGTTTTTTAATCGACTATATCTCGGCAAATATTAACAATAGAGAAAAAAGTTTCAAATAAAAAAAGATGGAAAATTTTATCCTCTACAAAAAAAGTCCTTACGATTTTTAACGTAAAATTCACCGTTTTCGAGATATTTGCAAAAAAGCGTTTTTCAAGATGGCGGTTAACGTTCGCGGTTTCGGACGACGCAAACTTGGTTTTATACTTAAGGGACACCCTCTGACAGAATCCAATCGAAAAATCAATTATCAGGTTTTTTCGCGGAGCAAACCCATTTTTGGTGCTAAAATTCCTGGACTACTTTGCTCTCGATCGAGCGTAGGTAGTGTTCCCCCACCAACGCTGAACTCGCTCAGTGTCAGTCGACGGAGCTGCTGCTTCAGCCGCGTAGGGGCGATGGGGAAGCGCTAGTTGAGCTTTGCTGGCGCGGCAGAGTGGTGAAAAGGTTGTTTCATGATCTTATCATCTATTTTGAGCCCCTTTCAAACAATATTTATGAAAATATAATTTTTAAGATTTGTTTGTCTTTAAGCTGTTTCTCCACCTAGAAGATCGCATTTTCTACCTATGGTCCCTCAGAGACTTGTTTTTCTTGACAAGTAGAATTTTTTAAGACCATAAAAAATTTGACCTTGCATTTCAGGGTCAAGATCAGGTTTGCGGCTCCAAGTTTGAGATAGACGTCCACCGATCCCGAGCCGGAGAATCATCTGGCGAAGTAACGGCCAATCATTTCTTTCCACCCTGTACTTCGTTTATTAATGAACTTATTGTTCTGGAACTCAATCAGCATCTAGAAGAATCTGTGCCCAAAATATATCTTAAAATTTTATCGGCATTGTATGCAAGAAGGTTTTTTTACAACCCCCCCCCCCCCCCCCACTCCCCACTCCCAATATAAGCGTTGAAATGTCCGTAACTGCGCTATTTTGTCCCTCGTTTCCGCAAACTTCAAAACCCCATAACGTATGGAATTAATAGGAAATGGCAGCCTCCCCCAACGAAATATCACTTACTATAATGGAATAAACTACATCATGGCGATACAAAATTCCCGTCGTGTTTTGAAAAAGTCCTCATATTGTATAAATACCAATTTTAAACAAGCTTTTATTTAATAAAAAATAACATATAATATGATAAAAACCCGTTGGAGTGTTTATCGCAATCCACATAAAGAATTAAAACGATCGCGCGCGCGCGAAATAGAAAACGGCGTCATCGGCGCAACCGGGCGGCGTGGTGGAGGTACCGCCTCTCCCGCCATGGCCTCCCTCGCGCAACCTAGTATTCTATTTCGATATTTCCCTTGAAAATGGTCGTAGAGAGATGATTTTTTTATTCTGCGCATTTTTTTCTCGCGAATTCGAAGATGCTCTTAAAATCAGGATTTCTCAGTATTTAACCCAATAATCGTTGTTTACCTGTAAGTTCCAGGGGAACGAGCTACAAATGATCTTATATTGCAGAGGTGAGCACCTTAAGTTTATTTGACTTACTATTGTCATTTTGGTGTAAAAACAACAACGATGTATTTAATATAATGAGAAATTCTGTAAATTAAATAAAGTTAAGTTAGATCATTTTTAGCTCCCTCCCGTGGAAATTACAGATAAACAACGATTATTGGGTTAAATACTGAGATATCCTGATGTTTAAGGGCATCTCCGAATGCGTGAGAAAAAAATACGTAGAAGTATAAAAAATCATCTTCATACAACCATTTTTACGGGAAATATTTAAATAGTTAACTAGACTGCGCGAGGGGTGCCGTGGCGGGAGAGGCGGTACCCCCACCATGCCATGGCCCGTTCGCACCGACGACGCTGTTCCCTATTTCGCGCGCGCGTGATCGGCTTCAATCTTTATGCGTATTGCGGTAAACACTTCAACAGGTTTTTATCATGTTACATGTATGCCTAAAGATATTAGGAATGCCCACAAACTTGAAAAACGCGAAAATGTTGATGACAACAATAATAAATTAAAGAAACGTAAAAATGACTATATCTCCACTTGTAATGAAGATACCGAGTTACTTTTTTTGAAAATTGCGTGTCTTACAGAGAACTAGATGAATCTGAAAGAATATTCCAAGTAGCCTCATAATTCAAGAACATAATTGAATTTGTGAACAAAGAGAAACCTTTGAAAAAAAATCACTTTCTCGCATTCTATATTGAATATACACGATAATTTGTACACGGATCTTGACCGTCACACAAATTTTGTTTCTCACGTGGCCCTTCTGTATCACTTGCTATAAGGAGGTGCCGGATTTACGTGAATTGGTAATTACTCGTTAACTATATGACCTAGCTCACTAAAATTTAAAGATATCTTTTGGGGATAGATTCTTCCAGATGCTGATTGAGTTTCAGGACACTAAGTTCATTAATACACGAAGTACAAGTAAAAGAAAAACAAGTCCGTTCACCGGTGATGTGCCATTAAACTAAAATTCCTATGTGATTTTTGTATAGGACTCATTTTATAGGCGACATCAGTTTGCACAACTTTTGTAGGAAGCCTTTTTCGATAAAACCAAATCCAAGAAAGATATGATTTAAAAACTGAGTTTCCGGGTTCTTGGGAATTGTGAAAAAAAATGCACCTTTTCTAGGTTTGATTTGCACCCTGAGGTACAACCAGGGACGATGCATATCGGTATGATTTATCGCAAACCAATTGCCGCTCTTCGTCGTTTGATAAATATAACATACACACAATACAGAAGGTATGTCATGGTAAGCAAAAAATACACTTCACAGATCGCGGATTGATTTTTTGACATTTACAATGTTCTAAAAATTGTATTTTACTCACAAACCACAAGTCATAACACAACCCTAAAACGCGTAAAACTCCAAATACTTCGAAAATTTTATTATTATATCGTGCATGGAACGCACATGCGTAAAAGAAATGGAGCAGGTAACTACTAGCGCCACGAAGTGGACTGTAGTGCAATCAAAAATCCCGGACAACACGCGAGTAATTTATTGCCATAGGAATGACCCAGTGTCAGAGGCACGGTCTTACATATAGGTCTGGAAACTCCGTTAGTTCACGTGGTTCCTTTGCTAAAGTTCGCCGCGAGAGGTGCTGCAATCGAGGAGTCAGTGTGCGAGAGAGACAGCAATACTCACTCTCACTCACCAAGGCTTGCAACCAGTATTTATCGGAGTTATTACTTGCAAATATTTCTACGTATACGTGTTCATCATGTGTTGTTTTTCCGAACAATAAATATGGAGATAGCATTTTATATTACAGCACAAATATAATTTCGCGTTTATCAATCATATAATAACAACTATTTATCCCTTAGAATTCAAATAATGGCGTCTTATAATGGCAATAAGAAAGATTTTTAGTCATTATCGTTCTGCAGGGGGGCGGAATGTACAAAGGGGGGGGGGGGGGGTTGGCGGAATGTACAAAATAACGAAAAAACCAAAACGTTATTTTCTTTTTGTTGATCGTTCGTTTATTGGTTTGTCAATTTAGACATCTTTTTTTTACGACAATTTTTTTTTTAATTTCATACTTTCTTGAAAGGCCTCATGTGCAACCTTATGTAATAAATTATCGCGTATGATGAAATATCCGAACCATGTTTTTCACATGGAAAGGAAAACTTATATCCCGTTAATATATCTTCTTAATGCTAAAAAATTGCATTCAAATCTAAGATTCTATTTAAATTTAACTTTCGTCCCAGTAAAAAAGAACGCATCAAACGTGATAGACATAAAACCGATAATCTTAGATAAATATATATTATTTAAATTATTACCTGTAATTAATAGTAGCGAAATAATTAAAAACAATTCTTTGTACTGGGATGATGGTTTCGACGATTCTACCATCGTGCTACGAGAGTTGTTCGTTTATTCTACGGCTATCTACGTTGAGTTAATAAGAAGCCTGCTTCATGAAAAACTAGTTAAATAAAAAAAACCTGTCACGTAATAAACTATAACAGTCTATAGCCAGAGGAAGGGCATAATCGTGATCGACAGGGTACTCGATGACATAGTCAGCCTCCCATTCTTCTTGATCTGCAGCGGCATACTGGTACAATTATAGCATAATGGTACAATTACCATATTTTGGAGGCTTTATCACGCTATATACTGACAGCAGTTTATATAGCTGCAAAACATTGATAGTTTCACTTCTAGGCTTCTGTAAGCCTTATTGCACTCCGGTACTACGCAGGACTTCGGCATTACTTCGCGGTTACTCGACGACCATATACGGGTAATGTGTTCGCTGTCAAAACTGACTCCTCGATACTAGCGACACCACGATTTCTGTTTCAATAGTGGAACCACCCCCACCACCCGAATTTCATCGAGTTTCCAGACCTGTATGTAAGACCCTTTAAAAACTTTTAAAAAGTAAAAAAAGAACGCCAAGTAACAAAATACCCCCGAAAACATTGTTGCTTGTTTGATCATATACAAAATTCTGATTTATCTTGAAATATTTTTTAGTTTTATTTAACGAATGCTTTTATTATAATTTTTTAATTAAAATGTACAAAAAAAGTGAAATAACTTTTTATAAAGTAGCCAAGCAAGTTTACTAAAAACGTAAACAAAATTGTTAAACCTTAGAACTAATGTTTTCCTAAATATTTCATTTTTATTTTAAAAATCACATTAGTATTATAACAAAAAATTGGTATTACAATTATATAAAAATACAACGTATTTACCACATAAGTACACTGGAAATGCTGTGCATCGACTTGGCGTGCATGGTTAAGAGAAATAGCTCGGGAAGATACACAATATATATATAACCTGTAACAACGCATCAACTGCCAGTGTTATTAACAATGCGATTTCCTGCACCTTGCGCTAGTGTGATTCGGACAAGATAACATTGATATATAGTGTTATCGGTGTATATATCGGTCCACACAATTCACGTGACCGTGTCAGAGCTCCGTTATATCCACTATTGACGAATATTCGACTGTACTCGGAAAAACCATCGAATATAGCGCAATGAATATCAGGAGAGATACTCAGATATTTCGTTTTTCACCAGCAAGACGACGGCACCGTAATTCGAATTTTAAAATTGCCGATGCTGTGGCTTAGAGACGGATACAATACACAAACAGACGGATCAATACATAAAAGTATATACGAAATATATTTCATGTAATGTATAAAGTTGTCTGATAGAGGAGAAAGAATATACTTTTATATATCGTATTAAATTATGCATAAAAAAAAAAGATTTAACGTATCGTGTCGTCTAGGGGAACATCACTCATTTGATCCATACTTTGCGGGATCACGAAATTTGATTTCCAGTTACATAACAAATTGCAGCAGTCTATGTTTTTCCAACCTGAGAGTTAAGTAGTCGGAAAGACGAAATCCTTCGCCGAGCTATTTTTCTTAACCATGCACGCCAAGTCGTTGCACAGCATTTCCAGTGTACTTATGTGGTAAATACGTTGTATTTTTATATAATTGTAATACCAATTTTTTGTTATAATACTAATGTGATTTTTAAAATAAAAATGAAATATTTAGGAAAACATTAGTTCTAGGGTTTAACAATTTTGTTTACGTTTTTAGTAAACTTGCTTGGCTACTTTATAAAAAGTTATTTCACTTTTTTTGTACATTTTAATTGAAAAAATATAATAAAAGCATTCGTTAAATAAAATTAAAAAATATTTCAAGATAAATCAGAATTTTGTATATGATCAAACAAGCAACAATGTTTTCGGGGGTATTTTGTTACTTGGCGTTCTTTTTTTACTCTTTAAACGTTTTTAAAGGGGATTTCATATCTTTTTGAAAGGGGAAAAATCTTTTTTTCATTCTGCGCCAGTTCAAAGACGAGTGAATTCAAATATCTTTTCATTACTTGGTATTATTTTTTTTCACTTTTTCAAAGATTCTAAAAGGGTAAGATTTAAACAGATAGTTAAAAAAAACAGGACACGTCGTTTCTGAAAACTTGTATATTACCAAATGTTATAAATATTTTTTTTTTAAGTTTTCAGTCCCTTCCACTATTAAATCGACGTATTTGCAGGGTGATTTACAAACGCCTATTAGTGAAATATTTATTCATAGTTCGCTTATTTGTATTCACATGCATGCATACAAATACAATTGTATTTACAAATATTCTGAATGTGTACAAATAAATTCACAGAAAAAAATTGGGAATACAGTAGAACCTCGATTATCCGAACCCTCAATTATCCGAACGATGGCTTAGTTTATCCGAACGCTCAATTATCCGAATGTTGGCGTGCAAGATACATTGTTGCTCGCTGCCACTGCCGTGAGCAACAATGAGCAACCCAACGCAACTTCTTCTCAAACGGCTGCGAGACTTAGCCGCTCAAAAACGCGTTACGGCCGTTCGTCAATTAAAAATGGACGATTTTATTTAAAAAAATATTAAAAGAGGCATTCGACTTTTTTCAGGTGTTTAATATATACAGTAGAACCTCAATTATCCGAACCTCGATTATACGAACCCTCAATTATCCGAACGACAACTTAGTTTATCCGAACGCTCAACTATCCGAACGTTGGCGCGAAAGATACATTGTTGCTCGCTGCCACTGCCGTGAGCAACAATGAGCAACCCAATGCAACTTCTCCTTCTCAAACGGCTGCGAGACTTAGCCGCTCAAAAACGCGTTACGGCCGTTCGTCAATTAAAAATGGACGATTTTATAAAAAATATATTAAAAAAGGCATTCGACTTTTTTCAGCTGTTTAATATATATATATATATATATATATATATATATTTTAACACCTGATATATGTATGTACATAAAAGCAGTACATATATATATATTAAAATTTGACATGTACTGTACTGTTTTTATGTAAAAGGTTGTTGTTTATGATCTCGTCACAAATAACCCACGTTTCGATTATCCGAACTTTTGATTATCCGAACTAGTCTCGGTCCCAATTGGTTCGGATAATCGAGGTTCTACTGTATTCACAAAAAATGTGAATATTTACAAGAAATCCTGTGAATTAAAAAAAATTCAAATCAATATCTATGAATGCAAATGTATTCACAAAAAATTGTAAATACAAAAAAATTCACAAAATAAGTTGAGAATTTTTTCGTATTTAAGACAAATTAAAATCAAATTCACAATGATTAGATTAAAACGTATTCGATTAATACGTAAGAACTCACGTTACACCAAACGTGAGTTCTTACGTATTTTGAGAGAAAACATTGCGTCGAGGCGAAGAAATTTTTGCAAAAAAAGTGAGTTCCAAATATTACATCATGAATATGAAAAAATTCACAAAATGAGTTGTGAATTTCCTCAAGTTGAAGAAAATTAAAATCGAATTCACGATAATTATATTAAAATTTACGCCACAAGTGAGTTCTTATGTATTTTGAGAGAAACCATTGTGTTGAGGCAAAGGAATTTTCGCACAAAAAGTTTTGTGCAAAAATTTCTTTGCCTCGAGGCAATGTTTTCTCTCAAAATGCGTACGAACTCACTAATGGTGTAAATTTTAATCTTATTATTGTGAATTTGATTTTAATTTGTCTTAAATATGAAAAAATTCACAACTTGTTTTGTGAATTTTTTTGTATTTACAATTTTTTATGAATACATTTGCATTCACAGATTTTGATGTGTATTTTTTTTAATTCACAGGATTTTTTGTAAATATTCACTTTTTTATGAATATTCACAATTTTTTCTGTGAATCTATTTGTATGTTCAGAATATTTGTGAATACAATTGTATTTGTATGCATGCATGTGAATACAAAAAGTGAAGTATGAATACATTTGTATTTATATTCACATGAAAATCACGATGTGAATAAATTCATATTCGTATTTATAAATAGAATTACGCCCAAGTCTGTACGTCTTAATGTTTTACTTTTTGATATACCGTCTCCATGTTTCATGAATTGCGCTTTGTTTGTTGCAGCAGGAGAAAACTTTTAATTAAAAAAACTAGAGATCAATACAAATATTTTACGAAAATCCAACTTCATTGCGTTATTTTATTTGCGTCTTCAGCGAGTGGAATGCAAATCGATTTGTTCATTGTAAACAAAAACCGGATGCACTTGGATAACGCGTCACATTTACCCTGCTGGAGGCTGCTCAAGAATACACGTCTTTCCTTATATCGTTAAGAAGCTTCGGGTCAAATGATCAAATGTTACCATTTGTTCAAATTTATATAGTGGATTCGTTACATATACTGAATGCACCCTTCAAATTTTAATATTTGATTTTAATAATTTTGAATTGAATTTTGAATTTCATAATTTAATTTTAAATTTGAATTCAACAAACAGTTTTTACATAAGAAGATGCCTAGACTCATGCCGATCAGCAGTTTTACACACGGAATAGTGTAAAAAATGTTAAGGATGTTATGAAAAAATGTCAAATCATTCAGTATATTACCAAAATTGTCACCCAAAAATTAAATGATCCGTCTACGGCATTTATTAAATATTGACTTTTATGTAAATGAAGACGTCAGTTTTTCTCCCGGCGACGAAACGGAGTGGTGGAGCGAGCCAACGTCGCATGAAGGCTTAATGGCACACATGTCTCAATGCCAATGGTCACGGTGGCCGGGCCACACTTTCAATAAAGCTCATTTTCAAAGAGAACTCATCTTTTTTTTCTTTCTTTTAGACAATTGACATTTATCGTTCAAAATGAATTCGGTTGAATAAAGGAATGTAAACACCGTGTAAAAATAATAGACGAAAATCAGTTATTTGTTAAATATTCGGGTTCGTGAAAGAAATACCTTAAAGTGCAGAACCATATATTTTCGAAACGCGGTTTTTCTTTTTCTTCATTTAACACAGTCAGATTGGTACGGAAAATTTGTATATAAAAAAAACTTTTCTTTTAGACAAGCTTTTATTTAATGTACTAAAAAATGTAAAATATTTTTTTTTACCCAGTCACCTATATGTGACTATTAATAAAAGTTTGAGGGTCCCTACGTTTCAAATGTTTGATAAATGTAATCAATTCAGTTTCATTAACCATATTTAATTTGGCACAATAGAAATTAGAGAAATTATTATCACAAATTTATACTCAGTTTCAGGATTTTTATTCAAGAAATCTTAGGTTGTTTTACCGTAAATTAAAACTAAAGCCGGTCTGACAAAAAAAAGGTTTTGTTGACAATCATCTTATTTTAAATTTACATAATAGCCGATAATCACGTAACACATGAAATATGCAGCTTCAATCACACTTTCATGTTAACATTAAAAAGCGCACAATCATTCACAATCTGGCCTTCCTTGGCCAGATGGCACAATAGTTCTAAGGCCTTTTCATTTTATGAAAAATGCTAAAATTCATGTTTTAATCATTTTTATGTTATGTCAAGCTGGAAAAATGTCATAAGGTTTCGTTATCGCTCTCCGTACCGGAAAAGGGTTTTATGCCCAAATGTTGCTCGATTCGAGGCATCGAGTGACATGGAGTATCGGAAGTTTGGCTTTCCATAGTATTTGACACATTGAGCGCACTTGGGACGATAAACTTCAAGGCGTTGAACGACATAACCAAGGAAAGTCTTCGATGCAGGTGTGGCACTCGAAGATTTCTCGGAGATGGCGGACTATCATCGTTCCATGTAGACATAGATTGTGCAGCCGCAACAATGAAATATGGTGATCACCACAGTATGAAAAGAATGACGAGGCATATGAAAGTGCTGTCAGGCTTGAGTCTGTGAGATCGAGCCAAACATTAGGTGTTGTCCTAGAACACGATTACGCGACAATCACAGGTTCGTACCAATTTTATTCGTATGAACCCGTGATCAAATATACAGGTGTCGATTGCATCGCATGTATGTTAATTAGGCTGCCTATTCGATACCTGTATGTTTGATCACGGGTTCGTATGAACAAAATTCGCAAGAACTTGGAATGGTCGTGTAATGGCGTTCTATTTTACATGTGCTATTGGACGCCGTAGGGGATCTAGGTTTATATATCGTGTTGCACAAAGCCTTTATTTCTCATGAGAGATTTTTCAGCGATGAATAATATTTCAGGCAAAATAATTGTCAAGCTATGCGTCAATATAAATTCTACAGAGCCGAATGCATTTTCTACAAAAAAAAAAACTTCATCGTCTATGACAAGATTCTGTTCAGAAAATGTTGAAGATATGTTCATAAAATGTTAATGGAACGAGGTTATGAACACACAAATTGGTAATGACATATAGAAGCTAGGTTATGCTCTCAGGGCACACAAAAGCTACACATGCACGTCTGTCTGCAAATTTTTTAATGATTTTATATAAGCAAGTGAAAGAAATGAGCACATTCTTGTTTTTAACTTACTCTGTATCGATTTGCGTATCGTCCTCGCTGTTTCTCCGACGGTTTCCGCGCGAGCGCCACGGCTAATATACGCATGTTAGGATCAAATAAATAATCCACACCTAAATTTGAACGACGTAAACCTTTGTTAAATAAATTTTTGGCTCTAATAAGAGCCGTTTGTTTTTTTTTTTCACATCCACGCTCGACTAACCGTGTTTGGTTACTCGAGCTGTCAAAGCGACTGTATTAGAATACATATATATATATATATTGCAAGCAGGGTGTAGTTCGAGTCGTGCCGTTCGAGAGAGCAGTGGCGTTGCTGTGCCTGTTGCGCTAAAGTGTTAATCAATTCACAGAACGGCGTATGTGTTATGTTTACGATATGACCCAACGACTTTATTTCTTTCAATGAAAGACAATGGACGAGTGTTGAAAAAATTTTGGGGTAAAAAGTCATCCGAAAATTCGGCCGTAAATTATGAGATCCCGAGATTGAGTGGACAAATCGAAAAACAGCCCGAACAAAATCGATAGGAAAAAATCACATTACATTGGTAAACTGTCATTAGATTTTCGATTTGTTGCCGCGTTTTCGCATAATATCGGAACAAAGTTAAAACGTCGTCTGCTAGAGCCCAACTTACTGTATAAAGAGTCGCGGCGTGTCGTCAGTCGGTCAGTGGCGTCGAGATCGGTGGCATCGATCAGTGGCGTAAAATTTTGTTTTTATTACTTGGCGTCAAGACGCTGCCGCGTCTCTTGACCGTGGTCAGGGGGCTGGTATGGTATGTCGCTTGTCAACAAGAAGGTACCTAGTCTCATGAAAGACGAATGCAATGGAGCAATCATGACCGAATTTATTGAACTTCGATCGAAAGTATATGCAACACGTGTCGAGGGTAAGAAGGACACTAAAAAAAGTTAAAGGTGTTAAAAGTTAAAGGTGAAAGGACACTAAAAAAGTTAAAGGCCACAACGCTACTCTTAAGTAGCATTGTGGCTAGGACAATCACGTTTGACGATTATGCTCAATGCTTAAAGGAAGATATTTAAATGATGCGTAGTCAAACGTGCATTCGATCGAAGTTGCACAAGGTCTGCACCATTCGCGAAACCAAAATCGCTCTAACAAGGGGACAGTACGGCAGTCGGATTTATGTAATTTTTCATACTCATGGTACGCGAAGTTCAGAGCTCGAATATTAATATCCCAAAGCAGTTCGACGCCATATTCAGAAATTTTCGAGAAAATTGACTTTGAAGTTTTCGAGCGCACTCTTATCCCATAAAGATGCAACGCCATTCGAACCGGGCTCGTGGCGTACCCGGTAGCGCTCGAGTCTAGTAATCGCGGGGTCGCTGGTTCGAGTCTCACTTCGAAATTTTTTTTTTTTTTTTTTTTTTTCATTTTTTTTAAATGAAAAAACGCAAGTCATATTTTTAATTATCTCTTGATTATAAACATACATTTCCAAGTATCAATATTTATAACCAACAACATTTTTAGGATGAAAATGAAAAACGTCGGGTAAGGAATTGAATACTTTATTATTCGGTCTGTATTCGTTTGTTTTATACATCGGGTGTAATGTTACACGAGCCAGAGTGATAACCATCGTAAAATCAAGGAAAACAGTAATTTTCACGGCATCTCGCATACCGTACAAACGCTGCATTGTTACATTCGCAATTTTTCCTATTAATCTACAAGGGAGTTTATGTAAATATTATTACTGGATATTTTTACGTCGCCTATTCGCAATTTCAAGCAAGAGATAATCAAAAATAAGACTTGCATTTATCATTGACAATTATAATTACATATATGTGAATTAGCATAGATTTTATGATTTTTATCCCGGGATTATTTATTTATTTTTTTATAAATAATCACCTATTGTTATATATAAATAATATATGATCATATATGAGAAAATATATAATTATGTATAATATAACTATAATGAATTTTGTACATAAATAACTATATATGGATTTTGTCCATATATAAACATATATAGATATATTATATTAATTATGTATAATAATATGTGATTATATACAACAAAAATTTATCGGGATATTTAAATGACGGAGGTATGCGAATTAAAAAAAAATGAAAAAAAAAAAAAAATTCGAAATGAGACTCGAACCAGCGACCCCGCGATTACAGACTCGAGCGCTACCGGGTACGCCACGAGCCCGGTTCGAATATCGTTGCATCTTTGTGGGATAAGAGTGCGCTCGAAAACTTCAAAGTCAATTTTCTCGAAAATTTCTGAATATGGCGTCGAACTGCTTTGGGATATTAATATTCGAGCTCTGAACTTCACGTACCATGAGTACGAAAAATTACAAAAATCCGACTGCCGTACTGTCCCCTTGTAAGTCCTCGTGATGATAAGCGGTATATCATACCTGAGACCTCCGAAACCCTACCATGGGGGCATTACAGCATATCGTCGTAAAAATGATGTACATTTTTTTGTATAAAGTCGATGCAAAATTATATACATTCATTTAAATATTAACTTGATGTATGAAACTTGTGAAAATCATATATATATATATATATATATATATATATATATATATATATATATATATATATATATTTGTAAATATTAACTCGATGTAAAACTTGAAAAAATTGTGTACATTTTTTGTTGTTGTGAATATGTGACTTACAAGGAACATCCCTCAGGTGTCCGCCTCCGATTTTGTTGAAACTCATATATGTGATAGAGCATCGAAAACTTTGAGACACGTATTTTTTTAATCAGCGGAAAAACGGATTTAAGGGGGGAAACCGCCTCTCAAAGAAAGGCGTGTCGAGGGGTGATTTTGCAGTTTCACCCAGAAGCAATCCACCAATCTGAATGAAACAAAAACGAAAATTCTTCTACTGAAAAGCGATGAAAAATCCACTATGAAAATGTTAAGAAAAAATTTAATTAGGGGGTAAACCACCCCTCAATTTGCCTTTTTTTCACCCCACACTTAAGATGGTTGTATGCAAATTAATAAAACAGGTATCATTTTGAAGGGGAATTAAAGTTAAAGTTGACGGGTTTTTGCGTTTTGGCGGCATAGCAAATTTAATGGGGTAAACCACCCCTAACATAAATTTATTTAGCATGGTCGTTTTTTCTGTGTTTAAAGTATATCCGCTGATTTTAAATATTTCTATAAGCTACAATTCAATATTTTATCATATTTTAAAATTATTACATTCGTCTTAAGGGGTAACTACCCCTCTGACGAGAAACATCATTGTAGTATCCGCTTTCGATTTCGTTGAAACTCATATATGTGGTAAAGCATTGCAAACTATTGAACATGTTTTTTTTGTATCGGCAGAAAAACGGTGTTAGGGGATGAAACCACCCCACAAAGTTTCTCCCACAAGCAGTCCACCGATCTGAATGAAACAAAATCAAAAATTGCTCCAATGTTAAGCGATGAAAAATCCATTACAAGAGTGTTGATTAGAAATATAATTAAGAGGTAAACCACCCCTCCATTTGCCGTTTTTCACCCCACGTTTAAGAGGGTTGTATGAAAATTAATAAAACAGGTATCGTTTTGAAGGGGAATCAAAATTCAAGTTGACGCGTTTTTGCGTTTCAGCGGGACAGCAAATTTAAGGGGGTAAACCACCCCTAGATAAATATATTACAAGTGCCATATATAAAATAACGATTGTTAGGTTTACAATATCAACCGTTTGTAAAATGTATTCTCATAATATAATAATTATTATGATAATATTTACGACGTTCACAGTCATACAATAATATTTCAGACAAAATAATAAAATCAGATAATTGTGTATAAATCTTCATTAAAAAATCTTGAAGTATCCTCTCTTGTCCACAAATCTTTCACCATCTTTTTCAACTCGTGCTGATCGAGGAAAAGAATTGAATTTTCTAATCTACCCCTGACCGTTATCTTTTTAATTTTGGCTACTACTGTTACCAGTCGCACTGCTGGTATCTTCCTCTTCCAGCTGTTCCAAGCGTCTCGGCTTCAGCAACTGTTGCGATATTTGACAGGAACGTAGGGAACATAATTGTCAACCGAATCAAAATCGCTCGTGATTCGTTCACTTCATCTATATCTCTTAAGGAGATATAGATGAAGTGAAGATGAAGTGAAGATAGATGAAGGATTGAGCGTTAGCCACAATCCAAGGTTAAATTTAATTTAAGAAAATACATATTATTGTTCAAACTAAACTGAGTCTTTACGAATTTTTTTAACTTTTTTCACCACCAGAGATAAAAAATAGTTTAATGTATGTAATTTAACGTGCGGTTAGATGGCCAAGACTTTCGCACTAAAGGTTAAGTAATTTTTTTGCTATTTAGCACCAAGACAAACCATTTCTAACAACGGATTAACGCAAACTGAACCGTTGTAAACATTTAGAAAAAGAAAATCCTCATCTTGGCCATCGTAAACCATGGGCCAATAATCTCGTGACGTAAATATGAATAGGCATAATTATGAATTACTCAAAATTTGATTGTGAATTGTATAAAACATTCGTTGTCGCAGTTTTTTCATAATAATCATCGATAATTTTATACTTTTTCAAGTTGGCAGTAACACAAAAGTTTTTCTACTTTACGTAATAAAAATATTAAAATGCATAATTTTGCCCTTTAATTATGTATTTAAAAAACTTAGCATATACAAAATAAATCTGTACCTCGTATGCATTTTTTTGAGGTTCATTGAAATAAAAATGAATAAACAGTCATTTGACTCAACTGAATCGCTCCAACCTCCTTAATTATTGTAAATATCCAATATGAATATTTCGATATATTACATTCGTTACATTAACTAAGGAGGTAGCGTTGATTGGTTGCAAAGTCGACAAATCAGGAGTGCAGCACCCATGCAGCGGCCATTGATCCAAGCCGAATATAGTTTCTCTTCCAGACAAAATGTCTCTTACCACCGGTCAATAAAACGACTTTATTTTTCAAAATTATTCATCTTCCGAATGTCCTCTTCTCGATGATATATTTTTGTTTGTCCAAAAATGAACACTTTGTTACTGGATACATTGTGAAATGTACGTTGACTCCTAATGTCCATAACACCATCGGCTTAGACGTTTCAAAATGAGTTCGAAACTTCCCACAGATGCATTTCTCTATGTACTTAACGTGAGCGAATCGAGTCTCGAAGTTTACGAAGAGACTTTCATTCAGAGGTACCTCCTTAAAAAATGAACAGCAGCAGGGCAAAAGTTTGTCGATACGTTTTCACTAGCTTCACTCACTTTTTTTATATCGATTACGATCTTACATCAATTACAAAATAATTTTATTCTTTCTCAGTGTTATATTCTTTATTTACATATCGTCTCTTTTCAGCTCGCGGATTTTTTAACAAATCTTGTAACCGTGACCCACTCGGAATTATTAATAAATCCGTGCTTGTACTTACAATGAAGATCAAGTTGATATGTTCAGCCAGAGCCCGGCATCACTCAGCCATGCTAAGTAGTTACAGGCTGTTGACGCTAGACGCAACCGAGAGAACTTCCCTGTGACCCTCACGACTCTTGGTCATCCAACGTATTGTTGAAGAATGCAGAATTGGGAACTTTGTTCACGGACGAGTCACTGTTGCGACAATTCAACCAAAAAAACAAGCAGTACGAATATTTAAACGATTAAGACGTTACCTTCATAAATGTTATCTGCTGATACTTGATTAATTCGACGATAGAATTCATAGAGAAAATAGATTCACCGATACTGAATAATTCACATTATTTGGAACGATATTTCTTATTACTTACGGTTAAAGTGTTAAAATTACAGCAGCGTGTAAAAAATGAACGATCTAATAGTCTGCAGCATTACTGGCCAAATAATCGCGGCGACCGATATTCGAAGCTTGTTTGTTTTGTATAGCTTCGAGTTTCGGGCACTCGGTAATTCTGTGACCGAGACCACCACAATAACTGCAGCCCCTTTCGTCTGAAAATAAAGACTGTGCTATTATTTGTTTGACGAATGTATCCTGGAATTTCAGAGAAACTAACACGGGTTTCAGTTTAAAGAGTGCGTGGCATCCAATATATATATATATATATATATATATATATATATATATATATATATATATATATATATATATATATATATATATATATATATATATAATTTAAATGACTTTCCGATATGACAGTAGCAATGTGTAGCCTATCGTTCAACCTTTTCGTGGAAAGTTGAAGCAAGTTATTTTTGTCATGGGAATTATAAAAAAGATCGTAACAGCTGAATCGATCAAATTAGCTAAGTCTTTCGCTACTTTAGTTGCTACGTTAGTTTCTCCATCTTTTTGGAGTTACGCATCAAAGTAACGGCTTTGGTACTAAAAAGAATACGGCAGAACGATGAGCTACACTTTTTTAAATAGGTGAACAATCTTATGAAAGAAAATCTCCAGAAGAATGGTTGATAAACGCGCACCTCCCAAATTCAGGTACTTCTCATTCTCCGAGCATAATTCCAAAAGGAACGGTGGCACTTTTTGCTTCGCTTCCATCAACAAATGTTTCAGATCCAACAGTACGGATTCATCGTTGGCTTTGTTTATAAACGTAGTTGCTATTCCCGTACGACCCGAACGACCAGTTCTTCCGATACGATGAACTATTCAATTTCATGTAATTAGAATAAATTAATCACGCCTTACGATATATTGACTTTTCTCTATCAGCACAGAAATTACCATAATTTTCAACGTCATCGGGCATGTCGTAGTTGATAACGTGCTGAACATCAGCAAAATCGAGACCTTTCGAGGCAACATCAGTGGCAACTAGAACGTCCTTCTTACCAGCTCGAAATGCTTCTACAGATCGCGAACGCTCTTCCTGATCTGCAAGTGGATACAAATTTTCAGCACCATCCCGGGACATCAAATAAAAAAGAACTTATTCTAAGACACCCTAAATTGCGCGCGTACTGCCCGTAGAAAAATGTAAACACCTTCGTAAACTTTCCTATGCATGCAGTGCAAGCCATTAGGAACCAGGCCATTAGGAAAATTTCCTACAGTATGCTATGCAAGCCGTTAGGAACCGACGTGACGAAATGTCTCCAGCCAGCCATTGACCTCAAGGCCCCTACTTGTGAAACATTGATCAAGGGCCCATACCTCTAGAGGGATGATCCCTGACGGCCGATTCTGTAGTTCTTTATCCGTGATTCTCGAAATCGTTAATTAGTGGAACGACTGTACCTAGCTGACGATCCTAAAAACCACTGATAAAGAGTTGCAGAATGGGTGAACTGAGCCCGTAAGCGATAGGGCAGTACCTCAATGCTTTTAACTGGGGTCTGATATTAACCGCGATACTTCCGCCGAGTCAGTGCCTTTCGCAATGTGCTACAGCAATGTAGTGTAATTACTACCTGTAATTACCTACCTCATTACCCCCTACCTGTAATTACTCTAACTCGTGGGATAGTGGCACGAACCCTTCGGCATGTGAGGTATTAAGTAAATACGTTAGAAAAACATCTTCATGTGAGGCATGTGAGGTATTAAGAAACGTTAGAAAAACATCTTCTTATTTCCATCGATAACCTTGGAAAACCTTCATTGGCCGGACCGAAGTCGAATCCTTAACGATCTCTTATTAAGTAAATACCCTCATTGCGATATTACGTAGATGCTCGCTCACATATAGTTTGAAAGTATTCCTATATGATCAATGTATCGAATAAAATAAATACGCTACGAATTATGACGAAGAACTTGTTAGTTCGAATTGTGCGATTTAAAAATTGTGCGAAAGATCTAATCGGGCAAATAAGGGCTGCATTTAAATCGACGAAAAAACTTTGAACCTTTTCCTCCATGAATAGCCACAGCCTCGACTCCCTTCAACAACAAATACTCGTGAATAGCGTCCACGTCCTGTTTCTTTTCGGCGAATATCAGCACGGGAGGGGTCGTTTTCCGAAGGCACTCGAGTAAATAAACGATCTTGGCCTCCTGTTTGACATATTCGACCTCTTGGATGACGTTCATCGAAGCGGCGCCGGCACGTCCGACGTTTATTGTAACCGGCTTTACGAGAGCGGAACGGGCGAAGTTTTGAATTTTCTTCGGCATCGTCGCGGAAAAAAGAAGGGTCTGTCGTTGTCCCTAAAGTTAAGAGGTATTTTCAAATATCGTGGTGATATTGATACCAGGTTTAAGATTGGTAAGTATAGGATATTTTAGTACCGTGAAAAAGGAGAATATCGTACGAACGTCCTCTTCGAAACCCATGTCGATCATACGATCAGCTTCATCCATGCACAAATAACGACAAACGCTCAGCTTCACCATTTTTTTGTCAAGCATGTCCATCAATCGTCCTGGTGTTGCCACCATTATGTGCACGCCTCTGTAACAAGGAGTTTAAATAACAAAAACAATTGATGCAATATCTTGCGCTGCTTCTAAGGCAGTATTGTTGACTAAACATTTTTTTAATCATTTTTTAATACTACTTTACAGACCTTTCTGAATACGTCTGTGAAAACCGTTGAATGATACTCATAAAATTAGCCAAGTTGTAGAAATTATAAGGAGTACGCTCGAGGCGCGCCGTCAAGACGCAACAACTTTAAACGCGTTTTTTTTCGAAACTCTGCTTCTCAAATCGGCGACCACGATATCTCGGTGAACAAGTGGCCCATTTAGCTCAGACTTGGCATATACCTTCAGTATATTATATTTCAACGTTGATAGCAGAATTGAGTATAATTTTTATTTATTTATGTAACTCGTAAAATGGTCGGAAAAATAGGGAAAATTGATGATCAAAGTTTAGCATGCCGCCGTTGTGTACATTTTTTTTTGCTGAATCTGGTCCCATTAATCGAAACACTCATATAGTTAAAAAATATATTATTTTATAGAAATAATAATTTTCAAAAAATGTGTACATATCCTTGGAGGATCGAACAACAATACTGCCTTGAGGAGGAAGAAACCTTTAGTAGAGGAAAAAAATGGCTGATTGTCAAGATTCTTTAAAAAAAATAATATTTCTCTTCTATTTTTGAGACTTAGGGTATGTTTATTACTAGTTTCGGCTGTTACGTGGTATTTTTTAAAATTAATCTTCAAAAATGGCGGACGCACGGCACAATCTCCTAAACTGGATTTTCCAAACCGGCGTGGCGTATAACTCAAAAAACGAATCGACCAATTCTGATGAAATTTGGTATAAATCTTTCTAATGTTATTGTGCAAAACATGACCCTAAATGTTTTTGAAAATAAAAAATAAAGAGTTTTTTTTAATTGCTAAATGGAGCCATTTTTTTCGGAAAATTCAATATTTCTGTTTCAACACGTACCATTTCATCGATTTTCAACATTTCTCACTTTTTCTTGGTTCATATTCTGCGTATGAGTGTTACTTAAACAAAAATCTTGGGTGGTTTTTTTCAGACTAATCCCGCCGACGCTACGTGTCACGCGGTATGACAACATCTGCCGCGCCCCGTTTAGAACTCCGTGCCAAACCTCCACAATTGTTTAAGATTAATGAAAAAAAATACCATATAACAGCCAAAAGTATTGGGAGTACAAATGAGTCTCCGCCGTGATGGCCCCACCTGGAGGTTATGGTTGAAATTTTCAGATGTAAAACGTCATATCATAAGGTTGGACATCTGGCAAGTCCATAACCTTGAAATATTAGCGATTTTGTATCAGCA
The DNA here is from genome assembly GCA_964007375.1 of Ophion obscuratus. Classification (NCBI taxonomy): domain Eukaryota; kingdom Metazoa; phylum Arthropoda; class Insecta; order Hymenoptera; family Ichneumonidae; genus Ophion; species Ophion obscuratus. The sequence goes on along the minus strand of OZ023321.1, from coordinate 45,367,853 downwards.
TCACATAATTTTTTTCGTCCGAAAAAGTCGAGTTTTGAGCAGAATAAGCTTAAATTGCGGGAATTTTATAACTCTTCTTTACTTCTTTAATTGTAAGAAATCTGTTACTGAGACGCATCGTTTGGTGGGAGAAGCATATGAGGCTGCTTTAAGGCAGAACACCACCTTGACCCCCTGTTTTTTTGCCATTTTTCAAGACTTTTTTTTGTGAGAAAAAAAAGAGATATTCGAATTTTTTTTTGTTTTGTTCGTTGTTTATTGAAGGTACATAAAATTTTTTTTTTAATTTTTCACGCCCCATGGTGACGCTGGGGAAGCTCCCGCGTCAGGTATTGTTGCCTCTGCAGTGGTTCGCGGCACGCAGCAGAACTCTCTTCAAAGTCGATCTGAAAAAAATACCGAGTGTTTTCGTTATAATATGATATTTTGAAGAGAAGTACACAGGGATTTGAAAAAATATTGATTTTTAAAAAATAGGCACGCTTTTGAAATTAAAGGACGATTTTCGAGCAAAATTTCTCGTCGAAAATAGGCTATAACTTTTTTTATTATTGAGATATCGAAAAAATGCTATGTACTTCTTTAGATAATCTAGTTTTATTGATGCAGTCCAAATTTGAAGTCGATCGGATAAAAATTGCTCGAGTTCTGCTGCGTGCCGCACTCAAAAAAGTGGTTTTGAGAAAAACGCGTTCAAAGTTTTAGGTTTGTTAATTTATGCGATAAATTGGAAAAAAAATTGTTTACCTTTAATCAGCGATGCCGGCACCATATAGCTGGCCTTCAAGAAGCAAATCATTGTCCCTAGCATCTTTTCTCGAACTTGTAGAGGCTCTTCTTGCCTCTTTTGCAGCGTCTGTGAGCGAGCTCTCCGCCAGCTCGATCCACGCTGCGTCGGTTTCAACGCAAAAATTGAAACAATTTGGGCCGATAGTTATCCCCAACGTCTCCAAAACTTTCATGAGGCTTCTCAGGCCATCATTGAATAATAATACCGCGATATCAGCTGCAATATCGACGATTTTTTTTCTCCCGGACTGACACTTGGGGGCTATTGCCCAAACTGCTTTGTTGTAGCTTTCGTTGTCTTTTTGCGTGAAGCCGCCCAAACAACGCTGCAGCAAATCGTCTCTGCTCAAATTTTCGAAGACTGGCGTAATTGCCTCCAATACTTCCTCAGGAAGAGGCGGCTTATGGCGATATTCAGAAATATTACCGCTTGCGACCGCTCACTGCCACGAACACCACGACTCGGCTTCCTCTGGGCAATCGTCATGTTGTGGCTCACTATCTGTGGATATTTTATGTTTGATAGTTGCCCAAATTGCCTTCCTCATTTTTTCAACATCATCGCTGTTCCTCCGAATAGCCAAGCCGTAATATGTGCTCAACTCGTCAATCAATTTTCCGGTGAGCTTTTCTCTGCCAGACAATCATTTTTTGTTTTTTCACGATTTCGCGGAGGCTCGTCCCCATACGTTTTTGGACATGATCAATGCACTCTTTTTTTTATCTCGAAACCGTCGTATGGATCGCTTTTCGATATGCCCAGAAACGTTTTAGAATCGCCGTCACCAATATAATATTTGTATTTTATGCCATAGAGCTCTTCAGACCGTTGAAACATTTCGACAGCTGAGTCGACTTCCATTTTTCCGGAAGAGCCGCTATGGTTCGCCTGGCACTCATCGTCGTGGGTACTTTTCCATTCCCAGTACTCCGCGGTGCTTTCTTTTTTTCCCAATGCTCGCAAGCTTTGCAATATTTCGATTTCACCATAACGTCGATCACTTTTTTAGTGTATCAGCCGATTAGCGACGTTATGCCGAAAAGCGAGCTGAAACCGCGTTTACGCCGCGATCCGTCGCCTGAAACGATAATTCCGTCCTCCACCCCATTTTCCAACGAAATTGTCTCCTCCTCAAGTGCAGCCTTTTGTTTGCTCACTGTGCTCACAGCTTTAGTGGCAATCGAAATCGAATTTAAGATTCGATCGTAGAAAGACTGAAATATGGGGCGCGGTAGGTCCATAAATGCACAAAACTTCATCAGGCCATTCAAACCGACGCCAAAAGACGCATACTGAATAGGATCCGACGATTTATTTCGTATGCATTGTCAATCATAGGACACGAATTGATTTGCACTTTTTCACAATGGCCGCAATCGACCTCGATTTTGAATCCGAGTCCGCGCAAACTTTTTTCAGTAAACTTTATATCGCGATCACACACTTTGCACTTCACTAACGTCGATATAATGTTCAATGCATTGACGAGGTGTACTATACGATAACCGAAATCGTTAGTAACACCGACCTCTACATCGTCCGACGATTTTAACTTTTTCGCCGACGTGCTCACATACTCTGCAGAACTATTTTCGGAGCTATAACGGTTCGGAGGTTTTCGATTCGAAATTTTCGTTCGACTCCTCGCCACATAACTCCGTTTTGTTCCCTTTTTCCCCGCGTACACTTTCGGATTATCCATTTCGATGTGCAAAGAATAATTCTGAACATTCGATATTTATAAACGAAACGATTCGGAGCGTTTAGACACGAGTAGCGTCGCTTCTATTCGCAAACTGACGCTATGACGCTATCCCTATACCTGCCTTGAACATTTTTCAATTATCGCCACCTATGGCTTTTTTTCGAAACTATATTTATAACAATAGCCGGTTTTTGTGAAGGGAGACAAAAGAATACCTGGGAAAGACCCGCAGGACCTGGGAAAGGCCCGGTATACCAGCCGACCCTGAGGCGCGCAGCTGCGCGGGACCCCGAGCGTCCCGGAGCGCTGCACCGCTCCACAAAATATTCAATATCTCCGAAAATAATTATTTTTTCGACCTGTGTCCAACGGCATCTTAATCTTAAATGTATTTTAGATTTTTCTAGATGGTTTTCAAAAAATCGATTTTTTGAAGCCGTCACAGTGGTGTTGTCCCTTAAGTGTGAGAAGTTGTCGTTAGTGGTATCAAAAGATTAAAAACGGTGAGTTTAACGTCGAAGACAAGGAACGTAGCGGAATGCTGAAACGAAGACGCAGAATTAGAAGCATTATTGGAAGGAGATTCGTACCAAACGCATGAGTTCCCGCAAATGACGCGTATTCGACTCAAAACTCGACATATTCGCACGAAAAAAATCATGTGATGCTGGTACAAAATCGCTAATATTTCGAGGTTATAGTCTCGCCATATGTCCAACCTTACGATATGACGTTTTACATCTGACAATTTCAACCATAACCAATGCCTTCTGGTGGGGCCATCTTTTGTCAAATGGCAGAGACTTATTTGAACTCCCAATAATTAAGCATACCCCAAGTCCCAACGATGGTGAAAAGATCTTTCCTTTTGAAAATAATCATGAAATTGAGCAATTTTTTCCTCGCTTAACGGTATCTCCCCCCTCAACAAACTCGAACAGCAGTCGTACGTATACCATTTTTTTTGTTAAAAGGAACATTGGTAATCACCTGTTGATGATTTCAAGCGATTCTGAAACTGGCACCCCACCGATTGCAAGACAGCTACGAATTTCCGGACAATTGGCATTTCTCAATGCAGTTGTGTAATGCTGTACTATGTCGTATGTTTGTTTTGCCAACTCGCGAGATGGGCATATTACCAGACCTATTGAACAATCGCGAAAACAATTGCAACATTTGCATAAGTGTTTTATTATTAAGTTAAAATTTAATATTAAGTTAAGATTTAGAGTTAAGTTTTAATTAAGACCAGCACATCGTACTTTTCTGGATAGAGATTTCTTTCAGATTCAATGTAAGTGTTTTCATATTTACGTCAATCAATTTAACGAGAAAGCGTACTTAACGCAGAATTGACTAGTTTGCATTCCTGGCTAAACGAAATACTCACCATACGGGCCTTCGTTACGTGTGAAAGGCATGGCGACCTCTTGTTCAAGGCAAAACATTATCAGCGGTAGAACAAATACCAGGGTCTTGCCGCTGCCCGTAAACGCAATACCGATCATGTCGCGTCCGGATAATCTGCAATACAAACAAAAACCAAGGTCGCGGTTATGTATTAAATGTGTTAAATTAAGGGTATTAAATGTACCCTTTTAAAATTACTTCAATGACATTTAAATATTCTCCTTAAGGCGATCATTCCATGTGACAGATCCAAAAAATCGAAATTTTGTTTCGCACACATTGCAAGAAATGTGTGGGTGTAATATGGGCCCGAAATAGCAGACTGATGGTGACTCAACATTGTCTTTGTGTAAATCGTACTTGAACTTTCAAACGCGTTTTTCTCCAAACTGTATTTTTCAAATTGGCTTCTATAATATCCCAAAAACTATTGAACGGATTTTACTCAAATTTTTATTGTATAATGAGCACATTTATAGTTGTCACCAGAACTAGATTAATTCTGATATCTGCCATAGTTTTTTTAAGCTGGAAAAGTTCAATAAAAATTACGAAACTTGCAACTCAACTTTTAAAACCGTGCCGAAAATTCCATTTTCAATATTTTCACTTTATTTTTACTTTACTTTTTATTTTTGATCTTACAATTTCAGATGAGCAAAATCTCCGAAATAATGACAGCCATCAACCAACATTTTTTATACATGAGTGTCTTCCGAACGGTGTAAAGTCCATTCAACTCGTTATTTTTGTTCGATAAAATTCTGAAGGACTGTAAAAATATTAATTAAGGTGTGGTAAAAATTCAAAGATCGTGTGTTTCAATGGTTTATAAAAAAAAATCCCCAAAAAGCGAAAAAAATTACTGTCTCATAGGATCACCTCGTTAACCGAATGAATTGCTTACACCGTGGGTATTCCTTGGACCTGAATAGGCGTTGGGGTGGTGATTCCTTTCTGTTCTAAGCCGTGCATTATACCTCGATGAAATTTCATCTCCTTAAAGTGCTTTAAAGGTGGTGGAACTTCTTCACCCTCGACTAAAATTCTTAGTTTCCGTCTGACCCTTTCATGGCGAGCTTCGTCCAGAGTGAGTATAGCTTTCGGTGGTTTCCAACTTGTTTTTATTGGATCTTCGTACTGAATACCTTTTGCCAATTCAGCCACACCCATCAGAGCTTTATTCTCAGCCACACTCTCCAAAATTTTCTCCTCTTCCTTCAACTGTCTCTCCATGGCGCTCTCCTTTTTAGCTGAAGCATTCATAATGTTCAATATATAAAGTTAATAAGAAAGTTCATGTAAAACAAGCGAACACGTCTCTTGAGCTGAGAAAAGTAATATATTCTTCACATTTTACGAAATGGGCCTTCGGGTAATTCGCACTAAAAAGGAAATAATGCGATGCGTTCGCTGGAAGTATTATAATAATCTTCTTGCTGGCACATTTAAACGAATGAGTTAGGACACATAAATGTTTAATATTAATCATGGGCACTGGTATCAGATGAACCATAACAATACAAATCTGCCGTGGTACTCCATCAAACCATTTCAACCATATGGTGTTTTCTTTTTGGAGACAGCATGAAACTGACACTTAAAATTGTTGCTAAACCGTTTTTGAAGGGCGGGGGACTAAACGTAGTTTCCATGCTAATACATTCTGTCATGTCACCAATGCCAACTTATTGTAGCAAAATATTAACGATAAGTACGAATGGATATCGCGAAAAACTTCACGTGTACAGTAGATATTTGAAGGAGTTAGGATTAGTAGAAAATTAATTACTGGTGTTTAAAAATCCTATTAAATTAGACACGAGCTTTGGCAACGTCGCACGGTTCTCTCGTAATTCGAGGCTGTTAGGTTGACTGCAGTGACTGTCACCATTGACGGCTGTGTGACGCTCGTGTTGGGTAGGTTGACGTTTTCAGAAATTATGTCGGAGCAAAAGGTGGCTACAAACGATTCAAAAAGAAATATTGGTGCGCCGCAAAGTTTACAATGGAAGGGACGATTTGCCAGTGCTCGTACCCACAAGCATCGTACTATACTCACCGAGGCTACAAAAAAGGGAATAAATCATAGTAAATAAATAAATAAGTTCCTCTTACTCTCATTTGACTTTACGTATTAAAAATAGGTGTGCTAGGTTTTCGCTTGGTTCTGTTATTCCCATAGTTCCGACGTTGCCACATTTCTATACGTACAACTTAACGAGCCTCTCTTTTTCGTAAACCAGTCTCATACTTTTCATGCATTCTCATTGATTAGACCAGTAACTTATCTTTTTTTCGGTAATGTTGTTCTGTACACTATCCTGCACACAATGTTCGTTTTTTGGGTCACTTTCTTCATATATACGGAAGCTATACGCGAGAAACTGAAATGGTAACGACGTTGCCCCATAAAACCAACGCGGTCAAGCGAAGGTTAACGTAAATTTTAAAATATTTATATTTAATAAACGAGTGCGAAGACTTTTTTTGCCAGTACATTAAGAATATAAACCATAACGACTAGTACAATTTTCATTATCTCTTCAAGGTCACCCTCGGCCTGTAACGTTGTAATCACATGGGGTCGGTGTGACCCCAGCCATGATTAAACGATTGCCACGTTGATTCTATTGTTTCAAATGGCTTATAAAAATTCAGGGTATTAGTTTGAACTTTCAAGAATGTGGCGTTTTCGTTATAATATTATAATCGACATTTAAATTTTCAATAAAAAAAAAGTTTAGGGTTATACTCTTGAGATATGATAGTTTAATGAAAAATATAGCTTCATAATGGGCGTTTCAAAAAAGATATTTATTTGGACATTTGAAGAGGGCCCATTTGGGAGGAACAAAAAATGATAAACGTGAAAAATAAGCAATTAGTTCGCAACAGCGGCTCGAAAAATTATGAGATCATAGTGTAAACACAATATAGATGAAAGATATTTTTTAAATATTAAAAAAAAATACAAAATATTAAAAAATCCTAAATAAATCAAGTATGTCCCCCACAGTCAACACAGTTGAAAATTCTGTACTTGTCGCACATTCTAAATGGTTTTATGGTTTTACAGGTAGTATTGTAATGAGTTTTAAATGACGTAGACAGACGTTGTAAAGAATTCGCATTTCGCAGTAATTCATATAAATTTGATAGTAAAAAATGTTTACTGTTTTCTTATTTATACTTACATTAGGTAGAGTGAGCCAACGCAAAAAAAAAGTACCACTTTTTACGAAAGAATATACGTACAGGTCACATGGGGGTCAAAACGACCCCAGCGCCCATCCGATTTTTTGTATCGACTACCACGATGGAACTGTTGTCGCAAATTGTCCGATCCTAATCGGTACAAGCGACACTCCGAAGTACCTGTACAAGGCAGGCCAGCTCCCTTGGCCAACTACAACTTAAAGTAATTTTGGCTCGAAGTTGCGCATGGCAGTCCCCTGGACCCCATGTGACCATAGAGGGTTAATACCTATTCACGCCAATATACTTAAGCAACAACCTCAATCCATATAATTTTTCAGAGAGAACATTTTACACTACATGTAAGACAAATAGACCTTGCCCATTCTAAAGAAACCAAAAACTAGACAGACGACCCCATCAAGAATTGATTGGTAAAACCAGTAGAGAAACTAAAGACATTTTAGTTTTTTTTTAAGTCATATGAAACGCAAAATAAACATGATAGTTTCGTTGAAAACTGACGATAGTGCGCAGTTCAACGCATAATATATAATACGAATTATGCAACAAGTTTTGTCTATAGAATAATAATTGTTGTGCCTACAATACTATATTTTTATAATATAATGTTGATAGAAGACGATTTTTGTGGCATTTACAATTGCAGAATAGAATAAACTGGCAACTAATAAAATTCAAAGAAGAATACATAACCCTATGTTGATAATCGACAAAAAGTGTTCATTGTGTCTGCCTACCTTCTGCCAACTTTTTCAACTCGGTGTGCTGATCGAGAAGAGAAATATTGGATTTTCTGCCCCACACCTGACCGTCATCTTCATCACCATCATCCTTCTCATTTTCACTGCTGCTTTTCCCAGTCGCACTGGTGCCTTCGTCTTTCAGCTGCCCCAAGCGTCCCAGCTTCGTCAACTGCAGCTTCTTGCGCTCTTTGACAGGCACGTAGGGAACGTAATTGTCATCCGAGTCAGACTCGCTCTTGGATCGCTCACTTTTTCTATATCTCTTGAGTTTTGCAAATATACAGTATGAGTATTCTACCCCTTTATATTTGTTATGTTACTTAAGAGGGGAGATACTTTTGGGCGAGGGAAAAATCTGATGTTTTCCATGATGTTTTTTTAGGAAAGATTTCTTCACCATTTTTCATATTTAGGATGGGTTTTTTCTACTTTTGGCTGTTACATGGTTTTTTTATATTAATCTTCATAAACGGCAGAGGTATGGCACGCTCTTCGAAACTGTGTTTTCAAAACTGGTGTGACCTATAGCTAAAAAATGTATCGGCCCATTCTGATTCAATTTGGTATAAATCTTTTTAACCTGATTATCTCAAACATGACCGTAAATGTTTCTGAAAAATTTTTAAAACAGTATTTCTTTAATTGCACAATGTAGCAATTTTTTTCTAAAAATTCAGTCTTGTTTCAAAGTGTACCATTTCATTTTTTAACATTCCTCATTTTTCCTTGGTTCCTATTCTACATATGAGTGTTAATGAAAGAAAGATCTAAATTGGTTTTTTTTTTCTTTTTTCTTTCAAGTTAATCCCGCCGACGCTACATGTCACGTCTGACAACATCCGCCAACCATGCTATACCTCCGCCATTTTTCAAAATACCATGTAACTACCAAAAGTAGTAATAAAACATATCCTAAGTCTCAAAAATGATGGAGAAATCATTCCTTTAAAAAAATCATGACAGCAAATTTTTCCTTGTCTAAAGGTATCTCCTTCCTTAAGGAGGTAGCATGGATGGGTTGAAAAGTAGATAAAATACAAGATACAGGCATAGAGCACTTGCACAGTAGCGATCGATACAAGCTGAAAGTAGTTTCTCTTCCAGTCAAGATTTCTACTATCACAGTTCAATGACACCACTTTCTTTCTCCTTAATCATCTTTCAAATGTCATTTGTACAATCATATATGTGTGTTTGTCCAAAAATGCCCATTGTGCTACTGGATTCACCGTTAAATGTACATTGATGCCCTAATTTCAATAAGATCAATGTCTTGGTCGTTTCGAAATTAGTTGAACACTTCTCGCGAATGAATTCCTCTATGTATGTAACATGCTTTTCGTTAACTTCACTTATTTTTTATCGATTATAATCTTAAATCAAGTATTAAAACAATTGAATTCCTTTGCCGGACTCCATCCGTTGTTTATATATATCTGCAATATGCGAAATGCCTATGTCTTGCAATGATACACATTTATTGTTCAAAAATGTACATGGTGCTATTGTATACACTATGGAAAGTATGCTGAACCCATAAAGTCAAGATGATCAACTCCTGGAATATGCTTTAAGGCGCAGTAGAAATTGTACTAAATAAAATGAGGGTGTGAGAATAAGAGTCGAAATTTTAGCAGAGAATTAACAGAGAATTCTCAGAGATAAATAATGTTAAGGGCAAAAGAAAAACGCCAAGCGCTGTGGCAACGAATTTTGCAGAGCCTGATTTTTTGTTTCTCCATTTAAAACACTTAACCATCTATGAGACAAGCCAGTTAAAAATTTGTTGAGGTTATGTTGACCTTGTAAGTACCCTTAAAATGAGATTGAAACTTCACTAAAATGCAATTTTCGTTTGACGTAATAGAAACGGTACTCAAAGATCAAACTTTCGAAGGTATCACCTTAAGAGCGAAACATTGACAGGAACTAACCTTTATCGATCCGTTTTCGTTGGCTTCACTCATTTTTATTTAGATTACGATCTCGCGTGAATAACTTCCGTATAATTTAATTTTTTCCCGACATTCAGCACTCGTTTTTCCTCAGTAGAGTACTTCTAGAATAAAATTAATAAAACGTGCGGGTAATGTCACACGGATTTGTTAGTAAATCCGTTTTCGTTTACATAGCCAGAATCGTCGGTGAGGTTGGAAAAAGTTTTGCAAAACAAAGTTACGACGCAGGAAGACTAGAGGTAAGGAGTACGAACGCCTGTGGCGAGCCCGATCCAAAAGCGTCCGTGAAACTGTGGATTTTAGTAGTTAGTGATTTCACGGCGTGCGTCGCTAGTGCATGACCGCACCGAAGTGAACTAAGCGATAAGAACACAACCGACGTCATGTGTCATCGATGATTCCCGATCGTCGTTCGTGTTGACATAAAGCGTGTTCGGGCTAACCAATTTTGTGAATTGTGTTAGATGTAAAAAAAAATAATTGTCTCGGTATAAAATACATTTAGTGATCTGCGGCGAAAACAATCAATCGTAGGTAATAAAAATAGTACTTACATTCATAAAAAGAATGGTTTCGTTTTATCGTACCGTTATCGTACCGAGTGAAATAAGAATGATCACAAACGCGAGACATGGAGCAAGTGTGCCGTCGATGAGACAAAAAGTGCAATATATGGATTTTTTTTTCGTATATTGCATGTTTGGTCTCATGTCTCGAAAATAAACAAAATGTTTATTTTCGAGGCGTGAAAATGGGGAGTGAGTGGGTGAGTGCGTGAAATATCAATTTGCCATTTTCATAGAAAGTTATATTAAATAAAAGCTTATAATATTGTTTGAATTGTTGCTTTCAGTGCCCGAACGCGAGACAAACTTGGAGTGCAGCGATCGATCGAGAACTGCCGTTAAAATTAACACTCTCCATCAAGTTCTCGACAAAGTTTCGGACATGAAAAATTTTGAGTACTTGGGATGCCAAGCACACAATGAAGAGCTAACGAAGAGAGTGATAAACTATTATCTCGTCATGAGAGGATATTTTCTAGCGCGATCGGTCAACGAAAATAATCACGCAAGGAAAATTAAAACGAAAGACAATAGGAAAAAATAAAAACTGTAAGATCGATTTACCTGTACAGCGTGTCATAATGTGCAAATATGATATGTGATAATTTGTAAATCTTTTGTTTGCATTCAAAATTCTTATGAATGTTCTTGTGTCTATATTTTTACTGCTTCCGCCAAAAAAAAACATTGTATTAATATCTGTATTTCGTCATTATTCTTTGTCCGTACAGCGTATCATAATGTGTAAATATGAGATGTGATTATTTGAAAAACTTTTGTCTGGATTAAAACTTCTTATGAATTTTCTTGTGTCTATAAATAAATTTTGTTTGTTACGGTTTCTGCGAGGAAAAAACTGACTTTATTTCTGTTTGTCGTTATTATTCTTTATCTGTACAGCGTGTGACAATGTGTAAATATGGTGATAATCTGTAAATTTTTTGTCTGAATGCAAATTTCTTATGAATTTCCTTGTGTCTGTAAATAAATTTTGTTTGTTACTGGTTCCGCAACAAAAAAACTGAATCAATTTCTGTATTTCGGTATTCTCCAAAACAATCTATATATAAGAATCCTGTGTATCTATATAGAAATTGCCTTCACCAATTGGTTGAACAACTAATTTGATGAAATGATCGCTCCATATGAAGTGGCAAAGGGTGCTTTTTGCATATCGTACGGCACTGCCTTTTCAATTCATATGATCAAATTATCTCTGTATGACGGAGCGTATGGTACGGCACTGGTTTGTTGCTGACTTTGCTTCGGTGCGGTAGGAGAGCAGCGCCGCCCTTCTCGACCTCACTTTTGCGGACGTTTCGACGACAAGGCGTTCGTACTCCTTACCTCTAGTCTTCCTGTTACGACGGCTCCAAATGTGGCATTGTGAATACCACAGGATATAAGGAAAATATATATTTTTTAACCATACATTTATTGTCTATTTAAAAAATGTGACAATATATTTTGGAACTTATGAAGAATTGTACGCGTCTACTTCTCTTTTTACCGTATGCAAATATACCAGCGACGTCGTTTCTGATTGGTCGTCGACAAATGATCGAGGCGTTGCTCGGCCGGTATAGCGTTCTACTGGACGACTTTTGTTGCGTGTCATGCTACACGCAACAAATCGGACGTCTATTCCCTAAATCGGACGTCTACTCCCAGCCTTAGCTCTAATCTTCTTGCAAACAATTTTGCCGCTATAACACGGTCAGTTTCACCTTATGCAGTTTTGTATTACTATTTATTATGGGCTCCCAAGAACACTAGCGACGCCTGCGGCGGGACTGAGCATTACACCTCTGCGACCGATTGAAAGAACTGTTTTAGGCGGGAGTGTCGACTCCTTCTTTCTAGTCTCCTTGGTGACGTCACAGCGCACTCGGGTAACTTCGGAAGTGCTCGGCGCGTTCTTATCAAGCCAAATATAATAAAAATTGCAGTGTTATAATTTTGTTAATTATTGTTCAAAAGACGAAAGCACTTTCGTTGTAGAAACTGCACATGATTTCAAGAGTAAATTAAATTTTTTTTTTAAACCTAATGCCAGACCACTTGTTGATGGATCCGTCAAGAATTATCCAGAAGTGAACTGGATAATTCTACCTCACATGCCATATTCACCGAACACTGCTCCATCAAATTCCTATTCGTTCCGATCTATGGCTTTTGACCTTTTTAGAAAGCAGTTCAAATGTAGGTATCGATGGAGCCTATTTTGAATGGAGTAAGAATAATGTAGTATGTTTCAAATCAGTTTTATCAAAGAATCCACGAAGTCATACTTGTACACCCGACAAGTACATTCACACACCGGCATTTATACAAAAATCTCTGTATTCCATATACAAAAATATCCTGAAAACCTGTACCATTTAAATATTAAAGAAAAAAACATTCTTCCGTAAAGATAATTATGTACTAGCTCACAAATGTCTTGGCAATCATTTCTTCCCCTCAACATTCAACCAATCTCGTGGATTTTTCAACACATCTACGAGTGTTCCTTCCCTCGAGTCGGGCTCCGGCAGGTGCATGTATTCCCATCTTGCTATCAATGGCAGAGACATGAGTATGCTCTCGTAACGTGCCCCAGGTGTGTAAAGACCGAATTTGGTGCCGCGATCGTAAATGAGATTGAATTCGACGTAACGACCCCGTCGCAACAATTGCCACTGACGTTCGGCGTAGCCGTATCCGTCGTCCTTGTGTTTGATGACGAGGGGCACGTAAGAGGGAATGACGGCTTCGGCGCAGGAGGTGACAAACTTGTAAGCCTCGTCCTGACTCGGTGTATCGAGATCGTCGAAAAAAATACCGCCAACACCGCGCCTCTCGCCCCGGTGAGGAATGTGGAAATAATCGTCGCACCATTTCTTAAATCTCGCGTAATAGGTAGGATCGTGTCTGTCGCAGGCTTGCTTGAGAGTGCGATGGAAATGTCGCGCGTCGTTCTCGTCGAGGTAATAAGGCGTGAGATCGGTACCACCGCCGAACCACCATTGTATCGTGCCGTCGTTATTTACGACCTCGAAATAACGATAATTGAAGTGTATCGTCGGTACCATGGGATTGCGGGGATGTATGACGGCGCTCACACCCGCAGCGAAAAAGGGCAAAGTACCTTCGTCCATTCGCTTGCCTCGTGACTTCATCTGTTGCACCGCACTCGCCGGTAGTTCACCCGTCACGACGGATACGTTGACACCCGCTTTCTCAAATATCGCCCCGTCTTGCATGACGCACGTTATTCCACCGCCACCCTCTTTTCTCGACCAACGGTCGACTTTGAAACAAGCATCTTCCCCATCTACGGATTCCAGTGATTTGCAAAAATCTGACTGAATTCTCATTATCAAGAGTTCCATCTTCGTTCTCATTTCGCCCGATGTTTTTTCCAACTTCGCCACATCGCTGATCGGCAGAGCCATGAATTTGCTCATGTCCAGACGCGAGGCTGCAGTCTCAACTGCCGGCTTCTCGAAGACGGTGTACACACCGTAACTCGTCGTTATTATGCCCGCGGCGACTATTTTCACACCGGGCCTTCTCAGAGACTTGCCGCATCTCTGGAAAACTAGGGTGCCTAGGGTTCTCCAATTTTCGAGCGAAATCCTAACCGCCATCTAGATTTCGATCAATACCACAATTTGAGGGAGTTAGGTATTATTTTTGGAAAAATGAAGAGTTCCGGTTTTCTAATCACGACTACTCACGACTTGCTATGGGTATTGAAGGTTATATTCTCACATCTATACCAGTTCGATGTGACGCACACTTGGTCACGTACGCGCTACGGATTGGGCACGTCAGCTGATTGAGACGGATACATATGTCTCTATGTAAACACTACGTCTCTTATATTAATTTGTACGGGCCGACAGGTGATACTTGACAAATGTTTTCCCGATCATGCTGAAGCGCTTACATTATCATTCAAGTTTTCTGAGCTGTAATATATATTTATGGATTTATATTTCGCAAATAATGATACATAAAATGTGAAAAAGATAAAAATACATAATCAGAGACAGCTATGCCAGTTTGATTGGCAGAATTATCCTTTGATTTGTGCTAAAATATTATTTTTTCGATAATGTTTCCGCCCTACTTTTTAATTACCGTTGGAGTTAAACGCTTGTTACAAAGCAAGTTAGTCCATGGACTAAATTGCTTTTCGTTATATATGCAGAACAATGTTTGTTGTTTGCTAACCTGGGAAAAAAGATAGTAAGCAAATAGCCGAATTCTTATTGACGAGCGTAATAAAAGTAGGTACGAGCTCGATTTTTTTGCAATATATTTTGTATATTAAACTATGGAAATATTGAGCTGTAGCTTTGAAAATTACGCGAGCAACAAAATCATTATCAAAAACGATATTTTGCATGCAAGTTTTTCGTTTCGATTGCTATGAGTTTCAGGAGTTTCGATACCGTTCCTTGGCTGTAAGAAATAGTGGTGAATATAGAATGAGCTTTCGGCACGTTGACGATTGCATGCGAATAAAATTTCACGTAGAAATAAATCATTCTTAAGACATTTTCAACTCATAATATGGTTGAAAAATATTTTCAAGCCGAGAAAAGATATTATTAGTTATCATTTCTGCAATAAGACAAATATGTTGCAATTTTGTTCAAGAAAAAATAACCTTTATACTTGATAATAACGGCCGTTGGCATGACTGACTATAGCTAAAACGTCGTCGGCTCCGGGTTATTTACACGCTGAAAAACATTCAACGTTTAACACCTTATAAAGACTTTTTGAGCCGACAAAGTCGAGAAAACGTTGAAAATGTCGAGCGGACGAATTAATACATTTTATTATAAAGTTCAAATGCTGTAATACTAGTTGATTCTTGATTGTGAGTGGCTCACTCGACAGAGCCAGCCAACACGATGTTGCCACGTTTAACCTAAAAGTTTAGTTACTGTCCGGAAAGAAATCGAGCTGAAAATTAACATATTTTTTCGAGTATTATTAATGAACGAAGTAGAGAAACCTCTCAATTATTTTACGATACTCCTAACACTACATTCGCGGTTTGCTCAGTTTTTCATGCAAATCTCGATATTTTGGTTTTATTCTGGAAACTTTAAATCGACACGGTGAATGCACCAGTAGCAATAAATGACCGAAATTTTAAATATTCAAAGTAATTTATTAATCTGAATAAGGATTTCGTTACATCGTAGTGGTCTGGTCATTCAAGTTTTCTCGTATTTCATCGGCTATTTCGTCACATTTTTACAGGACAATACTAGGCTTGGCGTGGAAAAAAGGCTGGCAATCTGAAATCTGTACTCCATATTTTGTGGATTCAACACCAACCAACACCCGCTAACATACACTGAAACATTAATGCAAATCGCTTTCGAATAATAGACATTGCAAACTTGTTTCACCCCGGATATTGCTTGAGATTGTGAAACGTCAGTCATTGCCACCAACAAATATCTATAATCTTGGGGCAATATAAATTACATTTGATCCTAAACAATCGTATGCACTGGGACACAAAAGAAAGTTCGATAACGAGCAATGGATCACGAAACAAATATTTTCATATTCACGTCTTTAATAACCATAACAAAATACATAATTTTGCGTGTCAATGTACTGCCGTAAATTGAACTCGAATGTCCAATGATGTCGATATCGCACAGCCGAGAAACTAAAAATGAAGAGATTTTCAGGCAATCGAGAGGAATAACACACTGCAGTTTGCTCGATCATGTTGTTAGGTGTCATATTTGTCGCCGTATTCCAACGCTTTTAACATATTAAACTTGAGTTTGAAACGGTACACTTTTTAGCTGGAAATCCATGCGTGAAGTGTATCAGAACAGAGATTGGATTGGGTTTTTTTTTCGGGACCTTTTTCCTCTATTCATCGGCCGGCGGTTTCATTTTGCAGAGAACGCGCAGATTGAACATGTTGATTTCGCCGGATGTGAGCGTAACGACGCCCTCCTGATTGTCGATTGATATCAGATTACCGACAGCTTCGCGATCCTCGCCAAGGACAACCTTGACACGATCACCCCGAGTCGGCACCACAGGCTCCAATTGTTCGCAAACCAAATTTACCACGCGATCCTCCGCTGGCAGGAAAACCGCGCACATTCCACCCTGTTTAGGAGAAAACACACACACATATATATATATGTATATTATCACCATTAACACAAATAAATAAGAAAATTTGGGTTCGCTCAAGTTTGTATGATTTTTTGTCAAGTGACTAGTCAGATTACTACCAATCTATACTTCAGGTTCACAGGGTTTTCAAATGAATTTGAATTTCATAGTGTGTCGTTAGCAGTTGATTTAAGACATTTCTCCTTTGTTTTTAAAATTTATTTGCTATAATAAATTAGTTCCATGATATGTCAAAGGCGGCAAAGCGAAGACTGATTTGTTCGAACCCTAATACATTTTGTTATATATGTGGCGAGTATGTTATTGAAAAATTTCGAAAACGATTACGAATTTTGTAAAAAGTGTTTTTTTCATAAGTAATGCATTTTATAAATTTTATAAATAACTTTTATAATACAGATAAATTCACAAAAAAGCTTGGCTTCTTCAGTGAAGAGCAAGGAGAACGTTTTCACCAAGCCAAAGATCATGGAAGATAGGCATCAAGGAAGATGGGACACACATATGATGGCTGATTACGTTTGGAGTTTGATGCGTGACTGCCTCGACAAGTCTCACTCAAAAAAATGACGATAAAGAAGCTTGCTCGATGTAAAAATATTTAATAAAACTTAAATTTTTCAAAAAAAATCGTTTTTATAAAAAAAAAATAGTATATTTCCGTGTTCTGAGGTAGAATATTAATATTGTGTTAAAGTAGGACGAGTAGAAAGATAACGCTTAGAAAAAATCATACAGTCTTGCGGCACCAAATGGACTGTTGAGATGCGTAATTCATAGATATTGGCAAGAAACATGAATGATGACGTGCGTTTCTTACCGAAATTCCGCGAATTACTCCCTGTTGTCCAGCTAGCGCCGGATCATGGTGAGAATCTTTGATACGAACTTCTATATCAACCGTGTGCCACTCGGAGCCGCCGAGCGCGCTCGATCCGACGTTGGTATCCAGCCCGGATCCGGGAGTTTGTGGGTTATAGGGACTTCCGCTGACTCCTGGCAAAGAATAATATGATGAAATTCAGTATGAATATAGGATCAACAAAAGCGCATCATATATTCTGTTTGGAAGTTTCGAGAAGCGAGGCGATTTTGTTTTTGGAAATGTTCTTGCGCATGTCCGTGACCAAAAGACCGAGCGCAAAAAGCAAGCTGGCCAGCCAGTCAGAAAAAGACAGCTGAACGAGGAACACCATAGAAAGAATACATCCCAATATTCTCTTTTCATTTGTTTTCCTTATTACAGCTTTACTGGATTGTTCGACATTAAAATAAAACATTCTTCATAAAACAAAACATCCAACATTTCTCTCATCCCACTTTTAGAATTCTACATGAATGTTCGTATGTGGAGGACATTTTTTTCTTCGTTTTGCACGATCGAAGGCCCAATCAACAAGTAACGGACGGATTAAAAAATATTTTTTTTGCCACTTTTCCATAATTATTTTTCTAGTTACTAGATTTCTAGGGATTGAAAAGTCACCGCGATGGAAATGTAAATATTCGTACGGAGTCGAAGCGTCTCATACGCTCTCGCACAGAGCTGCTCTACGCAGATAGTATTTATTTTCTGCGAGCTGTTAAAAGTACATTTTTAAACTTTTTAAAAATGTTTCGTTCTACCAATATATAGTAAAGGAATTTAAAAAAATGAAATGCGCGCGACAATAACAATAAATTGAACAAACGATTAACAATGACGGATTAATTTCAATAAAGAACAGCTGGAGTACTGAATTTTCGCGTGAAAGGCTTGCATGTTTGCGTTAAAGTTCACTTTGGCTTGAACATTCCTAGACACATCAACGTGATTTGATATTCATTCTCGAGGAGAGTCCATTTTTTCATCTGAGACGAAAGTGTCTGCGAGCGACGTTTGAAAAAAGATTCCCCGGCCCACTGTGGAATTGATTATCGGGCGAATTCAATGGGCTGTCGTGGTATAAAAATTACCAGGCGTCATGGGGCTGTAACTGCCCATCGGTGATGGTGTCGCGAAAGCTCCGTGTGGACTCGTCGTATATCCGGTCCCGGAAGGCGACGGAGTCGCGACGTAACCAGCCGGACTCGGACTCGCAGTGGCACTCGCGGCCGGACTAGGACTTGGCTGATACGGACTGTAACTCTGTTCCGAGCCGTACATCGTGCCCGGTGTCTGAGGCGTAAACGGACCACCTGTGGCTGGATATCCCGGTGCGTATCCGGGCGAACCAGCTTCCTCCATAGTGTACGAGTCGAAATCGTTGTTCCTTGCCGGAGTGTTGCTCACCGTTGCATCCCACGCTCCCGTTTGTCCGGGAGTACGTGAACCATCGTGCGCCGGTGTCATCGAGCCGTAATGAGGAGTTCGCGAACCATCTTAAATGTAAATCCAATACGTTCATTATGCTCCTCTCCGAAGCCTATTACGTAAAATCACATTGTTATTTGCGAAATAATCTTTGTCTAGACATTAAGAGAACGTGAAATACGTTCATTCGGTAAAAATTCCGCTTGCAAATCATCTCCCGAACTTGTTTAGGAAAGAAAAACAGAACTATTATATGCGACTTTGAACAAAGTACACGAACGTTATTTTCTATTTTTCGGAACATGAGCCTTTTAGGATAAAACGAATTTTGAGCTATGTCACGCTCATTGCGACGCAGTTAATTTTTCAATTGCCTCAAGCGGATTTTTTCTCCAAGTGGAATTTAGCCTTCTGACTGAGTATAAGCCTCACAATATATCATATCTTTACGGCCGATACGGCCTTATCGATAGTGCACATGTAAAATCGCACAAGTATCGCATCATGAGCTCAGAAAATATCACAATGGCTCAAAAACCGTTCGAAATCGTTTGAAAAATAGTTAGTTGAAAAAATATATTTGTCTATTCATTGAAAAATGAAGACGTTGTCTAATTTCAATATTGCGCCTAAAATAAAATTAAAAAAAAAAAAAACGTGGAATGATGGAATACTTTTTTTTATACTCACTCTCGTACATAGGTGTTTGAGAGCCGTGCATGGGTGTCTTGGATCCGTCTCTTGCGTACATGGGCGTCTGTCCGCCGGCTGTGTAAGCCGGCGTTCGGTTGTAACTGCTGAAACCACCGTCTTTGGTGGGCACACCGACGTTAGCAATGTGAGATCGGTCTACCGATATTGTTTGACAGGTCGAATGCAATTCTACACGAGCGGTATTCTCGGTCGCGTCTTTTACGATGCCAACGTTGCCCTTGTACGGACCACCGGTGATTTTTATCGTTGTGCCGATTAGTTCCCGATCGCGACGTGCGCCGCCGCCGCCGCCTCGTCCGCGTCCGCGACCACCGCCGCCTCCGCGTCCACCGAATCCGCCACTGATGTATTAGAAAAACGTCACATTGTTTTCGAATTAATTCAAAATCACCAGCGTTTAAGGGGTCAGGGTACTGTGAAAATTTCAAAAAAAACGTTCGTCGCTCGAGGCAACTCAAATTGAAGAGGAAGGCCCAACAGATGGTGCATAAATAGCAGATTAAAGGTAAACTGATGATTACAGCGACATAACTGCTGGTAAAACGGATTGACTTGAGTTTTGGTGCACTTATTCAGTGCCATAGTAGTTTAATCTTCAGCGACGTTTTTCTTCTGAACATTTTTTTTCTCATTAGTCATTAACAATAATGATGTAATTGATGTTCGAAAAATCGAAAGAAATATTCAACATTTTTTTAAAGATCGAAACACCAATTCGGCGACACAAGATAGCCAAAAAAAAGCTTCGTCAAGTCTTAGACAATATTATATATTGTAAGAAAAAAACTCGTTTTTGTTTCTTTCCGATCAACCAAGTGGCCAAAATCAAGTACACCACTGAGCCCCTCACCTTCAAATATCCATCATGGCATTATTTATAACTTCTTTAGTCAATAATATTTTATCATGCAATTTGGTACACAACTTTGTTAATGTACATATAACTACTTGTCGAAACGATTTTTCAATTATCTTACTTATTTCTTCAATTTTTTTATTCCCCTCATTGGGGTACGTGAAAAAGTCGAGTGTGTATCGAGCCTCACGGATAAGCTAAATTTTGAACCCTGAGCATCAAGGGTTGAGAAATAAAGTGAGAAAATAAACAAACCGCGGTTATTATACATTTTTTTTAAAGCCCTCGTCAAGTTATTCAAAAATTCACGGTTCATGTTAAACTTGGTCATTTTTGAGGGATCATCGCAGTGTAAAATTTTCAAAAAATCAATTTTTTTGCATTATCCGATAGTATAGATGGTTATAAAAATGCAGTTCAATTTTTGGGGCGAAATTCGAATAATTTTGGTCGCGACAGCCTTTCTTTGAGAAAGTAACTCGAGCAGCTGCGTGCGCACTCGAAACTTTGAACGCGCTTTTCTCAAAATGTCGTTTTTCAAAACGGTGTACACTCTGAAAGGAATTTTTTTTAAGCTATCCGTCTCAAATTTTGACACAACATACGTCACGCTATTCTTTATCCTGCTATAGAAGCTTTTTTTTCAATCTTCATAATTATCTTGACGAAAAACTGTCGAAAAATAGGCTACATTCGATAGTTTTATTTTTCAAACCGCCGGCATTTTGTCAATCTTGATTTTAAAAAACCTCCATAGCAAGGTAGCGGCTTTCATACTGATTAATAATTTTTTTACAAATTTTGTTTAAGATAATATTTACGGCCATAACCGTGTACACCGTGAGGACTATTTTTTTTCGAAGACATTTTTCAACCGTTAAAAAAATATTAAAAAACTAAAAATAAACGTTTAATAATGTATTCTTTGTTCTTCATGAGTGCTTTGATGTGACATAAAAAAAAACATACTAATTAGCGTACTTTAACCATCGAAAAAAAAAGTCGCGTGAATCATCTGTTTTTCGATCCGTTACACTGTGATGATCCTTTAAGATCCGTCGTAGATTGTCAAGCCATTAGACGGTGCGAATTACGAAATAGAACTAACCCACTAGGATGCATGGGGGATGCGATTCTCGGTGACATGAATCCCGCTGTTGGTGACATCGACGGTGCTCCCGATTTTTTGCCGCCAGCGAGTTTCAGATGTCTCGTTTTGCACACGAATATACCCCCGTTGTCGACGTACAACCGGGAGTGTAAAAATGCGAAGCTCCTGTACAAGTGTTTGATTTCGCCGCCACGTCCGGCGTGCGGTCCATCTTCGACTTTAACGATATCCTTCTTCTGTATCGTATTCTGTTCGTGATCGAGGGCAACGGTATTTCTGTTCTCGCGACGTTTCGTCAGTCCTTGGGGTCTCGCCTCGACGATTTTGCCGTGCATCGAGAGAACGTGCAAGTTTTCACGCTCTAATCGTACTATAACTCCAACGGTCTGTGGATCAAGCTGGACGAGATCGCCCCACTGGAATTGGCCGAGACTGTCGACACCGGTCGCCATGTCCGAACAAAGTTGAAGATCTCGCGGCAACACTTCCAGCTCGTGCATGGAAAGATCGGAAAACAGCACAACCCGGTTTGGTTCGACTCTCACAATCAAACCCGTGTCGCCCTCGTATCTGCCGGCTACAACCTGCCCACAAATTTTCGACGATTGAATTTCAAAGAGGAAAAGACCAAGCGTTGCGAAGGTAGAAATTTGAGGAATTCGCTTCGAATCGATTAGTTTCTGTAAGGAGCAACAATTGTGGCGCGCGGGATATGAAAAATTGCGCTGTGTGCTTGGTTATTAAGGGGCGGTACACGGTAAATAAACGGCGAGAAATACAGTAAACTTCGCGAATTTTTATCTCATAAACTAATGTTTCGATTGGATCCGGGATTTTTTATTGGAAAATATGTACATTGAGTTATGTTCTGGATAAAAAAAAAAATTCGTTGACTGGAAGCGACTCAAACGCCATTATTTTGAAACACAGATTTCAAAGTCGGTGCCATCAGATATATCTCGAAAACGGCTTGTCCGATTTTGTCCAAATTTGGATACAATACTCGTCGATAATTTTTCTCGTTCGCCACGTAGGATTTTTTTGAATTTTTCATTTTTGACGGAACTGCGACCGTTTTAACTTAACATTCGTCTTTCGTCCGCATTTTCCGACGATTTTGGATTGCATACACATTGTATAAAAAGGCAATGGTTCAACCAAATAAAAAAAACCCCTACGTGGCGAATGAAAAATACTATCGAAGAATATTGTATCCAAATTTGGACAAAGTCGGACAAGCCGTTTTTGAGACACATCCGGCACCGACTTTGAAAACTATGTTCCGAGATAATCGCGTTTGAATCGCTTCCAGTCAAGGAAATTAATTTTTTTAAATGCCTAAACATACCTTAATGTACCAATTGTACAATTTAAAAAAAAACCCGGATCCAATCGAAACATTATTTGTTGAGATAAAAAGTCCCGAAGTTTACCTGTTTTTCTCGCCGTTTACTCAGGTCCACCTCCCCTTAAATGTCTTTGACGACTCACCTTGACGTGATCGCCCATCGTAAAGTACTTTCGTAACTCGTTTGCCTGGAACTCCAATGCTTCCTTGAGCTCTTCGTGCTTCGGCATCACCATTATCATATTACCGTCAATGGAGACGATCTTTCCCTGCAGATTCATCAATTCACCCTCGCAAACTTCAACGTTATCCCCGTTACTAAAGGAATGCGTAACAGTGAGGTCATCCTTTCCGGAGGTAATGCCCGTCGCCGGAGTTCCGCTCAACTCGAGATCTATGCCTTCGGGAGCTTCCTCGAAACGCTCGAGTTCGGATAACGTTGGTTTCACACCCTCGGCTATTATAGCACTCGTCGTAAAGTTCTTATACAAGAATCTGGCGAGAAAATCCGATTGAAATTGAAAACGAGCCAATGTGTAAAAAATGATAAACAAACGTCACGGACTAAGAAAAGAATTTACCCTTTACGACTGTAGCGATTTCCTTCGAAGATCAAAAAATCTCCGTCGCTCGTGACCTCACCGCCGATCGCTCGTATAGCTTCGGGATCGAACGGTTTTGCAGGCGGTCGCCTCTTTTTCTTACGTTTCAATGCCTCGGATTCGCTCTGAGCCGTTCTCAATGCTCCACGGGGACGAGTATAATCGATTCTCGGCAAAAGCTTCAGATAAACCTGATTCTGTGCCAAATCAACGTAATCCACTTGGGCGATGTCGTCCTTGTAAATGCCACGCTTCAGCCGGACCCATTGTTTCGCCTTTAGGCCAGTTTGCTCCTTCACGACGCGCAACACGTCGGTCATCTCCTTTATGGGTACCATCTGCTGTTTCCATATGCCCATTCTCAAATTTCCGACGTTGTCGATCGCCGATTTTACGTGAGGCTGCTTGTAAGCTTCTATGTAGATGTAGCCTTTCACGCCCTCAGGTGCAACAACCGATTTAATTTGCAGAGGTTCGCCTGAAACACGTGACTCCGTTAATACGCGAAACCTTCGGAAAATCTCACAAAACATTTACGAGAATCCACTTTGTCCAATTTCCTATCGAACAGAACACACAGGATAAAACGTCAAGTGAATTCTTTAACGGGTTACATCTACCTCGGTGAGTGAAAAAATTGCATATTGCTATATTCCATGAAAATTTCATTGAAATATTCCTCCAATTGCTTCTAACAGTCAGCGGGGCGATCGGTAGCATCACCGTACTTGAAACTTTGAGCGCATTTTTCTCGAAACACTTTTTTCGAAGTCGTTGTACATGATATCACGAGAACCACTAGATGGAATGTTTCCAAATTCACAGGAAATACAATGAGAAACATTTGAAGATCGTTGACAATCGCATTTAAAATAAATCAATCTATTTTTCAAGTTCGATAAAAAGGATGACTTTTTAAAAATAGATTTGGTATGCTCGAGTTTAAAGTCGTCGAGACGTTGTTAAAAAAAATGATTTTTCATTTTCGCTACAGCCTCTCTTGAAGAGAGAGGTGAGAGAGAGAGAGAGAGAGAGAGTGATAGATAGATAGATAGATATTTAATAATGCACTAGGACTTGTCGTCCTCTGGCATGCAAGCTACAAATATACAGTTTTCAGAGAGAGAGAGAGAGAGAGAGAGAGAGAGAGAGAGAGAGAGAGAGAGAGGAGGGAGGGAGGGAGAGGGGGAGAGAGAGAGAGAGAGGGAGAGGGAGGGGGAGAGGGATAGATAGATAGATAGATAGTTTTATTAGTGCTCTAGGATACTATATCTCCTCTGGCACACAAACCATATAATAATGCTTACAGTTCCTCTAATTCAACGACTCAATATAAAACAAAGCCTTACATCTAATTATACAACGGTAATTCCACACGATGTTAATACATATCCGACAAATTCTGCACCTACTACTATTGATATCTTAATAACGCCTATCATTTTATGAATTGCATTGCAATTTTATCGTATTGCATTGCAATATTGCATTGGAACGATTAGGGAGAGGGAGAGGGAGAGGGGGAGAGAGAGAGAGAGAGAGAGAGAGAGAGAGAGAGAGAGAGAGAGAGAGAGAGAGAGAGTGAGTGATTCGAGCAGCGGAGTGAGACCTGGCGAAACTTTAAACGCGTTTTTCTCGAAATGCCGTTTTTCAAAACGCTGTACATTATCAAAGGAAGAGTTTTCGAGCTATCTGTCTCAAATTTTGACACAACATTCTTCACGTCATTTTTTATCCTACTATGAAACCTTTTTTTTAATATTCATATTTTTGTAACGAAAAACTGTTGAAAAAATAGGCCAAATTCAAAATACTTTTTTTTCAAACCGCTGCTATTTTATCGATTTTGATTTTTTTAAAACCTCCATAGTAAGATAGCGCCTTTCGTACGGATTAATAATCTTTTTACAAAGGAGGACTCCTTTTTTTGGGTGACATTTTCCACCGTAAAAAAATGTAAAAAAAAAATTAAAAAATGTATTTTCTGTTCTTCATGAGTGCTTTGATGTGACATAAAAAATGAGAGTGATTAGCGTATTTGAATCATCAAAAAAAAAATGGCGGAAATCAGCTAGTTTTCGACCCGCTACACTGTGATGATCCCTTAAGGGCTCTCGATGTGTACCATTTATGCATTTGTTAAAAAACACGTGTCTTTTTCACCAATCGTTTACCAGAAGAAAAAAAAATGAAATTTGGCCATTTTTTTCGGGCCTTAAGGTAGATGTAGCCCCTTAAAGTACATGTGAATCTTTTCCAAAAATCGTTAATTAGTCTCACCGGAAAATTGATAGGTGATGAATTTTCGCATGAGCAAGAGAACCGTAGACTTTTCCTCGCCTATCCTACATTTGATCATCCACAAATTCGGATCTTTGACACCCGGCAAGAGCGTCTGTTGAGTTATCTCGTCGCTCATCTCCTCACCACCGTCGCCAAAGTGACGAGCTGCTACGGACTCGTCGGCATACTTTTTTCTCAGATACTCCTCGATCTCGTCCTCCTTTTGCGAGCTAGAAGCGAAGTCAATGGAACTTCCTTGAGACTAATTTACCGTGCATTGCAGAGCACACGTTCGCGCAACGGAAATTTAGGATGGACGTTAAAAAATCAATGATATTTCACAAAGAATCACTTACTCCCAAAGATTCGTGCCACGTCTGCGTCCTTCGATCTCACGAGCTGTAGGGCCCAATTCGTCTACCTCGTTGCCAACTATGCCAATTTCTTGGGCACCGTCCTCCCACTCTTCGTCATCTTCGACGTCGTCGTCCACCTCGGCCTCGTCGTCGATGAAACCGCAGAACCTTTCCTTCTTTCGCTTCTTTCTCGGCCTATCGTCGTCCTCGTCGTCCTCATCCTCCTCCTCGTCGCGTTCGCTGCTTCCGTCCAAATCCTCTCCTGAAATGTTTAACTTTTCATTGTACACAACTGCCAGCAGATCCTCTCATCGTCCGCAGCGTACGTTTGCTTTAAACGAAAATTCTTCACGTTTCAACCAACAACAGAATTGTTATATTGTCTCAGAATGCAAAGAGCACAGGGGTCGACATCACATTATGGAAAAATGTAATTTCTATTCTGGTGTTTAACTGACCACTCTGCGCATTGTTTTTTTCATTGTCCACATTTGCCATAATTATGAAGTCACGAATTAAAGCCTTATATACGCGATTTTTTTTTTTCATTTTAAAAATTATTTTTCATTTCATTAGGACGATTAGGAATATTTTAAGCTTTAAAGAATTGAAAAATTCCAAAAATAAGATATGATTGCATTTTTAATAGATACCACGAGGCACGCCTGACCGCCAACTTCAAAGCCGTTTTTCCACGATTGACTTTTTTGAACGTTGCGAAAGCTCTAACTCTTGAATGAAAGTTCAGATCGCTTTAAAATTTTTACAACATAATCTTAGTATCATGACCTATCGTGTGAACCACAGAAACAAAAATTCCAATGAGCCAAAAAATATAAAAAATAAAATACGTACAGAAAATTGAGTAAAAAATGTTAAGTTTCGAATTTTCATTATAATTTTTTTTAAATAATATTGTTGGTCCACACTGAAGATACATTCATTATGCAATTATAAATATGTTCATTTTTTTTCAGACGTCTACATCAATGCCGACAACTTTCACCATCAACGTGCGTGCAACAAAAATACATTGCTTTATTATGCCATATCTCCGCCATTTGTTACTATTTCTGATTTTTTTTTTACGTATACTTAACCATGTGTATAAATGATCTACAAAAAAAATGTTGTCAATACATGGGTCATTTTTTTAAAACCGAGTCTAGAAAAGTACCTTCGAAAATCGGCGAAATCGCGTATATAAGGCCGTAAGATAGCAAGAAACAAACTGTACTCGTTAATAATTAATTACCCTCCGGTTCCTCCTCCGGTTCGACTTCTTCATCCCCGGATTTAGCCTCTTCAGCTTCGTCACCTTTGCCATCGTCCGATCTAACATATTAAGTTTATTAATGAGCATGCGGACAGCGGATCTAGAAGTATCGTCTATGTAATCCCCCATATATATGTTCAATGTGTTAACCTACTGTGAAAATGACGAACACTCGTTTGTCGCTTGAGGCAACTAAAAATTGAAGGGGAAGGTCCAACAGTGCAGGAATCGCAGATTATAGGTAAACTTATGACTACAATGATAGAACTGCTAGCAAAATTTCAAACGCTTCTATCTCTAAACTATGTTTTTATAAAACGGTCTACATGATTCCTCGACAGCTAATGAATGGATAGACTTGAAATTTTGTACACTTGTTTGGTGTATTAATCGTTTAGTCTTGACCAACGTTTTTCTTTTTAACATATTTATTTAATTCCTTAAACCAAGAAGAAATCGTTTTTTTGTTTGTTTCCGATCAACTGGATAGCCAAAATGAAGTACACCGTTGAGCCCCTCGTTTTCAATGGTCCTTCACAAGATTGTTTATAACTTCTTTAACTATTAATATTTTTCAATGAAATTTGGTAGACAACTTGGTTAATGTATATGCAAAAAAATGTCCAAAGGCCTTTTCAATCATCTTACTTGTTTCTTCAAAGTTGTTTTTTTTCAATAACCCTGATTTTTCAGGTAATCGCGGTAGCCTAACCTCTTAAAGCCAAGAATTATATTTGAAATGATTTAAAAAAACACAAGACCCATCATGCAAAAATTGCAAAGTAAGCATACTCAGAGCCGGAGCGTGATCTAGATTGGGACTTGGATCGCGAACGACTTCTGGACCGCGAACGTGATCTCGATTTCGAGCGTGATCTAGATTTGGAACGTGATCTTGATTTTGAGCGAGATCTCGATTTTGAGCGAGATTGGCTTCTGCTTCGGGACATCGGACTGCCGGCGTTGCTACCAGCTCCTGATTTGACGGAGCGACTTTCCTGCTCGCTGTCGCTGCCTCCGCCGCCGTGCTCACTTTCGTTCTCCGAGAAGTTACTCCCCTCGGAATCCGACATTTTTTTTCTCACTCAACCGTTAAGCTCAAGATGTAACGCTGAAAAATATTGAAAAAAAAAGTATTGCCACATACGTGTTGTAATGGAGAAGAAATCGTACGTACTTACCTCGATCGAACAGTATTTCGTTCCCCTCTTTTTCTTAGCAAAACATGGTTTCACGTACTGTCTGCGTCGAAATAAGAGTGGCGGAGTAACGGAGTAGCATTAATTTCCGTATGATCAAATATGTGAAGCACCGAGACACGAGATTACGCTTGATGCACTCAACTCAATAATACCAACGAGGATTGGGTCCTATAGAAGAATACGCGGACTATATACTTTAGCTTCAAGCCGAAAAGTTTGCGGTGTGAGGACCACGGTCTTACATTGGTGAGGACCGTGAGGACAAGCTTTCACCATGATGATAAGATGTCACTACCGTTGAGTTTGCTTGTACCGTGAAGACCAGAGGAAAGGAGTCCAAAGTCGAGATTTTAACGCGTCCCAAAAACGGCGAAAGCTAACGGCGGCGCTGCGGTCTTCCAAAGGCTAGAGTGGGAGGAGTCCGATCTCTCATGGAGAGACTTGAAAAAAGTGGCTACAAAAATGTGGTCAAAAAGGGATGGCGCCACTATTGCTAAGACCTCGAGAAGTGAGCTGCGTGTGACATAGACGGAACAAGTAAATAATGAGAAGTGAGCTGTGCATAAGGCAGCATGATACTTGAGAAGTTGGCTGCGTGAGAGAGAGATGCAAAATGATATATAGCCAGAACGCGCGCAGAAGTTACCCCTTCTCTAGCCTCTTACGCGCCAATTACCAATCATAGTAGCGCGTGTCCGTGAGCGAGCGACGCTCGGACTTCTTCGGAAAGAGCCGAGTGCGCCGAAGTTTCCCGACCGCGCCTTCGGCAGCTACACCCACGCATGGACGCTGAGCACGTTCATGTGCGACCAAGCCGAACCGAAGCTTCGAGGGAAAAGGAATCTGAGCCCGACGTCGGTGACGTTACGCGCGAGGCTTTTAGATGATTTCAATACTTATTGATTCTCTGCGTTATCAATGTATACAAAAAATGTATCGCGCACCCTGATCGCGTATCTTTTTAGTTTATACGTTAATTTAAATATAATAATAAATCCAAATTACAACTTATTTATCTCCTAAAAAATTGTTTACGCTGTACTCACACCCGTCCTTATCCAAATAAATTCTTATTCATAAAAGTAAGCGGAAATATATTTATATTCGTATTATTATATTAATTCTCATACTTTCATCAAGCGACAAAGCATTATCCCCAAAAACAAGCCAATCATTCATCCGGCCGCGAATCGTCAGTACCAGAAAGTGCATATTCTACAAGCGATGAGATGGTCCCGTTGGTAGCGTTCCTGGCTTCGGTCCGCAGAGGCGCGGGATCGTCCCCCGCGCTCAGTGCTTTTTTAAAAATTATTATTACCATTAATTCTTATATGATTAGTTATTTTTATTAGTTATCATTATTATTTTAATTAGTTATCTTTTAGTGTCGAAAAATGTATCACGCACTCCGACCGCTTATTTTATTAGTTTGTACGTTATTTTTTTTGTATTTTATTATTAATTAATTTTAATGTAATAATAAATCTAACATACAACTTATTTATTTTCTAAAAAATTGTTTGCGCTTTACTCACACCCGTCCCTATGCCAAATAAATTGTAATTCATAAAAGTAGGCGGAAATATATTTATATTTGCATTATTATATTCATTGTCATATACTATCATCAAGCGACAAAGCATTATTCCCAAAAACAAGCCAATCATCAATCCGGCCGCGAATCGTAACTTACGAGAATGAATATAATTATAGACGTATTCATAATACGACTATAAATATATTTCCGCTTACTTTTATGAATTACAATTTATTTGGCATATATAGGGACGGGTGTGAGTAAAGGGCAAACAATTTTTTAGAAGATAAATAGGTTGTAATTTAGATTTAATATTACATCTAAATTAACGTACAAACTAATTAAATAAGCGGTCGGAGTGCGCGATAAATTGTTCGGCAGTAAAAGATAACTAATAAAAATAACTAATCAAACAAGAATTAATAGTAATAATAATTTTTTAAAAAGCACTGAGCGCGGGGAACGATCCTGCGCCCTAGCGGACCGAAGCCAGGAACGCTACCAACGGGACCATCCTATCGCTTGTAGAATATGCACTTTCTGGTACTGACGATTCGCGGCCGGATGGTTGATTGGCTTGTTTTTGGGGATAATGCTTTATCGCTTGATGAAAGTATGAGAATTAATATAATAATACGAATATAAATATATTTCCGCTTACTTTTATTAATTATAATTTATTTGGCATAAGGACGGGTGTGAGTAAAGCGT
Organism: Ophion obscuratus; assembly: GCA_964007375.1. Classification (NCBI taxonomy): domain Eukaryota; kingdom Metazoa; phylum Arthropoda; class Insecta; order Hymenoptera; family Ichneumonidae; genus Ophion; species Ophion obscuratus. The sequence goes on along the minus strand of OZ023321.1, from coordinate 45,336,993 downwards.
AAACAATTTTTTAGAAGATAAATAAGTTGTAATTTGGATTTATAATCATATCTAAATTAACGTATAAACTAAAAAAATAAGCGATCAGGGTGCGCGATACATTGTTTTGTATACATTGATAACGCAGAGAATCAAGAGCTAAATAAGCATTGAAATCATCTAAAAGCTTCGCGCGTTCCGTCGGGTGACGTCACGCGCGAGTCGTGCTCAGATCCGTCGGGTGACGTCACGTGCGAGTCGTGCTCAGATTGCTTTTTCCCTCGAAACCTTCGTTTCGGCTTGGCCGCACATGAACGAGCTCGGCATCCATTTATTGGTGTAGCTGCCGAAGGCGCGGTCGGGAAACTTCGGCGGGCTCGGCTCTTTCCGAAGATGTCCGAGCGTCGCTCGCTCGCGGACACGCGCTACTATGATTGTGTGATGGGCGCGTAAGAGCCTAGTGAAAGGGGACCTTATGCGCGCGATCTCGCTGCACTGCTTGCTGGGATGCGTATTCGATCCTCTTCCATCCCTCTTACACGACATCGATACTCAGCTTACTTCTCGAGGTCTTAGCGCCATCCCTGTTTGACCACATTTTTGTAGCCACTTTGAAATACACTTTTCGGTATTCAAATTCAGAAAATTTGAAGGGCAGACAGGTATTCGTCTATCTATTTGACGTCGTTTGGCAAAGTTTCGACGGGATCTGAAGAGCCGTTTCAGAGATTTTTGGGAATCTATAATTGTTCTACCATACCGACCGCGATAAGGTGTCATTCCCTCTTAAGGCGAAGTAGAAGATCTACCACGTGACATATGAGTGCGAGAGAGATAGCTGAAATTTTCGAACAGAAATTTCTCAGAGATGAATAATATTTACGACAAAAGGAAATCATCAAGCTCTGCATCAGGGGATTCTCCAGAGTCTGATGCTTCGTTTTTTTCTAAAAAAAATTAACCATCTATGAGAAAATTGGGTTGGAAAATTTGTGAGGTTATGTTGACCACAAGGTTATGTTGACCACAGGCACATGCCCTTAAAGCGCTGTATAAACGAGACGATTTTTAGAGTCGTAATTTTCCGTTATAAGTACGGGTACTTCACTTCAAATTTTACCAGTATACAGGGATGTATTTTTACTTGATTATAGACGAACATCAGTTAACAATTAAATATTCGGTTTCGTGAAAGAAATATCTTAAATCAACGGGCCCCGACACCTCAGTAAAGATAACCAATAAAAAATGACATTCAGAATGTTTATTGCGAAGAATCATTTGTCAGTGGATTTTTTAAATGAAAATCATCTAAAAAATAATGTTAATAAGCTTTTTTATTGTGATTCACCAATGTCGTAACGATGTAACCAACGATAGCACTTCAATTGAGCCATTAAAGATCTAAAATGAGAAACAATCGGCTAACTTCACCCAAATGATTAATTTCGATTTTTTTCTTCAAAAAACGTTCACCACTAGTTGCAAATTACGTATCGCATGGCGAACAATGGTTCTTGTAGCAACAATGTTGAAAGTCAATTCTGGTGGGCCAGCTTCACCCAGCTTGGTATAGTGGATTACTCGAAAGTTTTCTCGACCAATCAAATGCGTGGAAAATAAATCTCCAATTCGCGCAGATGCCATGTACGCACTTGAGTATTTCAGTACGGAGGCACGGTGAAAGAGTGCGCAACGATCTCTTTCTCGTTCCTACGAACCCTGCGAGATTCTACAGTCGGATAGCTATGTGGAGTCGAACAGTCAGCGAACTCGTTGATTTCTAAACGCCATTTTTATTTACGAACGAATTTTGCGGGGGGTGGGGGCTGAAAAGAACAAGACTTTCCGAGCATTTACATTTTAATCCGAGAAATAATATTGCTACGAAATGAACGTGTTATAAACGATGTAAATTGAAACATTAATAATTGCGTGTTGTAATCGTGAAATGTTTCATTCTCCCATGTCCTCGTAAACTCGAATCTTAATGCATTCGTTAAACAATCGTGGTGTTCACACCGAAAATCTGCGAATTCTACCAAACTGTGATCCAAATAAAATGGATTATCGCCAAAAGGTAAACGAGATGACGAAAAAACGGACCTGTCGCCGTCCACCATCTCCGATTTATTTTCATTATTTTTGTGTAGAATATTTTAGCTGATCTCACCCTTGTGTGTCTGTTTCCTTCGGAATTTCTCCCGAATATCGTTACTTCAACGATATCAGCGATGTTTAATGTCTTTCCGCTAATTTATCAAATGTATGAAAAGCAGAAATTGTAAAGGTTTACGATGTACATGATCAAAATTCGATTTCAAGAATTTGTAGATTGCAATGATGCGACTGTAAATATGGAGTAATCATTAACTGCATCCGACACGAAGGAACTTCAGTTTTTACATGAAGAGTGATCAAATTTACAAGAGCAATTCAAAATAAACGGTCGAGTGCCACTTGTATCTCCTGTTTATCGTTGACCTAACTGCGAATTAGCTCGGCGATTGCCTCAATAATTAATGTCCGTTTTTACCTTCCGTGAACTCTACAAAAGTTTGTTTGGTTCATCGCCGTGAATTTGCTGGCCTCAGCGCGCAACATGAATTTCAGCTACTTTGAAGCAGAGATACATACGAGAGAACAAGCAATACTTGTCCGGAGGTCAAACTCGGCAAGACTAAAATATGTCGCGTATGACACCAAAGTAACGATTGTTGATAATCTTGTTGACAAAAGCCCTGCAATGCAGCATGTTGGGTAAATTACATTTCTGAAGGTTATTATCTTGTTGGGTTCGAAGTAGCTGCCGCTTGAGGAAAAAACTTTGGAAAAACAAGCAACATCTCCCTTGGACCTACGATGGCCAGCTCGTTACGTTACTTGTCTCGATTAACGAATCTCCAAAGAGTTCCGGGAGACAGATACTTGTATAAATGAATAAATACTAGCATACAAGCATACTCGTATAAATGAATGAATACCAGCGGCGTAAATAATTTTTAAACAATGTGGATGTTGTTTACGAACGTGTAAATGAATTCTATTGTTTGTACTATCGTGTTGAATACGTTGAACATTCTTGTTGTTGCACAGATGATTGTGCCAAGCCCTCAAATAATGAAACACGAGGACGAAGACGACGAAGATCTGGATGCCTTGAGACTGGCAGCCCTGAAGTCGCTAGGAGCAAAGCATATGCCGCGGAACACTCATCGGTCGGCTCTGCTATCCCAACAGGTCAAATCCAGAGCCGGATATCTACCTTGTCCCTCTTACAATCATCAAAGACAGCCCAAAAGAGGATTTTATCAGAACAGGCCACCCAGACAAAACGGGGTTAGTTTTGTTTTCTCGTACTTCCTTATTTTCACAAAATATTTGCCATTTTTGCATCGTTACATTTTCTTTTGTTGTGTTTTTCAGAATACTTACTATCCTAGTAGAGTCAATCAGAATCTAATAGAAATCGTTCCTGTCGAAGAAGAAGAAGCGACGCAGGAAAACGATGTTCCCCCGATCGATCCGAAAAAACTACAAACCGAACCGCCGGAAGATGGCAGGGGTAAGGATACTCGCACGCGTTTCAACGTCAACTACGAATATTTTAACGAAATACTAGCGTGCAATGTACAAGGAATTTATAAACATTTCCGAATAATCGCGTATGCCGAAGTTATTATGCCCTAAGGTTCAACCATTTACATTTTATCCAACATGCCAATCATTCTGTCGCTGATCATCCAAAACAAGCAGTTACAATTGACTAGCTGGTCATTTTATGACGTTTATAAAAGCAAACCACAGCTATGAACAATTTGAAAGATAATCGAACATCGAAATAAATTTTCCAGCCAATTGCCTAGTTTATTGTTGCATTGTTTAGGTTGAGTAAGAGTTTTGATCAATCTCCATTGAATTATAAATGTCTCATTATTCAGGAGATTCCAAATTCTATCGCTACAAGGATAATCAAAGCGGTTCGGAAGAGGAGGACAATAAGGAATCGAACAATGCCTCGACAGCTGTTTTACCACCGTCGGAGAGTGAATGGCCCGAGAAAGGTGGCGGCGAGGGGAGTGGGCTCGATAGAGACATTCCGAGTGGACTGGAGAGTCCGCGCGATCATCCGGCCGAGGAAGAAGTGCTGAAGGAAGCGTTGCCGGGAGAGGACGACGCGGAGGTAGTCGGAGTGGAGGAACAAGAGGAGGAGGAGGATGAGGAGGAGGCGGAGGCGGAGGAGGTGGTGATGGCAGAGAACGAGGAGGAAGATCAAGAGGGGGGGGAGGAAGAAAAGTCAACGAACGACGACGACGACGACGTGTTGCTAATGGCTGATCTCGAGGAAGAAGACAGCCTGGAACGACTGATGGACGAGATGGAGCGCGAGATGAACAAGCTCGACGAAACAAAAGACAAGAAGCCCGCGAAAAAGGAGTCGAAGGAATCGAAAAAGGTGAAAGAGGTGCCGCCAAAAGTGCGCAGTCGAAAATCGCGTGTCGATCAAGAGAATGAGAGAAATGGTCCGGCGAGTGGTTCAATATCGAATTCATCCTGGACGCAACAAACATTCGCGAAGACCGAGCGAAGATCCGTATCACCGCGCGCTGCCAACAAAACATCGCAGAAACGTCGCTCCCTTTCACCAAAGGCTCGTTTGCGAAAAAAATCACCCAGAAGATCATCACCAAGAAGATCTCCGCTGAGAGGGTCGAAAAAATCATTCAGGGATGGCACGCGAATCAAGTCGCCGCGAAAATTATCGCCGGTGTCTTCGCGATTCTCACCGAGGCCACGCTCGCCAAAGTCGCCGCCGCGCGGCCGATCACCGAGCAACAGATCACCACTTGTCCGAAGATCACCATCGGCCCCGAGAAAGTTGTCGCCCCGAGAAAGGGGAAGGTCGCCGCACTCCCGATCACCGAAGATCCGAAGATCTCGTTCTCCCAGGCTGATATCTCGCTCGCGATCGCCGGTGTCGCGACTCGCGAGATCGCCGGCGCCACGGGTCGCGAGGTCACCGGCGCCACGGCTCGCGAGATCGCCGGCGTCGCGGCTCGCGAGATCCCCGAAGTGCACGAAACGCTCGAAATCGCCGAAAATATCGAGATCGAGAACGCCAAGACCGCGAACACCGAGATCGAGAACGCCCAGGCCGCGAACACCGAGATCAAATTCCCCGCGAATGATGTCCCCGTCGCGAACGAGCTCACCGAGATGTCGATCACCGCGACCGTCGCCGGGAAGGCTTGCCTCCTCACCTCGGCCAAGATCACCGAAATTAACGTCGCCGGACGTTAGACGAAGAGGTTCACCGACGCGAACGCGTTCACCGATACGTCACTCGCCCGCGCATCGATCACCCTGGTCGTCGCCTCGAAATTCGCCGCGTCTCTCGCCCAGAAGACGAAGGTCACCCAAAGAATCGACGAGAAAAACTCGACAGCGATCGATAACTCCGGACGTCGAGGCGGCACCCCCCTCGCGCCCCGCTTATAAACGAGAACCGACGTCTCCTTTGCGAAAAACGGCTAGTTCGTCACCGGATGTCGATCCTCGCTCGAAGGGAAAGCAGAAGGATCCTCTCGTGGCGAACAGCGGCTCGAGGGACAACAGCGACGCTACCAACGATCCGATACTGGAGGCGAGAAGACGAAAATTCGAATGCACCAAACCCATCGATCCTGTACAGGACAATAAAAAAATCAAACTCAGCAAGAGAGAGTGTACGAGCAAGACGTGCATCGTTACAACGGAAGATACCGCTCAGCTCGTCGATTCGCCGAAATCCCGTAAAACCAACAAACTCCCCGAGGACGTTTATTCCGATGTGCCGGAGACTGATTTGTGCCTGACCGAGGATTACGTCTACGATGTTCTGGAAGTAACGAGCGACGAATCGTCCGCACCGAACACGGTCGCGATGTGCGTCGAAATGGTGCCCGTCAAGGTTGAGAAGGAAAGATCGAAGAAGAAAAAAAAGCGCGACAAGGAGATTTATCAAGTTGGCAAATTGAAGGGTGAATTACCCCTGTCCGAGCGTATCGGTAAAGAAAAGAAGTGGAAGAACCGCAACGATAGGGACACGAGTCCGCTCGACAGTTCACCGGAGCGAGCCATCGTGCTCGAGGATATCGCCAATGATGGGGAGGAAGCGGATCTACGGACGGAACTCAGTCGACGCAGGGCTGAGAGGCTCAATCGAGTTGCACCCATTCAGTCCGCTCGACTCTTGCAGTCCGCTTTCAAAGGCGTCGTTAACGAGTATGTATTTCGGAACTTTGTTAGGGCGAGAGAGAGAGAGAGAGAGAGAGAGAGAGAGAGAGAGAGAGAGAGAGAGAGAGAGAGAGAGAGAGAGAGAGAGAGAGAGAGAGAGAGAGAGAGAGAGAGAGCGTGGCTGGAATGGCGGGAGAGATTGTTGACGCATCCTTCCTTTACAGAGTAGCGAAGAACAACGCCAAGGCCACTCAGAGACACGCTGATAAGGGGGACGATAAAAACAGTAAGTATCCAACATTACTACTGTCTTCTTTCTGCTTCTTAAAACGTTTTATTTCATTCGATTTTATTGTACTTCAGGTAACAAGAAAGAAGTCCGACGAGTTACCGTGCTTCATAGAACAGTCACCGATTTAGCAGACTCCGAAGGTACGTCATCATTACTGCTCTTACGGAATATTGTCCTGTGGAAATATTTTTGAAAAAACATTTTCCGTCATTTTTCGGAAGACTAGGCTTTCGGTAATATGAATTCATATGTCGATGCCTGGACGAATTTGAAAAATACATAAAGAGCGCGTCGAAATGCTGCAAACACGTTTTTTTGTTTCATTCGTCTTCATAATTCGTTTTTTCAACTCCAGTGAGCTTTATTTTAGTTACAATAATGCCATTTTCTTACAGAGACTAATCAGTGTTACCATAAAACAAAAAACAAATAAAATCCGATGGTTCTTGCAGATGAGGCGGCAGTGGATTCAAAGGTTCCCATAAGATTCAGATTAGGCATAAACAAGCCTGCGCAAGAGAACAACAGGGAGTCCAAGACAGCTCGGAAATCTTCCAAGAGACAAGGTCGCAAGGTAAAACATAAAAATATGTCATTAAGCGATCAAGAACGAAAACATGAGTAGCGTGTAATTATATGAGAAAAAAAAAAACTTCTCGCCTTTCACGTTAAAACTGTATATAAAATTTACATCACATTTGTACAGTGTGCGGTGCCAACCACCATCATGTTCGTACAAACAGTTTACGAAATTTCGTTTGATTGATTATTTTCTAAGCGGTTTGGTTCGAGTTACTTTGAAACGGTCTTTAAACGATAATACGATCGTTTTGCCTACCGATATCACATACGTTTATAAATAGAAGTTCTCGTTAGAAACATTAAATATATCTCGAGTTCTATACATATTACGTTTTTTTTTTTTACGAAGCATTTATCATTGGTAAATTCACAATGCTGTATTTAATTTCGACGGAATTTTTAGTTTCGATCGATTCAGAGGATTTCACAGGTTTATCGCTATCACTTTATTCGAAACCAATGTGATATGCACCCACAATAATGCGATTTAATTTATTCACATTCGCAAAATGGCTAAATTACTGTTCTTTTTCGTGGATTAAATTGGTTTTTCGCGTGTTTCTTTATGGGAACAATGGGATGACGAAACTCAATGAGGGACAAATACGTCGAGAGTCCGTGATATACACATTAAAGCCACATTGCGGGATGCATATTATAATAAATTGTGACTCGAAGCAATGCAACGAATTGCCTTTGCGCTTGTTGCATCCGTCTCAGGTGACTAGGCGGCTGGCCAGCAACAACAAAAATACTTAATTGATCCAACGACAGAAGACCTATTGAGATAATTAATTCCTCAATGTCCATATCTGTTAACGATACTTTCTAAGTTTACTTCTTTTCGCCGCCGAAAATCTGTTTCCTTGAGAACGTCGTGTACTTTGCAATGTGTTAAAACTCGGAAAAAACAAATCGATCTTGACATCTTCAATACGACTGGCTTGTTTTTCTTACTCGTCGTCAACCACTGTTTAAATCTGATTTTTTCTGAAAATGTACCATTGCCACATCCTTCATTTGTGGTCACGAAGCCCGGTATTCGAAAACTTTGTACGTATGGTTTTTGACGTTACAATGTCGTTTCGTGAGAATGGCACGTTCGCATTGAAAAAAACGTAATTAATTTTGCCGAAAAACACGACATCACTCTCGAAGGCTTCGGAAATTTTTACGTCGTTCCTCGTGGAAAAAGCAAACAGCAGTGATTTCGTAAATAACGGTGTAATGTATCTTTCGTTGTTTAGACATAGAGTATAATGTCCCATTGAATCGATTACATATTTGTACGAAGAAGAGGAAAAACACAGAACAGACAAAAGGAAAGGCAGCACGCAACTCAAAGTTGGAATATATGGAAACACGAGCGAACGTAATGTCTCGGTTCACGACACGAACCGTATGTGTAGAACTTGATCGATCTTAATTCGTGGTATCTAATTGTATCTAGTTATTTATTATAATCCTTTACCTGGAGCCCTGGGTTATGTAAATTGTAATGAAAACAGTATCGATTGTATGAAATATGTGTAAATAATTTACATCATTCGCTCACTAAATAAACAAGACAAAAAATCAATTATAATAATCCGCCGCAGATACCTTTTGCGCACCCGTTAGGATATTTTATTTAAGAGATTGTACAAATAACAACCACAATTTGTATATATTAATGGTATTTTTAATGAGCGGACGAGTATTTGCGATCTTTTTGTATAAAAGAAGAAATATTTTGTGAATGGAGTATATATATTACGTTTGGATGTAACTAGACTTGGTGTTCCTTCAATTGGATTGAAAAAAAAACGAACGAAAATCACGAATTTCCGAACCGAGCTGCTTGCTTCATTAATGCTGTTTACACATACTTAGGGATGTGCTGGCTATCAAACTTTAGGTTACGCTAATTTACCTGCGATCTTGCAGTGCTTAGCTGCAAAATGAAAATTTGAATGCTGTTGAAATGGAACGAACATTGTTGTTATTTCCTTTTTCTCCATTTTTATTGGTATCCAAAATATTTATCGAAAGAGTCAGGGGTGTAGGTCTCTAACGAGGATCTTGAAAAAACGTTTAACGCAGCTTTGATCTGGCGAACAAATTTGCAATTAGAAGGGAAAAAATGTTGTATTCCAACGAGGCAAACTTCAAAATCGTTAATCGGAACAGGTTTAATTTTACTGCAATTAATACAAGTTTATCATTTGTTTCCACAACCGCGCGGATCTTTATTTAAAAGAATAGAGTCGTAGCCTTGCTGGGGCTGAAGAGATTTAGAAATGTTTGAACAAACTTTTATTATGATTGTCGTATTTTTGTAAATTATTTACCAAAATTCATGAAAAGTGACGATATACATTTTTTTCCCCTTCAAATGTACTTCGGGCTCGATACTATTTGAAAATGTCTAATGATTTTATTCATCCAGTAGTATCAGAAAGATAATTTCAGAATTTATAAGCTTAGCATATTTTTCACAATTAGTCAATCAGGATGTTGAATTTTCAATTGTAACGTAGAGTCCAGCTGCCACACGTTTTGTCTTAGGAACGTTCAGATTTTCATTCCTATTGATAATTATCTCGCGTCTTTTAAGCAATGCCAGTGCCTCCCTAATCGAAGTAAACATACTAGAACTAATGGAATGCGTGATTTCTTTGCAGAAAGTTCGCTAAAACAAATGGTCCTAGTTCCATGCTTCTCCTAGCCGAGGTGTCAGAATTTGTTAGGAACAATCCCGCCGATAATCAACCGAATGTTATGATTTACCTTTGTTATCGTTGTTTTTTTTTGTTTCTTATCAAAACTCGAATAAATGAGAAAAAAGAAACTGAATTCTGTGGTATTCTGTGATAGAAATACGGTGCGTGTCCGTAATTCATTTTAGAATTTTATTTCCGACGATATTTACGATTAGTTTACTCAACCGACATCTACCACTGTTGTAAATGGCTATTATCCGTTTTCTCGAGCTCATCCGAAGATCCCAACCCCAAACTTCGATTATCTCGTCACGAGCCATTCAATTATTCAGTTCTTTAGGGCGAAACTCGAGACACGGATTAATAGGTTTTTTTACCATCGAGATTCTCATCTTAGCGTACGTTTCAACAACTGTTTTATACACAAAATTGTATTTGTACGACAAAAGAGAACATTTTTTTTCCTCTTTAATCAACGACGTTCAATGCAGTTACGGTCCTCGGAATAATAATAAACGACGCGAATTAACTTACGACAAAAGCGTGATCGTTTACATCGCACGATATACAACAAACAAAAACGAACGAAAACCAAAAAGAACTTAATCAATTCTCTCATTTCAGACAAAAACAAAGTTAATAAAGTATTTTTTTTATCTCAACCCTGTGTCATTTTTTTCTTTTTCCTCACGTTTCCTAGTTTCGAAAGAGTTAGCCCGCTCTTCCTTGAAAAAAATCCTGACGGAGTCTGATAATGAAAATCCTGCAACTCGCTCAATTCTGTTGTTTAGCATAAAACAATGATAAAAGAACTGCTTCTTAAGTTTTTATAAGACGATTGCACAGAATTCTCTTGCAAAAAATTGTGGCAAAAAGCCAGTATACGCAGAGTATACTTTTAAAATGGCGACAAATTACTACAGTATGTAAACATTTTACATTTCTAGAAATTACATTATGCACTTAACGCAAGTAATCTTGGGGAAAAAACCAATTTGCATATATTCATAGTAATATATTTAGTATATATTTCATAATAAATATATTAATAGTAAAATACATTCTCCGATAATTCATACTTATAACAAAGAGTTCTACGCTAGACAAATTAAATAAATAGCCATTTTTTCAACAATATATTCTTCTGAAATTATTGCAGTGTTCTTATCTGGATATTAGAAAAAAAAATAGTTTTTTTTTTCAAGTTTACTTGATTATTCCACAGACCTTTCTGTATACGTCTGTGAAAGCCTTTCAATGACACTCATTAACTTAACCGAGTTATAGAAATTATAAGGCGTACACTGAGAAAAAAAATCAATGAATATAATATGAAAAAAGATGAATAAAAAAAATATATTGATTGATCCAAATAAATGTACTGCTGCGGAGTGCCACCGATATATGAGATTGTTTCAATACTATCAAATATTGGAAAATGTGATTTATTTAAATAACATATTATTTTATTTGAAAAAGCTCTTCTGTCCTCTGAATATCTACATTATTCTTCAAATAAAATTATATTCTATTGAAATCATTCTATATAGAATCCGTAGATGTATTGGATGAAATAATTAAGCGGTTGCCACAATCCTTTTTTATTTCGTAACAAAATATAATCAATAGAATTAATTATTTCTTTACTACATCGAAACGAATATGCCATGGGACGTAAGTTTTTCAATTTGTTTTAAAACTTAAATAAAAAGTGAGCATTAGAATGATCATCCACGATAATGGTGGAGGGAACATCAGATATCCAATGGAATATCCATGGAGGGATTATTAGATATTGGTAAATATTCGGAAGTGGGGCTCCTGCTAGAATCAGGCTAATTTTCGTATAAATGGTTTAATATGGTTATCAAACATCATCCTTATCATGATTGTAACGGCGCATGATGTTTCCGGAAAAAAATAACCACATCCTTTTCGGTGGGTACTTTACCATATGCAGTAACGTACCCACCCCAGTGTTCTACGCACCCCACGATTCCACGCACCCATCGCATACGGTGGCGTAGAACACTGGGGTGGGTTTGTTGGGCACTTTGGAAGGGTGTATGGAATCGTGGGGTGCGTAGAACACTGGGGTGGGCGGGGGGCGCCTCGGATGGGTGCGTGGGATTGTGAGGTTCGTAGAACACGGGGGTCCCACCGCCCCAGGGGAGGCCACCCCAGTGTTCTACGCCCCCCACGATTTCACGCACCCATGGAATAATACGCCATTCATTTTCAATGAGGATCCCCGCTTGCATCTGCCCTGCAAGTAGGGATCCAAGTCCAAATTTTTAAATAATTTTTTTGAAGACAAAATGTCGTGCGCCGTCATAATATTACCTCGTATCATCTGCTATGATCAGGAAAAGAAATAAGAAAAAAAATTAGCCTGATTCTAGCAGCAGCCCCACTTCCAAATATTTACCCAGCTATTCAACTGATTAGAACAGATACTACACTCTGATCTTAGCCACAGGCCAAAAAGCGATACTCTTTAGTTTCTCCAGCGTTTAAGTAGATTTTCGGTTGGCGCTACGCTTCCGAGAAACGAGCGCGCGTGCGGCTACTAGCGGTTACTCCGAGAACTACGGCTTTCCTCACACCTATAATTTCGGTGGCGCTCGGCCATGATTTGGTTGTATTTTTTTCAACCAAATGTGCAAGAGACAAATTTTACTTTCGCATCATTTTTTAACCAATTCAGACATTTGCTTAAGGCAGTAGTTTGGTCTAGAGTGAGATTTCTTACGTCATTTTTGGGTTGGAATGACGTTTGAACCGTTGAAGTTGTCGTGATGAAATTTTACATATGTATTTATTGTTCCTTTGCGAATGTAACTACATTTAAAAAAATTACTTTAAATATTTTCATGTGGTTGTTTATTTTTTTACAACATGGTCCGCCGAAAACCGCCTCAATCGGCGCCCACTCTGGGTAATGTTGTATGCATCTGGAAAAAAATATATATACATATTTGCAATCTGTATGAGTATTCTGAGCACTGGTAGCAGAATTAGTACTTAAAAATTTGTTTTACAGACTGGCGGCCTGTTAAACTTTGATTAACGATATTTCATACATTTTTACGTATTCGATGAGTTATAAAATGTGGGAAAAATTATTGTTCGCCTCAATTCTGCTACCAGTCCCCAGAAAGAGGCTACCGAAGGTATGTGCCAAATTTCAGCTCGATCGGTCAATTAGTTATCGAGATATCGTGGGCGCCGATTTGAAAACCATAGTTCTTAGATGAACGCGTTCAAAGTTTTGATGGAACGAGCGCGCAGCTGCTTTCCGACCGCGCTACGTGAGCGCGCGGCTTGCTTATAATTTCTGTTACTCTGCTAATTTTTGAAATATCAATTAACGGTTTTCACGAGCGTATTAAGAAAAGTCTAAGGAATAATAAAATGAAGAAAAAAAAATCGATTTTGTCACATCTCTAGACCAGACTACTCCCTTAATATTTTTTAACGAAAATAAAAATTTTATATTTGAACGAATAATGTATTGAAAAATCAATATCGGATACGGTGAAAACAATAAAATAACATATATACTCAATAGAAATATGTTATTTGAATCAAACGAGCGAACTTCAATTTTTCTTGTGTACTCGAATCAGCAATATTCATGTTATGAATTGAAATGCTTTTTTAGTTCGTTGCAGAAATTGGATTCAAAATAATTTTTTAGACAGTTTCAATAATATATTGCTCTCGGCTAACAATATATCTTTTGAATGAAAAAAAAACTTTCAATTTTATCATCTTATTGAAGTCAATAGCGTTTTGTTTGGACTAGTAAATCCGCTTATTTACACCAACAATTTTACAATTGAATCAACGACATTTCGTTCAATAACACGAATGATATTAGATCAATGATTTTTTTTCTCACTGTAGGCCCGGGGAGCGTGGTCGGGACGCAGAAAACGTCAAACGCGTTTTTTTCGAAACTATGTTTTTCAAAGCGGCAACCACGATTCGTAGACGGTTTTTCTACGTTAGTTGCAGAATTCAGTCGATTTTTTTTATATATAACTTGTACAATGGACAGAAAATAGGAAGAATTGTTCATCAAAGTTTAGCATGCCGCCATTAAACAATTTTTCTTTTTTCTTTGCTGAGTCTGGTACCAAACATCACAACACTCATACAGAATAAGAATATGTTTGGTTTTATTTTCACATTCATACTATGTCTACAACATTGGTCGCCAATTGGGGGGGAGGGGGGGGCGGGGTTCTCCGCGCACCACTGTAAATGAACGTACAAAAGTATATGATGATATTTTTTTTCACAATAGATGAAGTGCAGGGTCTTAATATTTTGTGAAATGTAATGAAGGTAAAGAACTTTCATATCGCCCGAGACTAGATACTTTAATGTAAATATCAATATTCTATTGAAAAAAAAAAACTTTATATAAAGAGAAACGGGACGAAAACTTTGAACGCGTTTTTGTCGATACTACTTTTTTCGACATTGTCCCAGCGAATACTCAACAACTTATCAACCGATATTCAATTTTTTTGACATTTTTGTAATCGCAGTAACCGAGGTTGTACGCAGCTGATTTTTTAAGTTTTAATAATTATTATTTGTAAAGACTGCTTAAATAAAAACCAAAGTAAACAACGGCTACGCATAACGATAGCTACATTTGTATAGTTATCGATAAGTGGTTGACTCTTTCTTTACAGATAACCTTTCATAAAGATATCGATGGGACAATCGAGAGAACTGTTTTTTCCACGCCAAATCAACGCATATATCTTGGTTAATTTTCAAGATTTTTCTATAAAAATTTGGTATAAAACTAGATGAATATATACTTAATGAATGAGTATAAACCCGATCCTTTCATAATTAGTTATCTCTATGAAAAAAATAGCAACTATCGACGACAAAGCACCTGTTACGTAACGGAATAGAGGGGGGGGGGGGTGCGTTAGGAATTTGGCGTTACGTAATTTGTGTATGCCCTCTTATGAAGAAAAAAATGTCTTTAAACGTTTTTTTTTATTCAAAACAAATGTACGGTTGAATACGGCTTCGAAAAAGGAGGCCTCAAGGTGTAATCCTCACAGTTGTGGCCATAAATATCGTCTGAAACCACATTCGTAACAAGATGATTAATCAGTATGAAAGCCGCCATCTTGCCATAAAGGTTTTTTTTAAACAAAATTGACAAAATGGCGGCGGGTTGAAAAAACTATCAATTTAGCCTATTTTTCGACAGTTTTTCGTTAACATAAATATGAAGATTTAAAAAAAGCTTCCATAGCAAGATAAAGAATGGCGTCAAGAATGTTGTATCAATATTTTAGACGGATAGCTTGAAAACTCTTCCTTTGAGAGTGTACACCGTTTTGAAAAACGACATTTCGAGAAAAACGCGTCCAACCGTGCCAGGCCTCACGCAAGGCGGTAGTAACCGGAATAATCCGAATTTCGCCCCAAAACTTGAACAGCATATTCATGTCTATACTATCGGATAATGCAAAAAAATCAATTTTTTAATAATTTTTCACTGTTGATCCCTTACCCCAAACAGAACATTTTTGCGCATTCCTTCTTCTCATTCTCAGCGCGTCACTTTACTCTTAAGGCCGTATTCTAGTGTGAACACTGACTTTCAAGGTGATTTTTTGGGGATTGATATTTAGAGAAATGATTAAATCTACAGGGTTAGTATTTCACAGTTATAATTATACATGTTTGAATGAAAATATTCAATGTTTTCAAAGCATTTGATTCGAAATTGGACATGATATTCGAAGTTGTGCACGTAATGTCGCGAAAATTTGTTATCGCCGGACATTGTTATTGCGAAAGAATAGAATTTTTTTAAAATCGTTTGCTCTAGATGACAAGGACGGCCACAATCGCAACGCCCGACGATAAAAAAGTTCGCGACATGACCTGCGCAACATCAAATATCACGTATAATTTCGAATAAAATGCTTTGAAACATATAAGATGTCACTTTAAGGTAGTTCTGTAGGTACACGTATTGAGCCAAAAGTTTCTGTCGAAGCGTATAGCAAGATTTTTGTCAGAGCTTGTACCCTCTATATGTCCCACCCATTCGCACCTCATGCATAGATAGGTCTCATACTCGTATAGAGAGCGGTGCTGTAATCGTGGCAACAGCGCGATTTTCCTGCAGTCATATCGTTGAGCTTCCTACTATCTGCCTTTCGCGAAATATTTTATATAAATACAAAAAAGCGTGAGAATGTCAACCCAAATGCGATACAAAGGAATGTTTACAAGAAAAAAGGCGCTTGCTGAAAGACTGAGAGCTGTGGCAGTCATGTGTCAAGCAAATACGGCTAAACGCGATGAGAATAACCATAACCTCAACGATCAGAACCAAAAATTTGCCGTCGAAGGACGTCGGATCATGGATTTACAACATCTTGACGACAGTTTAAATTGTATTCGCTGTAACAAAGGCAAATACTAGAACTCGGGGGAAAAAAAAAACACGCTTCGAGTTCCCAGACCACGCGCCGATCAGCTGGCTGCAGCGTACACTTTTGCCATTCCGTTACTTCTGGTTGGGTCCGAGTTCGGTGTGGAACAAAATTACCACTTTTCATAAGTCGATATCTCCGAAACTAAACGGTCAAAGATTGTCATTTTTTTTAAATCCATCCCACAATAGTACCGCGTACACGTGTGCAGTGGCGTAGCTTGGGGGGGGGGGGGGCAGAGGGGGCCATGGCCCCGGGCGGCGCAGGTGTGGAACGGCGGCGGGGGGCGGCACTTAGTTGCGAAGATAGGGGGGGGGGGCAAATTTGGGGTTAGCCCCGGGCGGCAAAAAACCATGCTACGCTACTGCACGTGTGTTCTAATGTTGAAATCCTAAGATCCGTTTACAACCTATATCGAGAAATGCGAGCAAACTCCTATCGGTTTACGTGTTAAGTATAGGGATCGCGTACAAAAATACCCATATTCAAATTCAATTATCTCATGAACTAAACGGCGAATCGAATTGAATTTTTGGGCATCAGTCCATGAAGGTCATATCTACACCATACTTGGATTTCCGCCAATTCCTAAGATTTGACCAAAACCACAGAACTACCTTAAACATGTATAAATATAACTGTGAAATACTAACATTGTAGATTTAACCGTTTCTCTAAATTGAATTCCCAAAAATTCACCTTGGAAATGGGTGTTTACACTATAATACGGCCTTAAGGGCTCTTTCGTACCGAGTATGAAGAGAAACACGCAACACTCATATCCCCTATGCACGTGTTTCACTAGCTCTCCCTTCTATGATCCTCTTTTTTCCCTCCTTACTGACTAAGTTTCTGTCTCTGTTCAACGCTAGGGGAGGGAAAGAATCAGATCGGGGGTGGTTTCTGTGCACGAGGCATGGAGAGGGTAGCGCAAGCGCCCAGTCCAGTTTCGTTAACGTTCGAGTTCTCTTCTACGAGGCCCATCAGTAATCAATGACCTCGTAGCTGGGGATCTAACCTTCAAGCTTCGTGTGCGCGTATCGAAATTTAATCGGCATTTGTATTTATTCACACCGAGAGGCTGCTTTCTCGGCGTTTCTTCTGCTCTCGTTTTGTCTGTCCGTCTATCCATCTAACTCTCCCTCCCTCTTTCTCTCTCTCTCTCTCTCTCTTGCTCCCCACCTCTCTATCTGTCCCTCTTATTGAACGGTGAAATTGTGAATAATGCATACTTTTTCATAACGAGCTCAGCCAATGATGAACTGTCCGAAATTTTCGTTCTTGCGACGATACATCCACGAATTACAACTTTAGGGGAAATATTATTAGTTCGTTGCAATTACGTTGGGTAATGTCGGGGTGGATTTCGATCAACACGAGCTTGACTTGATCCGAGTTTGCTCGAGTGTATTTTTCTCCCAACTCGACGAGAGAGTGGCTTGCAAAATTGCATGGCTAACGAGAATGACAAGTCTGACAGAAAATAATACAGTGAATCACCCTCGGGAGGGACGGAGGGTGTGATAGCTCGACAATTTTTCAATAATACGCTTTGTCGAGAAGGTAAACGTTGATGAACCGATTGTGCTGGCTAAAACACGTCAATGGAATGTTGAATCCTTTATTTTGCTTTGTTTAGCAACTATGTAACGGGTCAGTTGCTTAACGTCGCGAGGGACTCATTTTTATCGGGGTCGGTTTTTTTTTCACCGCATTCCGAAAGAACGAAGCAAAGATTTTTCGCTCAAAGCTTAAGATGGGCAGCGGGGGGGTTGGCGAGGTACCGACGATCTTTCACCCTCGCCGATCCCGAGCGCCCAGCATTGTTTTGAACGAAGATCAACCCAATCACGGCCCATACGCGAGCCCTGTTCAAGTCGTCCTGGATACTTCGGGTAAGTCGGCATACTATTATATTTCCTATACGTTAATAAGACAAAGTTTTTCCTATTTTCTCCCTTTCACGGAAAATTTACCATAATAAACAGCTCCACTGGGCTCTTTTTCTATGCTGATTGTTTGTTTTGCACAACATAGTACTGCGAGACGTCTTTGTCTTTTATATTGTTGTCAGTGTTGTATTTATCATACGTTTGTATTTTTTTAGAATAAAAATGTGTATTGGGAGTACAAATAAGTCTCCGCCGTTTGACAAAAGATGGCCCCACCAGGAGATTATGGTTGAAATTGTCAGATGTAAAACGTCATATCGTAAGGTTGGACGTCTGGCCAGACCATAACCTTGAAATATTAGCGATTTTGTATAAGCATAAAATGATTTTTTTTTGTGCGAAAATGTCGGGTTTTGAGCCGACTGAGCGTTATTTGCGGGAACTCTTGCGCTTGGCGCGAATCTTCCTCCAATAATGCTTCCAATTTTGCATTTTCGTTCCGGCCTTTCGCCACGTTCTTTGTCTTCGACGTCGAACTCACCGTTCGTAAACTTTTGAAACCACTCACGACAACTTCTCTCACTTAAAGCAGCAGCCTCATCATATGCTTCTACAAGCAATCGATGCGTCTCAGCTGCAGATTTCTTCAAATCAAAGAAGTTAAGAAGAGTTATGAAGTTCCGGCAAATGACGCTTATTCGGCTCAAAACTCGACATTTTCGCACGAAAAAAAATCATGTGATGCCGATACGAAATCGCTAATATTTCAAGGTTATGGTCTTGCCAGACGTCCAACCTTACGATATGACGTTCTACATCTGACAATTTCAACCATAATCTCCTGGTGGAGCCATCTTTTGTCAAATGGCGAAGACTTATTTGTACTCCCAATACAATGAAAAGAGAGAAACGTAAATGGATTTTTAAAAATCATGCTTATACTCACGTACTATAGAAACAGCCGAAAGTACTGCACTGCGCTGCAACGTTCTCTATTGCATTTAAAGTTATTTTTCAATAACTTTTTGGTCTTAGAACGCCGCCGCGGTCGTTGATTAATATAACTAAACATTTCCTTTTTTGCTTTATTTCTTTTTTGCGCATCCTCCTTACTGTATAGAAATTTTAGGTACTATTTTTAAAACAAAATCAGGAACTCGTACGGACCCAATGTTCCAATCACCCCGTTGGAACCATGCCCCAAAGTCTTAGGGCTGATTTACAAACGAAGTTTAAACTTTTGCATTACGTGGCGACAACACTTTGACACTTTGGTTTACTCTGTTTACCCAAACGAATATTTTGAGAGGTTTCTTCTACCTTTTGGCATCCATAAGACAATATAAGAACACCCTCTAAGTATCAAACCTAAATACTTTTTGGTTACGGAGATATGAATATTTAAATGCGTGGGTCTTTATGATTTTGTTCTAATAATAGTACAATGGGTCTATCTTCAATCTCGCCGTCCCCATTCTGGGCCTCGGCAGGGTATACACGATTTATGAATAACCTACAATTACTTTCCTCATTACTCTAACTTTCTCAATGTCTCAAAATTCTCCATGGCATTCTTTTTTGCATTCCCGCAAATTGCAAGAGAAAAATTCGCAAAAAAATGCTAAAAATGATGATTTCGAAAAATAATTGCAAATCTCTATTTTTCCGGCGATTGCCATTCGATTGGACAAAATACAATAGGATTGATTGTACCCTATCGATTCGTGTAGTTATCGTACGTTTATTAGCAAAGAGAAAAGTATTTATCGTCACCTCGTTTAATAAAACGAAAAAAAAAAATCATTTTTTACATTCTCAACATGCGCTCTAGAAAAAGTAACAATTAATACAAAATCATTTATTAACATTAAATCAAAAATACATTTTTTATCATGGAAAAGGGAGTTGAACTGATATATTTTCCGCCAGGATGCGAGCAGCAGGGCTGCAGTGTCGCCGGGGGTTGTGGGGATTCTGCATCAAGCTGCAGATCGCTGGAAACGAGCGGGAGTTGCGCGGCCAGCGGGATCGGGGGTGGGGGGACTCGGGGTGGAAGCGGGGGCGCCGGTCAAGGACAAGGCGACCAATCGTGTAACATAGCTGCATCTCCGGTTACTTATCAAATTCGTAGGCACTCCATTTCGCCCTGTTACACATCGTGTTGCGCAGAATCCGCAAAAAAAGTGAGTGCAATGAGGGAAGCAAGCAAAAGAGAAGAAAATTAATTAAATATGTATGTCACACGAATTAACGAGTCTGTCAAATTGCAGATATATTTCGGAGTATGCGTGACAATTTGCGTGACCGCCAGTTGGGTAGGCGCGACGCATTGCATAAAATATTTATATTTTCAAAAGACTGAAATTACAAGATACGCCACATCGTCGCCCGCAAATTCATCGAATGCCGGACTACATCACCAACACGTAATTTTTTACGACCTGATCTAGCTTCCATTAATATCGATATTTTTGTTGTTCTTGCGACCATCGGAGTTGCAACTCGTTGGTCCCTAACGAATTAGGCCACTTTTCCTCCGCATGAATAATTTAAAATTAATTAAAAATTACTTATACCGCTCGAGGTGCCATAAAATCTGCAAAACTTCGTATACAAATAGTAAACAAAAGTAAACAAGGAAAATTCATTCAAAAGAAATATCTTTTTTTGTTTCATTAATGACTCGCTCTCTTTCATATGAATTAGCCTAGTTAATTTTGAATTGATTTTTCCAGTACTATTTTTTTTTGTTCATGGACATGCGAACAATCATACTGCAGTATACAAATGTGAAAGAGCAGGCTTACCATTCGTGCTGTTGCCACTTTATAGTTTCTTCGTGTTTTTAACTTTCCATATGAAATCGGAAGAAAACGGTTTTCTGCTTTCTATTATACATTTATTCACTTCAGTTTGGCAATTTCGACACGCAATATTCTCCCTTCTATTTTACACTTCATATTTTTAGCAATGCTGCCGGTTTTTTATTTACATATGTGCTCCGCTTATTACATGGACGTGCTTTTATCTGCCAGCTTTTGGCTTTCTGTTTGCTTTATCGGCAACTCAATGTTTATACACGCTTCGTTTCGAATGCTTGCGACCCGTTAAGAAAATATCTCGCATTTGGACCGTTTAATTGTCAAATTTTCAATTCCCAAATATTTCATTGTCAATTTTTTCATTGTTCAATTGTTGATTGTCAAATTCTTAGGTGTTTACCTTTTAACTGGCATATTTGTAATTATCAAAATTTGTATTGTCAATTTGTTTACCGTCGAATTGTTAGTTGTCAATTTTTTTGTTGTCCGATCTGTAGTTAGATTTTTAATTGTCCAATTTTTATTTGTCAAATTATCCATTGTCAAGGTTTGAACTCTCGTATTTTTAATTGTCGAATTGTTAATTATCGTATTGTTAATCGGCCAATTTTTAATTGTTGAATTCTTCATTGGCACACTTTTTATGGTCAAATTCTTAATTGTAAAATTGCTAATTGTCATACTTTTAACAGTCAAATTATATATGCATTGATAATCTGGTGATTTTGCACGATGCCGCGGATCTTTATAATTAAACTCATTAAGGGGTGAGATGCAGTCAGAGGCGTTAAAAAACGAGCATTCTCAATAATTTTTTTTTTATAGTAACTACGTTTGTTTTACGAAAGTCGTTACACACACTTTTTATGTTATATTTCAAGTTGACTTGTACAAATTTTGAAAGAAAAATATTGATTATTTATAAAAATATCCCCATCATTGTCCCCCCCATCATTGTCCCCCATTGGACCCCCTTCGGCATGTAGTGCTTTGCGGCGATCATCATAAAATTTTACTGGATCATCTAAAATAAACAAAACAAAAAAAAATCATTCGTTTAATAATAAATCTAGTCCTTGATCGAAGCTTTTTTTGAATTAACAAAATGGCGGCTTTCCACACATAACTTTCGATTTTCGACTAAAAAATCGCTCGTTTATGGTTACAAAAAAATCGAAATTTTCAACAAAAATGAAAATCCTTCGATTAAGGACCAGAGATGTCCATACCCCAATACTTTTGTATCGAGATACAAAAAAGATACTCGCTACATATGTAGCGCATTTTTTTCGCTACTCGATACATTTGTAGCGAGTAGTGAAAAAAAATTGCGCTGCATTTGTAGCAAGTAGCGACATTTTTTTTCGCTACGAGCTACGCGATACTTCGGTATGAAAGTATCGAAAACGTATCGAGTAAGCGAAATTTTGTTCGAAAAAGCGGTATACTGATATAGCACGGTAGTGGCGAACACAGACACTTTTCGCGTTCTTCTTCTCTTTATATATAACCGACAGTTAATCATAGGCAACACAACGGCACGTGAAATTAAGAAAAATCGTGATCGATTCTCATCTTATATAGGGGAGACCGGGGCAAAATGGGATGTGCAATAAGTCACGGATTTTTTTCTTCAAAATTCTGTTTTTTTTTTTTTTCAAGTTATTTGAGAAAAAATATTTGTTCACCAAACAAATATGGATTATTGTATACAGACAGTAGCTTTGGAGACAGTACACACCGCGCAAGTGAATACTTTGCACTACGTTCCGAATCGTGAAAATCGATTACTGACTTTGAAAATTCGCCAAGAATAAAAAAATTATCAGATTCTCGTGTTCCAAGTCGCATTAGAAAAAATAATTACAGTCATTTGAATAGAAGCATAATTTTACGAAAAATCGAGAATAGGTTTTATCGTGTTTTAATATTGAATTTTTGAGATTTAGATGAAAACTCAATGTGATACGTGTTTCACAGAAAATTTGCCACAGGATTGGCCTGAAAAAGAACCCAACAGAAGAACTAAAAACTTTCCGAATTTTTTCGACTAATGCCATAGCCTTTAAAAAATGAGTGAAAATCGATGGTTGACTGAAATTTCACAAAATCGAAAAACAAGTATCGAGTAGCAAAAAAAAAATTCGCTACCACTCGATCCAAATGTAGCGAGTAGCGGAAAAAATCTCGCTACTCGCTACTTAAGTATCGAGTAGCGAGTATCGGTCAATACAAACTTTGGACATCTCTGTTAAGAACTAGTTTTTAACGCTATCAATAAACACACCAAATTTCATCAAAATCGATCGAGTGGTTTTTGAATTATAGTGGTGACCGACAAGAAAAACATAGTTTCGAGAAAAACGCGTTTAAAGTTTTTCGATGTGGATACGATATTATATGCTCGTAAAACTTAGAGCTCGATGGATGAAGCTAAACGTTTTTTATGTATTTTGATCCGCTGAATCCGAATATCACAATTTTTGGCGAAAAGTCGAGCATTCAGTTTATAGCCAATTGTTAACACAATTTTTCAAAAAATTAAAGTTTCTCGCGATGAATAATTTTTCAAAAACATTTTGGGCAATTTTAAAACGCAAGTTTTCTATATAAAACTTGTTAAAATTCATAGTTTTTGAGTAATACATTTTTGAAAATTTCTGAAAGAGTTTTTCAATTTTACACTTGATTTATGTATAGAAATACTAATTAAAAAATTACTTACATCGAATCATGAATTCCTGGCCCATACAATTGGGCTTCTGCCGATGTGGAAGCTTCCAAAATATCAATTTATTGTTGTCTTCGAAACATTCTGCCTTCCCGGGTATTATCGTTTGCGCGTTTTTCAGCCGCTACCTGCCATGGGGACCCGATGCCCCTTCACTAATTGTGGGCTATTCCGGAAACTATTCATCGGATTGACTTGAAATGTTTAGGGAACATTTTCGAAGCGTCATACTTCAAGAAAATTCAAGAAAATCGATTTTTTGAAAATTCTGACTGCATCTCATCCCTTAAAAATATCTCAATCCTATTGTGTCTACTTTCTGCATCTTTTCCCTTTTATATTATTCTCCCAAATCTTCACATCGCCAAATACATTATATGCTCCCCATGGCTTCTTTGCTTTCTAAAACGCAGGCAATTTTGAAAAATAGTAATTAGACTAATAAGGTCTCGAGATCAGTAATTGCAATACTTCGTGATATTTCACGCGTATAGTCGCACGCTGATTATTAATCATAATCTACCATGTCACTCTCTAATTGAACGTGACGAAAAAAAATGTGATAAACAACTTTATGATTCAAAGTGATGAAAAAAATTGAGAGTTTGGTGCAAACGTCCGACAAAAAACATGCAAACAGCTACAAAATTATTTTTCTTTTGTTTCAGTTGATACTTCCGTATAACGCACCGTTCTTTACGACGTGGTTCTTAACTAATTGGGCGGTGCTGTACTTTCCAGTATACTTTTTGTGCAGAGTAGCGAGAACGAAATGTACAAATCCGATGGAAATAATAGCGGAAAGTTTGCGTGGTTTCCGGGACAAGGGATTCACGGGAGGTCGTTTCTTGACGAAATGCAGTATGTTTTGTGGTCTGTGGGTGGCCACGAATTACATGTACATTCATTCGTTGCGAATACTCCTCGCCACTGACGTTATGGCTGTATTCGCGACCAATGTTTCGTGCGTCTATCTCCTGTCTTGGGTGATACTTCACGAACAATTCGTCGGTGTACGGGTAGGAGAATTCTCGTTCTCATTATTTGTCGTCGCTGGTGCTAATTAATATTTTCCATCATTCCATATGACACGCCAGATGAAACCTTGTTTGTCGAGCCATAACATTTTGTAGATCGTCGCGGTTATTCTCTGCGATACCGGAATAGCGTTGTTAGCGTATATGGATGGTATCACCGGAAGTCCAACGTTGGGAGGTGTCGTATTGGCTGCTGCAGCCGCTGCAGGATCGGCAGTTTACAAAGTAAGATTGTTCTAGGTCTTGCCATTTTTTAACGAGTGCTGCACTTTATTTCCAATTATTGTGATTAATAAAACAATGTCCAAATATTATTACGAGAACTATGATTATCACAAAGATAATTTAAACGCTATTATGAAAAAAAGGAGGCCCTAAGTTCTTTTCTTATTCGACCCTTGACTTTTTTGTAAAATAAACTAATGAGATTTGTGATACATTGCAGGTGTTGTTTAAGAAAGTCATTGGAGAAACGACTTTCGGTCAAGTAGCCTTGTTTTTCTCTCTCATCGGTCTATGCAACGCGGCTCTTTTGTGGCCGGTTTGTATGGCTCTATATTTTTCGGGGGTCGAGAGTGTTCCTTGGTCGCGATTGCCTTGGGCGGCTCTCTTATCAGCCAGCATTCTACACTTAGGTTTGTCGTACTTTCTTTATAACAAAAGGAATGACAAAAAATGTTCTTTCACCGGACGTTTAACTGATAGCCATGATTCACATTACTTTAATTTTTTTTATTCCCAGTTGCCAATATGTTAGGCAACTTTAGCGTCGCCTTGACCTACGATCTCTTCATCACTCTAGGTCTCATTACGGCAGTTCCAGTTTCCGCCGGTACTTTTTTATTTTCTCATCATAAGCATTTCTAGCTGATAAGAATATTTCTCGAAAAAAAAACAAAGCCTACAAAAAAATGTACTTTTCTATTTTGTAGCTTTGGACGTTTTTCTGTACGGTGCTCGTTTCGTTGGCATGAAACTCGCGGGAATAATACTTATCGCGGTTGGTTTCTCTCTCGTGATGTTCCCCGACAACTGGCCCGACTACATAACTCGGCTACTTCGGTATGCATTACGAAAACTACTCACGTTGATTCTATGGTATGCACTTTCTTTTGCTCTTGTTTACATTCACTAGCTTTTAGTTTCTTAGAACTCTTTTATATTCGTCCTCTGTTAAATTATATATATTATACGTATATATACGGGTGTGTGTATGTGTGTATAAAGGCGCGCGCACACACACACACACACACACACGCAAACACACACACTCACCCTTACACACATAGAGCGAGGGAGAAAGGAAGTGGCAAAGTGGTTTCGATCTCGGATCACATAAGACGAGTTCGCATTTCAGTGTTCGCAGTTCAGTGCGCTCTCAGTGTTTCGGAAATCACGTGAAAATATAGATTCGCAGGTATGACTAGTGCACCTAGGCGAACCGCAGTCAAAGAAGGGCAAAGCATGGTCTTACATGCAGAGCTTGCAACTCGCTAGAATTTCAATGGTGACTTTAGGATTGAAGGCGTTTTGCGGTCGCTCCTATCGTGGGATGTTGTGTTGATTTTGTGATTGTTGATGTTGGGTTTAACCTGCGTATCTGTAATTCCAAGTATGTGGGTATCATAGATTGTGTAGTAAGTCGAGTGCTGTGATATATCCATATTGTTTGATAGCGGAAATAGCAGGCGATGTATACGTGTACATATAAATACTTGCGAGCTGTGGGCTCAATTTTTCGTGCCAATTACAATGTATACAAATTTGCGTTCTTTTCCTGCAGCTATATATGCATTAGAGAAAAAAAACTAGCGCACGAGAATTGAACCGAAGATAACAAAATTTTCTACCAGACATCAACCCATTCCAATAGAATGGGTTCTACTCATAAGAGAATAAAATCGATTTATGCTTATTAGACTCGATTGGATTTTGATGGTAGGATTGGTGGACAATTCGCCAATTAATTACGGGAGAGATTTTTCGCATTTATACTCGTCAGTTTATGAGTTTGTGTATTTCTATTTGCATAGCATATCATCTTGTGAAAAATGTAGATTTTTAGGCTAAGCTAAAATGCGCGTGCGTGGTTATTGTTGTCTCTGTCGCACGGAACATCCCCCGATTACAGCGAACCGAACGGATTCAAGATGAACTTTTGGCTTCGTGAAGAGAGCCACCCTCCACGGTTAGACTTGCAAGACCAGTATGTAAGACCGTGAGGCACTGTGCCGAGTTCGATTGTCGGTGTCGAAGTCTCGCAGATGTACGAGAACAGACACGGACGTAGGTCCGGATATGCGACATACAAACCACGATTGCATCTGTTTCGATCCTGGCATCTAGCGAGGCGCGACAATCTCCACTACCGGCATTCGAACTCGAGACAAAAATACGAGAACCGTGCAAGAAAAAGAGATCCTTGAAGGGGTCGGTGTAGAACACAATCTACAAATGAGGGTTAAAAATAAAAAGATCACGAAAATTCTTCTTATTTTGAAGTGATTTTCAAATTTTTGTATCGCGGCGAAAAATGATCATAATACAGTTCTAGAGAACAGTTTGAATACATGAAACTTCTATTTTTCCAATTATTAGATGTCATTTTTCGTCTTTCGAAATGATATTTTTTCAAGGATCCACGGCTGGAGAAAGTCGCACAAGTTTGTACCAATTGTCAAGGTCTCCAACAAGCTCGAACTATTTTTTCGACCAAATCTAATGTATGTATTTTGTAACCCAGGCGTTTCTCTTCAATTTGCTATTCGAAAAATTATTGTATGGACACTGTGGATAGAATTACTTGCGATCACATAACGAGCCACACTTTCAACTTCCAACGCCTATAGTCCAAAAATTTTAAGAACAGGTTTGTTAGTTAAATTTCTTCCCTTGAAAATCCGTGAGCTATTCATTCGATGAGCTACCGATTGATCGATGTTTCGATACTACATAGGGGAAGTTACGGAATTATTGCATCGTCCACCTTTTTTTAAAATTAAAAGTACAATTAAGATATACGCGAACCTTACGAACGAACAAATATATTTCCTTATGTCCTGACTATTCAAAAAAACATACCACAATTGTGTTCAAGAACTAAACGTAGACACGACCTGTTGGGGTCATATGGACCCTAAGCCTATTTCAAGGTACGTTCCGCAAATAGCTGCCGACGCTTTGGATTCTGGACTCTGTCTCTAATTCAATTTAACTGTCCGGGGTGGTACTACCTACTCGTTACTAGCGCCAGGTTGCCGCTACTTGTGATAAAGTGTGCGGTCAAAGAGAACGTGGGGGTGAAACGGTCTCCACAGGCCCTTAGCGTTAAGTTTGTTTGGCGGTAAGTCGAGTCAAATTTTTTCATCATACTCATAAATTACACGTATTATAGCACAATCATGTCGTATTCGCGATAAAAACAAATTTTGTCGTGAAGATCTTTCACTTTTGTATTCTTCGATATTACATGAAAACATTACAGCAAGAAAGACTCCAAGATCGCCGATGAGGATGCTGGATCATGCTGGAATAAACGCCATGACTTTGCACAATTTCAACACTTGAATCGAGTAGACTCCTTGAGGACCTCATCGTGGCTTCAATGGATCCTCATCTTTGGGCCAGTGTGGATAACCCTCTCCTACATTGGGACTGACGTGTGTCCGTTCAAGTAATTCTACAAATGAATATGAAAGCTCAAGTGTCGAACTCGAAGGCAACCACTAAAGGTCGTGGGAGATGCCCTTTTTGCCCTAGATGTGAAAATCGCAGTATTATAATGTTTGGCCACACCTGTTGACGAGCCATGCGTAAGGCGCACATAACGACGACGTGCGGCATATGCTACGCTCGAACGTCAAAGTAAATATTGGGAGTATAAATAAGTCTCCGACGTTTGACAAAAGATGGCCCCACTAGACGGTTATGGTTGAAATTGTCAGATGTAAAACGTCATATCGTAAGGTTCCGATATCTGGTAAGACCATAACCTTGAAATATTAGCGATTTCGTATCAGCATCACATGATTTTTTTTCGTGCGAAAATGTCGAGTTTTGAGCCGAATAAGCGTCATTCGCGGCAACTTTTGCGTTTGGCACGAATCTCTCTCCAATAATGCTTCCAATTCCGTGTGTTCGTTTCGGCCTTCCGCTACGCTCTTTGTCTTCGACGTCAAACTCACCGTTCTTAAACTTTTTAAACCACTGACAACTTCTCTCACTTGAAGTAGCCTCACCATATGCTTCCTCAAGCAATCGTTGCGCTTCAGCTGCAGATTTCTTCAAATTAAAGAAGTAAAGAAGAGACAAAGTTCCCGCAAATGACACTTATTCGGCTCGAAACTCGATATTTTTGCACGAATAAAACTATGTGATGCTGATACAAAATCGTTAATATTTCAAGGTTATGGTCTTGCCAGATGACCAACCTTACGATATGACGTTTTACATCTGAAAATTTCAACCATAACCTCCTGGTGGGGCAATCTTTTGTCAAACGGCGGAGACTAATTTGTACTCCCAATAAAATCACATTTATAATGTATGTTCGGTAATTCTTCAATAAATTTGTATCCATATTAATTGCAAAAAAATAATGCAATGCATTATATTTATATATTCCCATTCCTAAGGTTGAGAACCTGTAGCTGTTCTCCACCGACACGCGCGTAGGTCGCTGCAGATGAATGTCAGGAACGGCTAATCTGAAGAAGAAAATGAGGTTTATTCTTGAAGAGCATGGCTATCATGTGGCATCTTTTTCTATAATCAATAGAAATATTAATCAGCCGAAGAAAAAAAGGCGTATTCTTTATGGACTTTTGACAAGGAAAAAATTTCAAGGAAAATGAATGAATTAGTCGGAAAAATCATACGCTAAGTTACAGATAATACATCTCAGAGTATGTTGTCCGAATTTCATGGCAATCGAACTGGTAGTTTCCGAGTTTTACATGCAGCCAGATCGTAAAACATAATTTTGAAATGAATGCAAAAAAATAAGAGTTTGATCATTCAGGTGACGGTGCGGTTTTTGTTTGGCTTACTTCCAATCAGCGATTTCTGGTCCATAGAATTCTCCTTCGGAACCTGGTTGAGCATCGTGGGCCGAATTTTTCAAAGATCTCCGAGCTCGGTGGCTACTTTCGTACTTTTTTTTAATTGTAAGCTCGCATCTCCGCGTTGTTGTAACGTTGCTCGCCAGCTTTTGTGCAGAATTTGGTTTTATAGCCATCGTCGAACGTGCTGACAGCAACATGACTAGCAATTTAGACGATTTCTGCACTTTTCGAGCTAGGTTTTGAAGCCATTTACCAAATAACCGCGTTAAGGGGAGATATACACCGAGGAGCCGGAAAAAAGCGTCTGCGACTAAGTTGTCGCGAAAATTCTCAAACTCATCAGTCGTCAGGCTAGGCAGTGCATAACAAATGTAGAAATGAACTCCTTTAGCTTTTATTCTCACGGAACCAGTTTCCATCCGACTCGCAAGATCCTGAAATGGAAGCTTTCGGCAGGACTAAATTCCGGCCTCCCCACTTGCGTCACAGATTCCCAGGGTTACGCGTCTAAATGTCTATACGGTTCTGAGAGTATCGCCAAGTCAGGCTTCAGCTCGCGCACAGTCTGCATGACCAGGTCCTGTGCGGCTTCACAATGGTTGAGGTTGAGCTGAAGTACTCTCATTTGAATCGTTTTTGGAGTGCCTGGAGAGCCTGGAAAGCCTGAAGAGCCCGCGTATACGCTGGACATCGGCTGCTACTTCCGATGTGGGCGGTGGGTGCCCCATCTCCCGCTTGTGCAAATATGACACACTTTGCGCTTGCTGTGCATTCGGCAACTTTGTGGCCAGTATTACCGCACTTCATGCAGTCTTTAGCCAGGTCGACGCTGCTCTTGCAGTTCCGTGATAAGTATCCAAATTTAAAGCACTTGAAACACTTTAGTGGTCTCACCACCTCTCGGATTCGGCAATTACACCAGCCGACTCGGATGGTTCTTGTATCCAGAAGTTTGCGGGCAGCAGACACCATGAGTCGTATTACCGAGGTCTGAGTCCTGCCATGTGCTTTACGCAGAGACTTGAGATAGTGTTCCTCTCTTCAGGGTGAGAAGACTCTCTGCAGGGCCGCCGATATCTCCTCCTTCGTCGCGATCTCTTCCAGGTCCTTGATCTCCAGATCAACTTCCTGGGCTTTACTCTGGATCCTTGCTGATTCGCCAAGAACACCTTCGAATTGGTTTCGCAATTCCGGTGCTTTGGCTGAGCTCTCCTTATTCAGAACTATCAGCAGATCTCCCGCGTTCGTTCTACTTACCTTTTGGACGCATTCATCTCCATCCTTGAGCGCCGGATCCTTCTTTATAGGACTCACGATCTCCGCATAGCTCGAGTCACCCTTCTTGTGGATGACGAGAGCGTTGGACAGAGTCGGCCGTTCGCGAGGTTTCTGCGGATTCTTCTGGGACTGCTTCTGGGATATCTTGTGCGATCTTTTCTTTTTTCTCGCTGTCTGCCACTTCTGCTCTGATCTCTCGCCTCCCTTATCGTCCGGTTGACCAGCCAATGGCTCCTCCAGTTGCTTCTTCTTCTTAGGCTCCTTTCCCTTGGTCGACGTCGGTGTAACCCGCTTTCTCCTCTTCGCCTTGTTTACTCGCATCGAGGTACCGTCCACGTCCATGACTTCATCGTCCCTCTTCTTGTTAGGGAGAGTCGATTTCGCTTAGCTTATGGTCGGCGTGGTTTGCGTACATCCAGTCAACGTTGCCGCCTGTAGCTTTGCACTCCACGTTACCAGGTCCCGGTAACTCGGCTTAAAATTTTTAATACACTGAGATGTACTTTCACTTCATTGTAAACGAAAATCAGTCAATTGTTGAATATTCGGGTTCGTGAAAGGACTACCTTATGTACAAATTTCGAGAGTTTTTTTTTTTGGTCCACATTTTCCACTTTATTCAATATCAATTCACCCAATTTTATAAATTGGATTTTCGATCGCAATTGAGTCGCAGATCTTAAAAGCCTGGATATAATATTACGGTTTGTGATGATGTGTTATAATTCATTTAATCATTATTCGGAGTAACTACACTAATCGCCATTCGAAAAAAAAGTTATTAGTTTTTAAATGTCAATTCGTAATTAGTACGTATAAATTAGCCGTCAGACGTCACTCAATAGTTTTCGTTTGACCAACGTTTTGTCAAACTATTTTCGAAGCAAAGATCTATATTTTTATAGTGAAAACAAAATTAGAACACGCTTATATATGAACAACGTTAACATGCACACGTTCAAACACCCACGCATACAGATATGTATGCATAAACTGGCGTTCTAAGCGAGAAAATCATTTAAAAATTTCGAATTGCATTTTCAAATCGGTATATCTTTGCGAGGATCATTGTAAAAAGTGTTTTGGAGGCAACACGCGTTTTGACCCCACGACAAAATATCCTCGACAAAATATCCGACGACACAATATTCGCAGGACAAAATATCCTCATAACGACATATCCGCAAGACAAAATATCTGCCGGTATTATATACAGTTTAAAGTGTACAGTCATGCCGTTGAAATTTATTCCATGTCAAGGGTACAGTCATGGCGTTAAAATTTATTCCATCATAAAAAGGAGGAAAATTATTAATATGTAACGGATATGTTTGGGTTTGTTTGGTTTGTTTGATCGTTTTGGTTTTGTTTGTTTGGGTTTGTTTGTTTGTTTTGTTTTGGTTTGTTTGTTTGGGTTCAATGAAGAAATTCGTATTATGCCCCCACCTCACTGTCTCACACACCCCACAAAGGTGTTTTATCCTCATGACAAAATATCCGCAAGACAAAATATCTGCCGATATTATTAGTTTAAAGCGTACACTCGTGCCGTTTAAATTTATTCCATGTCAAGTGTACAGTCATGCCGTTGAAATTTATTCCATCACAAAAAGGAGGAAAATTATTAATATGTGACGGATATGTTTGGGTTTGTTTGTTTGGGTGCAATGAAGAAATTCGTATAATGCCCCCACCCCACTATCTCACACGCCCCACAAAGGTGTTTTGCGCGCGACCCCGTTTATGTGGTGGACGAGATTTAGGATTTTGTCTTGCGGATGTTTTGTCATGAGAATATTTTGTCTTTTGGATAATTTGTCTTTCGGATATTTTGTCCTCGGATATTTTGTGGCAGATATTTTATCGCGGATATTTTGTCGTCGGGTCAAACGTGACGCAGCCGTTTTGGAAATTCAAACCTTCTAGTTTTCGAGCACGAGTTGCACATTTGTATTCCTTAGGATTAAGTTTTTTCAAAGATAAACCTTCGCAAATATTTTTTTTTAACTTGAGTTGTAAGTCTCCGCGGATATCTTTTCGATTTTTACCCCATCTAACATGTTGCTTTTACAGCTCAAACCTTTCCCTTCCATGTTTTTTTTGTTTCATTCCTGTACAATCATTTTTTACTTTGCGATCAAAGCAAAAAAGCATGATTCCAGCTTCAAACGCATGTAAGTAGTAAGCAAATTATCGGACCGAAATTGCAATGGCAGATTCAGAAACGGGAAAGTCTCTCCTTTAAGCCCCTGAAGTTAAAAATGCCATAAAAAATAATAATCATGCTATGACTTTCATTGTTAAATTACCTGAAAAGGGGATATTTTCTATTTTACATAAATTATGTTGGTACTTAGGTCGATATCATGATTCCGTTCTAATGACCAGGTTTTTCTCAAGTCAAAAGTATCTCTTAAACATTTCCAAGCCCCTGGATCGTTCAGATTTTTTGTTCCTTACTATTTCGGACGTACCATCTTTATGTGAAAGGATACCGACGAAGGATCACCTGGTCTTAATGATACTTAATGAAGTCTTAATGATACTTTTCTTTTTTCAGCTCGGATTTGACTGTTAAACAACTGTTTCAGTATGTGTAACTTTGTTTATTATTTTCTTAATTACTCCAGAAATTAACGCAACAATGGCGAAAAGAATTTGTATTTTTTCTACAAAACCTAACAACAATGTGTTTTCCAATCATGAAGTTCCATTTAGATGAAAAATGTACTTTTCATTATATATTCTTTACCATTTGGTCCTACCATTAACATTGCCCAAAGCGTACCACGAAGAGTTTACACCGCGTTGTCGTTTGTCCATCTATCTGGCTGTTTATACATGACAGTATGGAGAGATGCCCTCCCGCATTTCGTTGCTTCCGCATAATTTAATACTCGAAATACATTCTCCAATGTGTGTATGCGTGTCTGTACATACATAGAAGCGTGAAGATATGAGATCCCGCGGTTCGTCGCTTATTCCGTATTCAGTGTCTCCAAACTCACTCTCCAATGCCTAAATGTATGTGTGTGGGTAGTTTTATACTGTCTTTAATACTACGGATGGCGTTATTTTTTCTGAATTGCTTCCATCAATCGGTCGTTGCTGTACTTTCGTGTCGCTGCCTGGGAAAAACTTTTCCAATTTGCCGGAGGCCATGCGGCTATGTTGGAACTTCAACAGATTTCGACGTTAAACCCGATCTAAACATTGTCCCATTCGTGTTCAATCGGATACAAATCTGGGATGATTATTAGTTCACGAAACACAGAGATTGTAGCAAGAAATTGTTACGGGTGGCAGGCAAAATGAAAAACAACACTATCTTGCATGAGGATGGAGCGATTTCCTACAGGCTGACAATCAGGAGGCACCATCGAACGTAGCACTTTGTCCACATAGCGCGTAGCAGTCAACCCACCACATGGGAGGCCGACTGGCGACGTTCGTGCGAATTGCGATGTCCTAGTCCAAACTGTCACCTACCCGGCATTGAACAGTACAACAGATCTAGTGTAGTTCGGATTGTAACGTTCATCATTATGACGGCCGACTTCCAATCGTCTGTCGCTGCCACGAAGGCACGATCAGAATTAGTCGGTAAAAAGGACGCGATTTCATTGTTATCGACTGTGACGTACATAATATGATGTGCGTTTGCTAGAAATTGCGGGCGATGTATAAATATAAACCATGGAACACGCAATGATCGACGTGAGTGCAAACCAGCATCGCTCGATTGATGTCTGACGGCCAGTCCCTATATTGAATGTGGGAGTTACTATCTGTCGTTCAAAAATTTGTAGCGAATAGCGTTCAGCGACATAAAGAGTCCTTTGCGAAGGTCTCGCATGATCGTTGTCCTCGTCGTTCTTGGTGCTCACCAATCTCTTGGAAGGGATTATATGGTTGATTCACAAGAGACTGGCTCATACCCAAGACGTTAGCCACGTGTCGTTGACTGTGACCTAACTCCAGCAGAGTGGGCAGATGAACGCCGTGATGTTCACATCAGTGAGATGACGTCGCGGCAGCACCGTTCAATAAGTCTGAAAACACCCTGTAAAATGAAGCCTATAAAAACTTCTTTGCTAAATTTGTTAAAAATAATTTAAATAAAAGTGAAATCACCAAACGAATTTCAATGCAACCATCTAATATTACACAAAATTCAAACAAAAAATTGATATCTACAGGAGACATCTGCAAGCCTTCAAACATTTTCTGATACTTCGATTGACACGGTGACGATATTTTAGCATTGTATTCAACTGCGATTCCACGTATCGAATCACAAATGGGAGGATAGAAAAGCTTAGGTTCGAATTATTTTCACATTCGAAATTATTTTCGAATGTGCCTTTGACAATTTATTTTAAAAGGTTGTTACTGAGATATAGACATTCAAAAATGCAGTTTCGGTATTTATGTGTATTGTCGCATGAGTATGTTCATGACAGCCGCTCCACTTTGATTACTTGGTGTCGTGACACTACCACGTCTATTGATACGTGAGGCAGTATCCGTTTGGCAATACTAGCCGCTGACTAGTATTGCCACTATTTTACAGCTTGGGACTGATTAGTATTGCCATACACCATAGTACAGCTTGGAATATAAACAGAATAACTTTTACCTAAATAAAACTGTATCATCGCGGAAAACGTTTAGAATATGAAAAATAAATATTACATTTTTAAACAAGATGGAGTCAAACATGTTTCAACGATCGGTCAAAAGCAGACGTTCAGCTCATTTTTGTTCAATTAAATTATTTCGGAAATCAGTTGATAAACAAGATGGAAGTCAAACATGTTTCAACGGTCGGTCAAAGGCAGACGTTGAGCTCAGTGATCGAACAAATATGTTTAGATCCAAACTAGGTGATCCTTCTAGTGGTTCTTACAAATATGGCACATTTCAACAATTAGGACCAGAATTCCTCCCAGTGTACCATTATGTTCTATTAAAAATGGAAAAATTATGTTGTTCAGGTCATCTTCGTATGTAATCTATAGGACCGTTTATTTATTCAGTGAATAATTCGAGGGCATTCAATAAGAAGTGTTCTGCTTACTAAACCTGCCCTTGCGTATACTGTACCTCCATTTCTCACAAGGGAAAGTGAACTTTTTGCTCGGATTATGTATCACAAGTTCATTGATGGCCGTACAGTGAAAAAAAGGAATGGAAAGGAAGTGCTCCAATTGCAAAAGTAAACAACACATTAGGTTTGGTCAAAGAAAAACATTGGAAACGTGAAAATGAACTTTTGAAAAAAAATATGTTTGTTCGTCCGTTAAAAAAGTAATCCCGAATGGTACAAATACGTTCATCTGATAATTCAAAAGCTAGAAGATTCAAGCTTTAAAACTCTTTGTTTCTGTACTTTTTACGACGATTTTTCACGGAGGAGAATTTTTGTGATCTTTTGATGTTGAGCACCAATGCATACATATGTATGTCCCATTTTACACAATTCACTGCAATAACTCGAAAATATCGCGTTTTTGTGTTTCCAATGAAAGTTGCAAGGCTTTTAAGATGTCGGAACGGGGCATACTTGAGGCCCAGTAAGACCCGATTCAACTTTTTGACCACGGCATTTCATTTTTATGACAGGTTAAAAAACAATCAAGTTTTTTTTCTCGATTATGTCCGACCGATTACGTTCGTCAACAGACCCGATACGTTAAAAACTTCGTATTTCCTAACAGATTAACGAATAACGAGTTCATCACTCGATATGGAAGAAACGTAAGGTTTGCGAATAAATGCGTACGTCACAATGCAGGAATAATGCTGTCCTACTAAAAACTATGCACCGTTGTGTGGCCAAAACATTAAATCGCACCATGAAATGTTTACTTCATAACTGTAGTGCACCAACTCTTATAGGTAATTACAATGTAAAAGAAGTTATAACTCTTGCACTAATAGGATAATGTTATAATGTTATAACTATTGTACTAATAGGATAATATAACTATTGTTATATTATCGGGAATGTTATAACTATTGCACTAATAGGATAAAAATCAGCAGCGCCCGACATAGTAATTTTGATCCAGCAGCCTGAAGATTGATCAGGCTGCGGTTCGGAATACCGTAGAACGGCAACCACGTTCAGTGCTGGATGTCAACCGGATCAGCGGAACCGTAGTTCGCGAATCGAGGTTTTGAGGTTAGGTTTCATTGGCGTCCCCGGGAAAAAACGTTCATATCTGAATGTATCTGAATCATATCTGTAGAAATCAGATATGATCAGACAATAAAAATGGCCATATCTGATTATGTAGTGTCATGACAGATCATGCATGCTTATATCTGAGCATGTATGATCATATCAGAGCCATTGTGATAATTTTGAGAGTAGACCCGTCCATATCGCAGCAAGTCTGACCAGATCCAATCCCCAGGCAAGATCTGATCTTGTTGGACGAGATCTGATTTTATTGGGCCAGATCTGATCATGTCAGGTAGATCTGATTTTATTGGGCCGGATCTGATCATGTCAGGCAAATCTAATCTTATTGGACCAGATCTGTCTGTCCGTATAAGAATAAAATAC
This sequence comes from Ophion obscuratus, assembly GCA_964007375.1. Lineage (NCBI taxonomy): Eukaryota > Metazoa > Arthropoda > Insecta > Hymenoptera > Ichneumonidae > Ophion > Ophion obscuratus. The sequence goes on along the minus strand of OZ023321.1, from coordinate 45,299,337 downwards.
CGTGGATCCCAGTAGACCTGGACACCTATGAACAATAAACCTGCCCATATGATAGAATCATAGTTTATCTGAACTATCAGACCAGGTATGACTCCGACTATATCAGAGCAAATCTTACCCTGTTGAGACAGATCAAATCTTGTTAGTGCAGTCATGAAGATATTAAAATGCTTACATATATAGAGCGGGGTTATTAACGCGTCATCACTTGACGTGTTAATAATTAATAATATTGTAGTAACTCACATGATCACATATAATACAGTCAGGTGAGGTGCCATATCTGATCGGATATCGTCTCATATCCTCATATATCGTTTCATATATTCAGATGTTTTCATGCGTGAACAACTGAACTGCATATACGATAAGTGAGTGTATAAGACTTCGTGTATTTTCCAGGTTTGGTATCGTATGTGATGGGATAAAATTTTATATGAACGTGCCTGCTCATATATCACATCATATATATTCAGATATGGTTTCACGCTGCCAACTCGCCTTGGTACCTGACCAGATAAAAACATATATGAGATCTATGTAGCGGAGTCTGGTACCGTATTTGATCGGATATGATCTCATACGAACAGATACGTTCACATATCACATCATGTACGTTCAGATACGAATTTACGGTACCAACTCGCCTTGGTACATAGCCAGATATAAACAGATATGAGTTCATATGTGGTCAGGCCAGATACTGTATTTGATCAGATATGATCTTCTGTATGCATATGTGATGTGGAATATGATCAGACCTAATCATATATGATACTGTAAAATGTCAGATATAAATATGTCAGATACATATATGACAATATCTGAAACATATATGAACATATCCACTCAGACATGACCTGTTTTCCCGGGTCTGCGATATAAGCCACATGAATTCGAATAATCTCCATTCTCCCTGCAGGTAACAAACATGGACTAATTGTTTATAGATAAACAGGTGTAGTGAAAAAAAGACAAGCTCGGTGTACCAAGTATTAACCTCGGAAATCTTCAAAAAGACACTCAAAAACACCACAGAATTGCTATACTTGCCAGCTAAAAATTTTTATCCGACACCTTGAAGACTGATCATACAAAATGGTTCCCTACACACGTTTTCTACATTCATCGAATGCAATTTAGCATCATGAGTTTGGCAGCATTCCATAGCAAACCTCGTCTGATCTATATAGGCGCCCATTGAAATACTGGCAAACTCATGGTGCTGATTTGCATTCGATGAGCGTAGAACTGGTGTAGGGAACATTTTACATTGTGGCTTGATTTTACGTCCTAACTCGCTGTAAAATTTAACAGGGGACAACGTGCACACTATCTTTTACGCACTCGTAAAGTACAAATCTATTCGCAAAGCTTGCATTCGGTATACGAAATATGTGCACAAAACGGCATTCTGTAATGTGTGATGAAATAAAACTTTTTTGGGCGATTTGGGTCTGCTGGAGGACGAATGATCAGAAATGACCCGACCGGAACCTAATTGCTTTTTCATGTGGGACACGAATTCGTAATGAAAAAATGTGCCGTTTGGTTTCAAAAATTGTATTGGGTCTAAAGTTGACCCCCGGCCCAAAATCCAAATAACACTCTCAATACCCTTCTCAAAACCCTACAACGTTTAATTTAAACAAAAAACATCATGTTTTCGAGTTATGATCATGTTTTATTTCAAATGCGACATTCTGCATAGATATGTGTGTGCATATATGAATGTGGCGTGATGTGTTCGTTCGTGCGTAAGCGTGTGTATCACCAGAATAGCATTTAACGGTAAAAAAACGACCACACGTAAATATCTTTTTATTTACTTTCCATGATATTCCCGGCACAATGCTGGTGTAAGTGATTAATGAATGAGATTTATACCACTAGTACACATTGATACATGAACGTACTTTCCATTACGCTAAAACTAAGACCCGTGGATCACATATACAATGGCACTACTATTTAATGATTTTTCGGTACATAAGCACGCATTTAAAAGAAATTATTAAAGAGATTCAACAATATCAATCATACATTCTACTTACATATAACATCAAGCATATATATCGGGCGATAATCAATCATCGACGAACTAAAAATGAAATCTACTATAAATATCAATTTTTTAAATTTGATATCCATCGTCTTAGCCTGCTATTATTAGTAAACTAGAAAGAAAAAAACATAGCAACAATTTATTATTAATTTCTTCATCGCCTTCAAGCTGATCATTCGATTCGTGTTTCGAACTGTCATTCTTCGTAAGTGACATACATTTTTCTCCATTAACTTGAACAAAAAAAATAATCCATTTTCACTGCCATGACTGAAATTGTACCTTGGCATCTTAACTACCGTATAAGCCCGATACGAGAGCTTGTGTCATTTTTTGCAAACTTTGCTCGCACATGTTAAGGTTAGGGACTATGGGGACAGGGACACATTTATGGAGGGGCTAAAGCCCCACGCCTTCACAATCGAGCTTCCACTATTCAAATGGCTAGGTAAAATTTAGTAACGAATGGTATGCGATCCTTAGAGAAAAAAAATCATTCCGGAGATCTAACGAAGGAAGAAAAGATGTCACATTTTCATAAAGAACTTAAAAAAAAATAACATTTCAAAGCGTATTTCTATAAAAAATAATGAAACCCCCAAACACGATGAATTCTCTATAAAAAAAATATATTTCATGGATTATAATTGTTTAAATGTCACGTGGATTGAGACAACCATTCATTTCTTAAGATTTGGCGGTATGTCCGGAAAAAATAAATATTCGCTTACTGATATTTTTTCTCACAACTGCTAAAAAACGCCTATGAAAGTTTTAGCACTTAGCGCCACACGCTTACACCGAACAGTATCTAAGATACACTGACCATTTATATAAAAATAGTTTACTTTTAAATAGTGGAAATGAAAGGAGAAAAAACTTTCACATTGGTATGTGCAACTCGTGTGTAGTGTATGGCACATATAATTACACTATATTACACTATAAAGTATATAATTACACACTAAAAAAAAGAATGTATTCTCATGAAAAAATTGAAAAACTTCATAATTGTAATGGAATTTAGCTGAGCTCAGGAAACGTCTCCTTCCTCGACTTCAAAGAACGTTTGTTGTTTGGAAGGATCTTGTTTTTCCGGAATCAATTATTTAAGCACTATAAAACAAATATTCATCTGGATTGAAAAATAATTATAGGCCCCCACTTTCTGGTTACTCCAGAGCCTCCACGCCTTTAAATTCGATCTTCGACAGGGACTTGCCAGGCAGGACTTGAAAACTACGAAACTAGGAGGCTTTACTGATAATTGCAAATCAGTGTTCTCAAACTGCGAGGCGTACTGTATTAAAAACACGAGGCTCAACGAAATTCACAGATAAACCAACTTTGAATTTAAATAGGTTGTGGTTATATAATCATCATTCGTTCAACACTATAATTCCACAATTTTCTGTTGAACAATACTATCCTAGAAAAATGGATTCTTCGGCTCGGTCACAATATTTATAATTATTTATTAGAATTACGGAAAGAGTTTGAATTATTAACAAATGTCGTACTCACAGAGAAATTGAGCAATATCGCAATACTAAGAGGATCATGAAGTATACCGATTAATTTATAATTAATTTGCAGACAATTAACCCCGATGTGTACCCGTATTCATACACTCAACTGACAAAAGTGTAAAACATTTTTTACGTTCCCGGTCCCATACATATCTATATATTTTAGTTAGAAATCCTAATACATCTGCGATAGACCATGATGAGCAAATACAGTACCAAACCAATTCATAATTGAGCACGCACAATTGCCAATAATCATTTCTAAAAAAGTAGCGACCGATGCCTCCATGAAAACGACCTATTTACAATATTTTGTTTTTAACATGTAGAGCTCATATTACAATAGAAAAGGAAAAGTCAAAAGTGGGAGGGAGAGTAAAAAAGTCCTATTACAAGAGAAAGGGAGAAACGTATTTCGGTGACGAAATGACAGCCCGCCCAACTTTCGATGACCATTACTATGAAAGCTACTCGACATGAGAGACGAAATTGATCGAGACGAAAATCGAGAAAGATTTGAAATGAACCGTTCGATTGCTTGAGCTACTTGTTGTTATGTATCAAAGCAACACGAACACCTCCATTACTCGCTTCCCAACAATCAGGATCCATTATATGCTGTTACAGAAACATAGTCATCATGAGTCACAGTACAAGGTAAGAAAATATACATGGGCTCTGTGAACTTGCTTGTCAAATATTTATCGACAATTTATCGTTGAGGGCAACGCTTGAAAGAAGTGCATACACAACCGACTAGATTTTAATTTAAATTGCGCCTTCTTCCCGCCAATTCGATCGATTCCCTCCACGATAAAAAGTTCGGTAACGTTCGGGCAAGAAGAATAATATTAAATGGGCGCATGGATTTTATTCCTTATGATCTGTTAAAAATTAATTTACTATATTTCTGTCCCGAGTGTACACAAACTGCAGCTTTCTATCTCGCATGTGCCTCTTTTATATATCTCAGCTCTACTTTAGTTCTATACTTTTTGTGTATAAACGGGTGTGTCTGTTTCTGTTTCTTGTTTTCTATGACTCCCTAAAGCAGCCGATCATACGCAAACGTTTATCTGCCTATTGCTCTCTCTAGGATACATGTGATAAGAGATTTTTTTTTAATCTCAACGCGTAAACGTAAAATAGAGACGAACTGGACATTTGGAAGAAATATCGGAAGGGTTTCAAGCTGCATATTAACGATCGTACCTTCCATTTTTCGTTTCTTTTTTTATTAATCATTTTTAGATTTTAGTTTTATGAAAACATTCTTACAACCAAAAGACGATAGTGGTTAAGGAGGTAATCGTAGCAACAATTGCAAATGGTGCTTCGATCAACGTATGGATGGTGCAGCCAAATGATTGATAACTGTTCCCTTCCAGCGTTGCCAATAGACAGACCTAAGCCAATAGACATTGCGACAGTGACGTTAAAGACACACAGAGCTTGCTTGAGGATTTGTCCGATAAGTTACGGGGGACGTTAGGAAACAGTGTTCCGCTGACGATATTTAGATACCAATGGCTACGAAAATAGGCAAATTGGAAATTTCATGTAACGATCATGTTTTGTAAAGAGGGGTCGGAAAGAGGAAGAGAGAAATCGAAGAGCAGATACGTTGGATTTCTCTGTACAAGAATCCTGAAAAGAATGAAGTAAATGGGGTTTATACAGTACAACGAGTTCGCAGCAGCAAGGGGTCGTCAGGGGTGGTGTGATTAGGAGCCGCAGGCATTCGGTCCAGCAGCGACATTTTCGGCGGAACTACGGGGTCTCGTCGTCACACGGTGATGGGCAAACCCTTCTTCCAATAACATCCGCAAACAACCAGACCAACTCGCTCCACCGCATAAACGCCAACAAACCCTCATCCCCCGAACCCTCGCAACGCCCTCCTACCTTAACCTCAACCACCACCAATAACAACTACCATCGTACCAACGTCTCCTCGCAAGCTCAACAAGGTATGCTATGTGTTACAGTAGTTTACGATACTCTCTATATATCAACTACAACAATCTAGGGCTCACCATTTCTAAAATTGTTAACAGGTACTGAAAAAAAAGTATCGAGTTCCCACCGAATTGCTTTTCTGTTAATGGCAATTGCTATAGGATTTTTAATGAGGGAACACCGAATTTAGAGGCCATGTGCGTGAGGATGGTTTTATACGTCTCGTGCTGATGAGTATTGGCCCGGCACTAGGAAAATATCAAATAGCTCTCTTCCAAAGAAGCAGATTTATAAACTGCCGAAAAAGATGTGTCCTTATATATCCCATGGTGTCCATGCGAAGCCGTGGATGCCAAAACACGTTTCACGATCGTATTAGTTCCCAAAGTTATAGCGACTGGACATAAAACTGCGCACGGTACATTTTATTTCACCATTTCGGGTCCAAGTACATAGGTTTTTTTAAACCAGCGGTACCTCATCACAGGGATGCACCACAGCGTTTCGAAAATTGGTAGACGTTTCGAGAATTTATCGTGAGAAAACTACTTGTGCGATTTCTGCCATTGTTGGTATCTGATTAGTGTGAAAGCCAGCAAATATATGTTTAAAACATTTAAAGATAACATTTTAAAAGCCCCTTACAATTTATTATATAAAGAGGGTTATCCACATGAAAATTTTGAAATATATTATTTTTTAACGAAATCGTAATCACGATTACACGAAAATCTTGTGAAACATCTTGGAAAAGAGGAATAAAAACGTGTTGTGTATTATGAAAAACCTTTTCGCATACGACAGTCAGGGAGATGTAAATTAATGAATAAATTTTGTTTCCATTTGCTCTCCAGACCAGCCAGGCAGGCAGAAATCCGTACCGCATCGGCCTTTCTCGTCATTGTATATAACATTTTTTATTGGTTGACTTTTTTCTTTAATTTCTATAAGTAGTTTGTACATATCCACACCGGTATACTTCAAATAAAACAAATCGCATAAGTAGGTTTTACACATGTGTCCAAATATTTCATTGATTTTCGGGATATCATTGTAACGTACCTCTCTATAAAATTACTACTATTGGCCGTTAACGGAAACTATAGTAACAATCTCAATTCTAAATAACAATGATTCAGAATGAAAATTATACGAATACTAGTTATGACATCCTCTTCGATGATAACGAATGTTGAACTTTCATAGCAAGCACATAAGACTATATTCTAGCGTCATATGGAAGAATGGCGGCATCTACAAAAAAAAATCGAAAATGGGTTTTTGGTACCGTTGGAATCAGTACAAAATTTCCCATCGTTCTGTATAGTAAAACAAATTTTCGAGTTTTTTTTTTTGTAGATGCCGCCTTTTTACATATAACGACAGTATTATTTCGGCCATTGCTATTATTCCAGAAGGATCTTGATACTGACAGTATTCTTTTCAGTATTTAATCATAACATGCAGAGATCGACTCCACGAAAATATACGTTTCACGATTATAAAAAAAGTTTTCAAACATTCGTTCATCCGTACTGCAAAATGAAGTAACAATAATTGTAGTTTTTTTCAAATCCGACTGCGTAAATTTTGCCGAACATCTTCGTGATGACCGTATACTGCTCTGTACGAAGACATTTATCCCTGGACATTATTTTATTCATAGCTGGTCTGTTACCCTTGATGTCGCTCTATCTTACAAGAGGACAGTTTTTTAATGTAAATAACTTGAGAGTTCAGTGGCTGTTGACACTGATATTATAACGTTGATACAGTCCATTAGCTAAATCCAACATTTTTACATCGTTGTCTTCACGCGGTATTGCTAACGTCGATAAAGTCACATTTTTATTTATATACTACACTAAGCGCAACACTCGAAGGACCACTTATTTCTCTAAAATTTCGACAAATGGGCTCTTTTCCTACGAAACTCTTGGAAAAAAACTTTTATTCATCAAAAAGTATAAATTTTGGAAGTTCATACTTTTTTGTTTAAAGCGGCGTAACGCCACAAAAACATCAATAAATCCCCGAAGTCTTTTTAACGTTTTTGAGTCAATGCTATGCTAAAACAACATAAAAAAGTCAAACATTCGGGTTTTCCTCCTCCTCGTGTACCGAGGTCGCAAACATTTCGAAATTTTCCAATCTCTCCGTTTTCGTACGGAATGCGAACTCGAACTGAACAACATGAAAAATGTTATGGTAAGTGAAGTACGGAACGTTATCTTTGACGAACGGCGATGCTTTTCGAATGTCCGCAGTACTTTTCAAACTTCATATTTTTCAGCTCAAGTTGCGATTCTATAGAAACCGAAGTGATTGAAAATTTTCGAAATGTCTGACTTTTTGCATACCGTTTTAGCATTTCTTCGACTCAAAAACGTGAGAAAGTCTTTGAGGAGTAATTGTTTTTTTTTTGTGGAGTTACACCACTTTTAACAATGAAGTATGAAATTCGAAAATGCACACATTTCCTCAAACCAGGGTTCACGTTAATAAAGAAAATATCAAGAAGGGTTTTTTTTCCGCGAGATTTGTAGAAAAAGAACTCAGCGTCCCAACTCTCTTCTTGTGGATGTTGTACGACCTTTTCTGCCCAAGTTATGACTTTCCAAATTCGAAATATACAGTTTTTACTTTGGCAGCCGATAGGTCGATGAAAAAAATTCGTACTGAGCTTTCTTGAAATTGAATTTGATGAATGCTCTTTAAACCTGCCGAAGCGGTTTGAAAAAAAACATTCGTTCCCCGTGCACAACCTCAAACTTGCGCAACTTGAATTACCGTTTCTGCTTTTTGTCGTTCAACGAACGATAACATTATAATTAAAGAATGCGAACATTTTTTCAACCGCATCTTTTAAGAAAAAGATTCACGCTTTAAAATGCTTCTTTTTCTTCATTTGCGATTGTTTTTTACGCAGACATAGCGGTTCAAAAGAAGTCGAATGTTTGGCGAAAAAAGTGAACCTTCAATTGTTGTGCTCATTCTGAAGTGTATTTTACAGATACAACTTCAAATCTCACATCATGATGGCGGCACTACCAATTGTCATACATTATTTTTTTCAAGATTTTATTTGCTTCTTCTTTAAATGTCCTTTAAAATGTAATTATAAAAAACCTAAAAACTAACAGAGCCGGGATGAAATTTCGAATTTTGAATGCTCCGACGGTTTAAAGTTCCAAATTTTCATGTTCCGAAATTCAAGATGGGGCCGTGTTGAAATTCCGAACTTTGAATGCTACCCCCAAAAGATCAAATCTCCGAAAGAATTTTACACGAAAGACAAAACGTCCGAAAATCTGAACAACGTCAAAATAGGTCGGCTATGGAAGTCTTAAAAGTTTCGTAATTTTCAATAAATCGACGAATTATTTTAAGAATTTTTAAAAATTAAAAAGTGATTTGAAGTAAATTTTGAAATTCGCCTAGATAATGTTATACGTTCTACATAATTTACAGTCAACTGTGTAGACTTTCGCTGGCATGATCTTGACATGGAGGCCGGGTTGAAATTCCGAACTTTGAATGCTCCGATAGTTAAAATTCCTAAATTTAATATTCCGAAATTACAAGTTTCGTCAAGATCATGCCAGCGAAAGTCTACACAGTTGACGGTAAATTATGTACAACGTATAACATTGTCTAGACAAATTTCAAAATTGACGTAAAATCATTTCTCAATAAAAAAAAAATCTTGAAATAATTCGTCGATTTATTACAAATTTGGAAACTTTTAAAACTTCCATAGCAGAATTATTTTGACGGTGTTCAAATTTTCGGAGTTTTGTTCTTTCGGGGAAAATTATTTTGGAGTTTTTATCTTTCGCGGTAGTATTCTTTCGGAGCTTTCAGCGTTCTGATCATTGATCGTTCGAAATTTCAACCCGGCCCCAAACTAGCGTAAACGTCGCAGTCATTGATTAATTATAAGCAAACTAATCAAATATTCGTTTCCCTCTTTTTCATTATTATTTTGATCCGATTACATACGTACATTTTTTATCTGCCGTTACGTCGTTTACGGGCTGAAATTGGGCATATTAAAGGGTGATAATCCAGTCTCAGCTCAAGAAGTGGACCAACTAAACGGAACAAAAACGCAGACATCATATTTAAAGCGGTGAAAAGTTTACGAGATATTAGAAACGACGAATTATTCTAAGGGGTAGAACTACCCCGCCGCTCTAATCTTTTCCAAACCACATTACATATATGTGAATTGTTGTGAATGAAACAAGATCTGTATTAGAAGAAAAAAAAACAAAGTTAAGGTTTACATATTTCTTAGTTCTGTGAGAAAACAAGTTTAGGGGTAACAAATACAGGATCTTTTTGCCGATACTTTGAATGTTGATATACATTTGAGGAGCTGGCGAACAAAACCGGACTTGTCCACACTACGTCAAATTAAATTTTCACTTTATTTACTTTTGTGCCCCAAAACTGCCATTTCGCTCAAAAAGGCAGTTATTGACTAAATTTGAGGTTTTTTAGAGCCGGATTTGATCGGTTGTTTCGGAAGCTAATCGAGGTCTGCTTGAAAAACACGAAAAGTAATAACTTTAAAAAATTTGACGTTGTGTACGCAAGTCCGGTTTTGTTCGCCAGCTCCTCATTTCAAATATGCGTGCAAGGTCGTCCGGTCGATGAAAAATCTATTCCCAATTTTTCCTGATACTTCACGAGAAAAGTCATGGCTCGGTTAGTTTTTGGAATTTTGACAAAATCTTTGTTGCAAATTATAGTTCAGATCCTAACCTATATAGTCGCGCAATAAAAAATCGTATTTATCAAAATCCAAGCTCTTACAGACCCCTTGGGTTTAAAACGGCCGTTTTTTACAAACAAACCAATTCTCGTAACTGAAGAAGCCAAGTCTTGGTGCGTACTTTGCTTTATGATATGGAATTTACCTAAACTTACAGCATTTCCGTCGATCGGCAAGACTTTACTCGGGTTACGCAAAAGATATACTTGATACCACTTTTTAGGAGCAATTCTTAAGAGAAAAAATAATGGTTGAAGTTAATAGAATTAAAAAAAAAACAAATTCGTATATTGCTTTTCGTCCAAAATAATAATTATTTTATTTTAATTGATTCGCAAACCTGTAGAAAAATTTAATAAAAGAGGAACAAATGTTTCCTCCTTCAGTAGCTCGTGGAGTTTTTTCTCCCTTGAATAAGAAACGTTGGCGTTATTATTCCGTTGAAATCGCTCAACTTCTAGGTGAAACTGCATAAGGTAGTTGGCCCAGTAATCGTCACCTTAAGCAGATTGCGCGTCTTTGCATATTTTTATACAACAAAAAAAAAAAATCGTTCATCCATCCAAAATTCAATTGGTTTAACAAAATGTATCTTTAAATACGTTCAACTTGATTTTTGATTGACATAACAAAACAGTATAGTTGGTGGTAAAATAGTATAGTGGTGTGAACTGTAGCTTATTTAGCGTGTCTGAGCAAATGTTAAAACAACAAAATTTCGAGACAACAAAATGCATTTTGCACATTCAACGATTCTTTTTTGTCAGTGGGTAAAAAAAAGTATTTGTACATCTCACACGAAACTGTCGTTAAGGTGGCTTAATTTTTTTGTTCGCGTTTTTCCAAGACTTGGCACACAGACATCATGTATATTTAGGCTAAGCTATCGAACACAGAAACTTAAGGTAGTTCGGAGGAAAAACGGAAAGTTGGAGGAAAAACGGAAAAACTGAAAAATTTTTACGATTTTTATTTTCTTCTTTCGAATGCTTAAAACACATAGAATTTAATCTCATAAGAAAGTATTTTTATTTTGGTACCCATAAGAATGAAAATTTATGATGATTTTCATAAATACTTACAATCGACGTCGGTTATTCAGCACTCGGTTGATCATTATCGACTTTAATAGTGAGTTCATGTTTTAAGTAGTTAGCAACGCTACATAACCTCACTTCAGAAGAGTTCAAACATCACCTCTTAACGACTCGACAAATGTCAAAACAACGACTCATATATAACTTGAAGATACACTTACCTCACGCAAATCCCCAGGCATTCTCAAATCACCCGAGACATAACACGGTTCACTTTAACCTCTAAATGAAGGATGCGGCTGAAGTGGCAGATAGACGCAGTAGCTGAATATAATATTTGATTTGTTTATTCTTAAGGCGGGATATACATTTAGACAGGAATAAAATAAGCAATATTGAGGGATTTTAAAAACTAAGAAATAATTATTCTACAATTATCAAACTTTAGGTATACTTTAATAGTATATTTAAGTATATCAAACATTTTTTTAAATTAATTCATCATCAAAATGACGGAGCTGTGGCAGAGTGTTACAGCAAGGTCGCCGCAGGAGTTGCGAATCGGCGTGCAGTCTACCTTCCCGTAGACTTTGATTTGCAAAAAAGTTCAAACATTGTTTCAGTTAAAACATGTATAGTTTCTATGTGACGGTAATTAAAAAGTAGAAAATGCAAATTTAAGTCAATGGCACGCATTTACAAAAAAAATCAACATTTCTGTAAAATGTGGATTAAAAAAGTAGTTTTTTTCCAATTTTTCAAAAACAATTCCCGTCAAGTAGACGGTACCAATATTATCAATATTTCTACCAAGTTTCAACTCAATCGGCTTAATAGTTTTTGAGTCATCCTGCACACCAAATTCGATAATGCTTTTTTGAGAAAAACGCGATTGAATTTCACGTCCGCTCCGAATCCGAGCCGCGAAGCACAGCGTTGACGGGCTGTAACGTTTGAAAATTTTTAATTTCGCTTTGAAACTTTTGGAAAATATTATACATATATAGTTCTGTCGTTGAAAGAAGAAAATAAAAAGAAATCGATTTTTTTATTATTGTAAGTCTACATCCCGCCTTAAGGTAATCCTATCGCCAGGCTTCAATAAATAGGATTTTCATAAATTTTTTTTTGAGCTTCACTAAATATATTAATAATCGTCTCTGTAAATTTCAGGGTCGGTTATCGACCTAATTACAGAAAAAAAACATTAAAATTGCGTATTTTTGTGAAGGAATTCCGAGACGACACACATAAACCGAATTTCCAGTCGCTACAAAAGTGTATATAACAGTGGGAATCAGTCAGATTTTTAAAATAATCATATTTACAATCCAATGCCCTCAGAAAAACATAAGCTTATTGACCTGATTTTTATGTAATATCAAGTTTAATTTGAACTTCCGGTATTGGATTTATCACCACTTGCTACGACAAAGAGGGGTGACAGCAAGGCAACAACTGACGTAGTCCTAATCCTTATCTTACTCATTCGAATTTCCACACATATTCCATTTTTAACCGACCTCTTTCGCCAACACAAATTTTCCACACTTTTTACCAGTTATGGTCCAAATACAATGCTTTATATTTCCCGCACCTGACGTTGTTTTGACAGATCGACGTTGAAATGCATGGAGGTTAAACTCGTCTGTTTGAGTAAAAAGAGTCGGAGATAAAACCAATGCTGCGAAATATCAAACCTAGAAATCCTGCGCTAGTCGTTATTAAATGTGAACATTCAATAAACAGTTTACACATGGAACATTTTAGTTATTACGAATTATTTTTTCTGCATATGTTAAAAATAGAAATTGTACAAGTCACCGGTATGATCGGTGATACGAGTAGTGTAAAGCAATAGGATTACCTTGAATATGTATACTTACGAGTATGACAAGATAATACGATATGGTAAATACCTCCTGCAAGGGGGGCGTACACAAATTACGTAATGCAAAATTCCCCAATTTTGACCCCCCCCCCCCCTCGCCCCACGTAACGGGACCGTAACACTTGGCCAGACCCCTCCCCCCCCCCAACCCGTTACGTAACGGGTGCTTTGTCGTCAATAATTGCGATTTTTTTCATAGACATAACTAATTATGAAAGGATGGGGTTTATAATCATTTTATGAAGTATATATTCATCTAGTTTTATACAAATTTTTATGACAAAATCTTGAATATTAACCAAGATATATGTTTTGATTTGACGACGAAAAAAAAAAAATTCTCTTCATTGCCCCATTGATATCTTTATGAAAGGTTATCTGTAAATGAAAAGTCAACAATTTATCGATATTTATACAAATGTAGCTATCGTTATACGTAGCCGTTATTTCATTTTGTTTTTTTTTTTATAAAATGCTGACAGTTTAAACCGTTTTTTTTCTATTTTCAAGGCCCTTTTTCTGTATTCAAGCAGTCTTTAAAAATAGTAATTATGAAATGTTAAAATCGCGGATACGTACACGGCGATGAGAAAAATGTTTTCAAAAAAACTGAAAATCGGCTCTTAAGTTTTTAAATATTCGCTCGGACAAGGTAAAAAAAAACTAGTTTCGAGAAAAACGCGTTCAAAGTTTTTGTTCCGTGTTTCTTGATAAAAAGTAACGATTTTTTCTAGAATATTGAGACTTACATTAAAGTATCTAGTCACGGGTGATATGACGGTTCTTCATCTTCATGATAGTTCACAAAATAATAAGAGCCTGTACTCTATCTATTGTAAATGATGCCACACCTGTAGGGACTGAGGGCGCTGACCGGTCGCGTTACCTATTCTCACTAAAGTCACTATAACTCCGTCAATTTTCGGACTTGTGAATGAAAATGTTGCCAGGATATTTTTCAATACGTATACTTTCAAGAATTATAGAAAGAAAAAAATTTCCTTTAACTTTTGGTTGGGGGATGTGGGAAAGCTGCTGTGCAAGTTGTTGCACAGTGATTTTTCCCCATAACTGACATTGCGTATAGAAAGCTGTGAGCTGCCGAGGGTAAAATTGCACTCGAGGTTTAAATTGAAGACTTGAACATGTGGAATTTTTGCTATTTCTGGCAGTTTTAAAATCGTGACGTAACGCAAACCTTGCCCCCCCCCCCTCAATTGCGTTACGTAATTTGCGTACGGTCCCAATGATTCATAACATATATGAGCTTGCACGGAATTGAAAAAGGACACCAAAGTCAGCTTCTTTGTTAGTACGAATAACATAGAACATGGACTGTCAAATAAATAACGGCTGATAAAGAAACAATATTATACAAAACGATATTGGGAGAATGATAAAAAAAAACTTCCGTCGGAAATAGAAAATAGATTTTCTATCTCTGACACTATCGCACGTGGGTGTGCGCGCGCACTGGTGAGAGCCTGTGTGCGTGCCTTTGTATATTAGCAATATTACACAAACACATACATGTTGCTCGTTTTGTTTATACAAGACTTAGCGTTTTAAAGTCCACTTGCAAATGAACATTCGAAATTCCGTCTTAGGTGGAACACCGATAGTTTATTCTTCTTACAGCAATCCTGCTAACTGACAGCCTGTACAGTCATAGTTATATTATAGCGCATTTGAGACAGTTTTGAAACAAATATTGCTCGCTAGATACTTTATGAAGCTACAAATAAAATATAGAAATACTCGATGACCCTGCAATGAAAATAGTTTTTGGTGATATATCTATAATGCTATGTCATTCCTTCAGGAAACATTCTGTCGATTTACAAAAACTTGTTATCCCAAACATTTTCTTCAAATCCTACGTGCCGTACATCATAAGAAAATTATTTTTGGGCCAAAAATATTCTCATATTTATACTTTGGACTCTACTGTCCATTGGTCCATGTTCCAAATTGTGCCTCCTTGACTTAAAAATAACTACTCTCTAAACGTAACTATAATTAATCCATACTTTGAATGCGTGCACACATTACTTTGTGAAATATGAAATAAAAATATATGTCTTATAAACGATTGTGTGCCAAGATGCTTGGACATTGAAAACAATCTGTAGCCGAGGGAAATAGTGGTGGGAAGAGTATTTTTTTTAAACAGTTTTTTCTGTATCCATTATCATTGATAAAACGACTATGGAGAATTTGTAGTTGATAGATCTAAACGTACCGTCTGTGACAAAAATCATGTGTGACCGAAGAAGCTTAATTCTATCATCATTATCAAAAAATCTGGAACATACAAATTATATTGGTTTTTCGAAGTCAGCAATTAAAATAAGTTTCTTTTGTTTTTCGACATTCCTAATCTTAGTAGTTATTATGAAATATATTACAAAAAATGTCAAGTATTTCTATTTCAGTGCTACGCATATTTATGCTCATAATAAGCGTATACGCTCATGCTTAATAAAAATAAATTAACTTGGCGATGGGGTAAGTCCAGAGTATAGTTGACTCTAGTGAATATTAGACTTGGTCGCCAAAAGTAGCTTTGTTACGGTGTCAGCTATATAGCTACCTTTTTAAAATACATTTTACAATCAGTATCGGTATACCAGTTATAATTAGCGATCGACAGAATCGGGAAATAATGTTTTTTTTTTACATTTTTTAGTCGTAGTTGTGGACATGGTTTGGTATACTTGTTTCTCTTTTTTCTCAATCCTATATTTTTGTCTTATATATATATATATATATATATATATGTATGTATATATATGGAATGAAGCATCATGACCGTATGTTCAACGATTCAATGTTTACAATGGCAATACAACATAAACCTACATAGACGACGTTTTCACATCGGGTTCGCGATTTCATATTTTCATGTACCCGGAAGTTGCTGCTAATTATCAAAGAAATGTATAATTTATAGTCGACAAGTATAAGGACACTGCCTGCGTGATTCTTTCATTTCCATTGTCGAAAGGAATTAGCCAAAATAAAATTTCAATACTAAGTGCAAATAAAAGTAATTCGATATTTTTTTACGTCGTTTCCGAAAACAGTGAATCATTTTCATATTAAATCGGTACCTTGATTATTTGAGTAATTTATGCCTTTTTATATTTACAGATTAAGTTCGTTCAAATGAATTTGGAACGAATGATATTTCCGTACAATTCTTTTAAATCCAAGATATTGACATGAAAAATTGAAAAATAGAGCTTAAACTACTGTTTGCCATAATTATAATCTGTTTTCGGTGAATATGAAAGAATGGCCGACTTGACGTAGAGTACCTTGTGTTTTGAATTATATATATATATATATATATATATTCTCTGTGTAAGAAATTAGAGGATAGATCGCGGGAAACCATATTTTAAAGTAAAACATCGATCAGAGGGGTATGAGGTGCGCATGCTTGTGAAATGTTTCCTTTGTTTCTTCTCTCGCAAGTTTGATGGAAAGAAAAAAGAAACAGTAAACCGGGAATGCATGTGTGATTAATTGATTTTCAGATGGAGTAGAAGACACAGACATGGATTGCCAGGTGGAACATCGCGTGATGTGATTGACTATCGAACGGGATACATAAAATCACATCTGCGATCACCCTCGGGAAGAGTTCGGTGACTAACTCGGTCGTCACGAGGACTACAATATTATTTATCACCGAAGATTCTGATTAATTCGACCATAATTAACGGAGACACCGTAATTCGTGTTGCTCAGTGTTCATCAACGAAAAGTATGTTGAAAACTTTACAATTTTTCGTATATACAAAAATTGCCAGAAATTTAGTCGTCTAGAACGACAGTATAGTAATGAAGAACAGGGTTCCCGCCAGTTTTGGCCATCTAGGTATAGCGGACCATGGCGTATAAGGCAAAAAGATGGATAAAATGTTGAAATTGCTCTGTTTTGAATTGTATACAGGTGTCTCTGAAAATGTTCAACAAGATTTCAAAAAGTGCAATATATTAGGAGATCGTGTAATCATCCATGAACACTCTCGGAAACATTGTATTATATATTACGCAATATCATGACGATAGTAGCAGGTTGTAGATGGTCACCCCTCTCGATAAGTTGTCGAAAAATACTACAACGAATGTTACGGTTGTACGACGATTTAATCTTGTTCACTTGGCAATAACGTGGACCTATATAGCGACCTAATTAGAATCTCGCTAATCAAATACACCACGAAGTTTCTTAGAAAAAATAGCAAAGATACCGCTGCGGAAGGTCTCTTTGCATCATTCTTATATCTCATTATTTCACTGTAATGTGATATTCGTACCTTTCTCGAAAGACTTACATTTCGTATTGTATATTCTGTGGATGATAACGATTGACGCATGATTCGATGCAATTCAATATTTTTGCCAGGTCAAATATTTGTACTTTTTACCCCCTAAATGTAGATAGCATCGACAAATTGACAGAAGCTATTGTAGGTACTCGTATGTATTATTATTATTATTGTTGTATCACGCTGAAAACTGAGCCACTGGAGGGCTTTTAAATTGCCCTCTATCGTGAATCATTTTCACAACTCAACAAACATCTGTTATCCCATTAATATCACTCACGATAACTGTCGCATAACACATGGATGTTTAACACAAGTGTACACCTTTCGATTGACTTCGTGACAAGTGACTGTCAATTATTATCGGCGAGAAGACAAAACCAAATGATATGACGAAAAGGAGTTTTATTGTAATTGAAAGATATGTGTTTACATGTGTTGAAGACAGAGGCAAACACCAGACATTTGTTACAGAAATTGTGGGTTCACAATTCAATAATTATATAAAGATAATAATAATAATAAAGCAAATGTGATGTGTCGGTAGTAAAGAAACTATTTATTATAAAGATGGAGAAACGAAATCGCCGCCTTCTTTATTTCCCCTGCTTTGCCACCTTACGAGCAGGATGAAACGGATGATTCATATGCGACAGATCCGGTGGATTTTTTTCCAAACGTTTGTACTCCTGCAATCCACGTTCCGCAATTTCCCACAAATCAGGATAGTCGGCCTTGAAAGCTTCGTACCATTGTTTTACGAGAGGCCAAGCCTCCAGAGAAAAATCAATTGCCTCGAGACACATCGTTGCAGTGATTAATTGAAAGTCAGCCAGGGTTATATTGTCTGAAAAAATACATCACGATATGTACAGTGTGTCTCAAATAAAATATCACAAGCTTATATGTCAATAAGTCCGGATTATAATAAAAAATGTTTCAAAAGGAAGAGACGAAGGGAATGTCGATTTGAACTAGACTGTAAACGGCAAGGTCATCCGAAGGTCAATTTTGAAATATTGAATGATAACCTCTATTTTTTGTCGTACAGTAGAACCTCGATTATCCGAACCAATTGGGACCGAGACTAGTTCGGATAATCGAAAGGTGGGTTTTTTTTTTACGAGATCATAAACAACACCTTTTTATATAAAAACAGTATATACATATATATTAAAATTAGACATACATATTAACCATGAAAAAAAAAAATATATATATATATATATATATATATATATATATATATGTGTGTGTGCATTTTAAACACCTGAAAAAAGTCGAATGCTTTTTTTAATATTTTTTTTTATAAAATCGTCCATTTTTAATTGACGAACGGCTATAACGCGTTTTTGAGCGGCTAAGTCTCGCAGCCATTTGAGAAGGAGAGGTTGCGTTGGGTTGCTCATTGTTACTCACGGCGGTGGCAGCGAGCAACAATGTATCTTTAGCGCCAACGCTCGGATAATTGAGAGTTCGGATAAACTAAGTCATCGTTCGGATAATTGAGGGTTCGGATGATCGAGGTTCGGATAATCGAGGTTCTACTGTATAGTCTTACAGCTTACCTCGAGAGCTTTCATGGAGTTCTTTTTCAGGTATGAGACTTGTGAGTAACAATACCTTAATAATTTATGTGAGGCCAATAATGAGTTAGAATAAGTGAAAAAGGGAACTGATCAAACCGACAAAGTTCTCGGAAAGGTTACGAAGTTCTGATTAAAAAAAAATTAAGTCCCGTCTTTTTTCCTCTTGAAACGAAACACCATATCTGACACAGCCCGTATCCGTTGAAACTATTGAATAAATAAGCAAGAGAAGCCGGTTCTCCGATCCGGACGATATACACAAATAGAGTTATGCAGACAAGAAAACCGTTGATGATAATAATCATTTGACTTACTCGAAGCAGCGTAGCGGGTATTTTCACGCTTGAAGTAAGTTTCGAATACATCCAACGACATGTTAACTTTCTTTAAGCCCAACGCGGTTCTTTCGTAGGCCCAAAATATTGGCGCTACCTGAAAATGCATGTGCACATCGAATCACGTGAGATAACTGAAGATTGTGGGTAAAAGAAAAGAACAAAAAATAGACAAGTCTATAAGTACTAACCGTGTACTCGAAAATGTTTCGATAATACATTGCCGAATAGAAGCAAAGACGATGATTGACCAATGCCCGAGCTTTGGGATCTTTGGGATAAAGTTCACCAGTCACGTCGTATTTATCGCCCAGATATTGCAGAATGGCATTGCTGTGGAGTTTTTATTTACTTAACTGTCCTTTCGTTCCTTCACATGCGTTACGGATTTGCTGAATTTTTTAACTTTTCGAAATTATGTATTTTTACCTCTCTCCCATAACGAGATCACCATCCGCCAAGACGGGGATTTCTTTCTGTGGGTTAAGCTACAAAACATATGCGTGATAAGTATATATAGGTACAGACATTTTAATACTCTTTAAAAGCGTGATTCCATTCCTTCAGTTTGAGGGACTAGGCAACTTTGAACATTTAACAGAAATCGATAGTTGCTTGAGGCAACTGGAATAAAAGAGGAAGGTCCAACATATGGTGTAGGAATCGCAGATTAGAGGTAAACTTATGGTTACAACTATAGAACTAGAATTGCTGGTAAAACTTTAAGCACGTTTTTCTGGAAACTAGGGTTTTCAAGACATCTAATGAACGGATTGACTTGGAATATGGTACAATTATTCAGTGTAATAGTATCTTAGTTTGACCAACGTTTGTCTTCTTAATATTTTTTTTTCATTATTTATTAACAATAATTATGTCATTTTTCCTCGAAAAGTCGATAGAAAATCAATTTTTTTAAATGATTAAAAACGATAATTTAAAGCCCCTCACGTTCAAAGCCCCTTAACAAGATTGTTTACAACTTATTTAACCCTACAAATACAAAACAGGGTAGCTATGTACCCCAGGTTTATTCGTGCAAAATTACGTTTTGGCCGTTTTTTAGAACTTTCAGGAATTTAAAACGATTTTTCACCGACTAAACTTTAATGAAATAGAATTTGCTTTCACCATTCTCTTCTGCATGAAAAAAAAAACCAAGAGAATCGTGCGTTTACGAGTCTCATTACTGCTTTAAGAACGATTTTACGAACAAGAAACGCGTGGGGTAAATATTTACCCCGGCTTGTAGTTTAAAGGTAGAAAGAAATGGGTTTGTAGTTCTAAGGCTAATTTTTCATATCTTTTTATGAAATTTGGTACACAACTTTGTTACTATACATTCAAATAAACGTGCAAACGATTTTTCAACCATCTTACGCTGATCTCTTCAAATAACCGTGATTTTCGGGTCGTCACAGTAGCCTAAGCCCTCAATTTACGAAGACACACACTCATGCATGCAGACACGTGTATATTCTGAAATTTCCTTAAGGGGTAAGGCCACTGTAAATTTTTTGAAAAATCGATTTTTTTTTATTGGCTTAAAAAATAGTTTTCGCAATTTCTATATAATAGTTTTCAAAAAACTATATCGCACTTTCTATATAATAGTTTTCAAAAAACTATTCGCAAAACTTTAAACGCGTTTTTCTCGAAACATGGTTTTTCAAAATGGCACGCAGCACAACTCGAACAATTTTCATTTTTTTTACTTGAAATTTTAACCAGATGTGAACATTTACATTATCTTGAGAATGTCGATCGGAATTTTCAAGAACTTTATTTATTGATTTTTTATTAACAAAAAACTTGCCGTTTTTTTCGTCAAAAATCAATTTTTTTTTTCAAACGCACGCCAAATCCACAAAAATTGATACTTTTTAAAATCCGAACGACATTCTCTAGCTATAGCCCTCTAGATTAATGGTTTTTTTTTTGTTCTAGATTCAAAAGTGCACCAGTGGTGCTGCGTGCCGCGGAGCCCTGGAAGCAAAACATGTCCCGGGAAGATAGCTGTGGAACCGCCATTTTGTTTTTTTTTTACTGTAAAAAAATTTTATAATAAAGTTTAATGTATGCCCGATAACACCATTAAAAGTTTTTTTTCAAATACCTTCAATTTCGGGAGCAAAACAATTAGTGAAAAAACCTTTTTTTTTGGGCCGTTACAGTGGCCTTACCCCTTCATTACCATTTTGAATGTGGAGAGCTACAGTCTAATTTGGTTGTGACGACTAATATAGTTCTTGAATGATTTCTTGAAGACATCTACTGCTCACATATTCATATCTGACAATTACTGGGTGTATCTAATTGTAAGAACAATGGTAACTCACGTCTACGTTGTAAAGTTTGTATTGCGCATAAACTATTCTTTAAGGGGTGAGATGCAGTCAGAATTTAAAAAAAAATCGATTTTTTACATTTTCATGAAATATGTTTCGAAAATATATCCTGAAAATTTCAAGTCAATCCGCAGCTGCAAGCAACCGGTTTCGTCCCCCCCCCCCCCCCTATTATATTCACCTCCCCCAATTATATTCAAATTGATATTTTGGAAGTTTCCACATCGGCAGAAGCCTTATTGTATGAGCCAGGAATTGATGATTCGATGTAAGTAATTTTTTAATTAGTATTTCTGAACATGGATCAAGTGGAAAATGTGAAAACTCAGAAATTTTCAAAAATGTATTACTCAAAAACTATGAACTTTGGCAAAATTTTATAAAGAATATGTTCGCTTTTAAATTGCCTGTTTTTGACAAATAAAAAATCTCCTATTGCATGAACGCAAAAATGTGTACAGTGCAAAAATGTGTATTAACGTATTTAAATATTTAGAAAAATAATTGCAGTAATGATGGCGAGTATTTGTAACGTTAATAATAGCGCTATTCTAACGCTATGGACTCATCGAAGAATCCGCCCTCGGTTTTAATAATTGCTCCGCATTCTCGAGACATTCGTCCGATTTCCTTATTTGAAAGAGTTACTTTGCTTCATTTCCCAATCTTTTTAGACCATCCTATGGATAGGATGGTGGATCAAAAACCCAAAACTTCTGGATATAAAGAAGCCACTCTATGGATTTCCCTCGCATCTACTGATGGCAAAAAAAATGTCCATGGATATGTATCTCTTGCTTTTTTGAACGACAAACGATGGTCGTTCTTTTCGTTTGCCTGAAATGTGATCTGTCTGGGGAAAAACTTCACCATAGGATTTTTCCGGAAAAGACGGGTGACCCATGCCCTTGAATCTATCAGGTAAAAAAATATTTCCAGCTACTCACAATCAGTACATAAAAATATGATTTTTCGTTATCGGTGTTCGGTGCAAGAGAATTCTGCATTTTTAGCTTTCTTTTTGGGTTAACGTGAAGTATTGTGTTTGAACGAATTCGTAGTTCCCAGGAACCAAGATGTTTTGCAGAAAGACAAAAATGTCAAGTGTCAAGGTGTCCGTGATAGTAACGTGATACGGTATGCTCTGAATGCTTGGATGATTAATCTATTTAATACAAATTCCTCTGATATTTTCGCTCATATATATGTTATTTTATTTGTTCAACACAGTAAAAGAAACGGAATCTTCAATTTTATGAAAATGGTGCAAATTTAAAAAATTATTTATGTTGCATAGGCACCAGTTCGGGTCTACGAGTTCGAAAATCTTGAAATACTTATCTCTGCTGGATATGAATTTGAAACTATGAACGTACAATTTATTCAGATATATTTGAAATTCACTTCTCTTTGAACGGAAGCCAAAGGAAATAAGGATTTTTCCCGTCCAAAAAGTTATGAAACTGCTTCTAAAAACTGTTAAAAAGTAAAAAAAAGGACGCCAACTAATTTGAAAAAAAAAAAAAAAAAACCCTCGAAAACATCGCTTGTTTTACCTTATAATTACTTTTTATTTTCATTCAGACAATGGCTCTATTATACTTCTTAAATTAATCAAATGTACAACAACAAAAAAGGGAGATAACTTTTTTTTCCTTGCCGAGCCGGTTTGCTAGAAATTTTATGAACAACAGTGGCGAACCTTAGGAATATTTTATTGGCATAACAAAAATTATATTACTATTATACGACAAAATTGACATCACCATTATATAACAGTACAACGCATGTAGCACACAACTAAACTGGAAATACTGTGCAACGACGTAACGTGCATGGTTAAGAAAAAAAAACGTCGGGAAGACATAACGTTTTCCGTTCCTATCGCTTGCATATATTATTTTTTCGACAGTATATATTATTTCAAATGCTAAAAGCATCGCATCAACCGCCGGGGTTAGTTATATCCACTGCCGATGGATATTCAACTGGATTCGTTTCAAACCATCGAATATAGCGCGATAGATATCAGCAGTAAAACCGAGATATTTTTTTTCGTTACCAATACGACGGCCAAAATCTATCTGACTAAATATATTTTATGCAATGGGTAATAGTTGTGCGATCAAGTTAATATTTTTATATAACTTTTTAAATTATGTAAATAAAGTAACATTTCAAGTATCGTATAGCCTAGGAGTACATCACTGATATGATCCCTACTTCGCAAAATCATGAATTTGATGTCCACGTGCATAATAAAATTGAGGGTAACAAAAGTTTATCCGAGTAAATTGTAGATAATATTACTTCTTCGGAGCCCAATCGTGCAAAATAGACTTCTGCAAAATTCATTTTCTAGAACGATCAAATTCCGGCGATATATCGGGTGTCCCATTTTATTCTTACATCTGATTTTTCTCGAAAAATACTGTTCCGATGGAGTATTGAGTATAATAAAACTTTTAGGGTACGAAAAGGCACGTTAAATTTTTTTTTAATAAAAAAATCGAAAAGGCGACGTTAAGATTGTCAGACCATAACTAACAACTTTTGTAGGACTTTTTTTTGGTAACGTTCATAATTTTTAGGGCGAACTCTTTTAGCGATATCCAGAATGTACCACGAGAAGGTAAATTCTTTAACATCCTTAGTGTACGTGTACGCGTACGTGCGGGTGTGAGTTTGTATTTGTTTGAGTTTATTTGGGTTTGTTCGATAACCCAAACAAACCCAGAAAAGGATTAGGTGTCTGCGACTCGTCACTTCCGTCATAAAATAAACCCAAACAAATGCAAACAAACACAATACAAACTAAAATAGTAAAAAATGGTGTTGTAACTTAAAAATTCTGAACTTCATAAAAGAATCCTCCAAAAGTTGTTAGTTCTGGCCTGACAAATTTTTTTATTAAAAAAAGTTATGTTCCCATTAAACAAACCTAATTTAAAAAAAAACATGTCAATCTTAACGTTACCATCTTGAATTTTGGAACAAGAAAAAAACGTATTTTGAACATATCCCTGTTTGAACCCTAAAAGTTTCATTGCACTCAATACTTGATCAGAGCAGTATTTTTCGAGATAAATGAGGAGTAAAATTCAAATGGGACACCCAGTATATACGATAGAGAATTACTGCTATCTGATCAACTCGTATTTCTAGGATCGAGACATGGGGAAATGCAATATTTTTCAACCTGAGAGTTGAGTAGTGGGGGCGACACGATCCTTCGCTAAGCTTTTTTTTCTTAACCATGGACGCCTTGTCGTTGCACAGCATTTCCAGTGTCCTTGTGTGGTCCATACGTTGCATGTTATATAATGGTGATATATATTTTATGTTATAATAGTAATATCATTTTTTTAAATGAAAAAAATGTTCGGACAAACATTATTCCTAAGGTTCAACAAATTTGGATACAACATTTCTAGTAAACTGGCTTGGCTAGGGCATTTTTTTAATCAGTTGGCTTTTTTTTAGTTTTAAAAAGTTTCTGTAACTCGGGGGATTTATTGTGTATCACTAAACTGTTTTTAAAGACGTATCCAAAATGTCTGTAGAATAATAATAACAAAAAATGTTTCGAAACGATTTTTTCACATTTCTAGCTAACAATACTGCCTTAACAGCGTAGTTTGCATTGAAAGGTATCCAAGTTTTTGGTACTCGAATTCTTGCACTGAAATATGGAGAGAAAAATATCATTGTAATGTCACATATTATAAAGCTTAAGCTTTTAAGCCATAATTCTTCTTCAAATATTCCGTAAGGCGGCTTGATATTTTCCGAAAGCAATATTCAGCGTTTGTACTTTATTATAAAAAAGCTTGAGTTCTTTCTAAAGTCATCGAATATATGCGAAAATACCATAATTTAATTGTCCTGTGTAGCCGCGTACTTAACTTCATCTTGAGTTCTACAATAAATGTTTGATTCTGATTGCAATTTGTTACTGATTCTCCTTACTTTCGCATAATCATCGGTCAAGTGATCTCCATTACTATAGTCGACATTGACGAGTTCGTAATCGAGCTTGAGAACTTTGAGGACCTGCTGACAAGCGATAGAAGGCGGTCCATCGAATACCGAATACAACTTCATATTTTCCTACGGTCGAAGAAATAACACTTTACGAATTGCTATTGTCGAATTTATCTCACACGAGGTGCAGTCAAACGGAGTGTCTTGAGAGAACTGCGGGTGTTCTGGCCGGTTCAGGATATAATATCATTTTGCCACAGGCAACCTAATATAGAGGCGTTTACTTTCACTTCTGTCTTTTCGTCGACCAAGGTAGTAACTCCGGTAGCAAAGTGGATACATGATATTCGCTCCTCCCACCTCGACGACTATCTGTGATATTACTATTCACGATTAATCAACGAGACCACAAAGATCGATTACAAAACAAGAGAATACATTTTAATCCTACGTATTGAACGACTCTCATTCAAAAAATGTTAATTCGAATTTATAATCATTTGCGCTATCTTAGTTTGTCTGTACGTCTTAACGGGTTATGCCTAGTCGTAACAATCAAAAACAGCTCATTGCTGGGATTTTTTAAGATAATCGTGATAATAAATTGCTACAAAAATTAGGTATTTGAAAAAGTATCATCTGAAGAACACTTTATTGTGTACAAATAAAGTTTGTACATAAAAAATTTACATCACTTTTTTTGTGTACAAATATTCAATTATAATCGATTTACAGCCGATCTTCATCAAGCAACCCTCGAACACGTATTTTACGCTGAGCAATGCCCTTCTTAACCAGTTATTATCTAAACTGAAGAAATGAAACAAAATGGTGCGTGTTCAAAGTGAGCCTTGATTTTTTTGCGAAAAAAGGGGCATCTATCGTTCATCAAATCGAAAGTAAACATCGGAAAATAATTTTACATCTATAAAAAGCCCGGGAAAATTCCGAAAGATCGATGTAGTATTTTTGAGATATAAATAGCTCGCCGACTTTGAAAACGTTCTTTCGAGAGAGAAAAAAAAAAGTTTACAATTTCGAACGACGCTTCGAGCGTTCCGACGGGTGTCAACATAACAGCCTATAAATCTGTCAAATTTGATTCGATCACCTTGATCTTTGTTGTCAATATATATTGGTTTTGAAAAAAGTGTTTTTCCGACTTTTACAACTCGGCACAACCCCTCGATGATTGGCATTTTGTCTCGCAATTCTTCTATCTTCAAATACCCTTAGTTATTTCATCGAAAAATAATAGAATAACCGAAGTACTAGATCGCAGAGTTTATTGGCAAATAAAGTGTTTGTAAACAATAAATCGTGAACACTTAAAAAAAAGTAACGAATGTCTTGTAATGTATTTAATAGACGTCGAGGGCAAAGTGGCATAATTGCCAATACAACACACCGGGTTTTCCATCGTTATTACTGCGTCATTCGATCAAATCGATAATATATATATATATTTAACATACAATCTTTAAAAGATAACCGAAAGCTGAACATTTTTCTTTTATTGTACCATGCTGTAATAATAATTCTACTAGAAACACAAAGTAATTGTCTTTCATTTTTTTATCTTCTCATTTCCGTTCAATGCGACGATTCTCGCAACGAAATTCGAAACATTGACACACTCATACACGTACGAAGCAGCACTTTTTCGCCTCAATCACAAGTACACCATGTAAAAAGGGTGCGTTTAATTTCGCTGCGTTACATTTTCAATATTGACGCAAAGTCTGTTTTTTGCTTTTTTCTTGTTTACAAAATATTCTCTACCCGCTCAAAATTTGCTCATACATGTGAACAAGTTTGTTATTATCACACGACATATCATTCCCACTGCCCCCTCGTATCTAAAAAAAAATCGTAAGTTCGGAGGAAGAGCAGCTTTTTTCTGAATAACCGAAGTGAAATAACGATATGTTCCAAGCCAGTTATCTTGGAGACCGGACTCTCGATATTACGAGGTAAAGAACAAAGCAAATAAATGTTGATATTGCAACTTTTACGGTGAACTCGATAAAAGACGACAAATAAAAGATTTCAACTTTTTGGAGGTAACTCTCGTGCCGAAATACCTCAGACGCAAGCCATACGCCGAAACTTGAAGGCAAAACGGAAAGCATACAAGTATATCGCCGAAGTAATTGTATAATTTCGACGGTTGAGACGATTTGTTGAGAACACACGAGGATGAGAGGAGGGGGCGCGGCGTTAGGGAAAGGTGCGAGAGTCAGTTAGCCGGAGATATAACAATATGCAATTTAAGCATGTCTCTGTTGGGTCCGACTAGAAAAGGCGACACAGCCGAATCGGGATTGATAGAGCACTGCTGAGGATTGAGCTCTTCGAACGGTAGCAGATCGTCCAAGTTGAGCACCTTGTTCTTCTTACTGAAACGATGTATAATCTCGGTAACTCGAGTGATATGCTCCACCCCATCTTGCAGTCCGTAGATCAAAACACCGATTTTAACTCTCATGTCGTGATCGCTATCGATCGGCGGCTCTTTGCAGGTCAACGAAAGTCTAACGGAACGTTTTACGTGCTCTGGCATTTCCACTGTTCCTTGCCATATTATGAGGTAAAATTTCTTGAACCATACGCCTTTGGGATAAATATCGACGACCCACTCGCAAGCCCGATCTCCGGCGTACTCGGCGAGAAACGAGTGACTCGAAAATACGAGAGTTCTCGTGTGATAAGAGGGTAAGCTGTGAAAATTCTCGATGGTTAGGAGAGAACTGCAAGTGTCGACGGTGTAGAGTCTCGGCTCGAAGAGAAGAGCACCGTCCTCCTCGTTTCGAACAACCTCGCTCACTCTCTCCTGCTGTCCCGAATGAAAGGACATACCAATTGCCATTCTCTCGACAAAAAATTCCTTGTACTTTTTCGTTAACGGCGATAACAATAATTCGGCCAATTGACGTGGTGACATCATTGGAAATCGGACCGGCGACATTACCGCGACGACCAGCTGCTTCAGTGTGTTCTCCAATTCGATCGGTGATAATTGACTTTTCAACCGATTTGTCTGATGATCCAGCCACGATTCTAAACACTTGTAAAGCGTCATCTCGTCCTTAATCACCAAACTACTCTGATGTAGCATTGCGACCAGCACGTCCAGCTCGAAATTGCCGAAATCCGCGGTTTTCGCAACCAGCTCTATGTTCCACTTGATGAAATTTTGACAGGACTGCGTTATACCGTGATGACCGCAGTTGGATGTGTACTGAAGCCACGATACCAACGTACCGTGTATCGCTGCCACGGCTATGTGATCTCTCATGTATTCAAGGCACAAGGCTATTAAATCCTTCACGTTGTATTTGTCGGCTAATGAGAGTATCGGCAAAACTACATCGTAGCTTATTCGTATTCGACCAGTGTAGAAGTAGCGCAAAAATTCACTAAATATTGGCGCGCAGTGAGGCGTCTCCTGCAAAGTGACGCGGCTCTCTTGCGATTCGGTCCACTGTGGTGACATCAGCATTACCTGTTGTACAAATTGAAACGTCCTTTCTCATATCCATAGGAATGTACAATTACTCCGAGGACGGGCTTGTTTTTTTTTTTCTTGAATATTACAACATGCAAAGTTTGATTTTTTTCAGAAATCAATTGATGAAGCGTTTCAAAATGTTGAGTCGTGTACCTGGAAAACGTCGCTCGACGCACAGAGAATGAGACGATGTGCCGGATATTCTATTCCATCCACCACCAGACAAATGTCATTCATCAGCCTTTCCGCGTATAAAGTAGCTATTTTCAGTAGAATCTTGTGCGAGTTGTCCACCTGAGGACATTAAATGCTCCACATTGTATACGACCACAATCATCCGACACAATTCACTCTCTATGGATACAAATTTGTGATACTTGCTAGTTATGCATTTTTTACTTTTAACCCCAGTTTGTCTTCAATATGGCTCTATGAAACATTTCAATGTCTATAGATTTATATTCAATTAATTTTAAAATCTCATCCATTTTCGAATGGTAATTTCCATTCGGGTATTTCAAAATTTGTAAAAATTCTTTGCAATTGCGTGTGAAATATTACATTGATTTGGCAATAAAAATTACTTTTTAAAGGTTTAGACTAATGTGAAAATGATGCACACACATTCGTCGTTTGAAGTAACTGAAATTGAAGAGGAAGGTCCAACGTGTGCTGCAGGAATCGCAGATTGAAGGTAAACGTATGATTACAGTAATAAAACTGCTAGTTAAACTTTGAACGCGTTTTTCTCAAAACTATGTCTTTCAAAATGGTGTACATGATTTTTCGACATCTTATGAACGGATTGACTTGAAATTTGGTATACTTATTCAGTCTAATAGTGTCTTAAATATCTAACGTATTACTTCTTAACATTTTTTTTCATTAGTGATCAACAATAACAATGTCATTATTTCTCAGAAAATCGAAGAAAAAAAATTCCAACATTTTTCTTGCAATTTGAAACACTGTAACAAAAAAAGCACGGTCAAGTCTTGGCCGAATGATCTATTATGTAAACACTCATTTTTTTGTTTTTCCAGTTGAACCAGGTGAGCAAAGTCAACTACACCGTTGAGCCCCTCACGTTAAAAGGTCCTTCGCGAGATTGTTTATATCTTCTTCAATTATGAATATTTTTTAATGAAATTTGGCACACACTGTGTTACTGTACATGCAAATAAATGTCTAAACGATTATTCAATTATCTTACTTATACCTTCGAAATTAATTTTTTAATAGCCCTAATTTTCAGGCTTTTGCAGAGTAGTCTGACCCCTTAACGTTATGGAACAAAGAATAAATCATCCTTGGAAATGAGTTGCGGACTTTTTTTTTATTTTCTCCTTTTTCATCATAACCATTTATCATTTGAATTCTCATACAATTGTTGCTGGAAAGTTCTTTTATTCCATTGGTTATTTCGATTAATTTGTAGATTTGTCACTTTACCTCCATAGTATCGGGTGTTAAGCTTCCCTCGCCAGAGCTCTGACTGCTCTCACTCTCCGGTGTTGGTTTGTTTTCTGCCATGTCTGCTAATGCTAAACCTATCATCCAACCGACAACACTACGTAACATCTGCGCATGACTCTCCAACGCAATAGTGTTCCGTGTGCCTGGGCACATCCATCTAGTACCAGCTGTTGAACTCCCGGATTTGTTTGAAAATCATCTTGAATGGTTTTTAATGATTATTAGTACCATCGTCCTATTCAATAGTATCAAGTCCATAGAGTATTGATTCCATATCATAGAGAATTCCCAAAGCATTTTTCCATCGTAAACTGAGCATATTCCTAGACATTTTTCGAGTATTTAGCTTTTTTTCAGTGTTTTTTTCAGTGTAAATCATAATTATCGAGGTGCATGCATTTTTTATGATACAATATTTTCGTTTCGTTTTTTTTTTTTTTTTTTTCAGTAATAAAATGTCATTTGTGGGGAAAAACGTTTCTCTGTGGAACGTTCGACACACGATTGTCAACAAAACGTTTGTTTGCAACAGAATTACTTTTCATGGAACGTGTAATCAATAATTGAAAATGAAAAACTCACGTGAATTTTTGATATTACTGCGATATCAATAATTTACAGCGTAAACAACGATATGTATCCATAAATCGTAAGTTTGCTAAACATTATCTTTTCTCGACGTAAAGTGAATGAACTCTTCCATGATATTGTACTTCGTAGATCGGACAGCACGAGTGATCTAGCCCTGTTTTTCTGGTCGAGTGATTTGTTTTGGTATATTTGACGCAAAGTTGAGGGCAGTAAAATTGTTTTGGAAATAATACGCTTAGGGACAAGAAAAGAGAACTGTTTTTTTGTTCTGGAGATAATAGAAGTAGGTGCGACCACATACAAAAATATGACAGATGAGCATTGTGAATCTTGGCAATTTTGCATGTTCGATGATTGCAAGTTGGGAAAGATGTACGACGATCCAAAACTTTCTTTGGATCTGTGTTTTCGATAGATAGGATATTTGAAGGGAGTGCTTTTATTAATTACGCACGGAAAATTCCATTACTAATGCACATTATGATGTACGGAAGTAATCATAGTGGATTCGTTAAATAAAAAAATCTACACTTCATTGAGCCAACTTCACTCTGGTGAAACCGCCATCTTCAATTTTCTAATGGAAATGACAGGTGATACTTAACATAACATACCTTGCGCTTTAGATAAATAAAACTAAGATATCCAACATTTCATTTCGTTGATAATTTGTATCAACGAACATAAAATCTCGTGTCGCGGTCCGAATTACGCTTACCGCGTTCATACCACGGTCTTACATACAGAGCTTGCAACTCTAGTGGTGAAGGATAGTTCCCTTGCCCAAGCCGTCCGCTAGAGTCGCTGTAATCGCGGGATGTTTTGTGCGACAGGGACAACAAGAGCCACGCATTCTCGTTGTAACCTAACCTGAGAATCTAAAGTTCCGTAAGTTTCAAAAACCAGTGATATCCCAATGCAAATAGAAATCTATAAACTCATAAACAGATGATTATAAATCGGAAAAATCCATCTAGTAATTAATTGGCGAATAGTTCATCAACCCTACCTTTGGGATCCAAGTGAGTTTAATGGGGATAAATTAATTTTGTTCTTCCATGTGTAAAATATAATCTAGATGAATGGGTTGATGGCGGTTGAAAAGTTTATTATTGCAACCGGTGCACCCGTTTCCGGTGTTTCCTGTGCACTGTTTTTAAAAAATATTTTTAATGCATATACATACATATATATATATATAGCTACAGAAAGAGGATGCAATTTTTTATAAATTGTGGATGGTGCTCATAATTGAGGTAGGTACTCGCATGTATTTCTGTGTACACATATACATCGATTGATATTTTTGCTAAAAATAGATATGAAGATAGCACCTTATATTTTGCACGCAAAAATAATTTCGAGTGGATTAATCGTATAATAACAATTATCTATCCCTTAAAATTCAAGATGATGGCGGAATGAGGTATATTTATTAATTGCTGCTGTGCACGTACAGAGTAATCGTAGACAAAACGTACTATGTTGCGGAATAAGCAACATTTTATTGGGATGCCAATGTAGACCATTTTTTAAACATTTTTTTTAATTTTGGATTTTCCTGCAGCGCATTTTGCCTCATGCACAACCTAATATAATAAACAACCGCATATGAAACAATATCCAAGCCATGTTCTTTGCATGGAAAAGTAAAGTTATAAGTCGCTAACACGTTTATTGCACTCGACTGACCACACTATGTAGTAATCATATACGTACTATCAAAACAACGTCCCCCGATACTGGCGACACCAAAGACAGCTTTAATGCGTGAGTCACCCCCACCATTGAAATTTAATCGAGTTGCAAGACCTGTATCCACGGTCTTACATACAGGTCTAGAAACTCGATGAAATTAGGGCGGGAGGGGTGGTTCCACTATTGAAACAGAAATCGTGGTGTCGCTAGATCGAGGAGTCAGTTTTGACAGCGAACACATTACCTGAATATGGTCATCGAGTAACCGCGAAGTAATGCCGAAGTCCTGCGTAGTGCCGGAGTGCAATAAAGCTTACAGAAGCCTAAAAGTGAAACTATCAATGTTTTGCAGCTATGTAAACTGCTGTCAGTATATAGCGTGATTAAGCCTCCAAAATATGATAATTGTACCATCACAGAACGACCTGAGCCGCAGATTTTGATATCGCTAAGCGATCTGAAAGCTTTGAGTGGCGAAAAATCGGAACCCAAAATAGTTGAATATCGCGACGAAGTTCGACGAAAATTAGACGCCGTTTCAGATAAAGGAGAAAGGGAGACCGACGATGTCATCGAGTACCCTGTCGATCATGATTATACCCTTCCTCTGGCTATAGACTGTATAGTTTATTACGCGACAGGTTTTTTATTTATTTTAACTCGTTTTTCATGAAGCAGGCTTCTTATTAACTCAACGTAGGTAACCGTAGAATAAACTAATAACCCTCATAGCACGATGGTAGAATCGTCGAAATCATCATCCCAGTACAAATAATTGTTTTTAATTCTTTCGCTACTATTAATTACAGGTGATAATTTAAATAATATATATTTATCTAATATTATCGGTTTTATGTCTATCACGTTCGATGCGCTCCTTTTTTCTAG
Source organism: Ophion obscuratus (assembly GCA_964007375.1). NCBI lineage: Eukaryota > Metazoa > Arthropoda > Insecta > Hymenoptera > Ichneumonidae > Ophion > Ophion obscuratus. The sequence continues at coordinate 45,265,316 of OZ023321.1, read as the reverse complement.
GACGTAAGGCAAATTTACATAGAATCTTAGATTTGAATTCAAATTTTTGCACTTCGCAGTGTTTATGTTCTGTGTTTGTCAATAAATTAATAAAATCATAACGTGCATACTTTCAGGGTACTTATGCAAGCAAGTTTTGAAGAGATATGATGCGTGTTTCATCGTCGCGAAGGGGTTTGCTTGAGTTCTAATAGTTCACCTGCTCTTTCCAAATTGGTGGATATGAAATCTCGTGGCGGGTTAATCGATGCCAATTCAAAATTCTTTAATCTAATACACTACGTTGAAACGTGTTTTGCGAAGCATTCCTCAAAGGTTAACGTGTTTGATTTAATACTCGAAGATGTATTAACGGGATAAAGTTTTCCTTTCCATGTGAATAACATGGTTCGGATATCTTATAACACGCGATAATTTATTACATTAGTTTGCGCATGAGGCAAAACGCCTTTCAAGAAAATATGAAATAAAAAAAAATTGGGGTAAAGAATAAGATGTCTAAATTGACAAACCAATGAACGAACGATCAACAAAAAGTAAATAAAGGTTTGGTTCTCTCGTTATTTTGTACATTCCACGCCCCCCCCTGCAGAACGATAATGACTAAAAATCTTCCTTATTGCCATTATAAGACGCCATTATTCGAATTCTAAGGGATAAATAAATGTTATTATATAATTGATAAACGCGAAATTATATTTGCGCTGTAATATAAAATGCTATCTCCATATATAGTGTTAGGAAAAACAACAGATGATGAACACGTATACGTAGAAATATTTGCAAGTAGTAACAACGATAATTACTGCTTGCAAGCATTGGTGAGTGAGAGTGAGTATTGTTGTCTCTCTCGCACACTGACTCCTCGATTGCAGCGCCTCTCGCGGCGAATTTCAGCAAAAGACCCATGTGAACTAACGGAGTTTCCAGACCTGTATGCATGGAGGCCCACTCTAGCCTCCCTGCCTGTATGTAAGACCGTGCCTGTATGCACGGAGGCTAGACTACCCTCCATGCAGCTCAATAAACTTACCCGCCGACTATGAAAATATCGAATCTTTTTTCATGCCATTCGACAGTTAGTCGTTTGTGAGTGTTTGTTAGACAAAATCCAGCGCTTGTTAGACTTCATTAATTTAATTATACGAAAAAAAAATTTCATGTCAAAGTGAGCCGCAGGAAAATGGTTTTCTAATTATTTCGAACTTTTCTTCGTAACCAATTGTTTGTTAGTCGTTTGTGAGTGATTGTTAGTCGATTTTTATCGTTTGTTAGAGCTTCATTTTTGTTTTATCGTTAAAAAATCTTCATTCCCGTAGCACGCTGCAAGCCACGTGAAGTTAGCAGCATTGACACGCGGCTAAGCCATATATGTAAATGGATTTTGGGGCCGTCTTTCGCTGCTTATCTCCTATGGAGTGTCCACTCCTTTACTCTAGTCTCCCTGTGCCCAGACCTGTTTATAAGACCGTGCTCGATACTTGCCTTGAAAGAAGGAGACCAATAAGGCTCCTTCCTTGTTCCTCAAGGAAGGACTATGAATACGGGTATTAGTTAGCTATTTTCATACCTCCCTTAAAAATGGTCGTAGGAAGTTGTTTTTTTTTAATGCTGCGTATTTTTTCCTACAGCGCGTACAGAACGAGCTACAAATTATCTTACATTGATAAGGTGAGCGTAAAATATGTTAACTTTATTTAATTTATAGTATTTCTTATTATAATAAATACATCATTGTTATTTTTACAAAAAATTACTTTTTTTCTGCTGGTACATAATCACTCTCGTTGTTACATACATTTGGTTCGGTGATCGCAAAAGGAATATCCGCCGCGTAGTCAATGTCGTCGGCGAACTGTAAAAAATCTTTATCGATCTCATCATTGCTCAAAAGGATGTTCTGTTCGACAATATTCGAGCAATCCAAGCCATTGCATTTTCTGCCCAGTATTGTACATTTCAATCCAGATGTCGAACTACACCTCAAAGGTATTTAAGTGGCAATACTAAGCTGCTTAAAATGTCGCTGTAAAATCTATATACTGTACATCGAGCGACGATGAAATCGACGAAGATTTTGCGAAATAATATTTTTTTAATCATAATAAATACATCCCGAAATATCTTCGTCTATTTCATGATCGCGCAATGTATCGTATGTACGTTTGACATAATCGTCATACTTCAGTTGGTGTACAATAATAAGACAAATAAAGTTAAGATGCTCACTGTTCCAATTTTAGATCATTTGTAGCTCGTTTCGGTAAAAATTACAGGTAAACAACAATTATTGGGTTGAATACTAGAAAATCCTGATTTTTAAGGGCGTCCTTCAAATGCGCGAGGTAGAAAATACATAGATAAAAAAAACATCTTCCTACGGCCATTCTTAAGGGAGATATCAAAATAGTTAACTAACATAAGCCTGGTGAGGGATGCCCTGGCGGGAGAGGCGGTACCCCCACCACACCGTCCGGTCGCACCGACAACGTCGTTCCTTATTTCGCGCGGGCGCGATCTGCTTCAATATTAATGTTCATTGCGATAAACACTCCACCGGGTTTTTATTACATTGCATATTATGCCTAAAGGTATTAAGAATGCTCACGAACTTGAAAAACGCGAAAATGTTCATAACATTAATAAATTGAATAAATGTAAAAATGACTGTCTCCCCTTGTAATGAAGATATTAGAGTTACGTTTCTTGAAAATAGTGCGTCTCACAGAGACCTACAAGAAATTGAAAGAATATTTGAAGTAGTCTCGAAATTCAAGTACGTAATTGAACTTGTTTATTAATAAAAAATGTTAGATCTACGAAAAAATATTTTTTTATAAACAAATCACTTTTTCGCATTGGATCTTGAATGTACATGCGAATGACCATCATGTAATTTTTTTTCCCCCATGTGGCCCTTCTGGATCACTTGCTATAAGGAGGTGCCGGATTTATGTAAATCGGTCATTTATCGTTAACTATATGACCTACCGCAATAAAATTTAAAGATGTATTTTGCGGATAGGTCGTTCTAGATGCTGATTGAGTTTCAGATCACTAAGTTCCCTGATAAACAAATGTACTGTGAAGATTCACAAGTCAGCATTATTGCGGCAAGAGGACAGCATACGGCAGCACACCATGACACCAATGTGCTGTCTTTTGCTTCCCCATTAAGCTGCAAATTTGCGCCACAGTGCGTGGTTTGGCGAAATAAATGTGTGATGCCAAGACGGCAAGCTTACAGCAAATATACGCGACAATTACCTGCTGCAACAACGGTACTGACGCGGCAAGCTCCAGATTTGGAGTGATTTATCGTTATATCGCGTTTTAGTCATAAATGCATCACGCTGTGACGCTCCGTTATCGGTAAAAACGAGGCAAGTTATCGCGGCACCGAGAGGGAAAATTTGGAATACGTTATTCCGGCGCGGTTACGGGACATTGGCGGCACGCTGTGACGTTCCATTGCCGGCAAAAACAAGGTACATGGTACATGGTCATCTTGCCATAGGTACATCTTGCCATAGGCAGATTCGCTACGACAAATGTCATGATCCTAAAATTCGTTATATAAGTTGAACCAGTTGGATGGTCGAGTGGCTAGCGTGCTTGCCTTGTAAACCAGCACATCGTGAAGTTGCGGGTTCGAATCCCAGTCTCGTACTTTCGGAAAAAAATAATTACAAGCATGACGCGTAACCCCCAGTCATACGCGGACGTCGCACACACGAACCGGTGTGCGATTGCATTCAATAAAATTATTTATTTTGCCCTCTTTTTATTCTCAACTGCCCAGCTACCGGTAATGCAGAACCCCAAATGGGCTAAATAGCCGGTCACAACAGCGCAATAGCGGGCCTCGTTTATGCCGACGAAGGGGTATTACGGCGTGTGTTCTAAATATGCCGGCAACGAAACGTCACAGCATGCCGCCAATGTGCCCTCATCTTGCCGAATAGCGTATTCCGTCAAATTTTCCGTCTCAATGCCGCTATAACGTGCCTCGTTTCTACCGGCAATGGAGCGTCACAGCATACCTCCAATGTGCCCTCAGCTTGCCGAAATAACGCATTCCAATTTTTCTGTCGCAATGCCGAAATAATCCAGCAATGAACGTGCTCCAAATGTACCGCCAATATTCTGTGTTTTCGTACTGCAATATAAACAGCAGCATTGACGCGAGGATGCGCAATGCTGTGCTGCTAGAACACAGCTTAATGCGGAGGCAAAGGCTGCTATTTTCCGTCACAACTTGCTCTCGCTTGGCGTGGTGTTGCCAATGTGTTGTCGCCAAATTTCTTACTGGGTTCATATAAAATGAGGGGCGTACGCAAATTACCGAAACCCAATTTGGGGGGGGGGGGGGGGTCCGGCCAGGCGTACGTGGGGGCGGGGGGAGAGGGTCAAGGTTTGCGTTACGTCACGATTTTAGAATTGCCAGAAATAGCAAAATTTCTGCATGTTCAAGTTTTGAATTAAAAACTCGCACGAAATTTGACCGCGGAAAGTTGACAGCTTTCCATACGAAATGTCAGTTGTCGGGGGAAGTCACTGTGCATGTAAGAACTTGCACAGTAGCTTTCTCACTGTCCTCAAGTAAAATTTGAAAGAAAAAAAATTGTTTTGTCTTCTCTAATACTAGAAAGTACATATATTGAAACATATGATGGCAACATTTTCATTCACAAGACCGAAAATTGACGGAGTTACAGTCACTTTAGTGATCGCAGGTAACGCGACTCGTTAGTGCCCTCAGTCCCTACAGGTGTGGAATCGTTCACAATAGATGAAATGCAGGCTCTTATTATTTTATGAAATATAATAAAGATGAAAAACCGTCATATCGCCCGCGTCTAGATACTTTAACGTCTGTACCAATATTCTAGAAAAAAACGTTACTTTTTTATGAAGAAGAAAAACGGAACGAAAACGGAAGCATTTGTCTCGAAACTACTTTTTTCGACCTTGTCGTAGCGAATACTCACAAACTGATCAACCGATTATCATTTCTTTTTTGACATTTTTGTAGTCGCCGTGACTAAGACCGATGACACACACAGCGGTTTGTGCTGACTCGCCGACCGAGTCTGCTGCCGCTCGCGTTTCTTCGCACAGAGGCAACGCTTGCCGCAGTGTGTGTTTCAGCATCATTTGATAACACAGAAATATGCGCCGACTCGGCGATCGACTCGGCCGCCGAGTCGGCACAAAACGCTGTATTTGTCATCGCTCTAAGGTTGTACGTAGCCGGTTTTTTAAATTTTGATAATTACTGGTTTTTAAATACTGCTTGAATACAAAAAAGGGCCTTGAAAATAGAAAAAATATTCAAACTGTCGGCATTTTGTAAAAAAAAAACGGCTACGCGCATAACGATAGCTATATTTGTATAGATATCGATGAATTGTGACTTTGTATTTACAGGTAAGCTTTCATAACGATATCGATGGGACAATGAAAAGAATTTTTTTTTTTCGTCGTCAAATCAAGGCTTATATCTCGGTTCATTTAAAAGATTTCTCCATAAAACGTGGTATAAAAGTGGATATAGTTCATAAAATGCGTATAAACCCGATCCTTTCATAATTAGTTATTTCACCCGTTACGTAACGGAATAGTGGGGGGGGGGGGGGGGGGGGGTCAGGCCAGGCGTTACGTTTCTGTTAAGTGGGGGGAGGGGGGTGGTCAAAAATTGTGAAATTTGGCGTTATGTAATTTGTGTACGCACCCTTGTAGGAAAGGATAAGTTTTTCATCACTGCATACAGAAACGTAGTTTTTTTATATTGATCAATTTTTTTTTCTTGTATCTAATATATCGGAGTACGAAAACAAATATGGATTACCAAACTTGACGCTGCAGATATGATAAAACTTTTGAAGAGGCTCATTTTGTTTGCTTTTGAAATAGACTTTCTCTAAAAATAGTCATGTGGATATTTGGAAACAACGCATCAAAGTCGTTCAAAGTAGTATATTCCCACGACCGGTCGTCCGATCACTTTCACATTGTCTATCGATATATTACTACATACATGGATCTGTTCGCCCGACGCGCCATCACTGTTATTCACATTTTTGGGTACACTTTATTTACTGTCAGCCCATTGGAGTTTGGCGTCCTCCCCTCTATCTACTCGCCGTACACCTGTATGTAAGACCGTGGATACGGTGCATACATCTTCGTTGATTTTGTGGTCATTAGTACATCTCAAACAAAACATTTGTTGCATCTAAAAGAATTTTATAGACACCGGTTAGGCATTTTTCCCATTAGTTTCGAAGCAGCCAGTACGATCCCGAATTAGAGTTCAAGTAACACATTCGTATGTTTCTTTTGCAGGTGACAGACTCCAGTATGTATTGGACACTAATTCACGTGATCGGCTCGGCTGTCGTTCTGTTATTAGGAAGGATATTCTATATGATATTGAAAAGAGACGGCAAACCTGGCGAAACAAAATTACAAAACGTGAAAACTCTCGTAGTGTTGGGATCTGGAGGTCATACAACCGAAATTTTGCAGATTGTTAAAAATCTGAATTTCGAACGTTATAAGCCTAGAATATACATTCACGCTAGTTCCGACAAAATAAGTGCCGCTCAAGTTGACGAAGTAGAAAAGGAGAACGAGGATTACGAAGTAATAGAGATCTTTCGGAGCAGAGAAGTTGGCCAATCTTACGTTACGTCTGTTTGGACCACGCTCGTTTCTTTAAAAGACTCCATGAAAGTCTCGTGGAATCTAAAGCCTGATTTGATTTTGTGCAATGGACCAGGGACCTGCGTGCCGATATGCCTGACAACATTTCTCATGAAAGTCTTGTTCGTCAAGAAGGCAACAATTATTTTTGTCGAAAGCTTCTGCAGAGTGAAAACTTTTTCCCTGAGCGGCAAGATCTTATATTACATTGCCGATCATGTTATAGCGCAATGGCCACAGTTGTGTAGATCTCAGAGAAATCATGTACACCTGATTAAATAATTGTAGTTTTGAATATGTTTTGTTCCAAATTTCCAACTATGCGTGTCGTTTCGATATCTGCCTTTCCCCTTTTATTCCTTGGCGTTTTTAGTGGGATTCCTGTAGGTTCACAGAGGAACAATTGCCCACCCTTGTGATATCTACCTATTTGGATAACCGCGTAGTGTTCCGGCACAGTAGACTGTACCAGTACCGTACCTGCTATGTACGTGAGCATGACACCGGTACAGTATCAGTACGCCGTACAAACACTGTGTTAGTACAGTCTGGTACGTGTTACTAGCGTACAGTGTACAGGTACCATACTGGTAACACGTACAATTGCACTGGGCACCAATATAGCGCTGGTACCGGACGGGAATGCTGTAGAGTATAACCTCGGTATGCCGTACCAATAGTACACTTGGTTATTTGGGCATATCAGTCAAATCCGAGAGTTTGACTCAGTAGCAAGATATTTCTATAAAAAAAACACGTTTATTTGTCTACCGATAGTACATAAAGGGAAGCGTAATTAAATTAATTTTGGAGTATACCACAGTGTCATGCGAATTTAAGTAAAAGAACCTTGAACATCTCTGGCTCCCATAGATATTTCTATAAATTGAATTATGTTACTTTGAAAAGTGTAGAAAGATGAAGAAAAAATCAGCCGCAAGCTGTTTTTATAGTGGTAGCTTTTAAGGTAGTATCGATAAAACTTCCTTGTTCTTGATTCCAGACAAAGATGTGCAACCTAGCTCCAATAACGGGAGCCCGGATACCTTGGGGAATAATCTTCCATAATTTACAAGAAAACGTTCCAATTGAGATAAAGATTCAATTGACGTCCATGTGCTATAAATTGCATTCCTCTCTGGACACCAATGAGTACACTGCTTTTTTCTCATATTTTATTAAGAGTGTAAAGGAGGTACTAGTACAGCGCAATTTTTATTTTAACGCCAATTAAAATCGTCCGCGTAACGAGACGAAAATACGAAAAAGCAGTAACGACAATGAAGATATCAAGGATGTTTTGTTTGAACAAAAATAACGAGTTTGTATTTTTTTGCCTATATAATGTATAGTCAATGTCGAGGATCTCGAACGAAATTTGTATTTTTCGAAAATAATTAGTACTGTAAAGAATTAATTGTATGAACGAAGCATGCTTGGCGTCCTTTAGAAAAGTATATTGGCATAACTAGCCAGAGAAATGGACCGCATTTTTTCCAATTAATTCTCATGTTGAGCTTTTTTTCTATGCAATACCCTCCTTGCATACTTAGCCAGATTGTAATACGTTAAAACCTCGAGGATCTTGATAATTTATATGTTCATCGATAAAAGAATTATGTCACAGAGTGAAATAAACGACTCCTTGATACGACTAGAAAGTTGTTTGGATCAAACTTGGGAGGCTTTGAATATTGGATATTGGAAGGACGTTCCAATGAATGCCAGACATTGTTATACCCTATGCAGTGTTATCAAGGTACGGACGAATCTTGTTAATAAACGTTATTATATTTTTTTACAAGTGTACATGGATACCAGTTTTTTAAACGTTCCCCCCAATTCGTTTCGGCAGTGTATGTTTTTGGAAATTCAATGCACAGCTGATGATGGTCGTAAGGATAGTGTTGAGAGAGAAAAAATGATGGCGATCATCGAACTAGTCGATAAAGCAATTTTATTGGGCGCTCCACTTCCGAATGCCCCTCATCTTATGATGGAAATAGCCTCGAGAGTAAACAATTTTCTCGCTCGTGAGTTTTGCGCAAAGGTTGATTTATATAGAGAAAATCTGTCAATATATTTAAAATGATATTTTAGGAAAACAAAAAGAAACAATTTTAACTAAATGAATTGATCGACTGGTTAAACATCATTGTTTGATATGCAGAACCTTTTGCCGAAACTGAAAACACCGAGATCTCGATTAACGACAACGAAATTTCGAGGGAGCTTCAACCTGGATTTGCAGAGATCAGGCGTTTCGAAAAACCGTCGATGGAAACTTTCTACAGAGAGATATTCATGCCCAAATCTCCAGCTTTGATCACGGGTTACTGTCGCATTCCTGCATCAATATGAATTCAAGCTTGGACAAATCGTTTAGCAATACATTTTGGACACTACAGATATAATCAGCTGAACTGCCATATAAAACAAATTCAGACGGTTTCTTAAAATCTCGAGAACAATTTAAAGCCCATTTTTCCATAGCATACTTCACCTTCAAACAAATACAGACGTTTAGAAGGTAAAGCCACTCCAGCTTTTCAAAACATGCTAATTTCAACCATTTCTTAAACGAGTACAATGAAAGCAGTAAAACATTTAATTGGAAAACTTTATTATCCATAGTTTTAAGTGTACATTTTGTTTTATTTTTTAAATTAAAAATAGCAGCGTAAATTTACTTCAACGCAGTCGAATACCAAACAGTACCTCTCGTGCGACGTGCTGCGCGGTTGGAAAAATTTCTCTTGTAGTTTACAACCTAGAATAAAAATAAAAATTAAATCTTAAAAATATATACAAATGCTATGGAACTGCGCACGCAAATTAGGAAATACCTTTTCTTTAACAAAGGTGGTGCAGATTTGAACGACAACTTTCATTTTTGAGGAAAAAATCACATGAGTAATTGTCAAAAGAAAGTGAATACCCAATCGCAACTGCAGTGCGTAGTTCCATGGAGAAGACATCTGAGAAGATGCGTTCAAAATTTCAACAAAATCGAAGGCGTACACTTAAGTGTTGTTCCTTGTGGGTCCGGTTCCCGACCAAATTGAAAAAGATCGACAACTACGCGTTTAACATTGGAACCAGCATTTAGCAATATAAATTTTATATTTACCCTTCATCCGGTTCTTGTCCTTTTCTGAAAATTTGAAAATTCTCGAGTGCCTTTACCCCTTAAGATAGAAATAATTTATTTTGCAAAGGGATAGAAGCGACCCGCATTGTAAAACATATCTTTTTTCTATTTGGCGAAGTGCATTTTGCAGAAATGCTCAGTATCTCTGGAGCTACCAGCCAGGGGGTTTGCCCAGAAAAAAATCGCCTAATTCACGAACATTCGGGGAAGTCAAAATAAGTCAGAAAGAATGCTCGGTACTCGTCTGTTCGGCTTCGCGTGGCATGGATTACAAATATTACTAAATATATTTTTTTTCAATACACTTTTCAGAATGTTTGACCCACTGGAGGGCATTGAAGTCATGGAAAAATGTAGATTATCTAATGAAGGTCGCTGGGAATCGAACAGTACCTATAGAGATTGGATCCCGTTATACCGAAGAGGACTGGTCACAGAGTCTTGTTACTTTTGCTGAATTTCTTCGGTCTTACGTGTCGACAAAAACAGATAGAATCGGGTACTTGGCGCAACACCAATTGTTCGAACAGGTCCCGGTGATTTTTTTTCTCTCTGTCTCGATATTTGTGTGAAATAGAATGATATCGTATGTTTTTTTAAATTTGTTCGTAATGAATAATAAATTAAAAGACAATCCGTGTTGCAGATACCAGAATTGAAAGAGGATTTTGCCATACCGGATTACTGTAATTTCTCGGATAGCGAGAACGAAGCTGCTCAACCGGATATAAATGCATGGTTTGGCCCGCGTGGTACCGTGTCCCCTCTACATTTCGACCCGAAGAACAATCTTCTCTGTCAGGTACAAGGACATATATGATAAACGACATTCTTTCCAAAGCCTTTGATTATAAATTACAAACAGTGTTTGACCGTTTATTGGAGATAATTCCATACAATACAGTAGAGTAATAAACATATTTATATTTAGGTATTTGGATATAAACGTGTAATACTATATCGTCCCGAAGAGTCATCGAATCTGTACTCTTACGAAACACGATTATTATCTAACACAGCGCAAGTGGATCCGGCGAAACCAGATTTCGAAAAGTGGCCCAAATTCAAAGAAGCCAAAGGTTTCATGTGCTATCTTAAACCCGGTAATATGTTGTTCATACCACCAGGTTGGTGGCATTACGTTGAGTCGCTGACACCAAGTTTTTCAATCAGTTTTTGGTGGTGTTGAATAAAGAAAGAAAAAAAATGAACGGGTAAAACAAATATTCGACTCAATGTGGCCTTGAACCCGAGTAACCTCAGAAATGTGTACTTCCACTCTAAATAAATGCTCAGCATTTAAAAAAATCTGTGTCGTATGGGCCAATCGTTAATAAACGTGTTCTTCTCTAACGATCCAACGGTTTTTATTTATAGTATATCTTTCTTTTATCTACTTATGTAGATGAAGGTACTGTGAATGAGTTTAGCTAAATAGATGCTACATCTTTAGAACCCTGTGTGAAAATCATCGTGCGCTGTTTGATAGTATTTCATTATTTTCTTGAAAAATCGGAACTTTGCGGTGTATTAAGGTACAGCATTTGCTAAATGCTCCGATCAATCGTTCTTCTTGTTTTTATCATTCGTTAACATGTTCCCTCAATCGAAGATAATAATCATTCTTCGTCAGTGCATTATCCAAAGCGATCATCAATTCATGTGATCGTGACATTTCTGATAGATTGCACATGTTGCAAACGCATCTGCGGTTAGCATTCACAAAATAACATCACTCTTCGTGACTGAACAATACATTTTAAATACTTTGTGGCAAAGTTCTTAAAACAGCATCAGTTAGAAATTCCCATACCGCTTTACATGACCACTCGGTATGTTTTTACTTACGCGGCCGACGGAATAATCACATGTCCGCATGTACGTAGATTTATAAACGACAGTCAGTAGAAAATATTTAAAACTTTAGCAGTACTTAACAGAGTAGCGGTAGAAAATCTTAAACCTGATCACTGATACTTCTTTCAAGCGATAGCCTTATGACTCGTATGTATCGAACAACGGTTTCTTAATCAAGGTCACTCGCAATGCGAGCTTAAAAATACTATTTTTTCAATAAACATAAAAATAAAGATTTAAAAATAAAACAAATTGGGTAATAGTGTTAAATGCACGTATGGCGTGGTGTGTAACGAGTGATTATGCTAACCCAGCGGTAGCGGAGGATATTCGTTGTCGATCGTTGAATGGAGACGGCACAACGGACATGAGCCCATGACAATTTCACTGCTCGCTTGGTGTTTGTACCAAACTTGAATACACTAAAACCAATCAATGCAATGATAATAATAATAATAATAATGACAATAAATTATAAGATATTGGAATTAAGGAAGTACCGCTCACCTTTCGATGGAACGAATGCTTGCACTGTAAAGTATAAGATTCTGTGTTCTCCATTGTCTCAAGACAAATAATGCATTCCGATTCTCCAGTGTTCGTCCACGTATCGTTAGGCATACCCACCGGTTCCCATTGCTTTTTCGAACGCATTGTTGCTGGTAGTTCTCTTCTCGTCGACGTCGCTGAAAAGACGAAGTCAACGACAAAGTTTACTGACAAAGTCATCGTTTTTAGATATAACGATTGCAGACTTTGCGCTAGCCCACTGGCCAATACGACTAGTTGAACCCGTAACGATATATCGCTTGAGTTCGGTGCGGTAAGTAAGCCAAAACATTCATCCATTAATAATTCTCGATTTGTTCGTAAGTAATTCGGGGATGTAACTACAAAATTTTGTCAAAATGATTTCTCATCATTCTGGCTACCGCACTTGAATGATATTGTTACGATGTCAGAGAAATCACAATTAGTAGATCAATAGATTATGATTAAGATAATACGGATTCGTGCTCAGAAGCGAGCACAACTTATAACGCAGCTTGCGAAACGCGCCGATGACCTGCGAAAGTATTCTACAGTATATTGGATAAAGCTGGTGTAAATGTTACACAAATTAAGTAAGAACATAACTCATTCATTAAAAAATCGGACATACAAACATCAAAAAGGTAATTACCATCTGCGCTAGTTAAGCGTCTATCAGAAAGACGTTTTCAAGTGATGCTACATTGTTACATATTGGTCACACCCAAGACTGAACAAAATCGTAGAATTGGTAAATTTGTATGCATCTTAGGTTTAAATCCATTCAGCAATAGTTTAATTAGAAAACGGATGTCTAAATGTACCTAGACGAACGTGAAAACAAAATACCCATAACGCCTCAAAGCGATGCACAAGGACACAGGAATTCTCGGCATATTAAGTGTAGCGTGGAAATCCTACGACATATTTTTTTGTGTTTCTATAATAGAAACTCAAACGAAAAAGATACATAGGGTTAAGGGGTTAAGCTACTGTGGAAGTAAAAAAAATCAATATTTGCTTAAGGGAACTTAAATTGAAGAGGAAGGTCCAACATATGGTGCAGGAATTGGAGATTGAAGGTAAACTCATTATAACAACGATAGGACGGCTGGTAAAACTTTACGCGCTTTTTCCTCAAAATAATGTTTTTAAAAACGGTGTACACGATTTCTCAACATCTAATTAACGAATTGACTTAAAGGTTGGTACACTTATTCAGTATAATAGTAGTTTAGTCTTGACCACCAGTTTTCATTAGTTATTAACAATAACGTAAATTTCCCTCGAAAAGTCGAAATAAAATTCCCATTTTTGACAATGATTGAAACACCATTAAAAAACTCGGTCAAGTCTTAGCCAATATTATCTACTTAAAGACAAGTCTCGTTTCTCTTCGTTTCAGATCAACCGGGTGGTAAGTTGAGCCTCTCACGTTCAGAGGTCCTTCACCAGATTGTTTATAACTTTTTAAATTATGAATATTTTTTTATGAAATTTGGTACACAATTTTGTCAACGTACGCACAAAAACATGTTCGAACGATTTTCCAATCATACTTATTCCTTCAAAATGCCTTGTTTTTCTAAAAAATTTATTAGCCGAACCTCTTAATTCAAATACCCTTCCCAGAATGCAATCAGTGGCGCGTTTAGGATAAGGTTCCGAACGCCCCTCCGATCGAGCTGAAATTTTGCACAAACCGTCCTTTGAATATTTTAAGACAACCCCTAAAGGGATTTATCGGCGACTTACAATAGTGTTCGAGATGCATTGCATTTTAAAGTTATTTATTTTAACGCGCGTAAACTATATCTATTTCTGCTACGTCTCCATTTATACCTATATATGTTATCGCGCTCTCACTTTGTCCAAACAAACAAACCCAAACCCAAAAACGATAGCGCATTGCCAAAAACGCCTTAGGGGTTGGCTTAAAATATTGAAAGGGGGGTCTGTGCAAAATTTCTGTTCGATCGTGGGGGGAGGGGGGGTGCGTGGTGGTGGTGTCGGATGCATACCCGTTTTGAGGCATCGAGAAACGGTCAACATCGTATGAAAATACGTTTCTGATACATATTTGTTTTCTTCTTTTGCGTTAATTGAAACCGGAGATACTGAACTTAACAAAAAAAGCGAGAAAACCGATCTTATTTAACATTGATATTATTGATGCAAATTGATTTATCCGCGTAAAAAAATTCTTTTACGCGAAAATGTTTTATTATGAAAAAAAACCAATGCCCGATATTAATCAGGTACCGCGTTAGCGTTGCAACAACTCGTGTGGGTAACAATAAGCAAAAATGCCCGGGACGGGGTCGGGGCCATGGGTAGAGTTCCGTAGTCAATATAATAGATAGAAGATTACGAGACAAACACTCCGAAGCACTTATTGCGCCAACTGGACTCCACCCACGGTGTGCCTGTTACGGTTGAAACTACTGAACGGAGTTTTGCGATATTGTAGAATTGTAAATAGCATACTTGGCGACGAAGACCATACTGCGTTTTGATGCCCACGCTCACCCTCGGATACACGACTGGGGGTTGAACTACGCGACGTAACGGTGGGGTAGGGTTGTGGTTTAACGTAACCGCATAATTCTGAAAAGAAAACATTCGTCATCATGTGCCACATGTTACACATGCGCCATTCACAGTATTCCAAGTGGAGACTTACGTTTCTGTTGGAAAGCCTCAATGTATTTATCGACGTCTCGAATGATTTGAAGCATAGGTACTTGTGACAAAGATTTCCGTTGCTTGCGAACGCACTCTACACTCTTCAACAGGTCCAACCTATCAATGAAATTCCACGTATTAAATATATTCATGGGATTTTGTTATTTTCAGCTTCTCTTTTTTAGTGCTTGAAATAAATTTCGAATGTGAGGCATGTCTCGTTTTCAGTGTAAACGTCAAACTCGACGATTCTTAGCCCCCCCCCCCCCCCCCCCGCGCCAAAGCCCTTGGCGGAGTGTTAACTTCATTTAAGGGATAACACCACTCTAGGATTTTGAAAGTCGTTTTTTTTGTTTGAAAAATACTTTGGGGTCTCAAAAACAATACGCAGTTGGTCCTGTAGCGAATTTTTTTTTTAAGAATTCAATTATCTATATTGCTGCAGCGGCCCGGACTTCTCTCAGGCGCCTTGTACAACTTTAAACGCGTTCTTCTCGAAACCACTTATGTCAAATTGGGGGGACGGATTACTCGAACCCCTTTGCATCGATAGGTTTGAAGTTTTGATAGGAGCTTCAAAATTACATTTTCTATAGGAGTACGTAGCCGTTTTTTTTAAATTAAAAGTAAACTTTTTTTTTTATAAACAATTTACTGCTTATTTTCTTGGGCAAAAAGTCAATTTATTTCTTTCAAAAAAGCGCCATTTTTCAAAATTTGAAAAGAATCCCTACGTATTCCCATAGCTAATAATATATATTTTTTGTTTTGTTTTTGTTCCAGATCTTACACTTTACGAGAAAACCGTTCTCCCGTGAAGCTTTCTGTAAATAACACGTTTTTCAAGATAGGCTCTGTCACGTCCATTTTGTATGAAAATTATTTAAAAAAATGTTTATACTTTCATATGTGTTGAATAAACCCTCTCAAAAGAAATCATATTCCTTTTTTCATACTCGAAAAATAAATTGTCAAAATGAGGCGTTATTTTCAGCCGCTAGAGTGGTGTTATCCTTTAAATGTATATTCGAACAGAAACTAATAAATTAAAAATGATACAATATAAAAATATGAAAAATAAAGAAAAATGAAATTGTTCACGTACTCCAATACTCCGGTGTAACGAGATCGAAGTCTTTGCATTAGTCTATCAAGACTGCGGCCAGGCGGTCTATACGCTCTGATTTCCGTAGGAATGCTCGTGGTATTTTCACGATCACAATCTTGCATCGTCTTCGAATCCGTGGCAGCGGCGTTCTCTGTTGGCTGCGTATCACTTTTGCTTTGCGATATACCGTCCTTGACATGTGAGTTTGTTTGAGTTTGTGGATTAGAATCGGCAATGGAATTTTCGTCCGCGGATCCTCGAACATTCGATGTAGTCGGCGTCGGAGTACCCGTGGATTGCGTAGCAGCAATTTTCATGGATTCGAGCTGTCGCAGCGTGCTTTTAATGTCCTGCTCAGAACTGGATTTTACGATTGTCTGTTGAGGAGGATCGGTCGGTGCTCGGTCGGAAAATTGACCATGGAATCGATCGGAATT
The DNA here is from genome assembly GCA_964007375.1 of Ophion obscuratus. Taxonomy (NCBI): domain Eukaryota; kingdom Metazoa; phylum Arthropoda; class Insecta; order Hymenoptera; family Ichneumonidae; genus Ophion; species Ophion obscuratus. The sequence continues at coordinate 45,248,839 of OZ023321.1, read as the reverse complement.
GGGAAGACTCGGCTGCAATGTCTTGGCAAACGGAAGATTCGTTTTATCGACTTTGGAAAGATTTCTTGCCTCGTGGGCGTTAAAAGTAGGACTATTCTGTGCTGCAGAAGGTAGACCGTATACGGGATGCGTCTGCATATTGGGTGCGTGTAGTAGAGACTGTTGTTGACCGTTGAAAAGTGGTTGTCCAATGACCGGCGATGATTGCAGGTCAGGACGAGCGAGTTGACGTCGAGGAAGAGTCGGTTGAGCACCCGGAAAATACATAAAATTCGGCTGTGGTATCGGACCATGTAAGCCCAAATACTTATTTTGCAGATTCGGGTAATGATACGGAGGAATGTGGCTGTACTGCGGAGGCATAAACGGGGGCGGTCCTTGCGTTGATTGCAACTTTTGAAGTTGTTCCAAGTGCTGCGTCCGATAAATCTCGAATGCAGATTTCAACAATTCGACCACATCACAGTTTGGCAGTTTGGTCATTTTCTCCGGCGGCAAATTGACTTCCTGCGGATTTCCGTTTTCCACACTTGTCGACAGTTGCTCGAGCAACGATGCGAATTTAGTCTGGAATAAACGGGTCATTGTCGTGAGCGTTACGACACATTTAACGAGCTACATCTACCTAAATGGGTCGAAAAAATGCATTTTCCAAAAATATTTTTATTCGATAGTAGGGGTGTGCGGATACTCGATGCACTACGACGGGTTACGTTTTTGCATTACTCGCCACTATCGGGTACCCGAATTTGGTCATTGGGTATTCTTTAATTTCGGGTACTCGTAAACGTCGAGTACTCGTGAGACCGAGGTATTCGTAAACTTCGTCTCGGTATTCGTGAACTTCGAGTATCCGTAAACGACTCGGAAATCCGTATCTATTATTTATATTTATTATTTGTCTAGGTGTATCGATCGAAGAATGGAAGAAAACGAAAACTCGAAGAAGGCGATCAAGCGAATAAATGATAATACTGTAAAAATCTTTTTGTCGTCTCACTTTTCCATTGTGTGTGTGTGTGTGTTAGGACAGAGTGAAAAAGGTCAATTTTGGCGGATCGTATCGTAATTGCGCGGGACAGTTGGGTTTTGTCATCACTAAAAAGTGTGCGAAAGTAAACAATTTACAATAAATATCTTCTGTTCCGGCAAACGCCTTAAAGTTTTGAATTTTTAACGTGGGCTTTCAATGGAGGAAAAACCCAAAGACTAGTTGGCACTGAAAACTAAAGAAAAACTCAACGAGTGGGTCAATTTCAACGCCCTGCGTTTATTCGAAGCGAGAGGAATGTTGCTTCCATTTGACGTTTTAAAATTGAACATATCTTGATTAGTTTCGGAGATATAAGCGTTTGAAACACAAGTTTTTTTCTGGGCAAAAATTAAATAACAAAAAAATGGAATTAAGAACAAAGAATCGCCGAAATTACCAGTGAGGACTAGAAATTATTAATGAAAATTCGACGAAGAATGGTACTTTTATTCCATTTTTTTTTACATTTAAATGGTAAATATACACATAATAAAAATATTAAACTTATTAAATCAATTACTTTTATTTCTTATCATTTCCAACCTATCGGCGAAGGGTGAAGAACATAAAGCTCTATTTCGTCTATTTCGTACGTTTTCGTGGCGCTATCTACTATGAAATAAAATTTAAAATTTTGTTCCGGCAACACGGCTTATCGAGTACCCGCGACGTGAGAAGAGTACTAGAAAAGGCCTCTAGGTATATGTAGCCCCTTAAGGTAATCCTATCGCTTCGAACTAGTCATACCACTGATCATACTGGAGATTTGAACAATTCAAATTTTTAATATATGCAACAAAGTAATTTGTAATAATTAAAATTTTCCATGTGTAAACTGTTGAATGAATGTTCACATTTAATTATAAAAATGAAAAAATAGTTATTCCAAGGATTCGCGCAGTATTTCTAGGTTTGATATTTGCCAACATTAGTTCTATCTCCGTCTCGTTTTACTCAACCAGGTGAGTTTAACCTCCATGTTTTTCAACGTCGATCTGTCAAAAGAATGTCAGGTGCGGGAAATATAAAGCATTGTATTCGGGTCACCACTGGTAATAAGCGTGGAAAATTTGTGTCGGTGAAATTTGTCGGTTAAAAATGAAATGTGGGGGGAATTAAAGTAACTGAGATGAGTTCAAGACTACAGTTGCCTTACTGTCACGTCTCTTTATTGTAGCAAGTGGTAATTAATCCAATACCGGAAGTTCAAATTAAACTTGATATTACAGAAAAATTAGGTCGATAGGCGTAATTTTTTCTAAGAGCATTGGATTACTACAAGTGTTAAGAATGTAAATCTGATTATTGTTAACCATGGCGCGAGAGAATTCTGACTAACCTCGAGATTAGCCGCCATCTCTTCAACCGTCGCGACAATCCTCAACATTTCCGACTCATTGATACGTAATGTTTGGCCCGTATGCAGCTTGACCATTCGCTGAACATCCAACACCAATTTGTAATTGTTACGCCACTCGTTCAATTTCCTGAACAACGATTGGGTGTTAAGCGGGTCATTGATAGGCCAGGTGATTTGATATCAAAGTCGAATTATTATTATTAACGTACGGTAAAACTTACGCAGTTATGATACTTTTGTTGTACTCGTATTGTCCGAGTAAATTTTTCTCCAACAGTTTTCCTCTGGAAGCCGTATGTTCTTCCTTCAACCGCCTGTTAACATACCGTTACAGCTGCAATGATGTATTTACCAAACAAATGTACGAACATCAACAAGTTGCTATTTCTTACTCAATCTCCAACTTCAATTCTTCCGTTTCTTTTCTGGACTGGTCTAATTTCTCGCGCAACTCTTCCATTTCGGCGATCAGTTTTGGATTATCCGTGAATCCCGAATGAACATTGGGTTCAGGTACCGCTGATTTCGAGGCCCCGGTGTTTTCCGCAGGTATCGACGTAGCCGCTGACTCTTTTGCTTGCAGCTTTTCGTCCAAATTGACGCCGTTGCTCATCTGCGGATAAATAAAGTAATGCACTGATGAGTTACATCGACGAGCAAAAAATCGAATAGTCGTGTAAGTTTCTATTCGACGGTGGAAATATGTTCCGATATTTTCTTATGCGAACGATACAGTCAATTCACTCTTGATCCATTGTAGTTGACTGGAAAAGTTGATTTTACTTCGAACGATAATAATGATCACGGCGGCAAAAAGTGACGGCTTTCCTACGCGTTGCTGACAATAAACTCTTCCAAGGTTATCGTCTGAATGGACGTGTTATTGTGGGGGAAACAAGAATTATCATTGTTGAGAGACGGTTACCCCGTATGTATGGAGATAATCCAAATCGTCATTAAGGGGTTAGGTTACCGTGAAAATGACGAACCCTCGTTCGCCGCTTGAGGCAACTGAAATTTAAGGGGAAGGTCCAACCTATGGTGCAGGAACCGCGTATTGAAAGTAACCTTATGATTACAACGATGGAACGGCTACAATTTTTAAGGCGTTCATCTCGAAAATAAGGCTTTTTAAAACGGCCTACACAATTACTCGACATCTAATGAATGGATTGACTTCAAATTTGCTACCCTTATTCAGTGTAATAGAGGTTTAGTCAAGATATACGTTTTTCTTAACTTTTTTTTTATTAGTTATTAAGAATAATGATGTCATTCGTCCTCGAAAAATTAGGACATTATTCACTTTTTTTTGATAATTGAGACACGATAACAAAAAAGATCGGTCAAGTTTTAGACAAATAATCTATTTTGGAAAAAAAAAACTTTTCTGTTTGCTTCAGATCAACCGGGTGGCTAAAATAAAGTATGGTTGAGCCACTCACGTTTAAAGGTCCTTCACGAGATTATTCATAACTTTTTAAAGTATTAATATTGGTAAATGAAACTTGGTAGACAACTTTGTTAATGTACATACAAATAAATGTCGATACGATTTTTAAATCATCTTATTCCTTCAATTGTTTAAAAATAACTCTTAATCAATGTACGCGTGTACGCTATTTCTTCCTTACCGATCTTCTACGAGTATCATCGAGTACAGAGATGTGATTTTTGAGGTCGTTTGTCGACTTTGTTTCTCTTGCCAATTTATCAAGATTCAGCGTCAAGTGTCTGCATTTCAATTCATACTCAATGTCGCCTACGCTGTAAGCTCCTTTTATCACGTTTTTTGGCGAATCACTATCTTCGGATAGGTGAATTCGCTCCGCCGAGGATCTCTTCTGGACCTCAATACCGGTATTCTTTAGGGAAGTGACGACGGTCGTGCTTGTCGGAATTACGGGTGCGTCAAAACGTTTGTGCATATTAACATTTTTAACCGGTGAATCCGTTTTGGCGACTTTTAACGGCGGTTCTGTAATACCGGGCTTGTTCTCCGTCGCAATGTTCCCGTTTGGAATCGGCTTGATTTCTGGGATTTCAGGCGGATAAACATTACCGGCTGACGCTTGATCGCGACATTTCAAGGCTTCCGGACATTTTTCTAGTTCGGGCATACTTTTTGCCTCATCCAATCCATTCGTGAACGTATTTTGAGCTTTCTCGAGCGGAACACTCGACTCATCGGAAATCCCGTGTGGCTCTTCATTAAGGATTTTGGTGGCACTGTCCGAAATCGTTGGATAGACCAACGCACCGTTGTTCTTTTCGTGATTTATAATGTCATTAAAAACGGCTTCGTCTGAAATGAAATATTGCAGCGTATAGTTGTGCGAATTTTCTCAAAGAAAGTCAATGCTGTTCACGGAGGAAGACACATTGAAATGTTTTCTCATAAACGTTTTGGTAATAGCACCAAGTATTCGGGAATAAGCAAGATAAATTAATTTCATAAATGATTGCCTAATAGGATCAATAATAACAGCACCAGCAATAGCGACAATGATAATTTGTTATGCTGAGAACTTGGCGAATTAAATCATTTTCAGAAATCACTTATTTCCTGCATAATTGGAGAAATTCGTAGCCCCATTGTAATAGCATATTTTATGGAGTGCGGTGGCAATGCTCTTTGTTTTCGAGTATACGAACAAAGTCACAAAAACTTGAGGAATTGAACGCTTTTTCTGCAGTTGACACGAAGATCAACTGCGATCTCTGGGCTACAAGTTTTTATATTTACAATAGTCGAAAAAACGCTACTGAAGAAATATCGAAAAGAACGACAAGGCGATGTGTTTAAAAAATAATGCCACGTTCTGATCTTGACATATTTACGTACCATCGAGGGATGAGGCTGTTGATTGCTGATCATGGTCGTTGTCCATAAAAAATGTTAGAATTTCGGAAACATCTTTTTTGGCTAATGCATATGCCTCGGAGAGTTTTTCCGCGGTACATATATAATTACCAATAGTCGCGAATTTCAGAGATTGCGTTAAAAATTCAGCGATATCTGAAACGTAGTTATATTGATTCGATTGCGAATAAATCCACGTATAGACATAATTCAGAATGCCGCTTGCAAAAAAGCAACGATCACCATGAGCACAGGTTTGACGTTATTCGTTTGACTCAACTTACCGACATGGCGTTCCAGTATATGTTCGCAGTTTTTTCCGATGACATCCTCTTGTACTTCCTTCCATTTTTCCTCAAGACGATCCATTTTCATGGGACCGTTGTTAGATATCAATGCGAACATGTACCTATGAATTCCACCAAATCATTCGACATTCGCATTCGTGTATTTATTTTTGTTTATGTTCGCATTATATGTAAGGAGAAAGGGCTCTGCTTCACGTACGAAAAAATAAACGATTTTTCTTCGTCTTCGTCGGTATCGTTGGAAAAGTTAGGATCGGGCAGAAGGTCGGCCGTCGCTAACATGTATTCGCTGCCGTACATTGGTAAATTTGGTCTCCACTGGAACAATTTTAGTGTGGAGAAAAGAGAATATTGTGTATTCGTGTAAATTGCAGGAAGGTGGAACTACCACGTGGTTGATTTTCGGTAACTTTTAGACATTTTCATCTTCCGATAAGCTTGTACTCACAATCTTGTCGTCATTGAGGCCGAAACTTTTCCCTCTGAGTTCGTTAAGTTTGTCGATAGCAGCCGTTAATGCCCTGTAACGAGAAAAAGTGTAAGCGTCCGGTACTCTCGTTTGTCGGATCTGTCGTAAATAAGGATTAATCGAGTCGAGAGTTTTACTGTTCTTCATTGAAATCGTCCTCTTCTTCGGTTCCATCTACTTTGGGTAATTCTTTTTGTACGGGAGGTCGAGGAACGCGTACCAACGGAGGTCGGCCTTCATTAGGAACTTTCAATTTCGGTTGTTGCTGTTGATAGGAGAGATTTTTATTCTTAAGCATTCGAATAGAGAGTCGAACGTTAAGGGATTGGCTACTGTGAAAATGACGGACGCTCGTTCGTCGCTTGAGGCATTAACAAAATTAAGACGAAGGTCCGATATTCGGGGCAGGAATCGCAGATTGAAGTTACACTTCCGATTACGATACAACTGCTGATAAACATTTTAACGCGTTTTTCTCGAATCTATGTTTTTCAAAACGGGGTATATGATTTCTAGACATCTAATGAACCGATTGTCATTTGGTACATCTATCCAGTGTAATAGTAGTTTTAGTCTTGACCAATGTTTTTCTTCTTAACGTTTATTTTCATCAGTTATTGACAAGTCATTTTTTCTGGAAAAAATTGATCAAAAAGTCCATTTTTTTAGCACGACAAAAAAGCTTGGTCAAGCCTTAGCCAATATTATCTATTTTAAGAAAACACTCGTTTTTTGTTTGTTTCAGATCAACCGGGTGGACAAAATCAAGCACCTCGTTGGGCCCCTCGCGTTCAAAGGTCCTTCACGAGATTATTCATAACTTCTCTAATTATTAATATTTTTCAATGAAATTTCGTACACAACTTTGTTAATATACATACAAATAAATGTTGAAACGATTTTTCATCTTATACCTAAACAAAAACATTTTTTTTTATATGACCCCGATTTTTGAGTCGTCACAGTAGCCTAACCCCTTAAGCTACCTAGCTTTGTCTTCCTCGAAATCAATGTTTCAGTAAGTTTTTTTCCGGTGCGAGAGAGCAATTATACAAACCTGCTTTTTTATAGCACCCTTGGAGGGTGGAAGAACCTTTGTGTGTTTCAACGCATCTTCAACTCGTGCTTCTATCATCGATTTGACGCAAGCTTGATCGTTAAAAATCTCAATTTTCTTGAGTGTAGTACGCTCTCCTTTGTCATCCACGCAGTTAGGAGTAAAGCAATTCAGGTGACCAAGTTCCTGATGCGCCAAAAGTATGTGAAATCCAAAAAAAAATGTTTAACCATCTCAAGAATCTTGTGCGTTTTCCTTTTTTCTTTTACCTTAGGAGATATTTTTTTAGATAGAGCCAAAGATTCTTTCTTCGCCTTCCAACAAGCCACGTGAAAACTCATGACACAGGGATTCGACGGATGGTTGCATGTAACTTGTATCATCCCGTTGAACGTGGGGCACCTAACAATGTTTATTAAACGTTACAGGGACACAAAAATTCACAGCGCTGTGTATAGGGGGTAGCCAATTTATCTTGAGACATTAATATATCTCAGGAACAGTGAAGTACATAGAAAATTCCCAAGACACTTGACAATAAGAATCAAACAACGACTAAAATGGCAAGAGAACTTTTTTTAGGTCAATAGATCGTTTTTAAGGTCAGTTTGAAAAAAATGAAAAACTATATTTATTACTGTGGCATCTTATTATATGTATAAAACAGATAACTTATGTACAATTTTAGTTTTAAGGCTTTCACGGCTCTTTATGTAATGAGAAGAGTATGTGGCTTCCGGATGGAGCTGGAGGAGATGGAGGATATCACGTCAATCCTATTTGGCACACCGTCCTCCCGGTTTTTTAATTGACGAGCTGATCAATTAAAACATCTGATTGGCTGGTGCAGCGATCCGAAACGATGACTGCAACTATATAAGGAATACCTGAGACACGAGAGCTTCAGTATCGGAGCTCTCAGCCCTGATGATGCAGACTGTAACGTTTGCGAAACGTCGGCACAACGCTGATCCTCAACACGGCCTCTATCCGGAAGCCACATACTCTTCTCAACTTATGTACAAACTTTTTTTGCCTTTACTGTTTTGAAATAGAATAGATGTTTAAAATAATGGGCACCCGCTTCATGTTAACGAATGTTACGAATAAATGATATACTAAAAAGAGGGGCTTTCAGTGGATACTGAGTTTCTTATAAAGTTGGAACCGAAGAGCCTATATCTTTATATGCCGAACTGTTTCGCATTTGATAAAAAGAAGCTTAAAGATGGCTGAAAACAATAGCCAAATGAAAAAAAAAAATCGGTTTTTTACCTAGAATGAGATGCCGCTATAAAAGGAATAGGTTCCTATTTGAAACAAGGTTCACCTGAAAATCACCTCGAGATTGTTCACTAAAAAAAAGTTATCTTGCCATTTTACTCTCCAAATCACGTCGATATGTGTGTTTGGTATTTTTTTATTCACTTTGTTTGTTCTTGCGTTATTGCTATGTCTCAAGACAAATGGAAGACCCTCTGTATGAAACAAAAGAAATACTATTACCCGAAAAATATATTTTTATCCACACCCTCCGTATAACTGGTGTTTGAGCATTCAGCCCAGCAACATACAGCATTTGGACGGTGCCAAGTAGAGCATTGCTCACTCAAACTCGTAAGGGCAACCTAACAAAAATGCACTCGGTGTTTTTTTTTTTTGACAGAGCTGGATTTACAGAAAAGAGAGAAAAGATACTTGAGTCACATACCATGAAACCTTTTCGCAAAGATTCGGGAATAACTTCGTTACCCCCTGGAATAAAATATGGCAAAAACTTGACGGTATCATTCGCAAGTAAAGTATGACCCTTTTTCAGGATTTCATCCGCTTTGGTGAAACTGTAGGAGAAAAACGAAACATACGCCCATCAGTTGCTTTCCTATTTTCATTAAAAACTTAACATTTTCCTTTGAACTAAATATTTTGTGCTGAGTGATGATACATTTTTGTGAGACTTTTTATACATAAATTTCAACTTTTATAAGTAAATTTACATATAAATTTTCTATAAGTAAATATTGCAATTGAAATGCAACGTGGAAATGCATGATAGGTGATTATTATGTAATACTGACATTGTTTCCAGCAATCATTTCAATTGGTTGTAAGCAGTAGTCAAATTCTGAGTCACCAATGACTTGTAAACTTTACTAATTCCATTTTGTTGATTTGGGTCAGTATCACTCAAGATCATACATTTATACCATACTTATGCCAAGATATCTGCTTGGCATAAAAATAAAATTAATATTGTGCTTTTACTTAGAAAATAATGTATCACTCGTATGCTAAAATATTTACCGGTAGAGTTTGAAATTTGCTCTAGCAATAGCATAATACAACATTGGATACAAAGTGTTGTATTCTCTCTCCAGTTCCTCCAACATTTGTAAAGCATCCAGCAAATCCTTGGCATCCGTAGATTCGAGCCAGCATACACACAACATATATCTTATCAAGACGTTACGCTTCTCGTCCGTTTTCTGGAATTTGGACAGTAGTGTGTCTCGTTGAGTTTTATCATCGATATACACATTGAGAATATGATTCCAAAAATTAAATTACGTCTAGCTTGCGATCTTTGCTTTTTGAATCCAACGCAGTTTTGAAGTATTTAGCCGCTATGTTGTACGACTTGTTTTTCAATGCTTCAGCCGCAGACTTCAATATATCCGGAAATTCCTGAAAGTAATTTACATGCTTTGTTCAAAAAGAGCTTCTCCCAAACTCTTTCTCCTTTGCACCAAATCGTACAAACCTCGTTAACTTTGTGTTGCTGATGTAGAAAACGATGAATTTCATGGTTTACCATATCGACGGTTTTACCAGCCATCGAACTAGTCTGATATTAGAAGAAAACAAAAACATTTAAGCCACTTGGCGTGTTAGTTATATAGAGATACAGATATTTCATATAGACAACACACCATTTTTCAAACTTCCTGCTTGATGACCGATCTGCGATTTCTGTTCGATAAGATTATTCGAGAACCAAAGCTACAGAGAAAACTGAAACAAAGGTTTTAGCTCGTTTGTATCACCTTGCGGTTTATCGCGAAGAGATAAACAAATGCGATCGATTCAATCTGCTGAAGTGAAATTGCTGATACGTGCATCGGAAATACCAAACAAAGAACGAAAACGTTGGCAGTGTTGCAAAATATTGAATGATTAATGCCGTTCTGGAACAACGTCGGCTTTGTCTGCTCGCCCGTGTCAGAAAAAATTGAGCTGACGTCGAATCGCGTTAGCGAAAAGAATTCGATCGATTCTGGTAGTCAATTTTCTTATCGTATTTATCGGACTTGTGTTTCATCACCCGCGACGAGTCACCTTTTTTACGCAGCTCGAACAACGAATAGTTGATAAAATATCCGACGTTTTACAACAAAGGATAATGATTTTGAATGATTACGATACGTTGAGATCAATGATTCTTCAAAATTACGAAAATGCAAGCAGTCGTGATAGTTTTGAATGCGTCTTACTCGGGCTAACGTATGACACGAATCACTGTATACAAAATACATAAATATTTCACTTTGTCGGCAAGAACCGTTGGAGAAACGCTTTGCTGTATGACAAAGATACAAAAGTTATTGGAATTCTGACTCACGACGTGCGCCGGGCCACCAAATGTTGAGCAAAAAAATATTTCCGTGAAATTATTCAAACATGCAATATACGCAAGGAAAATTCTATGCCTTGCTACTCAGCAAAATACTGCGGAGATAGGAATATAGCCGTTAAACGCAATTTTTCAAGCAGTACGCGCACCGAAATCGGACGTACCCGCTTTCGCTGGTACTCGTTTGCCCGCCTGAATGCGGAATTGTGCGCAATCAAGTGCCGCTTGATGTCGTCACGAATTCAGATTGGCATAGAGCACAGTGCTTATGTGCGGCTTGAAGTGAGTTTTTTTTAACCAAACAGCTGCTAGATGGCGCAGTGCTCGCTTCGTAACGTAATTGGGACTCAGGTATCACCACGGTCTTACATACAGGTCTGACAACGGCAGTAGTGGGGGTAGGCACCTTTAGATGTTTTGCTTTTTATTCCGATTTCTGCCGCTTGGTGCGTGATGGCAAGGGGAAGTAGTGGTACGACGAAGAGAGAAATAGCTCTTGTGTCCTTTTCCTTCCTGACCGCAACGCATGCGCCGTTGGCTGCGCGACGTATACACCTTTGGCCTATTCGCCGGTAAGAGGTAAGCAAGCTACTAGCAAGGGGAAGTAGTTTCCCCTTGCTAGTAGCGACTCGTAGCGGCGCCTAGTGAATCGAAAATTAAAACATATAAGAGTGCCTACCCCCACCACGAACATTTAGCTTCGTTGCAAGACCTGTATGTAAGACCGTGGGTATCACATACAGGTCTGGAAACCAGCCCCCTGACACTCAGCTCACTGGCTAGTCTCTCAATGACGCCAGCCGCTACGTGGCGCTGACAGTACTCCGCGCCGTCCGTGCTGTAGCATTAGACCCATTAGACCCAACAAGCCGCATCAGCCGGTTAACCTGTCATCACCTTCACGGCCGGCGGGGGGTTCGGGTAAGGGAGTAGAGGCGCGGAAGCATGCCAGCGCCGCGCAGTGCGAACTAACTACGGCGCATAGAACGAAGAGAGGTTCCCTATAGGAAATCATAGGAGTGTCAGGGGGCTGCTGAAAACTAAGGCAAATTTTGGAGGTGGGGAGTAGTATCCTTATTGACCGAGCTTTTTATTTGCCTCAACGCCACTGCGCGTCGCTGCTATCGATCGGTACGAGAGACCCGGTACGTGACATAACCTCAGTACCACAGCGCAAAAGATTTCAATATTTACTCGTAGTTTTCTCCTATACTTTCATTAAGTTTTTTTCATACATTTTGTTTATTATGCGGAAAAACGGTATTACAGATAATCTGTTTGTCAATTTGATCATCATTTATCATCACAAAAATAGAAATACTTTCTGCGGCAAGAATTTCTATTTTTGAAATATAACTCTGTTATATTTGACAAAGCTGTATTTGAAATATAACTTTATATACGAACAACATAATGAAGTTCGAAAACGTCGTTTTTCCATAACAAATGAAACTGAACGAACAATGAAACTGATTGCTGGGAATTATCTGTTTACACATTTGAATAAAAATAAATAAAGAAGTTGCCAGCAGCCAGATTCGTTAGCTAGCGACGGCAAATAAGAGGCTTCCTTTCTTCGGTAATTGTGCGTGCGATTGGCTGTCGCTAGCTAACGATAGCGAAAACCTGTCCCCACCGAGTTACAGAATAGGCATACACTAGCGCGATTCTGTAATGGCATCTGCTCACTGCGCACGATTATCGACGAGCGATGGGCGATATCCAATAGGAGGTTCACTTTCCCAGGGGGTTTCTAGAATACTTGAGCTCCCATTGGACATTGCTCATAGCTCATCGCAAATCGCGCGCAGTGTGCAGAGGCCATTACGCGTACGATTCCACTCCGTACCAGTATGGAGCCGTACGCAAATTACGTAACGCAATTGAAGAGGGGCGGGGGTCGGCCAGGCGTTACGGTCTACGTCCATGGGGGGGGTCAAGGTTTGAGTTACGTCACGATTTTAAAACTGTCAGAAATAGTAAAATTTCTGCATCTTCAGATTTTTATTTATACCTCGCGTGTAATTTTATCGTCGATAGCTCACAGCTTTCTATACGCAATGTCAGTTAAGGGGGAAAGTCACTGTGCAAGAACTTGCACAGTAGCTTTCCCACATCCCCCAAGCAAAATTTGAAGGAGATTTTTTTTTTAATTCTTGAAAGTGCATGTATTGAAAATTATCTTGGCAACATTTTTATTCACAAGTCCGAAAATTGACGGAGTTATAGTCGCTTTAGTGAGAACAGGTAGCGCGACCGGTTAGTTCCCTCAGTCCCTACAGGTGTGGCATCATTTAAAATAGATAAAGTACGGGCCCCCCACGTAACGGGATCGTAACGATTGGCCAGAAATCCCCCCCCCCCCCTCATTCCGTTACGTAACGGGTGCTTTGTCGTCAATAATTGCGATTTTTTTTTCATAGATATAACTAATTATGAAAGGATCGGGTTTATACTCATTTTATGAAGTATATATTCATCTAGTTTTCTACCAATTTTTATGACAAAATCTTGAAAATTAAACGAGATATATGGCTTGATTTGACGACGAAAAAAAGAATTTCTCTTCATTGTCCCATCGATATCTTTATGAAAGAGGTTATCTTTATGAAAAGGTTATCTGTAAATTAAAAGTCAACAATTTATCGATATCTATACAAATGTAGCTATCGTTATGCGTAGCGGTTTTTTAAAATTTTGTTTCTCTTTTAAAAAATGCCGACAGTTTGAACTTTTTAAAAATATTTTCAAGGCCCTTTTTCTGTATTCAAGCAGTCTTTAAAAATAGTAATGATCAAATGTTAAAAACGTGGATACGTACAGCCTTAGTCACTGCGATTACAAAAATGTTTTTTTTTTAAATTCAAAATCGCTTGATTAGTTTTTAAGTATTGGCTCGGACAAGGTCGAAAAAACTAGTTTCGAGAAAAACGCGTTCAAACTTTTCGTTCCGTGTTTCTTGATATAAAGTTACGATTTTTTCTAGAATATTGAATTTTACATTGAAGCATCTAGTCGTGGGCGATATGACGGTTCTTCATCTTCATATCCATAGTTCACAGGATAATAAGAGCCTGTACTTTATCTATTGTAAATGATGTCACACCTGTAGGGACTGAGGGAACTAACCGGTCGCGCTACCTGTTCTCACTAAAGTTACTATAACTCCGTCAATTTTCGGACTTGTGAATAAAAATGTTGCCAAGATATTTTTCAAACATGTACTTTCAAGAAAAATAAAAAAATTTCATTCAAATTTTGCTTGGGGTATGTGGGAAAGCTACTGTGCAAGTCCTTGTACAGTGATTTCCCCCCTCAACTGATATTGCGTATAGAAAGGTGTGAGCTGTCCACGGTAAAATAGCACTCGGGGTTTGAATTAAAAACTTAAACATGCAAACATTTTTCCTATTTCTAACAGTTTTAAAATCGTGACGTAACGCAAACCTTGACCCCCCCCCCCCCCCCCACATACGTGGACCGTAACGCCTGGCCGACCCCCCCCCCCCCCAATTGCGTTACGTAATTTGCGTACGGCCCCTTATGTGTTCACAATGAGACACGATGGAATATGAATAGGCGATATTATTGTTTGCCAGTTGATTGATTCCGAATTTCTCATTACATTAGTAAACGTCTCTTAGTAAACGTCTGTTAGTAAGTCGTACATAATTTTTGTGATAAAAATAAAGCGACGTTTGTTTGGATTTAAAGTGTAGTAAATATAATTAGGAGAACAACTGAAGATGCATTAACTAATTGGCCATGCATTTGAAATAAAACCGCTAGAACTCAAAAACTAATTTCCATTTTCGCCAATTACGTATCTATATATGCAATACTTCTCCATCTTCATTGCTCCACAATTAGGCATCACACTTCCCAAATCATAATTGATACACACACACACACACACACACACACACACACACACACACACACACACACACACACACACACACACACACACACACACACACACACACACACACCACACACACACACACACACACACACACGCGCGCGCGCGCGCACGCACGTACGCACGCACGCACGTACGCACGCACGCACGTACGCACCCACACACACACGCACACGCACACGCACACATATATCCATGATTTTATTAATTAAAGTTGAAGAAGATAAAGATTCACCGAACTTGAATTCGTCATGGTGGCTTTCGACTGAACTTCTTGGTGCTGAGCAACTATCAAAAGGTTCAACATCCAACAGTCAGAATCCAATTCGCTGTTGTCAAGTCAACATCGTGCCGTGATAACGGCGCGATGTACGACCCACATATCGCTGTGTCGGTGTGTGAAAAATTAGTGATATAAAAATTTTGATGATATAAAAAATTGATAATATATATGCACACAGCGATATGTGGGTCGTACTTCAAAAGTCCTGACATTCAATAGTCCCGCGAACACGAAAACATCTCCAATTCCACGTGCCGTCCTATTAATGCCTCAATCATTGCGAATAAACACCCAAGAATGAAACATATCTGCTTCGCGTCGTAGAATTAATACACTCATACAACCGGGAAACAAAATTAAGAAGTCCAAAGAACGAAAAAAACGATGATAGAGTCATTGATAGCACAACGTCAATATTACTTGACGAAAGAAGCCCAAGTGATGTTTGAAAAATAATTACGACTGAGCTTGGTGAGCGTCCCGTCGAAGGTTCTCAAATGAATTTAAAGATGTAGCATTGTCAATTAATTTTTTTTTATTGGTTTTTTCCTTCGGTACAACGCTTTTCGCGTTTGTTACCTATTTTCTTCCCCACATTATGACTGTTCTTTCCTCTACTGTTTACTCCTTTTTTCTCTCCATCTTTCCTCTCTATTCCCCCCTCTTGCGGCCGCAACCGACTCCCCCTCCGTATTATATTCATCATGACATTTTCTGTCATGGGTATAGGGAAACTGCGGAAAACCTATACCAAGTACAGCCGGTCATCGAATTCGCCCCCGGTCATGGAACTAGTCTTATTTCGCCGCGATATGCCGAAGAAAAACATTTCACGACGAAATGTACGCGACCGGGATTCGAACCCGAGACCTAGCGGTCCGCTGGTTTAGTGGCGAGCAAGCTAACCACTAGACCATCGCACCGGTCCATTGTCAATTTATTATCTTTCCCCAAAAAGATATAAGGTGCTGAAAAAATTTCTCTCAATACCGTCAAAAAGAACATTAGGAGAATATCAGAAAAAATGTCCTGTCAGTGTAGGTTTCAACAATGTTGTTATTTCACAATAGGAAAACACCTTTGAAAATGCTCCAATACCAGATAACGCCGTGTCGCTTTTATTTGATGAAATTACGTGCTCTTCCGAAATTCATTACAATAATAACACGGATGAATTTATCGGAGCCGTAGATGATGGTGAAAAGCGCGAACGAATGGATAAACCAACCTATGAATCAAGTTAGTGGGTATTGGTTCTTAGGGAAAAACGCTAGTGCTGCAGTGACTCATGATATATTCGAGAAAAGTATGAAAAAACTGAAAACTATGGGTACATTATCTGTAATCAGGGTCCCAAAAATTATGGTTTATTGAAAAAATGTGGAGTTTCGGCTGAAAAGCCATATTTCTTTATAGGGAATAATCAAGATAAGATTGGCCAGGTAAGGATGAAAAAACATTCGAGGTAAATGATCACAGGGTACTAGTGAAAGGAAAAAAAATGAGAAAATGTTTATAATTGAATGCATATTGTGATGCTATTATAACGGTAATGATATACGATTCAGCTGTGTGAATCATAGCGTTTTTTTATAGCAATAAGGAAAATTATTTTTAGAAAATGTGACATTACAGCTTGTCAATCAGATTGTGGTTGTATTGTCAGTTAATTCTGAGTGTTGTTGTTATGATATAGTTAACAGTTTCTGAAGAGAACAAAAATCGAATGCGACAGCAGTGATTATAATATATTACTGATCAATATGAGTCATGATGATTTCGAGAGTATTAATGATTGTTATTTCGAAATAAGATTGACGTTTCAATTTTTGATATTGTTATTGTGATCTGATTATATTTGGGGGTGACACTTAACGAAGGCAATAACATCACTAATAATGCTAACTATATAGGATATGGTTTTTTTTTAAATTATTTATCATCATAATTGAATTACACTGTAATTTTGTATCTGAACATCATTATTGTGTTTCAATTAACGGTATATGGAAACGACAAGCGATAAATCGTAATGACAATACCAATGAAAAGGCTGATATGTGTGCGCCACGCTGTACCTAAAATTATAATATTATATCGTAGTTTTGTATAGAGATAATAATATTGTGATGTAATAATATGCGTAATGATAGGACAAATTTGGGCAAGTCATGATGTTTTTCAGAAACAGTATTATTGTTGTAATATTTATCGTTGCAACTTGTAAACTATAATTATCATAAAAGTTAATTTGAATTAATGTTTTAAATCATAAATATTGTGTCGACATTGTCATGGACGCCCAGTTCATATGTGAAAGTGATAACAACAAACGTATACACATTCGATATACGTTTATTTCTTTCCGGATTCATCCTTTTACAATTCATCGTATCCATAGTATTATTCATTTCAGACCTACAATTTAAATTCGCGCCGCAGCCCTCGTGGTGATTCGTTGAAGAGAGGGGGGAAATAGTTTGAGACCAAGATTCGAGAGAGCGCTGCAGCCAGTATACGGAAATTTATGTTGCGCTCTTACGGCAGCTTCCGCTCTATCTAATTCTCTTTGGTTTCGCCCGATTTCGTCTTACAAATTCAGCGTTTCAATTTATCGTGTGTATGTTCTCAGATTTATCTATTAGCCAATTATGTGTATTGCAACTTGTCGACTCCGTATAGCGTTGAGCAGTTAACTTGACAGCTAACATTATTAGTTAACGTAAGGTTACAAGCAATAGTAAAGGGGCAATATTGACAACTAAGTAATATGAACATTACTATGATTTGAGACAAACGCCTAATATAATATATTAGTATAATAGCCTAATATAAAGTCTAATATAATATTTCCGACCAAAGCCTAATACAACTGGGAACCTCGTCCCGAGAACTATTACCTGTACGCAGAAATTGCGTATGCTACTTTTGGTAATTTGTAGGTCGAAGTAAGTCTCACGGAAAAGATACCTAGTTAGCCCCAGTTCCACAACTCCAATTAACACGAGATTAGGGGTAATCGTGGTTCTGATTGATCATTCGCCCCTAAATTTCGGTTAACTCAGTGAACCGCGAGTTGTGGAACCGTGCCTTAAGGTACCTCTTCATTTGCAGCAGCAGCAGTAGCCGCATTCAGTAACTTAGCATTTGCCACTAGCGTTGTACGAATAGAGTGTTGAGTCACCATCCCAACTTAAGTAAGTCTCTAACATGCTGCTGCTATTTGCCGCAAACGAAAAGATACCTTCCGGCCCAGTTCGATAACTCGCGGTAACCCAAATTTAGGCCCGGTTCCACAACTCGAATTTATACAACTTTGATGCGGTAAGCATGGATGTGATTGGTCCATTCGCCTTCAAAACTTGCGTTAACTCCGTTAACCGAGAGTTATAGAACCGGGCCTTGGTTCGGTAAACGTGGTTCTGACTGGACCATTATCTCGGTCTGTGGAACCAGGCCTTTGACATTATGCAGAAAGACTGCGTCTGCAAAGGAGTAGAATAAATATAGCTGGAAAGGCGTATTTCATATAAGACACAGTCTTCAATGTGTTTGTACGTTAGCACATATCCTGCTCATAAACAATATGGTGTCAATTCACGCGTGTGTGGTTGTACACACTGGAGGATTGGAGAGTTCTCAGGATTCTTTACATTCCAGATTATTGGGTAATTTCCAACTCATCATATTGTTGAAAAATATTTTTAAATAAAAAAAATTTTTTGCAATTGACCGTAAATATATTGAAATTTCGTTCACGAAAAATAGCCGGTAGACTCAGCAAAAGTGGTCGTTTCTGTCATTGCAACGACTGACTATCGCTAAAGCGTCGCCGGCTCCAGGTTATTTACACAAGTTTCGTTGTGGTACGAAAACAAACCGTTCGCCCTCAAAATTCACATATTTTTTTCGAGCATTATTAGTGAACAAAGTAGAGAAACCACTTACTTATTTGACACGATATTCCTAACACCATAAACACGGTTTGCTCAGTTTTTTAATATGAATCTCGGTATTATTTCCGTCTCTACGGTCCTGTAACTAGTGTTTACGAGGTGTCGTGTGTATTAATTAACAAATGGATAAAGATTGAACTTGAACATTGAAAATCTCCGAAACTATGTTGTGAAACGGATTAATTTTTGGACAGTCAATGCATCCTAAATTAATCTCTCGGTGATATAAATTTCAATGGTCTGCAAGCATTTAGATTTTAGCCTCGAAATTCCTTCCTAAACTGACCATTGCGAGGGAATGATTAAATATTTTTCAATTGTGGTATTTGTGTAATCCACACGTTACAGCATACTTCAATGTGCCTTCTCTTCTTATTTAATTTTCATTTATTTACTTAAATCACCAACATATATTTATTTCATCAAATATATTGGTGAAAAAGAAATCAGTCCCTTGTTTCGTATTACTATGACAGAATAATACATCAATAGAAGAGCGAATTATGCTTAACGAACTCGGGGTTCATCTGAAGAAACGTGACTACGTCAGCACATAAATGTATAATTCTAAAAATACACACGTAGACCTGAGTCTTCGCTATATAGAGGGTAGCGTTTTAAACACACTTATAGAAGAGTACATATAGGAGCTGTTATCAAACGGTTTGTCAGTTTATTGTTTAGTTATGACAACGGACGCCGAGTATCCTCCCATCATAACCCTCGAGGTAACTGAATTCATAACAATGTATACATATAACAACTTTTTCCAAAGAGGTGATGATGTAGTGCCGCCAAGTATATAGCATGCCCGTTTATAACCCGATTTTTCGTTCGAACATAATACAATAATACAACATTAATTGCATTCGGGACGTTTCGCTTCCTCGTTGATATTCGTACTCCTGACAACTTCTCTACTACAGTACCAACGTGCGTTTTTCTCACTGTCTCAAGCCCGTGTCACATCGTCACGATGATGCACATATGATGAAAATTGTATTTCGTTACATAATCCTGCAATAAAAAATCAGCAAAGTATGTACACCCGACACGCATCGTTCGCGAAATTTCTACACAATAATAAGAATAATGAAAATAGTAGTAACGCATGTACACTGTATGCGTTTCTGCCGAGTTTTATTTTCGGGGCGGTTTTTTTTTTATCTTTATGCATGCAATGATGGTTGACGGAACGATGATGCTCTCGCGCGAACACGATCGAATATCAATGTAGCGTTTATTTGTAACGAAAATACACGCCGATATGCATATAGTTATGTGCATACACGTGCATGTGCATGCAAAGCCACTGAAGCACAGAGTATGTGTACAAACCGGCTTGCATGCCTATACACATGTCCATGTCTATTATTGGCGTTTCCCCCTGCCGAGTAAGCTGAGATCTATTCTCGGAAAAAATCTCTATGACTGCACCACTACTACCAGGGTGCCAACATTTATGAAACAAGCAAAAATTCAACCAGTGGCTCAATGCTCGTTTAGGATCCAAAGCACTGGAATTGGACTTTTTGAGAACATCTGCCGGACGTTCGGTCGGTAAAAATTCTACGGCCAAGTTTTGTCCTAGACGGATTACTTTTGGGGCAAACGAAGAGATAGACATTGTTCGTCTATCAACAGAGCGAAAGGTGTTTCTTTTCCTTTTTTCCGAAATATCAGTTATCTGGAAGAACACTGGGAATCTGCAAATCAGCTATCTCTCTCGCACTCATCCTCGGGCAGTGTGACAATTTGCCTCCGATATTACATGCATCTCATCAGGCTGCCGAATCATTCAAATTTTCCCACTAATCCGTGCGCATCGATATATCGATTCAACTCATATGGATCGATGTATGAGTCTCGATTATAGAGGACAGAAGGAGGGAGGGTATGTGTTTTGGAATTGAAAAGAAATTGAGGAAAACGCATTGCGATGGACATATTGTGGGTAGCACGGGTATGGCACGCAATAAATCCTCACTTTATTTCTCATTGAATCGTTGAGTCAATGAACTGTACCTGTAATTTCAAAGCTACGTCGTTTAGAAAATTGTACACAATGTCGATCTTTTTTCTGCGGCTTTTTTAAGTATCAGAGTTAAAAAAACGTCGTAGCTTCAAAGTTAATATGAGGAAGAATGATAAGTTCAAGTGCAGTTTAGCCGACGCTGACTGACCAGTGAAAGCATTAAAAATTAAAAATGTTTTCACTCAATGGAAACATGATGTCAGACATCTTGTATTTTACTCCTTCAGTTACGTGGAGTGGTAAAAAGTTCGGAATTAACGGTACCGCTGAAGAGAGCAGAACTTCAGGGTTAAGTGCATGTCCAAGGTTAACATAACCTCACAAATGTTCGAATCGAGCATTCTCATACATGGTTAAGATTTTTTAAGGACAAACAGAGCATCCAGTCTGTAGAATTCACTGACGCAGAGCTTGATGATTTTCTTGGGCTCTGAACATTGTTCATCTCCTAGAAATTGCTGTTTAAAAATGTCAGTTGTACTCATATGTCATATAGTACATCTTTATGTGGTCTTAAGAGGACATTTTCATATCGTAGAACTCAAATACCAGAAACTATTTTATCAGAAGCATATTGTTTATTAAAACGCCTACATTCAAAAGATAAATTACTCATACTTTACCTAACCCGAATTCTACAAATAACAGGACATTCGTATATTTGTTTCCCCTCGTAGAGGGAAGCTTCTTTTTGTAAAAAAAAAACAATTTTATGCCGATACACAAATGTAGCTGCCCTACTGCTGTCGTTGTCACTCGTTTTTCCCGACATCTTGTGTTGCAAAGTTATGTCACAGTCAATTTTTATCTGCCAATAGTTGGTAATAAAATGAATAATCGAGTAGTATTGTTTGGGTTAATTAAGGCAGTACACTACAGGATCATATCACATATTGGTCAAAGTTGTGGGGGTCACATGCAAGATCCTTTTGTACAGTTTGTTTATTTTTGGTATTGGTTTATTATCGGTAGTCATTAACAAAAACATCCTCGAAGCTTAAGGAATATAAATAATTAGCAATGTTATTCATCATCGTGTGACAAGCTCTTGTACTTGGATGATAGGATGATGTACCGAATTTAGCTTACCTGCCCAGTGTAAAGCAAAGAAACAAAATGTATGCGTTAGTTATGATTGCATTAGTCATGGTCTGATCGAATCTTTATTTGAATACTGTCTGGGAAAAAAATCCGTTTTTAAACATTTTTTACAAAAAATCGCATTATTATGATTAATATTCCTTAACAACTATAATGTTATTACAAAAATCCTTCATCAGATGATATGCACCACAATATTATTCATAAATAAGTTTGGTTTTTTGTTTTAAACCTAACCGGTCGGTATAGTTAGGTACACACCGTTCAACCATTTAGAATTTGCTCAATTCTGAATAACTTTTTGTGTATTCATCTTTTCTACTATGATTTCAAGGATATTTTTGTTATTGTGTATACTCATTACACGACAAAAGTTATGTAAATTGCTTGAGGAGTTTTCATATCATGCCATGTGTCTCAGGATCTGCATCCTTCCGCAGTCTTTATCATAGATGAGGAATAACGTGTACCGCATCTTGGACTTGAAAATGAATTCTGGAGCATTTGTGCATCTTTAAAACAAATATTAAGCTTATATTACTTTTTTTTTAGCGCAGCCAGGCTCACCCAAGAGTTTATGGGGTTTGTAGAGAGGCATTGAACATTTTACAGTTTTACGACGCCCCAAATTAGGATTTTATAAATATTGAAGAACATAGGCGTCCAAGTCTGATCAACACAGTATTCAATCTGTTGAACCATCTTGCAGAACTTGTAGTAAAACAAGTTGAAAAATATACAAACATATACAAAGACTGTAAATGTGCAACTGAATGATATCAAACAATAATTGGAGCTGAACACAAGAAAATATATATTGATGCTGTAAATTAGGCTATGGCACAGAAATTCAATCAATTGAAAATGTGGTAGTTCAAAAATGCTTATAATATCTGAACCCAATAGTTGAATCAGTATAATATAAGTTAAAGTGAATTTATGGTCTGTTAAGCTAGGATCAAATAACGTATATTATGAATGTATTATGTACGTAAAAATGTCAATTAGCTACCATGAAACGGGCCAGTGTTATTAACCCTGCCTGTGTACACTACATTTTTCCGGACACTGCGTGTGAACAGGGTCTTCTAGAGAACAATCCGCTATTCAAGATTTTCTACACTATTGTGTAAAGTAAAAACTATAAAACCGTTATTCATAAAAATTGAAGTATAGTAAAAAATGCGGAAAAACCGGATTTTGATAAAATATTCGTATCTTTGCGATAAACAAATATTTAAAAAAAAAAAACAGTTATAGGGTTTTGTAGCTTAGACTGTGAGCATTCAACTAATATATTGCGATTGGCGTGGGCTCACAAAATTTGAATTATTGCAGCACCTGAAAGGGGCAAATATTTTACAGAGTCAGACATGTCATAAGTACACCGACGATTCGCACGATCCATAGCAGTACTACTTCATTTTCACTTTCTTCAACGTGAAACATGTCAGGGCGACGGCGTAGATAGTACATCACCTGACTTTCATTTCTTTCACCCATCTCCAAAAACTGTTAGAACAAGAAAAATTATTCAGTAAGAAGTAAGGACGAATAAAAAAAACCTCAAAAAGCAAGATAGTTCCCACTCACGTGTTAGAAAACCACTGTCGCTATCTAGAGAATGGTTTATCTCATCTGCATTACCTTTGCCAAATGCTAAAATAATACAGCGAAACATTATTTTCAATAAAAAAATATGGAAAAATTACGGAATTATAAGCCAATCATACAAACGAATCTTGCTTTGAACACAGATATATAGATGGATGGCAAACATGCATCAGATTATATGATCCATTTATTTAAGCCACAAAAAGATTAAAAAAGTAAAAAATGCTTCCTTTTACCTTGGGGAATACTGACAATGTGTGTATACTGACCCTTTCAGGGAACCGATCTGACTTGCAATGGACGATGCTTGTGGGTAAACTGCCAGACCCGGGTGTCCTTTTGGCCTTCAGTTCCAAAGAATATTTAGATTTGTTGGGGGGGGGGGGGGGGGAGCTGAAGTTCGCCCTCCATTCATGGGGGGATATTTAAGGTTTAAATTTTGACGGTTCCATCAAGGAGTCTCCTCACTTTAGACGTTAAAAAAGGCTGTTTTCATGATTTTTAAAAAATAGGTTTATATTGTAGATATTAATATAAAAGTTGTTACACTTCATAAATACAAGTTCGAAATGCATTACATTTTTTTATGTATATATGTAACCCAAATAAACTTTAAACGCGTTTTTCTCGAAACAACGTTTTTCGACGGCTTGTTGATAAAATCTTCGAAACTACTAAACCGATTCTTATGAAATTTTAACCACATATTCTGTATAACTATAGCTACAGCGCATATCAAGGATTTTTTTAAATTTTGACATTTACTGTTTTTTTTTTGACAACAGTTAAAAAAACCCCGTTTATTTTGGTTTTTTACAATTTTTTTTAGGTCATTCTTTTAACTATTATTTTCGTCTCCTCGTATAAATAGTGACTTAAATATATACTTTTATATCAATATCTATAATATAAACATAGCAACTAAATTCATCGAAATTGCCTTTTTTAGCGCGTAAAGTGGGAAGACCCCTTAAAGATCGAGTGTACACATGCAGGTTTAAGGGTAGAATTACCCTAAGCTTGGCATAGATTGAATTATGGTATCAGGAATTGAACTACACTAACAAGGGGAGGGTCAGCCTTTCAGAACACTGACTTTTTTCAACTTCACACAGTTGTAGGGGCCCTTTAGGATCATACATTGTACAAGTTGCGACGCTCAACCGTTTTGAAGAAAACGGAGGGAGACATTTGCGTAAACAGCTTTTATACCAGTTAGTTTCAGCTGTTAGGGGGCGTACGCAAATTACGCAACGCAATTTGGGGGGGGGGGGGAGGGGCTCCGACCAGGTGTTACGGTCCTACATTCGTAGGGGGAGGAGTAGGAGGCCAAGGTTTGCGTTACGTCACGATTTTAGAACGGCGAGAAATAGCAAAATTTCTGGATGATCGAGTTTTTAATTTGAAACTCCCGCGCAATTTTACCGCGGAAAGTTGATAGCTTTCCATACGAAATGTGAGTTAAAGTCACTGTGTAAATCTTTGCACAGTGACTTTTCCCCTTTCCCACTTTTATAATTATTTCTCGGCATCGATGTGGTTGTCTGAAAAAAAGAACATATATATAATTGCATAATGAATGTATCGTTAGTGTGAACCAAGAATTTTATTTAAAAAAATATTAATATGAAAGTTCGAAACCTAAAATTTTTTTCTCAATTTACTGTCGGTATTTTATTTTTTATATTTTTTCGTGTCATTGAAATTTTTGTTTCTGTGGATCACACGATAGGTGAAGATCCTAAGAATATGTTATGAAATTTTCAAAGCGATCTGAACCTTCGTTCAAGAGTTAGAACTTTCACAAGGTTCAAAAACGTGTATCGTGGAAAAACGGCTTTGAAGTTGGCGGTAGAGCGCGGTATCTATTATAAATGCAATCTTATGACCTTATTTTTGGAATTTTGGAAATTTTTTAATTCTGTAAAGCTTTAAATATTCCTAACCGTTCAGGCTAATGAAATAAAAAATAATTAAAAAATGAACATTTTGAAATTTTTCGCGCATATAAGGCCTTAAGTGTTTCCAGATATGATTGTACCGGTTTTGCGACGTGTGGACGAGCATTGTCGTGCAGCAAAATGACTTCGTGTCTTGCATTGTCGTGTCTTTTGGAGTATTCCGGCCGTTTTTCTTTCAATGCACGGCTCAAGCGCATCAATTGCAGTCGGCAGCGATCCCCAGTTATGGTTTCTTTTGGTTTCAGCAGTTCATAACAAATCACACCTTTGTTTTTTGTGAACTTTGGGCTTTGTCACTGATGTTGATCGTTGGCCCATGACCTTCTGCGCTTCGGGTTGTCGTTATGGATCCATTTTTCATCACCAGTGACAATTCGATGTAAAAAATCTTGTCTTTTCTCCCATTGAAGGAGCAGTTCACGGGTCAAAAGACGCCTCTCAATGTCCCTTGATTGCAATTCATATGGGACCCAATGTCCTTCCTTCTGGATTAGGCCCAACGTTTCAAGACGTTTTCCTACCGTTGATAATTCAACTGCCAATGATGTAGACAATTCTTAAAGTGTTTGAGATGAGTCTTCATTGAGCAATACCCCGATTCATTATCATCAAATTTTTTCGGCTGACCAGGTCGCTCCTTGACTTTCAAGTCGAAATTACCAGCTTTAAAACGTGCAAACCACTTCCGACACGTTTGCTCAGCTAGAGCATGCTTACCATACACTTCCGCTAAAATACGATAAGCAGCACTTTTGTTCATATTAGCAGCATTTTTGTTCATATTAAAGTAATGAAGTAAAACTCCCCGCAAAAGTGCTTTATTCGGTACAAATGTTGACATTCAATAAATTATAAAGTGTTGTTATTTACGATTCAAAAAGAGGTCATGTACAACAAATGACGTTCAAAGACGATGAATACATTACTGTCGGTAACAACGAAATACTGTATTACCTACGCCATCTCTTGTAAAACGCTAAAACTATAGAGTTCCGGAATACGAGGATGGTTTGAACTCTCTTAAGGTAGTTCTGTAGTTTTGGTCAAATATTAGGAATTGGCTGAAATCTAAATATAGTTTAGATATGACCTTTATGGACTGATGCCCAAAAATTCAATTCGATTCACCGTTTAGTTCATGAGATAATTGCAATTGAATATGGGTATTTTGGTACGTGATCCCTATACCTAACACGTAAACCGATAGGAATTTGCTCGCATTTCTCCATATAGGTTCTAAACGGATCTTAGGATTTCAAAATAAAAACACACGTGTACACAGTATTATTGTGGGATTGATTTTTAAAAAATAACAAACTTTTACCGTTTAGTTTAGGAGATATCGACTTATGAAAAGTGGTAATTTTATTCCGCACCGAACTCGGGCCCAACTATCTGTAACAGAATGGCAACAGTGTACGCTGCAGCTAGCTGATCGGCGCGTGGTCTGGGAACTCGAAGCGTGTTTTTTCCTTCGAGTTCTAGCAATTCTGAGGCGGATGTGAAATAAATTTATTCCGAAAACAAATTTAATTTGTTCAATTTATGCACGTATTCATTCGTGTTATATATATTTATATATAAGTGTGCGTGTGTGTGTGCGCGCGCGCGCGGGTGTCTGTATGTGGATATAACTTGGGTTATTGCAGAGCACTCGTCGCAGGAAATATGTAAAATAGAATTCAATCCCATTCGGGTTTCCTTCACTGTTTTCCTCAAAAAATGTCTTTGTTACGGCGAATATAATTTAAACTGTCGGCAGGATGTTGTAAATCCACGATTCAACGTCCTTCGACAGCGAATCTTTGTTGCTGGTCGTTGAGGTTATGGTTATTCTCATCGGGTGTAGCCGCATTTGCTTGACACATTGCTGTCACAGCCTTCAGTCTTTTAGCAAGCGTCTTTTTTCTTGTAAACTTTCCTTTGTATCGCATTTGGGTTGACATTTTCACGCTTTTATTTATTTATACAAAATATTTCGCGAAAGACGGATCGTAGGAAGCTCAACTCTATGACTGCAGGAAAATCGCGCTGTTGCTA
Organism: Ophion obscuratus; assembly: GCA_964007375.1. Lineage (NCBI taxonomy): Eukaryota > Metazoa > Arthropoda > Insecta > Hymenoptera > Ichneumonidae > Ophion > Ophion obscuratus. Next base: position 45,221,206 of record OZ023321.1, on the reverse strand, counting down.
CGATTATAGCGCCGCTCTCGAAAAGAGTATGAGACCTATCTATGCATGAAGTGCGAATGTGTGGGACATAGAGGGTACAAGCTCTATAAAAAGTGTACAGCCAACAGCATCGTATAGGCATTGGATGTTACTATACGCTTCGACCGAAACTTTGGGCTCGCGTGTACCTACAGAACTACCTTAGGCATTTTATGTAGGCGATTTTGGGCGATTGAGCTGGAGGGAACGTAGGAGTAGCACGTGGGTCCCACTCTAAGCGAGCTGTTGAAAGCCCAAGGTTTGCCGGCGAGGAAATATCGATCGGTCGACAGCAGCGTTATTCCTCGGCAGTTTGTGATGATAAAAAATTGGATTCAGCGACCCGTGAACCGTACATTTTCATGGGACTGAACTGATTTCCTATAATAGAGATGTTAAGTGACGGTGCTACCAACTAAACTGGTCCTTACAATCGACCTACTCCCTAGCACGTCAGTTTCGCCGAATCTCGAGACCTGTATGTAAATTTGTAGTTGGTAAAACATAAAAACAAACCCCAACCCAACTTCGACCGTCCACGCATAGATTGAAAGCTTCATTATAGAGCAAAATATACTGATCGAGCAGCTCCGGTGTAGTAATTATATATAGCTCTTGCACCGAGTTCCTTTGTTGTTTTCGGTTGCTGACATGCGCGAACAAATAAGAAATACCAGTCGTCACTGGGAATTTCGCTGATATGTAAGTAACATAAAGTTCGTGTATATGCTAATATGCGAGCCTATTATGAAAAAAAAAAAAAAAAACAGTTATCACAATATTAAAATATCTGGGTAAAAGCATCGCCCTGTATCATTTTTATAAGCAGATCGGCTAGTTATCTGTAGAACAGCCGTACATCGGTAAACATAAATATTTTACCATGTGCAAGAAAAATCATGGTGACGCTACTTTTTCAACGCTTTTTTTCGAACCAGTACCGCATTCGAATCCATGCACCACATCAACGTATCATTTTTAATCTAGTCACAGGCTGTACACCATTCAAAGGCGAGATTTGATTAATGTCAACATTGGTTAGGTACCTTCTGATTAAGTCGCGAGCTCATATAGGCTGAGTCGCCATACTCATCACAGATTGCAGATTCCAAAGGTTCTCTGAAACAACTGGTATTTCGGGAAAAACAACAAGTACATCTTCCGCTTTGTAATAGCGTTACTTTACTTTACGTTACGGTACATTACGTTACGTTGCCACTTTTCGAATCGGTTTGCTCAAGTTGCGGTATTAATTTTGCAAAAACCGACGTATTGCGCTCAAAAGCAGAACGGATTTTTCGTACACTATTGTATATTGGTTACACTTTTGCAAAATTTCACTACTGACTGGCGCCTCAAGTCAGTCATGCAACGGTATTCTAGTATTCATTTGACTTTTCTAGCGGTAATTTTTTTAATGGACACGAGTGGCGCTGTCCCCAAAGCAAGACAAAGCTGCTGTTGTGACTAACTGCAGCTAAATGTGTCTAAGAGTGTTCCGATCGGTTTGAGGTATGGAAAGCGGTTGTTGGCATATTTCTTGTCCTTTCAGTTATTCAATGTTGGTTGGCTATATTCGCAGTAGCTGTTTTAACAATACGTTGTTTCAAATTATAGGTTTATTTCGAGCGATAAAGACGATTATTTCAGTCGAAACCTTTATTCTCAACACGATTTCTACGCACAAGCGTGATGAAAGTAGATAGACGGTCGTCAAATTTTGGTACGTGGTTTGGACGGCGCATGCATATCGTCAATAAACGTTCTATTGTATCATGTGGTATTGAATACCAACGAGTCTATGACCTCCTGTCGGGTTCATTCCACTTTCCGTCGTACGCTCGGTTTTTTGATGTGGCACTTTGACATACCGGTATTGTTTCGCTTGGATGGATATGAAAAATTGTTGTAGACGAAGCCTCGAATATTCGTATATTTGCTTAAAAGGTCTCATGGCACAAGTTTTGCGGCATTTCACCCCTTGTTTACCTACTCCGCGTATCTAGACCAAGAGTCTCTCCATGGCATAAGAATCGAGCGATCGATCGAAAAATAATATGTGGTCAGCCACATAATCACATCGTATATAAAATCAAGGGATGAAAAAATCTGTTGATAGGGTTGCAGCGATGACAACAATGATGCGGTTCAGTGAATGTTTCTCGGTCGTCAATACTTGATTATATAGGGGGAATTAAAAAGGTTAAGGTTACACACCGGTTGGAGGGTGCGGCGTATCGTGTTGTCGTTTATTCTTTCATGCACACCTGAGCCCGCCGAACATCCGGATGTTCACAAAAGCAAGAACTCTAGGCTCGGTCAGCGTTTGTGCCTTGTCCCTGTCTCCCTATATGGCTCTATTTCTTCCTGTGAGCAACTCGACACAATAGTGACCGCAAAATTCTTTAAAATGAAGACGGAAGTAGCATAAAACCGATAATTTAGAACAAAATGTCACACTGACCGTGCGGCTATGAGTGTGAGAGATCTAGCTGCAGAATACCAGTGTTATCTCAGACAGCTGATATTTTGGTGCAAATAAAAGATACATCTTCTGCTCTGTTAAGGCAGTTTTGTTGTTTGGCAATTTGAAAACAAAAAATAGTTTTTTTTTTAAATTTGGTTATTCTACAGACTTTTCTGGATTCATCTGATACCGTTTGATGACATTTATAAAATGACCCGAGTTATAAAGGTTATGCGTACGCTCGGATACATGCTACGAAGGGTATAAAAACTTTCAACGCGTTTTCCTCGAAACTGTGTTTTTCGAATCGACGACCACGATATCTCGATAACCAATCAACCGATTGAGCTAAGATTTGGCATACACCTTCAGTATACTGTTTTTCAACGTCGGTACCAGAATTCGGTTAAAATCATTTTTTTTAATTAATGTAACTCGAATAGCGGTCAGCAAAATGGGAACAATTGATAATCTAAGTTTAGCATGCCGCCATTTTTTGTATGTATTTTTTGTTGCTGAATCTAGTACGAAGGGTCACAACAACATCTTCAACAATGTTTGCCAATTGTGGGTATTTCCCGCGCACCGTTGTAAACAAACAGACAAAAGTACATGATAATAAATGTTTAGTTTGTTGAATGTGTACATATTCTTGCATGATCAATAAACACGTGTAAAAACATTCAGAAAGAAAACTCGAACGGGTTAAAGGTTATTCCATCCTGAAAATCACCTCCAAAACAGTGCTCCAGACGGAGAGTTCTCGTTTCCACAAATTTTATATCTACAACGTTGAACGTCCGGTTTTCAACTTGACAATGACACTATCTCTCATCTGTATGAACTCGGAAATTCACAAACTGTACAAAAGTCTCAAGTTTGCCATATTGAACCTCTCCAACGATGTAGCCTTATGATTATCCCTACAACGTGTTTATTCGGATTCGTATCAACTACACACTGACGGATTTGCAATATGCATTAATTCTATAATATATGAACTCTAACAAGAACTTTGAGTACTCAACGTTCAACTGGGCAATATTCTTGTTAACTCTACAATAGCTGATATATCAGGTGTATCAATTGAAGAAGAGATATATTAACCCATTAACGCCCAAGTGACTATGTTTGAACACTTGAGAGAAAAATGATGTTTTTTGCAGTCTACAGTAGAAATAATGTTCATCCTATAGGTAAAATCGCCCGTTCTTCCGATTTATGGCGTTATCTTTGACTTGTGACCCTTCCTAAGCGCTGAAAAAGGGCTTTTAACTTGAAAATTGGGGTAAAATGAAAACATTCGTACTTGCAGCGTTCTAGAGATAAACATTGTGGAAACGAGACCCTTCCCTCCAGACAACAATACTGTATTAAGAGATGAACAACGTATTTTTCTTCGTTTGGCCAAAACGTCATCCGTTTGGGAGAAACCTTGGTCGTAGGATTTTTTACTCAACTGATGTGTGGCGTACGTCCTCAATAACGAACAACCTACTTTCGATGTTGCCTTCTTTCTTCGCCATTGAGATGTATTTTACGCTTAATGTGATAACATAGTTGAGCTTCAATCGACAATACTTCCAAAAGCCGAAGAATTAATGCAGAATCGAATTAGCTAGTAGATAATGATGCTTTGCAGCGCTCAACGATTCTCCGGAAGAGACGAACCAACACTAGCGAAACCCGAATCAATTTTTTTTGTAATGCCCAGGCAAACGACGGCGTTAACACGAATGACTGGACGAGACATTTGGTACAGACCAAAGGTATCATAATTTTCGTTTCTCATATGTCATTTCGTTCCCGGTAGTGGGTTGTCTCCCTATCTATCTTTTTTGTCATGTGGTCAGAAAATTGGCGTGTTTGTGTGCGTATGCACAAGACACCGCTTATCTGTACCAATGTAGCGGATTCTATGGCGTTCGGCGTATTGTTATCCCGATTCGAAGGGATAGGATGAAGAGACTCGATAGCCAACAAAGTTGGATCTCCAACTGTAAGTTAGATCGAGCGAAATAGGCCGTAATTTTACTAACTCACGGAAATTCGGTGTGCCAGAACTCTCGGCAAGCAGGTTGCAAATCCCCACCCTGACTGGGTCGGTTCTCTCCCGTGTATCCCCGTTTTATTGATCGTCGCCCGGTGGATGGTAACGCAGTCGCATCTGAAGCGCTCTAACCCACCGCCACAACCTACCCATTACCTCTCGTTGCTTATATATATATATATAAATCCTCGTTCGTTTACAAGGGAGAGAATAGCGCGCGGGCGCGATCGCGGCCAATGACGTTTCGACGGAAGTGGTCCGCGCCCCGTGCACCCCTATAGTGTGCGTGTGTCAGTCTCTATATATTTATACATACATCACCGACTGTGTACCCTCGACATGTGGAAGACCACGCAATACTCGCGGCAGTTATATCTAGTCCCTTGACGTGCGCGATCCACAGTCGTATATAAGCGGACTCCGGGAGACCGTTTCACGTGGCGGGGAACGCAATTCCTCTCCCCGTATATTATCCTCAAAAAATGTCGCAATATGCGTCGACTATAAATGTAAAATTCATTGCGCTTCTTTCGATTTACAAGTGTTATATAATGCATGCGAAGAAAGGAACGAATGAAACGTCGAATGTCTTGGTGTCGTAGTGGCGAGCTAGTGTTTTCAAGCAACCTTGTCGTCGCGGCGCTCCGTTGCGATAACGTCGCCATACACAGCCGTTAGCACTGAGACTCCCGATTCTGAAATCATTTTCATAGAGAAGCAAAAAACTAGTGACGGGGAGCTTTCTGAACGGGAGCGATTTTTGTTGAATGAATGTGAATCATGAACGTGTGTGCATGTAACACACACACACACACACACACACACACACACACACACACACACACACACACACACACACACACACACACACACACACACACACACACACACACACACACACACACACACACACACACACACACTTACACACACACACACACACTTACACACACACACACACACACACACACACACACACACACTTACACACACTTACACACACACACACACACACACACACACACACACACACACACACACACACACACACACACACTGTGTGTGTGTGTGTGTGTGTGTGTGTGTATATGAGGGTGCGCGTGTGTGTTGCGTGTGGGTGTACACTCCTATATACAAACAATTATTGATATATGTATAGCGAGAGAGAGAGAGAGAGAGAGAGAGAGAGAGAAATGGCGGTTCCTTCCCTTGTGCTTCCAAGCTCCAAAATTCGGCGATTGATAATTATATAGATATATACAAAGAGAAAGAAAGGGTATAGGAATCGTACCGAGGCCCCTGCGTCTGCGCCACGATACTTTCATCCCCTCGCGGGGGTAAGCTGTATCGGGCGAAAAAGAGGGAAGGGAAAACCGGTGCGATCGCAAACCCTTGGGCGGCGCCGCTGTCCTCCTCTGCCGCGTTCTTTCGTCTTTATTTACTTCAAAATTTGGACCCCCACCGCCGACTACCCGACAAGTTCTTCTTCTCTATATCTTCCCCTATCTTTTTCTCTCGCTTCAACGATTCGGACGGGCAGGCTCAACGCGGCCCTCCTGCTGCTGGTGCCGGTGCGTGAACCGTGCGACCCCTTTTTTTCCTACCCCGCTCTATATCGCAATAAATACGGCATACAGTCGCTCAGAACAGGTTTAAAAAGGAACTTGTAAAGATCCTGCATGAAAGTGAACGAACCAGTGAAGATTGAGTGATTTTTGTGAAAGCGAGGAAGGAGAAAAGAAAGGCCTTTTGGACTGTGCGCGTCGTTTCGCTTTACCCCCGATCTTGAAGGGGAAAGGGTGCGTCAACCCTCCGTGAAACTGCGGGATACCACAATGGTAACGGATAACACCAGCCAGGTATTTTATCTCGTACTGTAGACGCAATAGAAAGCTTTCTTGCCCGAAGCACACCCCATTGATGCCAAAGAATACGACGGGAATCGTTTCTCTAATAACTCATGCTGAAGCTCAGGATTGTGAGTGCCGGCGATTATGAAATTCCCTTCGACCCTCATATAGATGCAGCAAGGGTGTACGCCTTCCTCAGTTATGGAACGTGCGCCGGAAGTGACCAGGATTTTTTTTTACTGTTGTCGGGGACATGGGTAGCCGGTTCGCTATTGATTTTTTTCTTCGATTGTAAAAAAATATTTTTCACCACGCAGTAGAACAGAGGTCGGCAGCTTAAGGGAGCGGAGGGTAGGCTAGATGTCATTTGTTATGCTTTGATCATATGAGCTAATTATTCGATAAGTGAATATTTTCTTTCGCGCTTTAGTGAATATGTGAAGAATTTTTTTGCAGCCTATCTTGGTATCATCGTCGTTTGATTCTTATTATCAGAGGTGTTTTTCACATTTAGATTGGGATTGTAAAAAAAGAATGGGGAAAATGAGAAGGTAGCCATTAGTGAAAGACCATTATTATACCTCAGTCTAATCTGGATATTCGAGTATCCGGAATACCGACTTTGGTTTATTATTTTAATCTCCCTGTATGCTGCAAGGATACACGTGCACAGCAATACGAGTTTAGCGACATAATATATTTTCCTTTATTTTCCAGTGTTATGGAATAAGTTGAATATATCGTGTGTATTGTACGTCCCTTTTTTAAACTGTACACGAATAAAACAATTGTGTGCCAATACGTGGGTTTTGGACGAAGTTATTGTTCGATCTAGTTTTTTTTCCACACGGTTTCATAGTTTTTACCACGATGGGGGTAGGGAGGTCATCTTATGGCACGATAACAAGAGAAACGTAGGTTTCCTCAATATTCTCTTCTGGCTCAAAGCGGTATTGTTGTCTAGAGTTTTAGATACATTGTTTTTTAACTTTTTTATTCTATTATTTTACAGACCTCTCTGAATATGTCTGTGAAAACTATCTGATGATACCCGTACAATTAGCCGGTTTATAAAATTTATAAGAAGCACGGTCGGAAAGTGCGGTTGAGACGCAGCAAATTTAAACGCATTATCGGTAACCACGATATCTCGATAACCAATTAGACAATCGATCTCAGATTTGTCATAGATCTTCAGTACACTGTTTTTCAACGTTGGTAACAGAATTGAGTCGAAATCATTTTTTTTAAATATAACTCGTAGAGTAGTCGGAAAAATAGAAAAAAATAATAATCAAAGTTTGACATGCCGCCATTTAAAATTTTTTTCTGCCGAATCGAGTACACCAAACATACAAAACAGGGTTCTAGACAACAATTCTCCCTTAAGCCTTTTGTCGATAAATGCCTCTATTACTTCAATAATATTGCTCATTATTGTTTCCACCCTATAGTAGCACCCCTTTTCAATCACACAACCAGAGCTAACCATGTCTAAAATACCAGTTAATAAAACCATCGTGAGCACTAAAAGTTCGAAAAAACCAATTCAAAGTTGTTTCAATTATAATTCCTCGATTAAAGTTTGCGATACTTATGATAATGCTCATAGAAATCCAACATTAACGGAAAAAAAAACTATATAAGTGTGCAGTTGAGATTCTCGCATGATTCGCTTTTCAGTGCTGATCACCTGTATTAGCATAAAATAGGGTCGTTGCCATTGCGCGGTTCCTCCCTCATTGATGTTTCGACATCCGGAAAGCAAACAAAGCGCAATTCACCCGCAAGCTTCGCTTTATGAATCGATATTGGCATGTTATAATTGTAACTATGTTTTGAAATCGTCTATTGTTTTGGATTAATTATATCTCAGCGATCGGCATAATTTTCATATAAAAACGTTTAGGTATCTATATTATCAATATTATTGTATGGATTATTGGAATAATATTTTGCAAAATCCAAAAGTACAAAGAGTACCTTGAGTGTCACGTACCAAACGAGTTCAAAGCTCTCAATGACACGAAAGTTTGGTGTGTGTGTGTGTGTGTGTGGGAGAGTTAAATGGAAAATGGGGCGATACAGTTTATTTGGATTGCTCCCGAGAGGAGGGTACTTATCCTTTCTTACCCTTGCGTTATTCCATTCGTTAGTTCGGATTACTAATTTCCTAATTTTATTATAAACATAAATGCATGTAATATTTCAATGATTGCTTTATTTTCATGTTTATTAGTTATCAAATTTGTGATATTTCGTAAGAGTGTTGTACGATTTTTGATTGGTGAAAAACCACCCCTGAACGCTTGCAATTAGTCCAGTTGAGTAACACCAGTGCCAAATCTTACGAATTATTTTATCACCATGAAAAAAGATATTATGGCAAATGTATTTTCCGTGTATTTTCATTGACAAGGAAAGGTTGCGAGGTCGATCTCTCCAATTTCGATGAAATTTGCTTGTATGCTTGTAGAATGGATAAAAATAGGCGACGCGTATTTTTTTTATATCTGTGGAACCCGATTTTTAAGGGTCGAAACGTTCCTCCGAAAATTCGGGTGTTTTTCGTTTTTGGTCGATAACGTTTTAACGGTACGAGATATGAAAAAAAATGCAAACTGCGACAAGGTTTATTTTTTCGTGTGCTATACGTTGGAGACGAGAACCATAACGTTATCGAAGAAAAACGAAAAACACCCTTGTTTTCGAGGGTGCTTTTCACCCCTTAAAAATCGGGTTCCGCAGATATGAAAAAATACGTGTCCCCTATTTTTACCCATTCTACAAGCATGCCAAATTTCATCGAAATCGGAAAGATCGACCTCGCAACCATTCCTTGTGAGCTTGTGTGAAGTTCACCAAAATGCCAGACCCTCGAACGGCCTGTCATAAAATATTTCCTTGAAGGGACGTTGCCCCTGCTCGTGTTCTTTTCCTTTGTTTTATCTCGGGTTCATTCTAAGGCGAGGCATCCCTTCGCATCATAGGCTGCCGTATGTGCAGATGGATTGAGATATTGATGAGGCTGTCTGTTAAATTACAGAAACTATTGAATAAATATTACCGAATGTTGTTGGTTTATCTTAGCTCTCGAAAGTTTTTCGGAATATATTTTATATGCAGAAAATATATCGAAAAAGTGAGAAGCCCAATATTGACGTACTTATACCTGATGTGGAATTCGCTCGATGTACATATATTTTTTGTTACCCCATTATCTGTAACGTAGACGGATGAGACGACGGCGTTTCTTCGGGCCGCGAGGTCGGGGAATCTCGAAAAAGTTATCGAGTACCTCGACACGAATCTGGATATCAATACCGCTAACTCGGTAAGAATGAACAGTCAATTTTCCTCAGACGACACTTTCACACACACAATCATAATACATCTAAATAAGAACAATGATATTAGCAGTAATAGTTAAATATTAATTACGGAACAATCAGATGCGAATCATTTTTTACCTCTTGTGATAAAAAATTTTAAAAACTGTAATATTTCCGTAAATACTAAAATTCTTTTTACGCCATCCGACTATAGTCAACACGCGTTTGATTTTAATGTATCGTCGTTACCACTTTGTTACTCTGACATAGTCATTTTCAAATTGAGACCGTAATCACCAGTAGATTTTACATTTGTACAACATCGCATCATCGTGTATTAATTGTCCATTCGTTTTACAAAAAGTGTGGGACCGGGTTGAAATGCCGAACTTAGAATGATCAGAACGGTCAAATCTCCGAAAGAATATTAACCCGAAAGATCATAACTCGGAAAGAATTTTACGTGAAAGACCAAAATTCCGAAAATCTGAAAGGAGCCGGGTTGAAATTCCGAACTTTAAATGATCAGAACGCTCAAAACTCCGAAAGATCAAAACTGCCAAAGAATTTAACACCAAAGATCAAAACTTGGAAAATATGAACACCGTCAAAATAATTCGACTATGGAAGTTTTAAAAGTTCGAAAATTTTCAATAAATCGACGAATTGTTTTAAGAATTTGTTCTTATTAAGAAGTGATTTTACATCAATGTTGAAATTTCTCTAGCCAATGTTATACGTTCTACATTATTTCCAGTCAACTGTGTAGACTTTTGCTGGCATGATCTTGACGAAACTTGGAATATCGGAACATTTAAATTAAGAATTTTGAACCGTCGGAGCATTCAAAGTTCGAAATTTCAACTGGGCACCAAAAGTGTATTTGTTGGTGAGCCAACAAAGGATTTGCCATTCGCCACAACTGGTCGATGATCTGTTTATGTTTTTTTTTGTAGAATGGCTTGAATGCTATGGATTTAGCCTCAAAAGATGGCCACGTCGAGATTGTGACTGAACTATTGAAACGTGGAGCCAAAGTTGATGCAGCTACCAAGAAAGGAAATACGGCGCTCCACATAGCCTCATTAGGTAAATCATTATTTTTCAATGAAATACATATATATGTTTTTTTGAAGAAACAATTGTTCCACTAATAATCCGTATTAATTCAGTAACCATTTCCCATTGCAACATCGTTGGCTCTAATTTTTCTTATAAATTGAATATTTCAAAACAGCCGGGCAAACGGAAATAGTTAGAATCCTTATACAGTATGGAGCGTCGGTCAACATACAGTCCCAAAATGGTTTTACACCGTTGTACATGGCGGCCCAAGAGAATCACGATCACGTTGTCAAATTATTGTTATCTAACGGAGCCAATCAGAGTTTAGCGACGGAGGTAAGTTGAATTACTTTTTACATTTATATGCCATCGAAAATGTACCGCCTTCTTACGATTAAATACATTTTTGGCGGCACAACGAAAGCCAAAAATACTCATATTACAAGCAAATATTTAAAAGACATAGATGGATAATTTAATAATAATAATTATATTTTCGTTCATTTCTTTTGTCAATTACCATATCAGGACGGCTTTACACCCTTAGCCGTAGCGATGCAACAAGGACACGATAAAGTAGTAAGCGTATTGCTTGAAAACGATTCGAAAGGCAAAGTTCGTCTGCCAGCCTTGCATATTGCGGCTAAGAAAGATGACTGCAAAGCAGCAGATTTGTTATTACAGGTATGATATCTAACTGTTTGTCTATTTTATGCATAGTCGCAGAGCCCTTTGGTTCATGTAAACGCAAAGAAAGTTTACAAGTTACAATGAAGCCTCGATTAAACGTTTTTTCGCCTGTTTTTTTTTTTGCAAATATGTCCGACTTTCAATAAATTACGAACTTTCAATCGATCTTATCAGCTGACAACAGGCATGTGTAAATCAATTTTCTGTAGACTTTATAGCTGCTTTTTCCATCGATCAATATCAATCGCCAATGAAACACAGATTTATAGCATGCACCGTACAATTCGACATTTTTAAATATAATCGCTAAGACTTAAATGTGTTTTTTAAAGAACGACCACAAACCGGATGTGACATCGAAGAGCGGTTTTACACCGCTCCACATCGCGGCTCATTACGGAAACGAGGAGATAGCGCGTTTGCTGATAAAACGAGGCGCCGATGTAAACTACTTGGCCAAGGTTTGTCCACAATCAAACTCGAATAATAGCCCCTATGCTTTATCGATAAATGCATGGACAAAATGATGTTTAATCGTACATGATCAATAAATTATGCAGCACAACATAAGCCCGTTGCACGTAGCTGCAAAATGGGGAAAGAACAATATGGTGGAAATATTGCTGGAGAATTCGACAATGATCGATGCTAAAACAAGAGATGGTCTCACTCCACTTCATTGCGCTGCACGATCAGGCCACGACGAGGTCGTAACTAAGCTCCTCGAGCACGGGGCACCTATCAGCGCACGCACCAAGGTATATTCAATTTTTTAAACCTGCCTTGCGTGTGTGTGTGGATCGAAACACGAATAAAGTAGGGTTCCGGAGCCATTTGTTTGTGCAATTATTCGAAGCATCAAGGTTTAGCTAATGTGTAGTTATTATCATGTATGGCATACCACAATCATGTTTTTCATACTAATTTATATTTCACGTGATAACCCGCAATGGTAATATTCTAATGGTACAACCGGGACGAGGAGGGGGCACCCTTTCTTTGATTTTTCATATTTCATTAACGAGGTTTCGAACAATACGAGACGAAGTCATTTATCCTAACGATTGCATGAATTTAGCAACATGTTTTCCGAATTTGTGGATGCAAGGTAACAAAAATAATTTCAATCGTAAGTTGCAATCAGCTTTTAGTACCTAGAATTTTCACTGATTTTTTAAATGCACGGCTGGAAAATTGGGGGGGGGCTGAGTATTCCTTCATTTCACATTACTTTAAGGTTTTCCTCTCACGAACCCGAATATTTAACAATTAACCGATTTTCGTCTATAATCAAGTAAAAATACATCCCGGTACATTGATAAAATTACAAGCCAAGTTACCGAACTTTTACCGAAAAATTGAAACTAAAAATCGTCTCATTTATATGGCATTTTATGGAGATGACACGCCGGTAACATTTCTATCTAAAAAATTATCCACTAAATAACTCTAGATGCCTGATATAATGTACTTAACGCGCGGAAAAAATCCAAGGATTCTGCAACGACAATGAAAACAGGGGATTACCGAATGTTTGAAGAAAATATTAAGCCTAGAACTACAAAGCGGGGTAGATATCTACCCCAGGTTTTTGTATGCAAAATGACGTTTCGGCCGCTTTTAGCACTTTCAGGTATATTAAATCGATTTTTCACCGACTAAACTTTAATGAAATTGAATTTGCGCTTTACCATTCTCTTCTGCATAAAAAACGAAGAAAGTCATGTACTTAGGAGTCTCATTACTGCTTTGAGAACGATTTTACGAACAAGAAACGCGTGGAGTAAATACTTACCCCGGTTCGTAGTTTAAAGGTCGAAAAAAATAGGTTTGTAGTTCTAGGATTAACGATAAAACTTGGAAAAATGTGACTAGCAGAAGAATTTTCTTAGCCGCAACTTTTCAGTGTAAATGTAAAAATGTCTAAAGGTACTGGATTTGCGCTATGTTTTTTATTCTAGTTTATCGTGGGGTATAATACTGACAGGCACTTATTTTTATTGAGCACAACTGTGATTTACCAATGTGATTCAGAAGGGCCCTTGGAAAGGAATACCTTAAATTACACTCGGAAACGAGGCGGAAATATGGTAAACGGAATCTTAATTGGATTTCGAACGAACTGTCCGTCACCCCAGTGTCAATGAGGTGCTCGGACGAAAAATTCGCCTCATTTTACATTGTAATTCCCCGAAAAAACATCAAGAGAAAAAATTGCGGTGCGCTTCTCGGCCGGGATTCGAACCCGGGACCTTTCAGTTGCCAGTCGACTGCTCTGACCACTGAGCTACGCCAGCTCGCTTATCTCACCTTTCTCGGATAGTCTGTAATTCGTAACGCAACGTTACAACATATCGGGAAAATACCTGACAAAACATTGATTTTTAACATTTTGCTGCATATCTATTGACATCCTACCTGAAGGATCTACTTGCAAAATGAATGCACAAAGGTTGTAAACTATAGAAATTGTGAGGACGTAACAGATGGCAGGTCGTGACGAAGTTATAGGGTTTCCGTGTTCGACTACGGAACCCTAAAAAAGTAAAATAACCTGCGCCAAGTATTTAACATTCGGTCCATTATATTTTTCTGTGCAGTCCTTACAAGTGTTTGAAAAAAAATGATCAAAATGAAAGTGAAATCGCGCTAGCCAAGTTCTAGTACTCTGGGGTACTCTTTGAGAGCGAGGGTTATTCGCAATGGCTGCTCATACATGATTCATTGAAATAATGGAGGACGAGGGAAAGAACGAAGCTAGACTTTGATCTGTAAAGTAGACGACCTCTGGCCGGATGACTACCTAGTTAGAATCAAACATTGATACAATTGATGTTTAAGTGTATGGAGCGCTTTTGTAAAGGGACGTTGTATTGAGGTATAGATATTCTCAGAGGGCCGTATTTTGTGGGGGCATAAGGAGGATCCATCTGAATCATTGGTCAATTACAGTGGCGCTCGATGAAAATAATGCACAATCAATTATAATACCCAACTATAAACGGGAATAGAAAAAATATCGCGCACATTTGGTAGATTTAAACATCTGTACAACATCTCATAAATACAACATATTTTCTTTAAAAATCCGACGACCGCCTGTTTTTATTGTCGTTCCGGAATCTTTCGACTTTTTTACACGCGTAAGCAGTTTACATCAAGCATCTGGACAGTACCGAGTTTATACTTTTTTTAATTATAGACCGATCGACTTCGTGCCGTCCTCCTATCATAATCACTTGTATTTACCTGGGCCTTTTTAGGTGTCTCTAAAATCCGCCGCACCCTAAAGTCTGCCGTCCCTAGGCAGTTGCCTATACGGCCTATTGGCAAATCCAAGACTGCATCTAGAATTATTTGGTAAATTATTACATAGAAATGTCGCCGGTGTGTCATCTCGATAAAGCGCCGTGTAAATGAGACGTTCTTTAGAGTGGTAAGTTTTCGTTAAAAGTTCGGTAATCCGGCTTCAAAATTTTACCATTATACTGGAATGTATTTTTACTTCATTATAGACGAAAATCAGTTGATTGTTAAATATTTGGGTCGTGAAAAAAATGCCGTAATAGGTCATCGGGGCCAGGTCATTATACGAATTCATGCGTCCTATATATAAATTTAAGTTTGTTGGCACAAGAGGATACATCCACCCGCCATCAATCGCTGATATAATTGCATAAGTTTTACCTACTTGTGCACTAATATCAGTGCTAAATGGAGGGCATTTGTATCCCGGTGTGCCAAAAAACTTAAATACTACGAAATATCTACAAAAGTCTTAGCGACTTTTGCGATACCCGGCTTACTTCGTGCCCTTGTAATCGGCCTTGTAAAGGTAGCAAATTTGGCTTACCGTTTTTGTTAATGCATGGGATATTATAAATATAACAAATGGAAACTTCTCTTATCTTTATGCAGTAGTTGGAAAGCAACATCGGAAATTGATTTTTTAATATCGTAAAAAGTGTTTGCATCGAAGAGATTTCTTACACCATGTATGAGTGATGATAGCAGCTTCACGGAAAATATCGCACGTCGGTGCATTCCGTGGAAAGCAATATCGTACAGGGTTTTTGTATACTAGTGATTTCTTTTTCCACCGCCGCCATAAGCCATGGAGGAGAAAACTGGTCTGAGATTGTAACTGAGCAATATTATTTCTGAAGTACAGATTGACGCAATCATATAATAATTACTCACAAAGAACATTACTCTGTCCGCCTTCGATTTTGTTGAAACTCACACATGTGATGAACCATTGAAAATTATTAGATACGTTTTTTTATCGGCAGAAAAACTGTTTTGAGGCGGGAAACCACTCCGCAAAATAAGGCGTGGCACCCCTAATTTCATTTTTTTCAATACTTCTAGAGTGGATTTTTTTTATCGCGTTAAAGTAGAAGAATTGTGGTTTTTGTTTCATTCAGATTGGTGGACTGTGTGGGTGAAACTGCAAAATGACCTCTCGTGACACTATTTTTTGAGGGGTGGCTTCCCTCTTAAAATCGTTTTGCCGCCGAAAAAAATAGGTGTCTAATAGTTGCATTGCTTTATCACATATATGACTTTCAACAAAATCGAAGGCGGACACTTGAGTGATGTTCCTTGTAATTCAGAAAAGTATTTTATAATGTTTTTCAATTCACGAAAGACATGCACTCAGGGGCTGGTGTTTGTTGGTGTGTATTATGCGAAGTAATAAGTGAATATGCCTGCCGTACGTTTTTGTTTTCAATTGACCAATGATGTTGACAAAGTAATGAATTGATCTACTTTTGAGGTACATACGTTGAATATCCTACAATTTTTCAAGTCAAAGCTTACATAGTTAATTAATTGACCATAAGTTTTAGAGCGGTCTTTTTGTCTGGGGTAGCAAACTTTTAGCAGGACTTGTCCGGGGCATATGCCAATACTGAAAAAGTTTGTATATACGCATTCTGGAATTCTAACATCCGGAAATACGATCCGTACATGTGGCAACGTCGCTGATGAGCACAATCAATCTCTTACCCTAACCATACTTATTACCGTTCTGGACAGTACAGTTTCCACAAATCGTGCGGTGTACATATAAAATATTTGATGAAAAGGAAAATCGGCTGCCATACAAAGGACGATCCCTAAAGACTAAAGTTTAAAGAAAGCTATGAATAGAAGGTGTATCGTTCGCTACGTTGTTAAGTCGTCCACAGCAACTCATCCGGGCGATCACGTTTGATAACGTATTTCATACTTTGGCCACTCGAAAATTGAAAAGTTGATGGTTAAAAGCGATTATTTTATTTTCATAATAATCATGAAACATCCATTTATCATTCACTTTGTCATAATCATCAGAAACATGATGTTCTCCTGGCACTTGTCTTATGCAGCGCGTGTTAGGAATGCCAATTTCAAGAGCGAATATCTCGATAACGGGATGGTCAATGTATTTCAAATTTCACAAACGTATGCAGGGTACCCTGGACAACATCAGTATAGTATAGTATGGTTCGTCATTTCCATGTATACGCTTGCGGTTTTTTACACAGCCCCCCCTCCCGTACATCAATATCCCATTACACGTTTCCTTCTTTTTTTTTTTCTAAACATGTGTCTTTCGTCCTTTCTCCCTTGAGCTTACCATGGATTTGAAAGCTCGCACATATTCGCGCAGTTCTTTGATCGGTTGGCCTTTAATTCATTTATTGATTTTTCCGTTTAGTGCCTCCCCCTTGTAACCTCTTCGCCACTTTTCCAAACTATTTAGCATTTCTTTTTTCATTTTTTCTTTTATTTTACTGCATTTAAGAATGTATTCCAAACTTTCTATTTCTTTCCTACAACTCCGTCATGGGGTATCTGCGAATCCCTTTTTACCTCCTTTTCCTATATTTCCGTATCTCAACCTGGCCCACATTTCTTCAGTTCTTCCGTCCATGTCCTCCTCTTCCCAGTATGCTTGCATTTCCAAATTTTGTTTTTGACTGTTGTGCTCCCTACATTATGTCGAATTCTCAATTTTGTTCCAGTCTTGTTGTACTACCTGGTCGCTTTTCATTCGTATATATTTCGATTATTTTTCTTACTCCCTTCGTATCTTTGTCTCTTTTCGTTTGCCATATTGCTCTCACTCCTATCTCCTCCATGGCTCCCTTCATTTCTAGTCCCCATTTGGATGGAATTGCATTTACCATCGGTCTGGCTTCTTCTTTCAAACACTTTTTCGGCCACCTATGTTCCGGCATTTTCGTTCTCTCACATAGGTAGTTTACTGCTCTTTTCCATGCTTTTATTCCTGTGCCCCTTATCCCCCCGTCTCCATTCTCACTATGTAGCTAGGCTATGGCACCATTAGTTTTGAATAACAAAACTTACTGGCCCGCACCACTTTTTGCGCGTACTACCTCAATATATCTATCGTGCATATCGATTTTTTGGAATACAGTCGGACGTCGATTGCTCCAAGAATCCAGAAGTATTATGGATTGTGGGCCGGTATTGGGAATGTATATTTCTCATAATCAAGTAAAAAAACCGATTATGCTGTAATTGGGGAGCGGGCCGAGGGAGGAGGGTTGCTTTGGTCCATAAATATATAATTATAATGTAGTTACTTACAGGGGCACGAAGGTGGCCCGGTATCACACGTCGTTCTAATTATGCGTCAATTTCGGTGAAAAATGAAGAGTCTTTTTCACCCCCTTGTTACGAGAAATCGATGAATCGAAAAACATGTATCGGCCACATTTCTACCCTGTACGCATTTACAGTCATATTCGAATCCAACGAAAATCTTCATAGATACGCAATTCAAAAACGCATGAACGTCAATAAATCATTAGCCACGTTTAGTACTCGAAGAATACAATATTTTTGCAGTCTTAACTTCGTGATCGTTTCACCCCGTTTAAACGTAATAGTCAAAATACGAGAAAACAAAAAATATGCGAAGGGTGTCTTTCACCCCTCGAAAATGAGGTTCCACCAAGATACAAAAATACACGTCGAATAATTCGGACCACTTGACATACCTGCAAAGTTTTATCAAGTCGGAGGGAGACACCGCGGGCGATGTCCTCGTTAGTAATAGTTTTAAATAATTAATATTTAAATTAAATTAAGTAACAATATCCTAAAAATGGTGTTGAAATAGTCATCTGTTAGAGAACTTCTTTCGGGTGCTTTAAAAGTCATGTTTAAGAATATATCTTTCCGACTTCTCCAAATAGGCAATCTTGAAAAAGATGTCTTAATTTTTCAAATCTCTAAAAGTCATCTTAAAAAGGCCATTGTTTCGAGCTATGTACTGTGCGAATAATGAAAACAACAATGGTAAGAATAGACATTTGACTTGGACATGGAGCCTCACAAATGAGCTGAAAGTTGAATAGAGATTTCTACAAAAATGGATATGTACAAAGTATGAAAAAAAAAAATGCCAACGTTGTCGATGGCGCATGCACACCAGTCTAATTCCTGGTCACGTGGTAGGAAATGTACAGTTTACCACATTCATCGCATACTCGGTAACCTTTTTCAGATATATAACTTTTCGACTATTTTTGGACAGTGTCTGGGCGTCAAATCAATTTAAGAAAGAATAAACAAAACTCTTCACATTCAGTTTTACGTCGAGTATATGCGCCCGCAGCTAGAAATACGGTGGGGAGGAATGAAATGCCAGTGCTCGCGGTAGCGAATTTTGGCTAGTACGTGTACGATTGGCGGAGAGCGAAATGGAAATAGGATGCCTTGTGCTATGAGATCGATCTTATAAATTTTACGCAAAGCACACGATAATTGCTGTCACCGCTAGTGAAAGCTTCTTCAATTCTATATTCTTGTCTTATTTTACAAGCAAATCACTTTTATGGAATTTCAGGGAAACGACTGATAAACATTCTATCTGAAGTGGTAAAAAAAATTCCCTGAACTTGCAAGGGGAGGACGCCAATCGTGACCGACCGCTTTCGCCCAAGCAGGGTGGGTAGAAAGAGGTGGGTCCCCACTGAACGTTCTCAAAATATTTCGCCTGAGTGGGCCATGGGAAAGAGTACAACTGGATATTTTGTCAACCATTTCCAAGTTAGCGGCGTAGCGCAGTGGTCAAGCGCATTGCCTGTCATCCCGCTGACTTGGGTTCGATTGTCGCTGCTACCGTTTTTTTAATTAATTTCTCGCTATGTTCAACTATTTGTTGTAGAATTTAGATATATTCAAACAGTTAAAAAAAACTTGAATGAAATATGCTTTCCGGTGAAGCATGTTTCGGAAAAATGTAACTGCTCAAACAATGCTTTTATAAAATGTGCCTGGTGTAAAAAATGTGTATGTTTCAAATGTTTTTACGATGGATATCACCCTAAAGGTTGTAAAACAACTTCTGATAATGAATAAAAAGCAGCGGAAAAATTAACTGTTATTTAAACTGTTATTTAACTGTTAATTAATTATAACTGTTATTTAACTGTTAGTTAATTATTAACTGTTATTTAAAACTTTTATTTAAAAATTAACTGTAAATTAACTGATTAATTAACTGTTTGTATATATCTAAATTTAACAATGAACAGTTGAGCATTGCGAGAAATTTAAATAAAAACGGTAGCAGTGGGAATCCAAACCAAGCCAGCGGGGTGACAGGCAATGCGCTTGACCACTGGGCTACGCCGCGGACTTGGAATTGGTTGAAAAAATAACCCTCAAGCTCTACTCAGAAATCTTTGGAGAGCGTTTTACCGTTTCCTATGGTCCTCTCAGGCGAAATATTTCAGGAACGTAAAGTGGGGATTCACCTCCTTTTACCCAAGCATTTTGGGCGAAATCGGTGGGTCGCAATTGGCGTGCACTGCTTGTTAGAAAAAAAATTTAAGTTACAAGATCGTAATCAATAATAAAATATACCTCCTATAACGCTTCTACGTTCCGTAGAAGTTTTGTGAAATGATTAGGTTGCAAGAAGGGAAAAAAGGGCGAAGACTGTGATGTTTTCGAGACTGTTTGAAAAGGTTTGGATGTCAAATATTGATAACTAGCATTTCGCTAGCGAAGACTTGTGTTCGATGCTCCTTAATGAAATGTACTCCGCAAATGTTTCATTAAGGAATACGTAGAATTGTGTTGAAGAGCACCAGCACTAAGTTTCAAGTAAATCCGACCAGATTTTTTTTAAATTTTCTTACAAACTTTGCCACCCTCTTTCCCCCCTTAAGGGTTGAATTTCGAAACATCCCTTCTTAAGTAGTACCTACGTAATAAAATGAACATGCCCTTTGTATATATATATATATATATATATATATATATATATATATATATATATATATATATGGCTATGTTTTTTCGGAGTTTAGAATACATCGCTATTTAATAAACAACGGATCAATGCATAAACTATCGAAAAGTACATTTAACGTTTGACTGGCAGTATCGACGAAACCCTGTTGTAACGGGACCGGGTACATTAGTGAGCAAAAAAACGGCTTTTTCCTATTTTGTCCTTGAAATTCTGTTGAAATTATACTAACCATTTTTTACAAATACGAATATACATATTCAAGTTTATATGACAATTCTTGATTATTAAATATTAGAAATGGCGCCCATGACCGATGGCTAAACAAAAGGCGATTTAGCCTTCCATCTAAACGGCTGGTATGAAACAAAAAATGGATATAGAACGTATTTTTAAAGCTGAGATATAAAACTACAAACCCAATTAGATGTATTTTTGATATTCAATTTTTTATCAGTTCATTTTTGACGGTAATAGGCATTTCAGATAGCTTATTTCACATTTTCAATGGATTCATGATGTCGCCATAGCATAACAAATACTCAAATGATCGATTAACTTTGCGTTCAATGACCCCCCGTAATCGAGGTTCTTGTGATTTTTTTTGCAAGCTCTCAATGTGGTACCGATATGCCTGCGGGCCCGATCGAAGCATTCTTTAATTTCAATATCAGGCTTCGATACGCCAGAGTCCACCAAGCTTTTCAACGTTTTAGGGTCGCCGTCACCGCGACCAATTGTTCGAAGTACGTAACTTCGTTATTTGTCAAAATGTTGACCTAATATTTATGCGTGGCACTCACATGGCTATTGTCTTTTTACGTTATCAGAATCGCCAATCTCCGTATTCGAAAATCGCCCAGTCTTATATAATGAAGAAAATCAAACCAGCCAGATCAATAAATATGTTAATATTCATTAGGCTGGTTTGACTGATGAATATTTTAATATTGATTGAGCTGACTTGATTGACAAGATTGACGTATGATGACAAGACCGAAAAAAGAAACTTTTTAATGGTTTTTCAGAATGGATTAGCACCGTTGCACATGGCGTCTCAAGGTGACCATGTCGACGCTGCAAGGGTTTTGTTGTATCATCGAGCACCGGTTGACGAAGTAACCATCGATTATTTAACATCTCTTCACGTCGCTGCACATTGCGGGCATGTTAGAGTAGCGAGGCTGTTGCTCGACAGAAAAGCTGACCCAAATGCTCGTGCCCTTAATGGCTTCACACCGCTTCATATCGCGTGCAAGAAAAACCGCATCAAAGTTGTGGAACTTTTGCTGAAGCATGGCGCCTCGATTGAATCAACTACAGAGGTAATTATAAATCTGTCGTATGTGTATATATGTTTACATATTAAAAACCTTTATCGTGTGCTATATCTGTATTTTTTTCATCTCCACAAAATTTCTATACGGATTGTTTATAATAATTAATAAATAAGACAAATCCTTTGGAAAGAAATGGCTGTACGTCACCAGAAACGCAGTCCGAAGTGTGGAATGTGATTTAGGCTATTCGGTATTATGCTATATAGTTAATCGCAATTACAATAAGCAGAATAAAGCAGAATACAAAAAAAAGATCAACAGATCAACAAGATCCAAAGATAAACAGAGTAAGAAATAAATAAACAAACCCAATTGAACATTTTCCCATAATCAGGATTTTGGTCTAATTGCGAATTTTCATTCGCCTTCACAAACTGCTATTGTTATTTTCAATAAACGAAATATATGTAAATGAATGAATTTCAAACAAAAAAAAACGAAACAGAGTAATTAACATAATTTTAAAATGATCAGGCGTGCTTTGTCCGTAAGTCTCTGTCTCTATTTTCACAACCAATAAAACTGTAAGGGGTGCTTTGTTTGAGTTGTTGAATTTTAGATTTTTCGTATTTACTAAACTAAGTAGAAGAATCGTATTGAACAAAAATGACTCAGCTGTTTGTCCGCTCGTCTGTATGTTTGCGCGTTTATAACTCAAGAACTACTGAATCGATTTAGATTAATCTTTCATAGAAACGCAGCTTGGACTATGAAATATTCTTCAGCCTATTGAACATTGCGCTATGTAGTTAATCACAATTTCAATAGGCAAGCATACAGACAAGCAAACAGCGGCAACAAGCGAGCGAGAACAAAGAAACCGATGAACAAATGAACGAATAATTAAATAAACAAGCACACAAAAATGTACGGAGCATCAGGGCTTGCGGATAGTTTTTGTATTTTCTTAGTTGTTTTTACAGGAAATTATTTTTAGAGGGAGAGAGGGAGAAATGTTCATAGGTAAGAATCCTACGCAATGAGGTAGTGCAAATTCTTCTCACACCAGTGTTTAATGTACGATATTCTAAAATTTCTTCGAAAATAAGATAATCGCCCCAAAATCAAGGCGGGGGGTATTGGTCATCGATAAGATTTCAAAGTAGGTGAAGTGGCGAGCACAATGTGTTATCCTATTTATTTAACACGCGTATAGAACATGCATTTGAGTGCGCGTAGCAATTGAGTAGCAGCAGGCGAACAAAACCGGACTTATCCACACTACGTCATTATGTTTTTTCGTGTTCTTCATTTCTTTTCATCATATCTTCATATCTTTATCAGTTCGTAAAATATTTTGATTTAAATCTGGCTCTGAACCTCTCAAAATTTGTCAAACAACGTCTTTGCAAGCGATGAAAAAAAATTGACGTGCCGTGGTCAAGTCCGGTTTCGTTCGCCTGCTCCTCAATTAGTAGTCCTTCAATAATACGAGCATATATGTGCTGCGCAGCTTTTTCCATGTTGCTTTTCACATTGAAGATACAGGGTTCTATTTTTTTTTTAACCAATTTATGGGAAGAAAAGACGTTTCCTTCATTTAAGTCTTCGGTCCGATGCTTGCGGTTGTACTATCATGTTAGGCAAGAAACGAATAGAACTATTGAGGCCGGAGCCTCAATTACAAGGTCCAAAAAAGCGTTTTTTTTTCGGGAGCTTTTTTAGAAGGGAAAAAACAAGTGAGCCCAGTAAACATTGAGGTATCTTTTTATGTATGTTTTTGAAATGTATAGAAAAATGTTTCAACGTGAAATAATAAATGACTGCAGATTTATCAGCCTATTTCATGTGCGTCTTGCCACTGCAGTCCCCAATCAGCGGGAGAGATGCAGCTCGTAATTCTTGACTGAAACAAAAAAACCAATAAAATTTTCAATTGCCAAATTTTTTTTTCTGGGTGAATAAAGAAAAAGCTGAAAAAATCGTGAAATGATCACTTTCCTTGGGTATGAAAAAAAAAAATTGTTTAAAAACACACATTAACGTGTTATAACAATTATGTAAAAATATGTTTTCAACGACTTTTTTTATTCACTTTTAAGCGATTTTCATACTGAAGAAAATAAACTTTCGATTGATTCAATGGGTCGTTGAGGTTTTTTTGCTATCACGCCCGCCAATTTGGAAAAATCGTGAAAACGAAAACTGGAGAAATGCCCTTCAAAGTTTTCAATAGGAGGAAATATCAATATCAAATATGAATGGCTTCTCTGCTTTTGGCCTTGTATCCTCAAAAATATTTACAATTGGCCTCTGTAACTTTATAAATATATTCTTGGATAGTTTATCTATCGATTTAAGCAAATAAAAGAAGAAGGATTTCTCGGACCTTCTGATATAGGCTCCGGCCTTAAGCTGCTTGAAAAATAAAAACTTCACTTCTCATTGAAAATTGTTCCACAAAATATTGGTGCACTAAAAAAAAATACAATGAATTGCTAACAGATTTCTTTTAATACAAAATGATAGCACACTAATCCAAAACTATTTTTTTTCGACGAATCTCTTGCCAGTGGAGTTTTTTTTTTCAAGTGTTAGGATCTAACTTCGAGCAAAAGAAAAAGCGCTTTTTAATGGCGATATTCAAAACCCGAGAAGTACCAAGAAATTAAAAAAATATATTAAGAGACATTAGGGAATTACGCCCTTGATTTTATTAAAGATGTTTATTGCGAAAAGATTTTTAAAGCTGCCGCAAAGATATCTGGTACCCTTTGGTAGGAAAAGTACCAAAGAGTGTTGTATAAAAATGTCAAGTAAATCGGATTATGTAAATAGAGGTAATCCGATGTACTGGATTTGTATAGGAAATGTAATCGAATTAAGGAAAATGTCAAGTTAATCAGAGATTAAGAATGACAGATATTAGAACGAAACGGCACATTGGAAAGAACGCGTTCAAAGTTTTCACTATCGTTTTTTGCTTATAACAAATTATGATCTGAAGTTCACGTTAGTCTGCAATCTTGTGTCATTTCGACTTATTTCAATCCGATCGGATGTTATTATTGAGATTGTGAGCTGAAGATTAAAGCAAGTCGATTTTTTCGAGCCAACATGGAAAACACAATGAAAAGAAAGAATAAGCAACGCGCATGAAGAGATATTACATAAATGTACAATACTATTGCTTTCGACTGCAAGCCTAATTAGGGAGTTAGGCTACTGTGGCAACCTGGAAAGCCGGGTCATTGAGAAAAAATTAATTTTGCACGAATACGTACGTGACTAAAAAATCGTTTGGGCATTTATTTGTAAGTATATTGACAAAGTTGTGTACCGAATTTTATAAAAAAATATTAATTATCAGAAAAGTTATGAACGATCTTGTGGAAAATCTTTGAAGATGAGAGGCTCAACGGTGTACTTGAGTTTGGCCATCCGGTTGAACTGAACCGAACGAAAACGAGTTTTTTTTTCTCAAAAAAATACTTGACCGAGTTTTTCTGGTAGTGGTTTTTCAAGTATAAAAAAATCATTTTTGTTCAATTTTTCGAGGGAAAATGACATCATTATTGTTGATAACTAGACTACTTGAAAAATTAAAGGAACAGAACATTTCTTCAATTTTTCTAGTGTTTTTTGAAGCACTGTATCTATGTTAAAAATGGTCGTATCGCGATGAAATAAAAAGCACTTTGATGCTCCAAGTTTCTAGTTTCGAGATCTTTTGGTAGAACATTTTTGTGGGCTAAGGTTATTGCGCAATCATAGGAAATAGCAGGATAACAAACTTAAACAATGTTTTTTTTTCAACGATCCACGGTTTCGGTACATTTCATTCGGTTAAATCAATGTATATGTGAGTTAGCTTCTTTGTTCAGCTTCAATTTATTTTTTTGTCTCTCTACGTCAATTTTTTGCTGAGATATCCGACTTTGAATGAAAAACGATCCTTTTGTCTTTGATAATCGATATCTCAGCAACCAAAGATCACACAGGGAATTAAAGGGCAACTTTGAAAAGTTGAATAAATGTCCTACAAGACCCTTTCGTTGATTTTTGTGAAAAAAATGTTTCACCCTTGACGTTGACTGAAGAAAATTTAGGTTTTTTCAGTACATCTACCACCACTTAACAAATATTTTTGGAAAGTTGCCAGGTCTTTTTTCATCTTAATGTATCCCCAATAGCCCTGTAAATTTTCAAATTGATCCATCGAACCGTTTTTCCGGACCGATTGATCAACGTTTTACAAAACAATTAAAGGAACAAGTGTATTGTTCCCGAACATCGTTGAATCATGATCAAAATTAAAAGACCAATTTCGTTTTCTCGATTTTTTTTTTTCTCAAACTTAACAAGCAACCAGTGCAAAGTAGTGAAAAAGTCGAAACATTGGTTTTTTCATGTTGTTGTAATCATGAGTTTACCTTCAATCTGCGATTCCTGCACCATAAGTCAGACTTTCATTTTCAATTTGCCTTACGAATGCAAAGCGACGAATTCAAGCGACGAATGTGCGTGCCCTTAAAGAGTTGTTGCGAATGAAAATAATCATTCGACCGACGAAACCCGAAGTTGTGCGAGATTGAAAATATTTAGGGTATGTGTCGAAAAACTGTGTTCGAAATTTGTCTATTTTTTGTCGGAATGTTAACTGGGACTGAATGTTTGGTATATTTTACAGTCCGGATTAACCCCATTGCACGTGGCCAGTTTTATGGGCTGTATGAACATTGTCATATTCCTACTGCAGCACGAAGCTAATCCCGACGTGCCAACTGTAAGGGGTGAAACACCCTTGCATCTCGCTGCTAGGGCCAATCAAACTGATATTATTCGGATATTATTAAGAAACGGAGCCAAAGTAGATGCTCGAGCGAGGGTAAGTAAAACACGTTGATGCGCTCGACGATATACATACTTGTTTAACATAAGTTATATGTACGTGAAATAGTAAACAAAAATTGAAAGCAAAAGCCATTCGATTTTAAAGAAAACTGACAAGACAAATTCAGCGTGTCTAACTTTTAAACTTTAGCGGCGTAAGAAGATAATTGGAGTGCGGTTCCAAGAAGTGCACACCTCTTAAATGTGTTGAATTTCGTTCGTCGTACTTTTTCTCACCTGAAAAATAAAAACCCTCGGAGGATTGTTCGGTGATCTCCGCTTATTCCGTATTACCCCTTGAAATTTCAACTTCACTTCGGTTATACCCACGAAAATAGAGATTTACGAGTAAAATGTTCAGATAAGAAAAGACGCGCTTGTCACGGTTTACAAAAAATGTGCATGCATATAACGAAAATGGACAATATTGGTTGACACGTTAAGAAATATTTTTATTTGTGCTCGCAATTAGAATCAAACATCCAAGAACGAAAGCGAAATATGTAATCCTGAAATCAACTCTACATATACTAAAATCCTAAAATTCGTCTTCTCCTACGTGGAGTCCTCTACGTCTGTCCATGTCTATGTCTGGAATTAGCAATTAGCAGTTTTCCCTTGATCTACCCCCGCCCCCGCCCTCCGGCGCTAATCGCTGAAAATCCTTCGATAACATTTATGTGTATGAGGTAAAAAAGAGTTTCGCACAAAAACTCAACCGAAGTGAAGAGTTTCGCTTTTCGGATCTTCATCCAATATTTGATGCGATTGAATTAGTCGTTCGAATGAAATTTTTCGACTCGAAAGCTCTTAGTTATTGTTACCAATCAAACTCTTTCTCGTATTGAGTCGTGTATGAATTTTTACTTTTTTACCCCCTTAAATACAACAATCGCATGTTCTTGATACATCTATTACATTAATATACGCATAAATTATCTGTTTCCTGGATCGTATCTCGAAATTTCGGCGTATCCTTGAATTGTTTCGTGTATGAATCAATGACCTAGCTCAACAGTCGATTTGGCGCCGCAAAACTGTATATTTTTTTCTAAATCTTATTTTTATACTCATCCTATTTTAACACTTAATATTGACATTCTACGTAAGAACACAGAAATATACAATTTTTGTGTCAAATGTAATTTTATTGAAAAATTGAAGGTTTATTAAGTTTTTCTTTTACATTGAGTTACCTTCTTTTTGGCGATTTTCTCGAGTGGGACTTGCCAAGGCCGTGGCGCATCAAACTCCAAACGTAATCAGCCATGATGTGTGTCCCATCTTCCCTGTTTCCTATCTTCCAAGATTTGTATGTCTTGGTTGAATCATTCTTCTTGCTCTTCTCTGAAGGAACCAACATTTTCTGCGAATTTATCTTGATCCTTTCTTTCTATCGTAAGAAAAGACGAAAAAAATACTAAATTTTTCAATAATATTCTTTCGGAATACCTAACAAAATGTATTAGGGTAGTTTGAACAAGCTCGTCTTCCCTTTGCTGCCGCCGACATATCACGGAATTAACTGAGTGTCGTCAGAAGTTTACTTAAAAGTTTTTTTGTCGCAATTTTCTGTTTTATTACTTAAGTAACTTGAGTATAACTTAAGTTACTACGCAGAGTTTTTAAATGAATTTTATTTCCATTTTTCAGGTAACCTATTTTTTGGTTTTGTTTTGTTACTTTAGTAACTTGAGTATGTGAAATTAAGTATATTAAAATATGTTAAATAAAATGCTAGCAGGACTAACATGAAATTAAAATGCATCTGAAAACTCTGTGTTACTACACAGAGTTTTCAAGTATAGCAAAAGGAAGACGAGCTTGTTCAAACTACCCTAAAACATTTTGTTAGGTATGCGGAAAGAATGTTAATGAAAAATTGAGTGTTTTTTTGTTCGTCTTTTCTTACGATAGAAAGAAAGGATCAAGATAAATTCGCAGGAAATGTTGGTTCCTGCAGAGAAGAACAAGAAGAATGATTCAACCAAGACATACAAATCTTGGAAGATAGAAAACAGCATTTTATTTAAGATTTTTTTCTTTTTATTATTTGCTGTTATAAATTAATTCCGTGATGAGTCGGCGGCAGCAAAAGGAAGACGAGCTTGTTCAAAGCTATAAGCTTGACATAGGACTTCCAGTAGTCACTTGACAAAAAATCATACGAATTTTGCCGGCACCAAAATTTTGTTTACATGCGTAATCAGTCTTGTAACGTTACACGAAAAAATCGTTGTGAAAATAATTATAAATGCACGTCCCGTGCAATTTGTCTTTGCCACTGAAAGATGCCGCCGATTATCAAATCTCCGTTCCAGATAGACAAGCAGATAGCCTATGTTGTACTGTAATTCTATGCATAATTGTACGATTACTGTTTGCGAAAGCGAAACGTTCGAGCCACTTGTGAGTAGATTCAGTATCGGTTGCATTTTTACTTCAAGGAGGAGCAAACGCCTTTGCACATTGCATCGCGTTTGGGAAACGTTGACATCGTCATGTTGTTGCTGCAACATGGGGCTGCTGTTGACACAACGACAAAGGACATGTACACTGCTCTTCATATTGCAGCCAAAGAAGGTCAAGAGGAGGTAACGTACACAGAGCTCGCCAGAATAGCTGACTACATCAACACGAAAAATACAATATATTTATTTTGGACCCGTCACAAGGAATATCTGATATAGTACATAACCCGTAATATTATTGTTGTTATTATTTGGATTTTTAAGTCGTTATCGTTTATTTATTCACTTTTGTTCCTGTACAATTATTATTATTTTATAGACTGTTAATAAAATGTCTGTTATCGCCAATTTTTTTGTATACTTCCTTGTCGTAGATGTATGTTACTTTGTTTTTTTATTTCTTTCGCAGCTTCACTTTTTTAGATCATACGCTTCCATTTTTTTTCTGTGAATTTATACGTAGCAGCTGTACTTGAGGTAAGCTTCAATGTATACTTTTTTATTTCACGCCGTCTTGCATGTATCTTCATACTTCGAGTTTACTTTTTTGTCCTCAAACAGATGAAAATTTCGAAAGATTTACATTTTTATTTCAAAAGATATGCATAATGGCGGATCATTTGAAAAATTAAGCATAATAGTTTGATGATGCTTGCCATTATTTCTTGACAGGTTCGAGCACCGAATAAGACTTTTTTTTTTTTTAATTTCACTATATACAGGTAGCGGCGATACTTGTGGAAAATCACGCGTCGGTTAAAGTGGCTACGAAAAATGGCTTTACACCGTTACACATCGCAGCAAAGTATGGCAACATGAACGTGGCGAAAATTCTTTTGCAAAAAGACAGCAAGCTCGATGCCCAAGGAAAGAACAACATAACGCCTCTGCATCTTGCTTGTCATTACGATCATTCGACCGTTGCCAACATGATATTGGAGAAAGGTGGATCACCACATCTCGCATCGCAAAATGGTCACACGCCACTGCACATTTCGGCGCGCAAAAATCAGGTCAGTGTTTTTGCATAAAGATAATCATGCAAAGCCGTTCATTGGTACACTTGACCTGCAAAAATGGCCATCGTGACAGCGTTGTGCCCCGATGTTATCAAGTATTTTAACGCAAGTAGCAGCGGCATTGTCGATGCATAAAATGGTAAGACGGAAGACCCGATACTTCGGAGCAAACTGCGGCATTTTTTACAAGCATAGCACCTACTGAGGTGACCTTGGCGACTCGTATCACTGAACTAGCTTGACGACAAAAGTCAGCGTTTGGTTGGCAGCCGAAGACGGTCTCGGGGCAATAGTCGAACGAACAATTTGTCAATTCATTTTGTTGCCTAGTTACAATAAATGTAAAATCATGATGGGGAGTACAAATAAGTCTCCGCCGTTAGACAAAAGATGGCCCCACCAGGAGGATTATGGTTGAAATTGTCAGATGGAAAATGTCATATCGTAAGTTTGGACATCTACCAATGAAACATTAGCGAGCTTGAAATATTAGCGATTTTGTGTCACCATCGCATAATTTTTTTCGTGCGAAAGTGTCGAATTTTGAGCCGAATTAGCATCATTCGCAGGAACTTTATAACTCTTCTTTACTTCTTTAATTTGAAGAAACCTGCAGCTAAGGTGCATCGATTGCTTGTACATATAAGTGCGAGAGAGATAGTTAAAATTTCGAACAGAGATTTCTCAGAGATGAATAATATTTAGGACAAAAAAAATCATCAAGCTCTGCGTCAAGAAATTCTCCAGAGCCTAATGCTTTGGTTTTGCTAAAAAAATTACCATCTATGAGAAAATTGGGTTGGAAAATTTGTGAGGTTATGTTGACCTTGTACATGCCCTCAAGTGGGAGAAGTTGTCGTGAGTGGTTTCAAAAGTTTAAGAACGGTGAGTTTGACGTCGAAGACAAAGAACGTAGCGGAATGCCGAAACGAAGACGCGGAATTGGAAGCATTATTGGCGGGAGATTCGCGCCAAACGCAAGAGTTCCCGCAAATCACGCTGATTCGGCTGAAAACTCGACATTTTCGCACAAAAAAAATTATGCGATGCTGATACAAACTCGCTAATATTTCAAGGTTATGGTCTTGCCAGATGTCCAACGTTACGCTATTACGTTTTACATCTGACAATTTCAACCATAATCTCCTAGTGGGGCCATCTCTTCTCAAACGGCGGAGACTACATTGTACTCCCAGTAAGTTCATGATTCTCGAGTTGGATATTTACTCGTCATTGGAAAGATCCCAAAACCCGTCCTCGAACGTCTTGTTCCCACAGAAAGATTTTCGAGGGCACAACAATGTCTTAAAACTGTTTCAAGCTAGGACGAACAAAAAATTCGCTCATTCTTAACAATATACTTCCGGACATTTTCTACAAATGTAATTCTTTTACGCTTTAGAACATTGCGAATACATATCCGTTGGTGATCTTTTTAAAAATCATAACAAAGGATCGTTCCTGCATGAGGCAGACAAAGATGTATTTATTTCTTTCTTTTCTCCAAAATAAATAGCTGTACATAAATTGAATTACACAAAAATAAGGTTATTACCTCTGTGATAAAAAAAGTGATAAAAAAAAAGAATTGTCGAACTCAACAGATGGACATCGCGTCGACGTTGCTGGAATACGGTGCCGATCCCAATGTTCAATCGAAAGCTGGCTTCACTCCATTACAGCTGAGCGCTCAAAAGGGACATTACGATATGACAAATTTATTGATCGAACATGGTGCTGATCCAAATCACAAGGCAAAGGTACGTGGCGTTTTAAAAAAAGGGTAACGAAAAGAATCGTTCAAATTAGGAATTCCCACCTTGCTGTCGCATAGCTTTATTTTCTTCGCAAAGTTTCTTCTCTGAGAAAGTTCATTTTTTAACGGTTGATTTTTTTTAACGCGTTTATTGGGATGACACAATAAGACTTTTACATGTAGTTAGCCTTAACCAGGCCCCTGACACAGAGCAGTTTCAGTGGACCACGAAATATCGCTCGTCGTTAGAGGCGCTGGGAGTCCGGCCCGGCTCGCTCGCAGCGCACCTAGGCGCATATTGCGTTATTTAATAGCAATAATACTTATAATAGTACACCTAGTTCACTGAATAATTTTAACGAACGATGCGAACGATATGCTGCTCTACGACCGATATGTATGTAGTCAACCGGGCACTCGACTACCTGCGCCACACAATATATAGTTATACTCGAGCGACAACGCTGGGGGCAGGGAGTGACCAATTTCTTACCATGGGAAAGGTCTGCAGTGTCAGGGGTCGGGCTTTAACGAGTTTCGTTTTTCCTTATTGATTAATATTGTTAAATGACGGAATTATGATAATATAAACAGTAGCCGCTGTATGAGTTCTCCGTAAATGTATTTCCGGTAACGAGGGTTATTAGAAATTAAAAAAAATCTACTTTCGTCGTGAAATGTTTTTCTTCGACATTTCTCAGCGAAAGACGACTAGTACCGTGACTGGGAGGCGAACTTGGGACCGGCTGTATCGGTATTATAGGTTTTCCGCAGTTTCTCTATGCCCATGGCAGATATGTCATGGTAAATACTATACAGAGGGGGAAGTCGGCTGCGGTCGCAAGGGGCGGGGGGGGGGGGGGTGGAATGGGTGGTAGAGGGGTGATGTGGTGGAATCAGAGGTAGAACGAAGTTGAGGCGGTTTGGGACTCGTAAAAAGGGGAAGCCCTGTAAGGCTGGAACAAGCCCAATTGAACAATTTTAAAATACTGTCAAATGACTGAATACTTAAAAGAAATTGAACAGTGTGAGAGCGGTGAACCATAAAAATTGTGTTCGATTTTCGATGAACTTGGTCGTTTGTTATTAACAAATTAGCAAACATGAAAAAGAATCCAATTGCTCGATAGAAAATGCTATACACTCTATCCACATTTGCAGTCAATCGGATCAATAGATTTTGACCTATGAAACAAAACCGCTCTTAAATCTGGAAATGCATTTTTCGGATAAACGTGAAATGCCTTCGTTTCAAATGCATTTTTCGGATAAACGTGAAGATCGCTCCGTACCTTCGGCATTTTTTCAAGTTTTCGCGTACGAGTATCAATATGCGAGTGAGTTCTTTCCTGTTTCGTCACAGTTGTTACTTAAACATTTAGTTGCGTTTTTACAAGTGACTTTTCATAAAGCATAAATAGTTATAGAGCAAATTTTTATTGGCAATTCTTGAAACGAAATCCATAATGCATAGACATAGTTTTTCTCATGGTAGAAACTGCAAAATTTGCGCTTACATATACGGTAATACATAGTTTTTTTCGTCCACGCACCGATACTTTGAACCAATCGTCGAATTGTTGATCCTGAAATTCTCCGAAAACACCAAAGACAATGTTGAACCTGAAAATCCAGTGCAAATTGAAGAAAAATGTCTACCAAGACGAAAGGGTTCTAAATGGAATCCAGAATAAAACTCGGTCACGAGTTAACCCGGTGCGTTGGTCTAGTGGTTAGCGTGCTGGCCAGCGGATCGGGAGGTCGCGAGTTCGAAACCCAGTCGCGTACTTTCGTCGGAAAATGTTTTTCTTCGACATTTTTCGGCGAAATACGACAGTTCCGTGACTGGGAAGCGAACTTGTGACCGGCTGTATCGGTATAGGTTTTGCGCAGTTTCCCTATGCCCATGGCAGATATGCCATGGTGAATACGATACAGAGGGGGAAAGTCGGCTGCGGCCGCGAGGTGGGGGGGGGGGGGGTGTGGAATGGGGAGGTAGGGGTGAGTTGTGGAATAGTTTGATAGAGGAGGTTTGGATGTGGAACGGGGAGGGGTTATAACGAAGTTCAGGGGGATTGGGGCTCGTAAAAAGGGGAAGACCCTGTACGACTGGAAGAAAAAAAAAAAAAAAAAACTCGGTCACGAGTTCCAATCTCAGGCTCGTAATTTCGAAGGAAAATAAATACGAGCGTGTTGGAGCTCCGTTATGCACGAATATGACGCAGACGGTTCGTTGACCGGTTCGCGTTTGTGCCGTGTGTCTGTTACCTTTAGTCCGTGATTAATTTCTCGACACAATGCTATAAAGCTGCGACCGCATCGCACTGGTACAGGTTTTCCGCAGTTTCCCCTTTACCCACGGTAGAAATATCACGAGGAATCCTGCGGTTTAAGGGGAAGGACCTCGTACGTGTGGAAGATATCCAATATGGTGGATTCATAATTGAACAAAAATAGAATTCCGGATTTCCGTATTAGCGAAAACGCACGCACGCTACGCTAATTTCTGTCAGCTGGCCGGAAATCAACAGTCTACAAGATATGTAATATTGTTCGATTCGTCTGATGATATTTTAGCGTGTGCTGAACGGATTGAGTCGCAGATATGCATATTGAAAAACTTGGCTTGGAATTAGGATACTTGTAGCTTCTCACCGTTAAGTATTTGGCGTTGAGATGTTGCCGTGTCCCTTGATAAATACAATATTATTTATCCCCACCCGCCATTGTAACTAAATTCAATAACAGTAAGGTTAATGTTGCTTTCATTTCTAAAAGTCAATATTTCGTGTTTCGATATACAAAGACGAAAGTTTAGTGCTTTGATTTAGAAATATGAAAGTTTAATGCTTTGATTAAAAAAAAAAGAAATGAAAGCTAAATGTTTTGATTTCTACAAATCAAAGTTTCATGCTTTGATCTTTAAAATGCAAAGTTTAATGCTTCGAGCTTTTAAAATCAAACTTTAATGCTTTGGTTTCTAAAAATAAAAACTCTTATGAAATCTAAAGCTCTCCACTGAATTTTACAAAATTTATTTCCAATCGTCTTTCCGTGGTACTTTGTCTCTATTAAATTGAATCTCTAATTTAAGCTACACTAAATGTTTGAGAAAGATTGAATGATTTCTGCATTTTTTTCGAAATATTGTAATTTTCATCAAATCTCTAATGTTACACGCATTATAGGCAAATTTAACGTTAGTTAAGCGTCGAAAAAATCGTGTTAAAAAAAGCGTGCTTTTGAGCGGTGTCGATGAAGCGGAGACGATTGGAGCATTTCCCAGCTTTTTTTTCATTACACGTAACATTTAAACACTCACTCAGACATTTATTTACTTATGAAATCCATCACGGACAAGACTTCGGTAATACTATACACGAGTACAAAATTTTACTTTGACCAGACCAGGTTTCGTATAAACGATTTTTTCGACGATTCGTCAGCAGGATGTCCTGTTATGAATGAATAATCCTACAACTTTCCAAAGGTCAGATCATGTCCTACTGTATGCTGGAATTTCAGTTTAGTGAAAGTCCCACGGTTTTGAAGGTAAAAATCATCTGTTTTTGGTTTTTCGCGTGCCATCCCTACAAATTATAACTTTTTTTGCCTGGTTGAAAAAAATACTCTTGGTTATTTGTATTATCTAGAAAAGTTTTCTCGTTAACTTTAAATGTTAAGAACTGAATTTTCATACAAACCAATTCGAACAGCTGACTGACAGAGTGCGGTGTAAAAAAAATGTACTACGCATATCGTGCCAATTACTCTAAAAAGTTGCTTAGTTATTGTCGACTCATGCCATTTGTAGAAATGGCACGCGAAAACTCAGAAGCAGATGATTTTTTAAAAAAGAACATAAAGCCCAAAAACTCTCGAAAACCGAGCAACTTGACTACACTGAAATTCCAGCATATAGTAGGGCATGATTTGACCTATCGACAGTTGTAGGATTATCCATTCATAACAGGACACCTTGAACATATGACCCAAAATAGATTAATAGTAAATACATAAATAAAATCGGAATAATGAAAATTAAAAAAGTCAAGGCTTCTCACGTGGGAAAGCAAAAGTACTATGATACTTGACGGTTTTGAATTTTCGTATGATTCCTTGTAATTCGTTATTTTTACAGAACGGTCTAACTGCTCTGCATCTGTGCGCTCAAGAAGATTTCATTCGCGTAGCTTCGGTCTTAGTTAAGAATGGTGCCAATGTCGAGAGCGAGACGGAAACTGGATACAGACCCATTCACGTTGCCGCCCACTTTGGCAATTTGTCTATGATACGTTTTTTGCTTAAGCACAATGCTCAAATCGACGTGAGAACTAATCAGAATTATACACCGCTGCATCAAGCTGCACAACAGGGCCACGCGCATATCGTGTCTGCGCTACTGGAGGGAAATGCCTCACACAACGCTCGAACGACCGTGAGTTTTCTTTCATTATCTCCTCTTTACCTTTCTTCTTTTTCTTTCGTTAGCCCCCTCTGTCTTTTCCTCTTTCCACTTCGGGTGTAATAAATTTCATCTCTCATATTCTCCGTCTCTCTCTCTCTCTCTCTCTCTCTCTCTCTCTCTCTCTCTCTCTCTCTCTCTCTCTCTCTCTCTCTCTCTCTCTCTCTCTCTCTCTCTCTTCCTCTCTTTATACGTGCAAAAATTGTATGCTAACATTCTTTCTCGAATGTCAACCAATTTTTGAGCATTATAAATCGTCAACAGGATGGCCTGACTGCGTTGAACGTCGCTCAAAAATTAGGTTATATATCGGTCATGGAAGTTTTGAAAGGCTTGTCCTATGACACTCTGACACCCGACAACAGAACTTGGGAAGAAAAGTACAAAGTTATCGCACCGGAGAGTCTTCAAGAGACCAGTTTCATGTCCGATTCGGATGACGAAGGAGGTAATTACTGGGTTTATTTTTATTCTGGTGGTTGTTGCATCAATGTAAAGAAGAGAAGAAAAAAATATTTTGTTAAGAGCGCATATTTGTATGCATATTTTAAACCATCTTATCGTTTTGCAGTATTTTTCCATGGGATATACACTACCGGCCAAAACGTTCCGGACACTTCGGATAATTACAAAACTTTCCGTCACTTTGGATAAATGCAAAATTATATTAGAATAATAAAATCCATTATACAGAGCTATTGTAAAATAATAAATAAAATGAACTATATTATTCTAACATTATTTGGCAATTATCCAGTGATCGAAAATTTTGCAATTATTTGAAGTGTCCGGAAACTTTTGGCCGGCAGTATAGTTAAATTTGATATTCCTAGTTACGTATACACGTCGTGTATAGTTAAGAGTGAGCAGTGACCTAGTGGATTGAAGCCCGGGCTCGCACGAGGCGGGTCCCCCGGGTTCGAATTCTATTCAGCACACCACAATGCAAAAAAGTTAACATTTTTTAAAAGTATTTATGTTACGATTTCCATAGTTCGGACCACAGTCTTACATACAGGTCTTGCGACTCGATAGAATTTCAATGGTGGGGTCGACTCCAGGATTAAAGACGTTTTGGTGTCGCTAGTATCGAGGCATGTTGTCTCGATAGTGAAAACGTAACCTGTGTATTCTGTGATTCCAAGTATGTGGTTACCACGTGGCGTAGTCAGTCGAAAGCTATTTGAAAAACTAGTGCACGGGCATTGGGACGAAGATAACAAAGTTTTCAACCAGACGTCAACCCATTCAGCTAGAACATATTTTACACATGAGAGAACAAAATTGATTTAAGCTCATTAGACTCGCTTGGATTTCAATGGTTGGATTGATGGACAATTCGTCTATTAAACACTGAATACATTTTTCGGGTTAATACTGAGTTGTATGTATTTCTATTTGCATAGGAATATCAATAGTTGTCGAAGAACCTGGGGCAAATTTAGATTCTCAGGTTAGGCTATAACGCGCACGCGCGAGTATTGTTGTCTCTGTCGCACAGAAAAGTGCTCTATTACAGCGACCCTAACGGGTTCAAGATGAACAAGAATGGACTTTTGAAAAGAACCACCATTCACTCTCACCATTAGAGTTGCAAGACCTGTATTTGGCACCGTCGTTGGGACTTTATTTTCATGAATCTTTGCTCAAAAAACCTCATCCTAGCTCACCCAAGCGCCCGCGGTGATCGTGAGAGACTTTACTCTCACAAGGAAATGTTGCGAGGTCGATCTCTCTGATTTCGATGAAACTTGGCATACTTGTAGAATGGGTAAAAATAGGTGAAACGTATTTTTTTACATCTGCGGAACCGATTTTTAAGGGGCGAAACGCACCCTCGAAAATACGTTTTTTTTTTTTTTTTCGTTTTTCATCGATAATGTTATCGTTCTCATCTCCAATGTATAGTACACGAAAAAATGAACATTGTTGCAATTTGAGCGTCCTGTTAAAACGTTATCGACGAAAAACGAAAAAAAAAAACCCCCAATTTTCGGGGGTGCATTTCAACCCATAAAAACCGGATTCCGCAG
Organism: Ophion obscuratus; assembly: GCA_964007375.1. Classification (NCBI taxonomy): domain Eukaryota; kingdom Metazoa; phylum Arthropoda; class Insecta; order Hymenoptera; family Ichneumonidae; genus Ophion; species Ophion obscuratus. The sequence goes on along the minus strand of OZ023321.1, from coordinate 45,182,537 downwards.
AGTAAAAAAAAAAAAATACGTGTCGCCTATTTTCGCCCATTTTATAAGCATGTCAAATTTCATCGAAATCGGAGAGATCGACCTTGCAATCTTTTCTTGTCAGTGCCACTGGAGGTCTAGGGTAGGAACCGACTGTATCGGAGCTAGGCTGGTGGCACAGTGAAAAAAAAAATCGTTCACCCAACCAAAATTCAGTTGGTTTAAAAAAATGTATCTTTAAATACGTTCAACTTGATTTTTGATTGGCATAACAAACGTTTTGTTAATCTAACTGATAGTTTTAGTGGTGTGAACTGTAGCTTATTTAGCATGTCTGAGCAACTGTTGAAACAACAAAATTTTGAGACAACGCAATGCATTTTGCACATTCAACGATTTCTTTTTCTCAGTGCAGTTTTCCTCCGCCCTCGGTGAATGTGATGTAGTGATAGTATTGCAGCCGGATAAGGGGGTGCGACACACATCCGGTCGGTAAAAATCCTACGGCTAAGTTTTCTCCTAGACGGATTACATTTCGGGCAAACGAAGAGAACGTTGTTCGTCTTTTAACAGAGCGGAGAGTGTTGATTTTATTTTCCCCGAAATAACAGCTGTCCCGGATAACACTATGAATGCGCAAATGAGATGTCTCTCTCACTCATGACCTCTCCCTTATGGTGTGACGCTTCAGCACAAGGAACGGGTCCCAGTGGAATGTGCAATAGGGCGGGCATGTGAAAAGGCGAAGACTTCATACGTTGCCACAAAGAAATCATACAATACGTATCTATTAATATAAAACGTGTATTGAATTGTACGTTTTTTTCTCCAAAGTTTCGGATGGATTGGTAAACGAACAATCTTACCGATATCTCACGGCAGATTTGATGAAGAGCCTGCGAGACGATTCATTGCCAATTGACGTTACCAGGGACGATCCTATACACCGACAAGGTCAATGAAAAATTTATATATAAACAAATATGTGTATATATATATAATATCCTAAATCCGACAATACTTATTGAGCCCTGTTTTCGTAGAAATGCAAGATTCAATTTATTTCATTGCTTTGAAACTAAGAGTCTCTAACATTTCATTTTATAATTTTAGTCTCAAAAGAGGAGAAGCAAGAATTCGTTCAGAGCAACAATTATTGTCTAGCTGAGAACTTTGACACGAGCGAGAGCGCGAATTTTGCGTGAGTATTGAATTATCGCCCAGCCCTGCTTACATCACTCTGTGTTCTTAAAAAATATGCATATAATACAACACGAACTTTGTTCTTGCAGAAGACTCCATTTCCGATCGTAAGTAAACAAGTGTCTATCGTTGAGTTAGTCGGCAGAATTAACGAGAGGTGAAGAAGTGATGAGATACAATATGGATTCGTTGCAGATTTTTAGTAAGCTTCTTGGTCGACGCACGCGGTGGCGCCATGAAAGGCTGCCGACACAGCGGTATAAGAATAATCGTTCCACCTCGAAGAGCTACGATGCCAATACGTGTAACTTGTAAATTGATGAAACCCAGCAAAGTTACCAATCCACCCTCGCTCATGGAAGGCGAGGCTCTCGCAACTCGAATAATAGAGATGGGACCGGTCGGGGCGAGCTTTTTGGGGTTGGTAACCCTGCGCACTTTTTTCGGTCTTGATCCAGCTCGAAACACAACTCGATAATAAAATTCACCTGACTAGCCTGGCGTTCGAAAGAACCATGGGGCTTGAAGGAAATTAATAATTCGATGTATTAAGGGATCTTCTCACATTAGACGCTAAAAGAGGCTATTTTCATGAATTTTTTACAGGTTTATATGATAGATATTGATATAAAAGTTGTTACACTTAATAAATACACCTTCGAAATACAAGTTGAGATATTTATGTACCCGAAACAAATTTTAAACGCGTTTTTCTCGAAACAACGTTTTTCGACGGCTTGTTGATAAAATCTTAGAAACTACTCAACCGATCCTTATCAAATGTTAACCACATATTCTTTACAACTATAGCTATAGCGCGAATCAAGGATTTTTTTTACATTTTGATATTTACTATTTTTTTTTGTTACCAGAAACAGTGAAAAAAAACACGTTTTTGTTTTTCAAAAAAATTTCCGCCATTTTGTTATTTTTGCATATATAAAAAATTGTATGATATGCACTATAGCCATCAATATACTCAATCTAAACCCGTTTGATTTTTTCGTTTTGAATGATCCATCCCAGAGATTTTATCAACAGCGCAGACCTACAATTTTTTGAAATGCCATTTTCGTCTATAAATAGTGACTGAAATAAATAAATACATTTTTTAATGTATCGCGAAAGTGTATTTATCAAATGTGACAACCTTTATATCAATATCGATCATGTAAACCTATCAAACAAATCATGAAAATAGCCTTTGATTAGCGTCTAATGTGAGAAGACCCCTTAAAACCTTTAGTTTCTAAATTCGACGTTGTGGATTTAATATTACCGACAGTAGTCCAATAAAGTATAGAAATATCGGCAAAAATCGATATGACAAGAGTTCCGAGGTTGCGAAATTCAAAGCTTATTCCATATTTGATCGGTTTTTATAAATACTCAAAGGCTTCATTAACCGAACTCTATATTTTCGACATTTGACATTCCGGTAATCCGTTTGATATTGAATTCGAATTTAGTAACATTGAACAACGCCGTCTTTAGAAGGATGGTGCAATTCCTTAACTTTTACATTAAATATATAGGGTCTTTAGTAATCCTCGGGTAATTTCGAACCTGCTGATAGACCTATCAAAATATCGAAACTTGACCTGAGCAAAAATCGCGCTGTTCCCCAGAGTTGGACACTTGTAAAAAAAAAGTGAAAGTCGCTACTTTAGGTTAGTTGTTCTGCGCCATGCATACCAATGATTTCTTGAGGTTCCTTTCGCGGAGGACCGAATTTTATGGGGCCCATCTAAGCAGGGCCCTTCTAAATCATTAGTAAATTACAGTGGGGCTTAAGGGCTTAAGCCACAGTAACGGGTATAAAATCATGTGCGAATTTAACAATTTGTTTTTTTCGTATGGAAAAGTGATTCACTCGTAAAATTAATTACACATCCATTTAGTATGAATATCAAGCTGTTGGAAAATATATATCTTTTTTTTCGATGTACAAAATGGCCGACCACTAATAATTCCTTTTGTTATCTTTTTTTAGGCGCTCCGCGTCGTGACATTTAGCATCCGCAATTTTACTTAGAACAAAAAACAAAAATTCTCTTCAATCTACATTAGAATACCTAGAGACGTACGTACGGAATTGAGAAAATATTGTTTTATTCAAAAGTTGTAGGTATTTGAACTTAAGAAATGAATTTTCAGTAAAAAATTTCGTTATAATAACTGCTCATGAACTGCTCATAAAATGAAAAGTTTTCGATTAATCAGAAATTCCGTACGTACTTCTCTGCAAAATGCAATTAGGAACATAACTTTTAAATTTGAAGTAAATCGAGTGAAAATTGTTGAAGTTATTTGTCACGTCAATTGGAAAAAAGCTATTTCGAGAAGTTTCGAGTAGTCGGCCATTTTGTACATCGAAAAAAAATATATATATATATATATATATATATACAGGGTGTCCCAGAACTCAACGTTAAGCCGACACGGGGTGACAGGATTGATTGTAACCATCATGAGAAAAATAAAAAATAAATAAATCAGAAAAAAATAAAGCAAAAAAAATAAAGCAAGGCCTTTCAAAGTAGACAAATTTTGAAAATTTTAAATTCATAGTTTAACAAATAGTCTTAATTCTAGGAAACTTGGGCTTGTTTGGGTTTGTTTGGGTTTGTTTCACAATAACCGAAAAATGGTTACAGTTTGACCAAATTTCTAGGTTTTTCTTAAATGCCCATAATTTTCAAACTGCATGGGATAGATTTTTTTTTCTGATTTTTCTCATGATGGTTACAATCAATCCTGACACCCCGTGTCGGCTTAACGTTGAGTTCTGGTACACCCTGTATATATATATATATATATATATTCTAACTGCTTGATATTCATACTAAATAGATGTGTAAATAATTTTATGAATGAATCACTTTTTCATACGAAAAAAATTGTCAAATTCGCACATGATTTTATACCCGTTACTGTGGCCTAAGGCCATAAGTCACAGTCACAAGTCAAAATAAGTCACAATTAGTTATTATGCCCAATGATAAACACCAATAAAAGATTTTGCGCAAAATTAGTAGATTTAGACGTTCTTACATTGTATCCGAAAAGTTGCGGCTACGAAAATTCTTCTGCTACTCACATTTGTCTAAGTTTTGTCATTAATAATTCCGTTAACCAATCGGAGACGCCCTGTTTTTATTGTCGTACGGAATCTAAAGAATTTCTTATACGCGTTGAGCAGTTTCCATCAGGGATCTAAAGTTATTTGGTGCATAAATTGTTAGACAGAAATCTGTCCAGCGGGTAATCTCCCTAAAGTGCCGTATAGATGAGACCATTTTTAGAGTCGTAATTTTTCGTTGAAAGTTCGGTAACTTGACTTGAACTTTTACCAATATACCGGGATGTATTTTTACTTCATTATAGACGAAAATCAGTCAATTGTTAAATATTCGGGTTCGTTAAAAGAATACCTTACGGGATAACACCACTCTAGCAGCAGAAAATAAGGCCTAACTTTGACAATTTATTTTGGCAGTATGAAAAAAGGAATAGGACTTCTTTTCACAGGGTTTATTTAACACATATTGAAGTATTAAAAAAAAAATTATCATGACTTTCATACGAAATGGTGGCTACATAGCACACCTTGAAAAACGTGTTTTTTTTTTACAAATAGCTTCACGGGAGGACGATTTTCTCGTAAAGTATAAGACCTGAAAGAAAAAGCAAAAAAAAAATCATCTATATATTATTCTAAAAATAATCTATATACTACGTAGGGATTTTTTTATCAAAATTTGAAAAATGGCGCACTTTGAAAGAGATAAATCGATTGTTTGGCCAAAAAATAAGCTGTAAGTTGTTTATAAAAATAATTGTAAATCTACTATCAAAATTTCGAATCAATCCATGCAAAGGTATTCGAGTAATCGGTCCACCGAGTTTAAAAAAAGTGCTTTCGAGAAAAACGCGTTCAAAGTTGTACGAGGCGCCTGAAAGAAGTCCGAGGCGCTGCGTCAAAATCGATAACTGAACATTAAAAAAAAAGTCGATACAGGACCAATTCCATATTGTTTTTATGACGCCAAAATATTTGTAAAAGCAAAAAAAAACGATTTTTCCAACATTCTAGAGTGGTGTTGTTTCTTAATGAAATTAATTTTTTTGGTCGATGTTACTGATAGTGAAATAGCACTACTTACCGATAGTTACATAGTTACTGATAGTAACATGGATAGTAGCAATAACACAAATGAAACACAGATTTTCGAGCAGCTACTTTTTGTCTAGAAAAAATATCTCTTTCAGATTCGGGTCCTTTCAACTGTTCGTTATGAAACCCCAATCCTTCAACTCGAAAAATAATCGAAAAATAACGCACTGCCACTCTTATCGTGTTGATAAAATGAAAAAAAAAAAAAAAAAAAAAAAAAAACCGTACTTGATGAAAGAAACTGCAATATTTGAAACTATCGGAGAATAACACTCATACTCTAACGCTTCGGCTTTTATTCTAAAAAGAACCAAGGCAATTTTTCAACCATTTTGGAATCCCTATAAAGAAGGAAGTCTTTATTTTATGTCTACATGTCAGTGACACGAAGCAAAAAAAGTTGAATAAGACATTATTTGTAGGCATGTCGCATAATGATCGGACCATAGTTCGAGATTTGCAATTATAAAAAAGTGTTTGTATCTTGAAGACCGTGATAATTTTATCAAGGTCAAGTTTTGATATTTCGATAGGTCGTCACCTGGTCCATCACCAGATTCAGGATTAACCTAGATTTACGGGGGGATCCCTCTCTATCTATCGCGAAATACTCTTCGTTTTTATGAAAATCGAAGCTTGAGAAACAAATTAAGGTTCAACGTTTTTTCAATGAATTTAAGATGACGAGAGGTGCTGTAAATGAATTAATTCGTTTTTTGTCTCAGTCCTGTCCTGATTGACGTGCCCCATTTCGCATCCGTGGAAGGGAAGGAGAGAGAGATAATAATACTGCGAAGTGAAAACGGAGAAACGTGGAAGGAGCACGATAATTTCCCCGATAATGACGACACCCTCTTCAATACTCCTCATGGTAGTAAACGTTGTACGAGTGTCTTGCACAGACATTGTCGATGTGCCGATTAAAATCGACACCATCGCACCCCTGTGAAGCACAAAGAGCTCGTTTGCATTTTCTTACGATCTTTTTCCCCCGTTCTACGATAATTGTTTTTTTCTTCTTCAGATATTCAAATGAGCGCAACGCACTCGGGCCGTATAACGCGAATATTGACTACCGAATTTCCCCAATATTTTGCCATTGTGACGAGAATAAAGCAAGAGGTGCACGTTATCGGAGCAGACGGTGGGATTTTAATATCCAGTGTAGCCAGCCACGTTCAAGCTGTTTTCCCGCCGGGTGCTTTAACGAAAAAAATCAAAGTCGGATTACAGGTCGGTTCTTATTGCGTCTTATTAATAATATATTAATTGCGAATTATTATTCGGATTTTCGTATAACCGCGCTATTTGAAATTGCCAAATTAATCATGACTCGCCAGTCATCCTTTTTTTCTAATTGCAAAAATTATTGTTTATTTTTCCTTTTTCTTGCTCCCAGGCTCACGTAATACCGACCGAACTGACGGCGAAACTTTTGGGTAATTGCGTGGCCGTGTCACCGGTAATTACGATCGAGCCGAGACGTCGAAAGTTCCACAAACCAATAACCCTAACGATCCCGGTACCGCAGGCCGCGAATAAAGGAATGATTAATCAATATGGGGGTGAAACTCCAACGTTGCGTCTACTGTGCAGTATAGCCGGTAAAATTGCCGCCCTTGTACTCGTAGATACATGTGTGGCGAAAAAATATGTCACTAATTTCAAAAAGACGATAAAGTGAATATATATATTTTATATTCGAGGAAAACAGATAAAATGACTAAGATCTGTACTATTTCGTCGTATAAATTTCGCATTTGGTGGTAAACAAATGCGACAATTATTGCTTGGACAAACGAAATGTTGCGCACTTGATCAATGAACACAATAATGTGCTGACGAACATACGTTTCGTTGTCGCAACTGAAACGTCTCCAATCTCTGACCTGGATTAGTTGAGCTAATATATTTCTTTCACCGCAGTGTCAAAATTATTGGTCTCAATCGTCGATTCTATTTTGTTAATTCAGGAGGTACAAGCGAAGCACAGTGGGAGGATGTTACGGGATCAACTCCTCTTACATTTATGAACGATCGTGTATCCTTCACTACCACAGTTTCTGCGAGATTTTGGCTAATGGACTGCAGAAATATAAGCGAAGTGCCAAAAATGGCTACGGACCTGTACAAAGAGTCACTCTTCGTGCCATACATAACAAAGTGAGTCCTCACATATTTTCGTTCCAACTATGTGTACACTGAAACGGTTAAGGTTTTTTGAAATTTCTTTTTGCGAATACTAAAGAAGCAATCAAAATCCGATTTCGACGGTTTATTGTGAATGTGTTGAGGTATAAAAAAAAAATAATTACAAAAGATACAAAAAGACGTCTCAGTTGTATATACACTAAGAATGTTTTTGTAAGCGCTCTGCGAGAGGAAGCAATACGTTTATGGTTCAGCGCCTAGAATTTTAAAAAAATGGTCATTACATTACTTTTGCTAAAGAAGTACACAAGATTATTTAAATTATCGTTTTTCCGCCAAATGGCAAAGTATTAAATAACTTTTCTGTTTTTTTTTTCGCTGAAAAAGTTGTCCTTCATTTGTTTATAAAGACGACAATTGTTGGTGACTCGTGAAAATCGTGTGTACTTCTTTATAGTATCTATCTAAAACGTCATAGTTAAAATTTCAGTGGCATCGGATAAAAGCTGCCCGAATTATGCTTCCTCCCTGAAAAAACGGGGTTTCGAAAAAACGCGTGTAAAGTTTCAAGACACTTTTTCCACATGGGATATTTTTAAAAGGGGCTTATTAATTTTTCTTGCCTTTACTCGGCAATGCCAGGACCATTAAGCAGCCCTTCCAGTTCCAAATTTTGCTCCGCGGTATATTTTCTGGCTGAAGGAAAGTCCTTTCGAGCATCTCTTCTTGGTCTCTACGACTGGCACTCCGTGTTCGTCAATTTCGTGGGAATAATTGTACCTATCGTAGCCAATCGTTAATCCTAAGACAGTCATGGCTTTGAGAAGTTCCGTGAAGCCCTTATTACAAATTATAGCTGCTACGTTGGTCGCTGTGTCGATAATCTTTGTACCGCTGGACATTGATTTGGGAGCTTATCGTCCACACGACGGCATTAAAGCTCTCATTTGAATTCTGCATGTCCCGAGCGAGGCATTTTGATAGTAGGTCTTCAGTTGTTAGATCGTCGTATATTTTTTGTACAACGGCTGGACTAAATGACTACAAATTGCTACCTTCACCATCGAAGCTGCTTCAGGCGTTTCGAAACGCTCGAAGGCGCTTCGGAAAATTGACTCGAAACATTTTTTCAATCAATTGTCGCGTATAATTCCTTTTGTACGTGATTTTTGTGATGTTCACACACCATTTGAGCCAATAAAAAAGCAACGTTAAACTTGGTTTTCTCCTCAGAAATAACGCTTTAAATATTGCGAAACTTCGTAAAACTGCATCAAGGTCGTGTTTTAGTGTGAGCACCTATTTTCAAGGTGATTTTTTTGGGAATTGAATTTAGCGAAAGGGTTAAATCTGCCGTGTTAGTATTTCACAGTTATATTTATACATGTTTAAAGTAACATGTTGAATTTTGTCAAAGAATTTCATTCGAAATTGTACATGATGTTTGATGTGCAGGTCATGTCGCGAACATTTTTTTACGTCGGGCGTTGTGATTGCGGCCAACCCTGTCATCTGAAACAAACCATTTAAAAAAATTCTATTCTTTACGATGTGGTTATCGTTCGGCCCTCTGATAATATTTTTTCGGCAAAATGTACAACAATTGCGGTGTTTGATAAAGAGTACTCCGATTTTTATATCAAAATGTTCACTTCTCGCGGCCCGGAAAAATAGTTATTATAAAGCAATGAAAAAGATGGGGGGGGGGGGGGGGGGGGCGGCGGCGGCGAAAGATAGCCGAACATGTACTCTACATGCGAGTAACATTTCAAGTCGATCGTTCCGTTAGTTTCTGAGGAAAATACACGCCCCATTTGAAAAACGCGTTTAAAGTTTTTCATGCAGTTCGAATTTCACTCATGCAGCACGAATTTTACTTAAAACATTTTGAATACATATTCTTAACAACAAAATCTATCAAAATATGAAAAAGAACCATTTTTTGACTAATACGCTTAATTTTAATTTTAATATAATTTGCCCTCCCGAGGGTTTATCGATTAGATAATAATTTAATCCGACACTCGAATAATAATTTTTAATGGGTCATGTTCCATTATTTTCCGGTAGTTTTGTTATTTATACGAAGAGGATGGACGTATTTGAGGCAACACTACGTATCCTGTGCATGGCAGACGGCAAGGAGGGAATGCACACCCTCGAAAGACAGGAAGAATTTCTCGAAATTGTCAAAAGTCGAGATGTAGAGGTAAGTCTTTATTCGAAAAGCGTGAGGCCCCACAGTGTCTGACGATTTATTAATATTATTATAATTTTCGTTGCCATTTTTATTTTCATTAAAGGCATATGAGTTATATACATTTGGAATAAAGGTCCGAAACGTTCCGATAGCGTAACATTTTTGGGCATAGCTTCTATTCATCTGAGGAATAAAAACAAAAATTAAAGAATTTTCGGCGACTTGATACCAGCCCCTCAAAGCTCAAATTATTTTTGCATTATATTTCCGATCGTATTGATTTTAGGAAAAATGTTTCCGAGATAAACCGACTCTTTCATCAAGTCACGATTAATAAAATATTTTCGTCAAATGTCCACCCGGCCAATTGCGCAGAGACTTTCCTCAAAGTCTCTGGAAACCAGGTGATACGACCATTTTCGGCTTTTGCTTCAATTTTTAAATATTGCGTCTAGCCTGTTTTTCTTTGTCCACTAGTTTTTTTTTCGACCGTGCAGTGGTTGAAAAATCCTCGCAAGTACGAAAAATACCAAATACTCCTTAAATTCAGTTTTGCGTCCGTGGAGGGACTAGCTCCTGCACACAAAAAAGTCAATATCTGATCGTTTGTGTGAACTTGTATGGTACCGCGGCGGCGCCACGTTAAAAAATTATACACGGATTCTTCATTCTCTAAATGAATAAAAGACAGTAAGACTCATATGCTAGGAAGTAAATGTTGGTTTTTTGGGACGGCAATTCGAAAAAGTAATTTAAAAAACGAAACGAAAGTAAACAAGTTTAAAAAATTACGAACGTCGATTTCTTCTATTTAACAGCTGATGCTTGTTCGTTGAAAATGCGTAAGATTTCTTTTGTAGAGCTCTACCAAGAATCTGTGCACCTCAAATGTGTTTCCATCATTATTAGCATTATTTAAATTCACAAATCCCATTCATATATTCATTGTTGTAATTATTTTCGTTTCAGGCTTTGGATGGAAAAGATCTCTATATAGAATTTAGTGGAAATTTGGTACCGGTGACTAAATCCGGTATGCAATTGAAATTCACGTTTAAAGCATTTCGTCAGAATAGACTGTCGTTCCACGTTAAAGTTCGCGATCCGCTGCTCGATCCCGTTGCTCGTATGATGTTCATGAGAGATCCAAAAATCGCCAAGGGTGAGCCCGCCCAACAACCGATCTGTGTTCTCAATATTGTTCTTCCGGAAAACATCAGCGAGCCCGAAAAAAAGCGCAAGGGTGAGCAAAGAAAAATATCCACTTTTAAGAGGAGAAATTGTGTCTTGCTGCCGATGAAAATGCATCAAACAGTTTGTCGATAAAGCCAAGATGATGATTTTCTTTCGTTGAAACTACTTGTGAATATAGTACTACATTGCAAAAAAATGTACAGACGAATTTTACGCTAGCAGGCCGACCAAGTTTTCAGCGAGGACGCCATTTTTTTTGTTCGTTATTCCCACCTTATTCTTGTTTCTAGACCATAATGACCATTGGATTGCATTCTTTCTGCATTAGCCAAACATTTCGTTGCCCGTTGGTGAATGCAGAATTCGCTCGTACAAAAACAAATACTTGGAAAATAAACGTTCAAAAAGAACCGTCACATTGATTTCCTCTCGCCTTAAAGTGTTATATATTATAACCTGTAGTGTGGCTTTGAAAAACTTAAAGCGTGTATTTCTACAGAATACGAAGATTCGAACGTGGCGGAACGAAAAATGGATCGTTACGAGGGCGCGTACACGAAGAACGAAGGAGAAAAGGGTGATAGACCAAAATCCTCATCACCGTCAGAATCAAAATTTATTACAGATATTTTGCAAAAAGAGCAGACAGGTACGTGGCTTATGACCGAATGGTCTATGCATAATTTAGCACGATGAACAAATAAGCACACACATTACAGCCGCGTCGAATAACCTGCAAGGTGCAAAGAGAGAGAGAGAGAGAGAGAGAGAGAATGAAGAAGAGGACTTTGGATGGCAATAAACATATTTGACAATTTTCAATTATGATAATGTTATAAGATATCACACAGTCTTTTTGTTGCTGTTGTTGTAATATCGGCCAATACAGTCGGTAGATCATTTTTTGAAAGCTTTATCGACCAACGGATTGAAAGGCATCGATATTGCAAGATATTATAATAAATGTATAGCCTCAAGGTATTGCTTTTTGGAGACGGGTATATATTGCTATTTTTATCGGGCCTCGGGAATGTCTCTCGATTTCTATATTTTCATTCAAGGAAAAAAGCAAGAAATCCTATTACGAAGCACGAGTGTGGCTTCCTTAACTCAATTAAGGATAACAGCATCAACAAATTGTCGCAGGGTCGCGCGAGTCTCGCTAGTCAGAAGCAAAGCGTTGTTCGACGAGTGCGTTGTATTCGGGTAAAGAAGGAAAATAATTCCGCAATATTAGGAGCGAGGTATATACGAACGCTTTGAAGTGAGTGACAATAACTTATAAAAAGTTGGACAACGAGTTCTTTGCTCTCGGGAGTATCCATTATTTCTTGAAATCTTGTTTGCAGGAATCGTTTTTTTTTTCTTCTTCTTCTCTTTATTTGCCATTTTGCGTGTCCTCAACTTGGGACGTTCGATTCGGTAGCCCTTCCAGCCCTGGGATAAGATCGAAGGATACAATAAAATAGGCAGTAGATCGTTAGAATCGAGGCCGATCATGGCTAGCGAGGAATCCAAGGATATGGAGGTGATGCAAGAGAGTTTGGAGAAATTGAATAGCCTCAAGCAGATAGACTGCAATTTTCGCTCGGACGTAGCGGAGAAGCCTGAGAACTCGAGTCCCTCGAGAAAGACAAAGCGTAAATCACGTTCGACTAGAAGACGTTTGAACGCGATGATGAACAACACTTCGCTGCACTTTTCCGATACGGACTCCGAGGGGGAGCTGAACTTGATAAATACGCATCCGAGTACACTCAGCCCCGGCAAAAGCGGCCAAAAAATCAATTCGCAGACTCCAATAATTTCGGTGACTTTGGAGGGTGGCGAGGCCAATGACAAGAGTGAAAATCTGCAGTGGCACGGCTTCGGTGACGTTTCGGCGGCGACCTCGAGGAGGGAAAGCTTCATTGACAATTTGACCGACGTCGATGAGATCTACGGGAGCGATCCGGAAATCGACGCGATTTGCAAAACCGAATGTAACAAGAGTCTCGGGGTACAGGACAATTCTTATCAGGGTGAAACGGACTATGAGGACTTTTCGAACGACGAGTGTGACGAGCCAAATCCAATTTACGTTGCCGTGAGGAACGATATTCTTTACGATCTCGGGGGTGGCACGATCACGACGAAAGAGGGCGACGGCCCTTTCTCGGTTGAGGTGCGAAATCAAATGTCTCTCGACCACGGAAACGAACCTGAAGAATTTACGGATACACCCGATGTCGTCGTTATGCCACTGACCGATAGCGAAGATATCGACGCCTCAGACGAAGAGGACGATCCAGAGGGCGGCGCTTGTGGCCAACGCGAGATGCTCGAAGATTTCGATCTACTCGGTGGCTCACAGATTGTCATGAAAAATATCAATAAAATGGAGAATTCATTGGGCGCCAGGGACATCTCGGATTATGACATAAGCGAGTCTCACACCGACGTCGAGGACATTGATTAACGCGGAAAACGACCAATTTTCGATAGCCATTGTGTAACGTCTCTGCTCCACGATCTCATGATTTTTCGGACTCGTTAATTAATGTCTCTATTTATGAGGATATTCGTTTGTGCTCGAATACGTATCTCGTGAAAATCGAGCTTAGGCAAAATATTTTAAGAGTCGTTGCCTGTTTCAATGTTTATATAAAGAGGAGGGTGGCACCCTTTTCAATTTATTGTCAGGGATTCAATTTACCATTGAATTTTTCGGATGCCGAAGTTGGCGTTACTCGGTAAAACGTTCAAATCATTCAGAACTTGGTAAAAATCTTACCCGGACAGACAACATGAGGATTCGCTTTTTCGGTATTCTGACGATCGAAACATTTAACTGTATGTGTATACACACACACACACACACACACACACACACACACACACACACACACACACACACACACAGTGAAGAATACTAGAAAGGAAGATAAACAAATGATTATCGATAATCATACATTGTTCCGAATCCCTTGATAATATCAATTTTATTCCAATCAACGTATTCGATATTGCTATCGACGGCTGTGCAGCCACCTATGTTTAGAGTTCAACGAGTTTATTCTGAAAAAAAAAATATATATTTTAATGATTCGGAATCATTACGTAATATTTTACAAGCGACAACATCGCGTACTGAGGAATTAGGCTACTGTGACGACCCGAAAATCAGAGTTCATTGGAAAAAAAATAATTTTGAAGGAATAAGGGGCCGTCCATATATTGGGTCATCCATTTTTGCTGTTATTGCCCCCCCCCCCCCCCCCCCCGCGCCCCTGAAATCATCATGCCCTATTTTAAAATGACGTAATTTATGGACGGCCCCTATATAAGCTGATTGAAAAATCGGTTGGACATTTATTTGTATGTACATTAACAAACATGTATACTACATATCATAAAAAATATTTATAATTAAAGAAGTTTTAAACAATATGGTGAACGACCTTTAAACGGTGTACTTGATTTCGGCCACCCGGTTGATGTGAAACAAAAAAAAACAGTTTTTTCTTAAAATATATAGTATTGGCCAAGGATTGACCGAACTTTTTTGTTATCGTGTTTCAATAATCAAAAAAACGTTTGAACGTTTGATTCCGATTTTTCGAGGAAAAATCACATCATTATTGTGAATAACTAATGAAAAAAAAAAAATACGCAGAATAACCATCGGTCAAGACTAAACTACTATTACACTGTTTAAGTATACCAAATTTCAAGTCCATCCGTTCATGAGATGTCGAGATTAGGTTAGATCGCGTACATCGTTATGAAACAGATAGTTTCGAGAAAAATGCGTTTAAAGTTTTACCTGCAGCTACATAGTTGTACTCACAAGTTTACCTTCAATCTGCAATTCCTGCGCCATATGTTGGACCTTCCTCTTCAATTTGAGTTGCCTCAAGCGATGAACAAGCGTTCGTGATTTTCACAGTAGCCTAACCCCTTAACCGTAGTCCATTAAAATGTTTATGCTAATCGGTTATGGCTACCCATCCTTTTATGTCTCTTTGAAAATAATTCCTCGTCGAAATGAAACCGACGAAATAGTTACGGGAATGCTCGGTATTCGGTATCCGAGAAAAATTAAGATTATTGAACATTTCTGCAGAATTACAAATGTTCGGGGAAAAATCGAAGAGCAGTTTTTAGCGGTTGAGGCCCGGGCTGGCATACAGCGGAGCGAACGACGGCCCGCAGCAACGAAAAAAATAATTTAAAAAAAAGCAAAAAAAACAATGACTCGACGTCCTCAATTGTAATACGCGAACGATCGGTATTATCCGCTTGGAGGTGTCCGTCACGCGGCGATAGTGACGATTTAGCCAGGCACTGGCATGCCCGTTCGATTTCTTTACCTCTCTCGTTGTTACGCTAGCGCTTATCGTCGTTATAACCAGAGGGAATCAGGTATGCCGCCGTCTGTATTGGGGTTATGTTTTCTTCAGTTGCCCTTTGCCCCCGACGATTCATACTCATAAGCAGGAAGAGTTTCGACAGTGGAATAGGCTGGGGAAGTAACAGAGAAATAACCTCATACGATTTAATAGAAATACATTACAAAGCAATACAATATATTAAAAAAATTATAACTATGCCAAAGAAAGTTGATAATTATCAGAATAATTATCCATTAAAAATAACATTCACAAGTCAGTGATAATATGGAAACCATACTTAAAAATTAAAAGCCTGAGGAATTTATAGTTTTTATATTTTTCTAATGAGATCAAAGAATTTTACGCATTGATTCAAAATTCTACATTTCGATCAAACGGTGAATATTCTCATAACATTTTTTTTAAATCTAGATTCCTGGGCTTTTATATTTCATCGCTTGCGTAACGCCTACGTGCAAGATATTCTTATGCTATCGGTAGCTGAATTTTTCTAAAAAGAACTTCTCTCTCAATACTCCTAATTCATTATAAACATTGAATGCTTGAATGCTTTCTCTTTGCACCACACGCAAGTTTTCAACGGTTCATCGAAATATTGCATCACAACGAACTTCATTATAGTACTACCGTTATGCTTCTCCCAAAAAATTAGATATTCGTTTATTGAAAAGTGTACTGTTTCCTTCATTGCGAATGTAGACAACATTCGGTATTTTGACTATTCGGTATTTTCGTACGGCGAAAACTTGAGATACATGCTTTCGATCACAATTTTACTTCAAATTGTTCATTTCTTTTCCATTATCGATGTTAATAACGTCGTCAGATGCTTTCATTCTTATTTCATTGAGATTTCGAGACACGAGCGAAGATTTTTCAATCCTTCTTCATGTTCCTTGCAGACAGAAATGCCGTCCTCAACGTTATCATAGACAACCAAATGGGATATTGATCGTAAAAGGGAAAGAGAAACTATGAATAGATAGAATAAATGTCCGCGCACTATATGTGTTACGTAGAAGAATGAAAAAAAAAAAAAAAAAAAAACAAGAAAAGAGCTCGACGAACACCGAGCTGTATGAATTTTTGTTGTCGCATCCATGCTTGTAACGAAACATTCCTTGTGTACAAACAAACAAAAATTATATATATATATACAGGGTGAGGCACATAAAGTGTTACAGAGCAATAGCACTCAAACTATTGATCATATCGAAAAATGTTTCAGACAAAAGTTTCAGTATTTGAGAAGGCCGTCATACTGGAGCACCCTATTGTTTTATCGGTGAAGGTGCTGAAGCTACGCCAAGGTCAACTCCACTTTTTTAAATGGAATGCTACATTTTTTCTTCAACCATCTTGTGTAGCACCTCAAGCCGCATAAAAAACATTCGGGGGTCAAAGTCGTTCAAGTCAAATATTTCAAATATTAACAGTCAAAGATTTGGTAGTGATCCGGATATTTAGATTTGTATTTCATTTTTAAACTTAAAGATCTACAAAAAAAACTTTTAAAACATTAAAAACTAAATATCTCGGATCGTTAACAAATACTTGGTAGTGATCCGAGATATTTAGTTTTGTATTTCATTTTAATAGGTGACCTTGAATGACTTTGAACGACTTTGACCTCCTGATGTTTTTTATGCCGCTTGAGGTGCTCCGCAAGATGGTTGAAGAAAACATGTAGCATTCCATTTAAAAAAGTAGAGTTGACCTTGACGTAGGTTCAGCGTCTCCATCGATAAAAAAAATAGGGTGGTCCAGTATGACGGCCTTTTCGAACACTGCAACTTTTGTCTGAAACATTTTTGAATATGATCAATAGTTTGAATGCTATTACTCTGTAAGGCTTTATGCGCCTCATCCTGTACACATAACACGAACATACACACATCGAAATGTGCTTGTTTTAAAGTCATATTGTCGTTACCATTATAAGAGATATATTTGATTGACTGTGAAAAGCTCTTTTTGCGAGACAAACAGAAGGTCGCACGAGCATAAACACATGATATATATATAGGAAATGTATCGACAAACATTATGTATAATTGTGTTGCGTCCCAATAAAAAACGGAAAAATAATATGAGCATAATTCTTGGTTGTTCTAGATGCCGCTACCATCCACGAATCCCTTGCACAAAATGCAGCTTCTCCCCTAGAATCTGTAGATGCTAGTTATCCCAGTAACGTAAGCCATCAAGACGAATTATCGCCTACCGTCGAGAAACAAACCTACACGGAGAAGCGAAAATTCTGGGAGGACATTACGAGAAAGAGGGAGAATTATCAGCGCTCCGAGTCCGAATTATCGAGAACTTCGCAATTGACGGCCAACGAGAGTGACAGCGAATGTTGCATACAGAATATCGTTTCTGAGGAGGCAACGGCCGAGATTGTGGCCGAAAGATCCGAGACGATGGAGGACCTCAATATTCCCGATATATCGGAATGCTCGGTAGCCGAGAAAGCCCATTACTTCGAGGAACAGATACAGAAGGAATTGTCGACCGCAAGACCGGTCTTGAAGATCATAGCCCAAGAATCCATCAAAG
Source organism: Ophion obscuratus (assembly GCA_964007375.1). Lineage (NCBI taxonomy): Eukaryota > Metazoa > Arthropoda > Insecta > Hymenoptera > Ichneumonidae > Ophion > Ophion obscuratus. The sequence goes on along the minus strand of OZ023321.1, from coordinate 45,164,680 downwards.
AACAATTTGCTAAGCTACCAAGCAACCTTGCCAGCGAATCGGAATCGGAGAGAACGGACAACAACATAAAGAGGGAAAGTGATGATGATGATGTCGCTCAAGAGCTCGAGAAAGAGGTTCGGAAGGTAACAGAAGTTATCAAGATAGAAAGAATCACTGCGATCGACGATGAAAAAGTTCTGAAAACAAGAGCCAGTCTTCGAGAGGACGAGAAAAATGAGGCGAAAACGTTGGATATAGATATTATTGAAAGTGTGACTTCCGGCCATGAGGATATAGATGAAATTCTCGAGGAAAAATCAAAAGGCATGGGGGAAGAGCTCAGGACATCGATTAAGACGAAGGAAAGCGAGGATCAATTATTGGATCGAGAAAAAAGTTACCAAGAGTCATCAGGGTCGCCAGTTATAACGAATAAGATGACCGAGACACAAGAAAAGAGTGAACCACGTTCGGAAGCTCTTACTCGTGCCGAATTATTCAAGGAATCAGCTCAACCTGAATTCGCTGGTCTCCGGAAAATATGCAGCGAATTTCTCGACTATGAGATGAAATCCAGTCACGAAGAACTGGAAAATAGCCTTGTAATGTCGAAAACGGCGGAAGAATGTGCTGTTGCAACTGAAAAACGCGATGACGAGGGTTCAGCAGAGTTGAAAGCCATCCGGAAGTCGTCGGAAGAAACTGAAACGACATTATCTCACCTGGTGGACTCGACTCAAGTACCGAAAGAGGCCTCGCCACCTCTTACGATGCCTCGAAAAGAGACGCCTGAATTGCCGAGAAAATCGCAGCAAACGAACGTACCTTCGGAGGAGACCGAGACGAAAAACGTATCGCCATTGGAATCACGAGTGAGCCTTGAAGAGGACAAATTTTTAATTCAACAAGATACTAAGAGTTACGACAAAGAATCCGCAAGTCCGTCCGAAAAAGATACACTGCAACTACAGAAGGATTCGACGAAATCAAAGAAAGATTCTCGTATACCGATATCGACGCCGAAAATCGACAAAGACAAGGAAATTATTCCTGATGAAAGTTCAGTCTCGCCGTCGCCGCCGCCGTCAGCGACGTCACCAATGCCAAGCGACGTCTTTTCCAGGGAAGACGTTATCTCGCCATCGGAAACTCGCGAGAAGAAAGGTAGCCCCAAGCTGGAAGAATCCAAGCTAATTAAAAAAGATTCCCGTATACCGGTATCAATGCCGAAAGTAGACAAGGAGAAAGACGTTGCAATCGGCAAAACGTCAATGTCGTCTTCGGTAGAAAAGTCAGCCCCCGCGAGTGATCCATACCCATCGAGCGAACAAATCACTTCTCTCCGACATGAATTCGAATCTCGGATTCCCAAAGCCACCATATTGATGAGAGGTGTGGAGAAGGATGTGCGGAAAGATTCACCGAGGGAAACGGTGGTGACGGAAACCAAGACAACGGAGCACTATCAGAAACACGCAACGGAAACAACGACCACGAGGATCAGTAAAACTTTCGTCACCCACTCGACGAAAACGGCAAGAAATTTCGACAAAGATGAAACGAGAATCGAACAGGATACATCGGTTGTAACGTCAAAATTCGATCATGAGGCATCGACGGATACAAAAATTGTCACAACGTCGGATGCGCCCGAAGGCCCAGAGACGTTTTGCAAACATGAGGAATCAGGTCACAAGCTCAAAGAGAAACTCTCCGAGTCGACGATCACTAAGGAAACACCACACCAAGTCGTGCATGACGAGCAATCTGAAGTAGAAAAATGTCAGGTTATCGGTGTCGAGGCCATTTCTATGACCCTGAAAGATGACGAACAGACCGTTGACGCAAGCGCATGGAGAGCAAACAAAACGGAGAAAGACGAGCAGAGGTTGCATTCCCTCAAGGATGATGACGGAACATTTATACAAGCAATGGATGCAAGTACCGTCAAGGAACACGAGATCGACGCAGAGTTTAAAATCGAGAGGAAGCCCGAGCAGGATGAACCGATCAATTTGGATGATGAAATGAAGAGAGCCGTGATCAATGAGAGGCACTCCGAAGAGCGCGTAGTTACCGAGGCTGATATCGTCCTTCCTTCGGGCCTGGAATCGGATAAATTTGAATCAACAAGCGAAATGGGTGATACCGGTGAGACCGACGGGACGTTCGAATCGAAAGAGCTCGAGGAACGGCAGGGCCGGATGGCGAAGGAATTGGAAGCACGTACTATAGCCGAGACGATTATCGAATCGATACAGACAGAGATCACCAAGAGATCGGCCAGCTTGGAGGGCATTAAACAATTAGACACTTCGGACAGCGACAGCAAGGAATATTCCGAAAACACTATGGACATGGACACGAAAGAGTCCCAAGTATTTCACGATAAAATGGCGGATGATTTGATGAAGAAATTTGAGGACATAATCGAAAAGAAATCTAAGAGTCAGTCTCAGATTTTGGATGATACCGAAATGTTGCCCGAACAATTGAGATCGGCGGTTGCGGCTCACGATGAGAATCTCGAGAAAATGTCCAATCGCGGCAGTATAAGCGTTAGCGAAGATCTCACCAAGGACGAGGAGTCAACGCCTTACGACAAGGAAGAGAGTTTTCCATCATCCTCGTCACAACCGAAATTGTTGGATCGCGATATGACGATAAGTCCGAGCAGCATATCGGATCAAATAGATCTTGAGGTATCGCTGGAATCGGAGCAATCGATCGATGTCGAAACGGCCAAGCGGGAAATTGAAAAGAAATCGTTAGCGGTCATAAATGGCTCTCGCGCAAAGATTGAAGAGCCACTCGAGCCTCAACTGGACGAGCAATTGAGTCACAACTTGGTACTTTCGACGGAAATCGAGGGCGAGCCGCGGGGGGAGCCCGTGCTGCCGACATTATCGTCCAAGAAGCAAGACCTTCCGCAACCCGTTCAAGTGGCGACGATTCACGAGAGCCCGGCCTTCGATTCGCTCCAGGAAATATGTCAGGATTGTGATGTGATGATGAGTTCCAATGCAGTTGCCGATATTATGCAAATAGACTTTTTCGTGGAACCGGGAAAATCTGCTAATCCGATGAATATAGGAAAAGCGAAAACTTTGGCCAATCTGGTTGTAAGGAGTACGGATAGTGAAGAATGCGAAGGCCCGTCTGTTATTTCACCCCGCTTGAGATTGAAGGAACTTGAGATAAAACCCGTTAACTGGATGATAGGCGATGAGAAAATTGAAGTGTCCGAAACACTGCAACCTTCGCAAGTATTCGACAAAGAACTCGAAGAGTATCGGTTATCTCTCGTGAAACAACAAAGCCCGACGACACTTCCGTGCGACGAATCGATCGATGACAACGAGCAGCAAGAATCCGTCACGAGATCTTCCGAGGATGTGAGTGCTATCGATTCAGTTAGAGAATCACCGGTCGAGAAAGTGTCCGATCTGATTGCCGTTCCGTCCCCAAAATTCACCGTGACAGCTGTTGCCGAACAAGACTGTGAGACCGAGATGGTGGAGAATAGGTTGGATATAAGCTGCCAAGAACTTATAGATACGTTGCAGAGAGAATACGAGGCCAAGACGCCAACCGAGGATCGTGAAGCATTCCGGTACACTTGCGACGCGAAAACGATGGAAAAAAGGGTGAGCGTGGCTTCTGATTTCACGACACACATCGAGGCCCCCCCTCCGGATGACGCGGCGGGAACGAAAGAAAAAGAAACCACAGTATCATCGACATGTGACGTGTCGATAGACCTCCCGACGATTATCACACAGGATAAGACCAATTACGAAGAAGCAGAGCGGCTACCTATTACAGAGTTCGAAAAGAGTAGTTCCGTTACGAAGATGGATGCAACGATAGCCAGCGTGCTGGCTCCGGTGGAAAAAGTCACGCAACCGGACTCGAAAGAACCTCAGACCGGGCAAGTGGACAAAAGTAGAATAGGAGCAGAAGCTGTCAGAATTGCGCGTAAAATTACGGACGAGGTGAAAGGTGACGTTACATCGAAGCTTTCGAAACAGCCGTCACCGATGAAAGCTAGAAAATCTTATTTCGATGAAACGAAGAAACAGGAAACAAGTACTTTCGAGACTCGTGACAAAGTATCCGGCGATAAGATGAAAAAAGAAGATCTATCGAGTGTCGATCTCAGCGCTCGATATGCCATAAAGGTTCTCGATCAAGTCGTTAAAAAAGAAATTGCCGAAGTGAAAGAATCCTTGGAAGCTGCCAAGCAAGATCTCATAGAAGAGTTGAGCGAGAATAGCGAGACAATTTTTCAAATAAAAGATTCACCATCGGAGTTTCAGTTCAAGCTCGAGCCAGAAACGATACCGAATGACTTGCCGTTTTTGTACAGAGCTCCTTCGATCGACCAGATCGAGCAGACAACAACCAGCAAGACTGAGCGATCGCCGATTGCAAAACCGACTAGACTTGAGTCCGCCGCTGATGACAAAGTAGCCAGCCAGATCGATCTGAAAGAAACGTCCGACGAGGGAACGAATGAGAAGATCCGCGAGTTTGAGGCGGGTACAGAATCTTTTGCAATCTCATCGGACACAAGAATAAGCGAAAGCGAAAGAAAGGCCGTTAGGAAAGAGATCGAAAGGAGTGGAAAGTTAAGTGCCGAGGATAGGACGGTTTCCCAACCGAGTCCAGTCCCAGTCAGCCGAACGTCCTCTGATCTTGACAACAAGGATGAAGGTACAACGTTGCTCGCGCCTCAGCCAGCGCCGAGAAGGCGCCCTAAACCTGCCCGTACAACGAAAAAAGTAGCTTCGGAGAGTGACGCTGGCTCGAGCTCAGGTGACAGTAGCAATTATCAATCGTGTGACTACGAGATCGGTAGCGGTAGTAGACCAAGCTCGTCTGACATCGAGGCACTTCATTCGACTGTTCCGTCCGGGACAGTTTCCGAGTACGAGACAGCCCTCATGTCGATCGAGCACTCCTCGTCAGCCTCGAGACCAACTTCCCAAGAGTACCAAAGCGCGGTGAGCACCCTGAGTTCTCGAGAATCCATCAAGTCGTTGAATTCGTTGAGCTCGGGGCATCTCGGTAGTATCGATAGTACGGGTGAGCTGTCGGAAACCCTCGTGGCTTCGGAGGCCGAGGATGAGCGCGACCTTGACAAGGATCAAAACGACGAAAATCTCGAGGGCATATTGGACGAGGAGAAGTTGTCGTCGTCTTCGAAAGAATCGGATTCTTCCAGCAGCGATATCGCCATGGAAGACGCCTACGAGAAAAGCAGCGGTGATGTACCGTGTCGAATGAAACGCTCCTCCGAGATGATATTTCAGCAGGTAATCGACGAGGCAGCCGTTGATACGGAAGAGCCCGCGAACGATGAGGATCTTGGCCCGGAGGAAGAGACAAGATTCGACGAGTGTACTACCGAACAATTGCCGAGTGATACAGTCGTCGAAGACGAGGAAGCTTTCAAGACTGATTCGATATTTGTGAGTACGGATTTGACTAGTGAGGCTTACGACAAGAGTTTATCGTCAATCGAGTCGAAGACGGACGTGTCCGATGCTCCCCCCGTTGAGGGCAACGCAATAACGCTCGAGCAGCCACAGAGCGATCTACCGATACTGCTCGATACTCACATTGAAGTTGAGGAAGAAACCGATCCAACGGAAAGTAAACCAACGGAAATGCTCGATCCGTCGACTAGTCTCGATAGCGAAATGCCACCCGGTGGTGGGGATACGATGCAAACATCGATTGGAACCTTGTTGCATCAAGCCAGCACGACTTCATCGACTTCCGGAGCAATGTCATTCGAGACGGTGATCGAGAAAGAACTGAGGCTCGATCGCCATTCTCCGGACAGTGATTCGTTTGAGCTTGTCGACAAGCCCGACATAATCGACGATTTCGTTGTGATCGAGGAGGTCGGACGGGAAGCCGAGGAATTTGATTCCGAGGGTAAGAGCGTAAGCATAGGATCGACATCCTACACAAGTATCAAGAAGTACGACCGAGAATTGGAGAATTTGATAGCCGCGGAAAGTAAAGACGAGAGTGAAGCGTTATCGGCCAATCAGGCTATAGGGAGAAACAACGAATTGTTCGATTTCGAGTCCGAAGAGAGTCCACCAATGGCGTCGAACGCCGACGAACAATACTCTCAGTCGTTGTCCGATGACGAAAATTACGAGGGTAGCAAGAAGTGGATGGAGATGCAATTTCAGGCTGACCCACGCGGCTACGATCTCGATTACGATCGTGGCCGACTCGAGGACATCAAGGAAGAGGAGATAACGGACTTTGAAGCCGGTAGCAGCAGATTCGGCAGTCTGGGCAGTCACAAGGGATCAATCGGTAGCGTTGGAAGTATGAGGGGGGGAAGTTACGGCAGCGCAACCGATTACGATGTTCTCGCGGGTAAAAAATACTTTTCCAAGCCTACGGAGCACGACAGTGTCTCGTTGAGTTCGCTGCAGGAGTTTGAATCCCTCGAGAGTGCAGTCGCGATGGAGAATGCAAAAAAGTTTCAATGCGGCTCCCAGGAATCGGTTAACAACGGTAGTCTACCGAGGCGTTACGTCGCAAGTCGATCGGGCCACGGGGATGACGTTTCGTTGTCATCGCTCAAGGATTTCGAGGGTCTCGAGAAAGCGTGTCGGGAGGCTCATCTTATCGAATTGCGGGCTAGAGAAGAGGAGGATCTTTTGGATCACGAGAGCCCGGAGAGTCGTTACAAACTCGAAAATTTACCGAGGTCGAAGCCCGCCGTGGGTGCCGCGGAACCCGTTAGTGCGGCTGGTTCCTTCAATCCTAGTACATCGGGTTCGGACGATTATGAGAAGAGAATCATGGAAATCGACGAGATAATACGAATAGCACAGGCCAACGTGGAAAAATTCGATCGACAGGACGACACGACCGAGGACATATCGCAAATCGAAATAACCGCCGAAGCGGAAAAGTTGGATAATGTTGCAACTTCGGCAGTAATGACGATACAGGAGGTCGAGCAGGATCCGCCTGAAAGAGGCGGTGATCCCAATATCATGGAAACTAGCACTGATTCGTTGGAACTCGGAGAAAACCTCAACCAAAAGACGAATCCGCTCTGCCGAAGTTCGGATTCCCTAGAAATGAAAACGACCATTGATTTTCCCTCGCTGAGCTCCGATTCTCTCAATAACGCGAGGGACCCGAGGGAAGCACAAGCCGCCGACACGACCAACGATCGTCTCAGCGGTAGCAGACGAATATCATCGGACTCGTTGGAAATGCCCCTCGTTGAGCAACAACAGGATCCTGACTCGCACGATAAGAGCTCCGAAAGTCACGCTAGTTATCACGTTAAAGGATCTTTCGATGATTCCGTGGAGCAAACGTGCTCCGCCACTGATACGAAAATAACCAATAGCGGCCAGACGACCTCACACTCGACGAGCAAATCGTAAGAGAACAAGCAGGTTGGTTTATTCTCTTGCTTTTTTTTCTTCTTTACTTCAATACATTCCGAGCAATGTCGACAAACAAGTTTTTTTCCGACGTGCCCGGTTATATTTGATGGTCCATAATCGAGACCAACTTTCACTAATATTGTTACCTTCCTGTGGCAGAAATCGGTCAACGGTAGCTGACAAATAATGTTCAACGGTACACTCATTCGGCAATGGCACAATTTACAAACTTGTTTTATCGCAGTGCAAAAACATTAAATTCAAGTTTTGTTCGCTATCGTTATATGTACAAGGAAAGATTATATTTACAGGTTTTGCAGGTGACAAGTGGGATGGCTATATACGTAAAAGAAGCTATCTCTGTGACGATCTTTTTTCCGGAGAAAAACAACGGCTTATGTGTACGTGTGTGTCGTGTGTGTGTGTGTGTGTGTGTGTGTGTGCGCGCGCGCGCGTGTGTGTGCGTGTTTGTGCGTGATGACTGAAAAAGTTATCGACGAAACGGAAGCTCTATCGATCGCGAGTCTCGTATCGCCGAAGCTTTTCGTGCCCCGTTCGTTAACGAATAGGATTTTATTATGGATATTAATATAACTCGTTAGTTACCATCGCTCCGTTTTTATCGTAACGGGATGTTCCGACGTGTGACGTCACCTGACGAGTCCTCGTAATTAATATTAAAAATAAACCTATATGCTTGGAACAAATCATAATAGTTACGAAATTGAAAATATAAAAAAGTTGTTGGATAAATGAGATTTTAGGTGGTATGAAAGTGGCTCTCGTAGTTGTAAGCATTTCATCCTATACTATATATATATATATATATTTGTTTATTTAAGTGTGTGTTATTGTCGCAATGTTTTGCTTAATTGTTTAACATTTTTTACCAAGCATTATTACGTTGCATTTGTATGTTTATATTTTTGGAAACGCGATCGACACGTTCAGCTTGTACCGCAATGTAATGTCACTGTAGGTTAAAGGGGCATTCTCGTCAACACTCCGGAATTAATACGATTATAATGGCTATTAAGGAAGAAGGAAAATATAATGAGGATTGAAGATAAAAAGGGGTTCTTTTTTATAGTACTAGCTTCGTACATGAGGTAGAAAAGTGAAGGGAATAATTGTAAGTAACCGTGGTGGCGAGCTTTGTTACTACGAGACATGACGAGAGAGGCATTGTGACAGAACGAGACTGTCGATTGTTAGCAGGAAATTAATTTATTGAACCATATGATATCACATGAATGTTTTCATCGGTGATGAAGTTTTAAAATACCTCCGATGATGGAAGTGCCGCTCATAAATATTTCGCCAACGCAACTATCAGCCCATAGTTCGAAAATAAGCGATCGAACTGAAAACGCCCGAACGGAAGACCACTGCGGCGCCACTTGATTCTTCGTGCTTGGCGTAAATAACGGGTCACGAGCCAGAAAGAACGCAACATCACGATTAAAATATTGTCTATTGCTCGCGCGAATAGGCCATTTTTTTTATGTTCTTTCTCCTCGAACATTTGTTTTCGTACGTCTGGATATTAAATCGTAATTCAGTATGTTAAATGTGAAAGATTAGTAGATTTTCCTTTGATAGAATTGTCTCAGGGAAATCGAGTATAATGCATTCTCCGTCTACGATTCCAGCGCAGTATACATCAATTTTGTACATCTGATAATAAAAAAAAGTTGATTATTATCCAAAACCCGTTATACAAATTTGCTTTCATTGTTTTCATGTTTCCACGAAAATGTGCTTTACATTCCTCAACACGTAGAATAGAAAATCAATAAAAATGAGACACGCATTATTGAACAGCTTTTATTTGCTCTCAAGCGGTGTTATCTCGCTCGACCTCTACAGTTGTACTGAGCGATTAGGCCGTTCCACGGGTATGTGCACACAATATAATGAGATAAATTAACGGTACAAAAAACATCAATATATTATGTTATTACTGTTATACGGTAATATATTACATGTTCATCCAGTATGATATAATTTACAAATAAATAATAAAGAAAAAAAATTGATCGTAGCTCTTAAAAGATACGTTCGGTGGACGGTGAACCACTCGGCCACGGAGACTAGATACAGGAGCCCAAACGCGGCATTTCAACCCGTGCAGCCAGATCGCGCGCAAAAGTTACCCCCTCTCTAGTCTCTTGCGCGCCCATCACACAATCATAGTAGCGCGTGTCCGTGAGCGAGCGACGCTCAGACGACTTCGGGAAGAGCCGAGCGCCACCGAAGTTCCCCGACCGCGCCTTCGGCAGCTACACCAATACATGGACGCTGAGCACGTTCATGTGCGGCCAAGCCGAAACGAAGGATTCGAGGGAAAAAGCAATCTGAGCACGACTCGCGCGTGACGTCACCCGACGGGGCACGAGCGAGGCTTTTAGGGGCCGTCCATATATTACGTCATCGATTTTTGCTGATTTTCGACCCCCCCCTACAATCATCCTATCGTCATTTCCTCATGACCCCCCCCCCCCTCTCGCAAAATTGACGTCATTACCAATTTGGCAAAATTAAAACATTTGCGGATTTGAGAAAAATTGGGTAACATTAAAAAATTTTGTTATAGAATCATCTTTTATTATTTTGTACTTTGGCAATGTTTATTAATATAATAATATTATTCTTCCCTATTCTTTAGTTTTCTTTGGATAGCTCCCACATTTTGTTATAGAATCATCTTTTATTATTTTGTACTTTGGCAATTTTCATTAATATAATAATGTTATTCCTCTCTATTCTTCAGTTTTCTTTGGATAGCTCCCACGGAGTTTTCACCCATTCTTGCAAATCCTGGATCACGGGTAATATCTCCGTATCCTCCCCATATTCATTTTGGCTCGATCGAACTATTTTCATAGGTACGCTGTTATTTGAAGTTCTCGAATATAATGTAGACAAACCTTATGTAATAAATAAATAAATAATGAGTTTAATAATTAATACCATTAGGTACTTGCAAAATATTTTTCATCACTCATGCGGGGAAACCACTCTAGTTGTACAATATACTATTGTACATTTTGAAGGAACTGGTATCACAAGAATGACGTCAATTTCGAAACGCCCCCCCCCCCCCCATCCATCATTTACCGTCATCCGCAGACGAACCCCCCCCCCCCCCCTATTTTAAAATGACGTAATTTATGGACGGCCCCTTAGATTATTTCAATGCTTATTTAGCTTTTGTTTCTCTGCGTTATTAATGTATACAAAAAAATGTATCGCACACTCACATCGCTTATTTTTTTCAGTTTACACGTTAATTTAAATATGATAGTAAATCTGAATTACAACTTATTTATCTCCTAAAATTTTGTTTACGCTTTACTCACACCCGTCCTTATGCCAAATAAATTATAACTCATAAAAGTAAGCGGAAATATTTTTATATTCGTATTATTATATTAATTCTCGTAGCGCTCATATGAAAACTCTCATATGAAAAACACAAAAAAAAACTTCAAAACCTTAGATTTCAACGAACCAAGAACATACATCTTCACATTTTCAATCATGACGAATTTTTAAGAACAATATCATCACAAACACATCTGAACCAAAACAATATACATCACCTAAATTATTAAAACATAAATCAAACAACACAAAATCACAACATCTTATACTCAACTCTTACTAATAGACAACAGGATACAAATAATAATCTTTCCACTGATCCTCTGAATAATATAAATTCGACAATCACATTAAATAAAACGAAAGAATGGCTTATAAATCTCTCCAACATTGATACTCCGCTACACATTTCCACATTCTTGTCTCTAGGCGAAAAGTTTTGTTTTCCTTACCTCAAACTCTCAAACATAAAAACTCATATCCATAAATCAATCTCCGAACTTGAGTCCAAATTAGATTTTTTACTCCACAAACCTAGACAAATCGAAATTAGAACCAGATTCCCTAAAATCTTAAACAAAATAAATATTCAACCTCATTTTCCAACACTAATCAAATTATAAAACACACGTCCTCATTCTTAAAAAACAACCCTCAACTTTTAGTTACACGAGCTGACAAAGGAAATCCAACAGTCATTCTTAACAAATCAGATTACATTACAAAAACTCATAATTTACTCGCAGATTCTTCAACTTACAAATTAACAAATAGAAATCCCATCAAAACTCTACAAAAAGGCATTAACAATAAATAGTCCAACACATAAACTAGCTGAATTTATACAATCTAAACTTTCTTAATTAATCAATACGACTATTTCACACGTCAAAGATAGTTTCCACCTAAAACATTCACTTTCTAACATCTCAATTTCACTCAACTACAAATTGGTCTCGTTTGATGTTGTTTCTCTCTATACCAACATCCCATTACAACTTGTTATTCAGCGCCTTCAAAAAAGATCAAATCTATTTTCAAAAACATTTCCTTTAAACGAAATAATTAAAGCCATAGAATACATCATGTTCTCAACTTTCTTTACATTTAAAAATAAAATTTACCAACAAATCTCAGGGTTACCAATGGGCTCACCTCTGGCTCCAATACTATCTAACATCGTCATGATTGATCTTGAAATAAATTGTCTGGAAAAATTAAAATATTCGTTACCACTATATAAAAGATATGTTGATGATATTATTATTGCTCTACCAACAGACAAAATTGAATCCACCAAAAAGATTTTTAACTCATATAACTCAAAATTACAATTTACATCAGAAAATGAAGTAGATAAAAAAATCCCGTTTCTTGATATACTTTTAATCCATAAACAAAATTCAATTATCACAAATTCGTATAGGAAACCAACCTGATCAGGCAGATTCATAAATTTCTTTTCACACCACCCACTTTCCCAAAAAAAGCCATAATTTACATGCTAGTTGACAGAGCAATAAAATTATCTCATCCTTCATTTCATAAAGAAAACCTCAAACTTATTAGTAACACGATGACACAAAATTGCTATCCGATCTCTTTCACAGAAGAAATAATAAAACATCGGCTTTCCACAATCAACAATCAAAAAAAGAATAACAACAATTTTGATTCTTCCAGAATAATAAATGTTCCTTACACAAAAAAAAACATCCATCATCAACTAATTCGTCTTTTCCAACAATACAACATAACATTATTCACAAACAATAAACACAACATTTCATCGATTACTGGCTCCACCAAAGACAAAATAAATAAGAACCAAAAATCCAACATAGTTTACAAAATCGATTGTAAGGATTGCAATGCCACATACATCGGCCAAACCAAAAGATACCTCGAAACCAGAATAAAAGAACACAAAAATAGCCTTAAACATACTATCACATTACACACAGCCTTAGCACACCATGCAATAGAACAAAAACATGACTTTCAATTCGACAATGTAAAAATTTTAAACAATGAAAATTGGCTCAAAAAAGACTAATCCTAGAAATGATCCAAATTAAGGCACACTCCAACTCCATAAATTTTAGAACTGACATACAATAACTAAGCTCGATCTATAACTCTCTTATATAACTATTAAAATATTTTACAATACTTTACTTGGCATAACAATTTTTACTCTTAACATGACGCACCAATTTTATTTCTCTTGACACGTCACTGCCTAAAGGATCTTTCTCCCCCGATTCGCAAAATAAAGACTCTAATAAGCTTGACGAAATTAAGACACCACACAGTTTCTCTCAAACTCTCCGTGATCACACAACTTAATATGTAACTGAGAAATGTAAATTTCGAGTTTTTGTTTATTTTGGAAGAAAATTTTAAAAATCTTAAACTCAATAGGTAATCATCACAGTCATTTGATACTTGATTAAAATTTCTTTTAAATCAATCACGTACATTAAATTTTCACAAATAAAACACAAAACTTTCTTATAGTTATTAATCCCTTACAGATGATAAAAATCGCAAAAAAAACGATAAATTCTTCCATCTATTGAGTATACTCCGGCAAAACCGTATTTACTTCCACAAATACTGTCTTCTGAAATAACCTTCCAAATATAAGAAAAAGCTAGAAACATCAACAACATCGAGGTTAGTCGTTTCTCATATTTCATTTCTTTATAACTCCATAGTATAATAAACCACACTCTCACGCATCACCCATTTCAAACACCGATGAATAAGAAGAATTAACGCAATACAGGAACTTATGCATATCAAATCAATATAGTTATAACCAAAACAGAATTAACATAACAGTTATACAAAACGACACAACAATTTTATAACACAATCATAACATAAAACATTCGTGTATTTAATTCCTTCAAACTTGATTTGTAAAATTTGTGTATCAAAATTTATAGAAAAAAATATAATTTCTGAAGAGGACCCGAACCAAAGGGTCGAAACGTAAGAAAGCATCATTTATTTCCATCGCTGACCTTGGAAAACCTCTATTGGCCGGACTGAAGCCGAATCTTCAACTAGCAACTTGTCATCAACACGGCCGCACACATCTTTGACTCATTAATTCTTATACTTTCATCAAGCGATAAAGCATTATCCCCAAAAACAAGCCAATCATCCATCCGGCCACGAATCGTCAGTACCAGAAAGTGCACATATTCTACAAGTGATGAGATGGTCTCGTTTGTCGCGTTCCTGGCTTCGGTCCGCAGGGGCGCGGGAAGTTCCCCGCGCTCAGTGCTTTTTTAAAATTATTATTACTATTAATTCTTATTTGATTATTTTTGTTAGTTATCATTATTATTTTAATTAGTTATCTTTTATTGTCGAAAAATTTATCGAGCACTCCGACCGATTATTTTATTAGTTTGTACGATAATTTAAATGTGATAATAAATCTAAATTTCAACTTATTTAACTTCTAAAAAATTGTTTGCGCTTTACTCACACCCGTCCCTATGCCAAATAAATTGTAATTCACAAAAGTAAGCGGAAATATATTTATATTCGTATTATTATATTCATTCTCATACTTTCATCAAGCGATAAAGCATCATTCCCAAAAACAAGTCAATTAACTATCCGGCCGTGAATCGTAAGTGCCAGAAAGTGCATTTTTAACACAAGCGATAAGATGCTCCCGTTAGTAACGTTCCTAGCTTAGGGGCGTCGGATCGTTTCCCGCGCTCAGTGCTTTTCTGTTTTTTTTTTAATTATTATTTTCTTTTTGTATGGGGCGAATTGTTTATACGTGAAACACGCTCATTGAAAGAAGATTATTCTGAAAATAGGAAAACTGCTCATGATGTTTTACGATTAAATTTGTTTTGTTCTGTCAATGGTGAGTGTTCACAAATAAACAATTCACCCCATTACAATGAAAATTACCTGTAAATGTAAAAACATACAAAAATGCCTCTTTCTGACACTTACGATTCGCGGCCGGATAGATGATTGACTTGTTTTTGGGGATAATGCTTTATCGGTTAATGAAAGTTTGAGAATCAATATAATAATACGAATGTAAATACATTTCCGCTTACTTTTATGAATTACAATTTATTTGGCATAGGGACGGGTGTGAGTAAAGCATAAACAATTTTTTAGAAGATAAATAAGTTGTAATATAGATTTATTATTACATTCAAATTAACGTACAATCTAATAAAATAAGCGGTCGGAGTGCGCGATAAATTTTTCGACACTAAAAGATAACTAGTTAAAATAATAATGATAACTAATAAAAATAACTAATCAAATAAGAATTAATAATAATAATAAATAAATAAATACTGAGCGCGGGGAACGATCCCGCGCCTCTGCGGACCGAAGCCAGGAACGCTACCAACGAGACCATCTCAGCGCTTGTAGAATATGTGCACTTTCTGGTACTGACGATTCGCGGCCGGATGGATAATTGGCTTGTTTTTTGGGATAATGGTTTATCGCTTGATGAAAGTATCTTAATATAAGTATGGGCCCATTAATTATTTCGTTTAAAGGAAATGTTTTTGATAATAGATTTGATCTTTTTTGAAGGCTTTGAATAACAAATTGTAATGGGATGTTGGTATAGAGAGAAACAACATCAAACGAGACCAATTTGTAGTTGAGTGGAATTGAGATGTTAGAAAGTGAATGTTTTAGGTGGAAACTATCTTTGACGTGTGAATTAGTCGTATTGATTAATTTAGAAAGTTTAGATTGTATAAATTCAGATAGTTTATGCGTTGGACTATTTATTGATGATACTATTGGGCGAAGTGGATAATTATTTTTATGAATTTTTGGCAGCCAATAGAGACGAGATAGGTTGCAATTTTTAGCTTTTAAGTATTTGTATTTTGTTTCATCAATGATTTTTAGGATTTTCTATCTGGAGAGAATATTGTTAATGCCTCTTTGTAGAGTTTTGATGGGATTTCTATTTGTTAATTTGTAAGTTGAGGATCTACGAGTAAATTATGAGTTTTTGTAATGTAATCTGATTTGTTAAGAATGACTGTTGAATTTCCTTTGTCAGCTCGTGTAGCTAAAAGTGAGGGTTGTTTTTTAAGAATGAGGACGTGTGTTTTATAATTTGATTAGTGTTGGAAAATGATGTTGGAATATTTATTTTGTTTAAGATTTTAATGAATCTGGTTCTAATTTCGGTTTGTTTAGGTTTGTCGAGTAAAAAATCTAATTTGGACTCAAATTCGGAGATTGATTTGTGGATATGAATTTTTATGTTTGATAGTTTGAGGTAAGGAAAACAAAACTTTTCACCTAGAGACAAGAATGTGGAAATGTGTAGCGGAATATCAATGTTGGAGAGATTTATAAGCCATTCTTTCGTTTTATTTTATGTGATTGTCGAATTTATGTTATTCAGAGGATCACTGGAAAGATTATTATTTGTGTCCTGTTGTCTATTAGTAAGGGTTGAGTATAAGATGTTGTGATTTTGTGTTGTTTGATTTATGTTTTGATAATTTACGTGATGTATATTGTTTTGGTTCAGATGTGTTTGTGATGATATTGTTCTTAAAAATTCGTCATGATTGAAAATGTGGAGATGTATGTTCTTGGTTCGTTGAAATCTAAGGTTTCGAAGTTTTTTTCATATGAGAGTTTTTTATATGAGAGTTTTCTTATGAGAGCTATGAGAATTAATATAATAATACAAATATAAATATATTTCCGCTTACTTTTATGAATTATAATTTATTTGGCATAAGGACGGGTGCGAGTAAAGCGTAAACAATATTTTAGAAGATAAATAAGTTGTAATTTAGATTTATTATTATATTTAAATTAACGTATAAACTGAAAAAAATAAGCGATGGGAGTGTGCGATACATTTTTTGCATACATTAATAACGCAGAGAAACAAGAGCTAAATAAGCATTGAAATCATCTAAAAGCCTCGCTTGTGCCGGCGGGTGACGTCACGCGCGAGTCGTGCTCAGATTGCTTTTTCCCTCGAATCCTTCGTTTCGGCTCGGCCGCACATGAACCGTGCTCAGCGTCCATGTATTGGTATAGCTGCCGAAGGCGCGGTCGGGAAACTTCGGTGGCGCTCGGCTCTTCCCGAATACGTCCGAGCGTCGCTCGCTCACGGACACGCGCTACTATGATTGTGTGATGGGCGCGCAAGAGACTAGAGAAGGGGTAACTTTTGCGCGCGATCTGGCTGCACTGACTTCAACGCAGTCCCGAACTTGCGAATACCAAGGGCGGCGCTGCGGTCGTTGGAAGATAATACGCTATATATATTTTGTATGTATATCAAATATCGAATACGATCGTAGGGTACACGAAGACTAGAGGTAAGGAGTACGAACGCCTGTGGCGAGCCCGATCCAAAAGCGTCCGTGAAACTGTGGATTTTAGTAGTTAGTGTTTTCACGGCGTGCGTCGCTAGTGCATGACCGCACCGAAGTGAACTAAGCGATAAGAACACAACCGACGTCATGTGTCATCGATGATTCCCACTCGTCGTTCGTGTTGACATAAAGCGTGTTCGGGCTAACCAATTTTGTGAATTGTGTTAGATGTAAAAAAAAATTATTGTCTCGGTATAAAATATATTTTATGATCTGCGGCGAAAACAATCAATCGTAGGTAAGAAAAATAGTACTTACATTTATGAAAAGAATGTTTTCGTTTTATCGTACCATTATCGTACCGAGTGAAATAAAAATTATCACAAACGCGAGATATGGAGCAAGTATCCCGTCGATGAGACAAAACGTGCAAAATATAGATTTTTTTTCGTATATTGCACGTTTTGTCTCACGTCTCGAAAATAAACAAAATGTTTATTTTCGAGGCGTGAAAATGGGAAGTGAGTGAGTGGGTGAAATATCGATTTGCCGTTCTCATAGAAAGTCAATTTAAATGAATGGTTGTAATATTGTTTGAATTGTTGCTTTCAGTGCCCGAACGCGAGACAAACTTTGAGTGCAGCGATCGATCGAGAACTGCCGTTAAAATCAACACTCTCCAGCAAGTTCTCGAAAAAGTTTCGGATATGAAAAATTTAGAGTACGTGGCATGCCAAGCACACAATGAAGAGCTCACGAAGAGAGTGATAAACTATTATCTCGTCATGAGAGGATATTTTCTAGCGCGATCGGTCAACGAAAATAACCACGCAAGGAAAATTAACACGAAAGACAATAGCAAAAAATAAAAACTAAGATCGATATATCTGTACAGCGTGTCATAATGTGCAAATATGATGTGTGATATATTTGTTGTTATAAATTTTCTTGTGTCTATGTTTTTACTGCTTCCGCAACGAAAAAAAAAAAAAAAAAACATTGACTTAATATATGTATTTCGTCATTATCCTTTATCTGTACAGCGTATCATAATGTGTAAATATGAGATGTGATAATTTGAAATTTTTTTGTCTGGATTAAAATTTCTTATGAATTTTCTTGTGTCTATAAATAAATTTTGTTCGTTACGGTTTCTGCGAGGAAAAAAACTGACTATTTCTGTTTGTCGTTATTATTCTTTATCTGTACAGCGTGTCACAATGTTTAAATATGGTGATAATCTGTAAATTTTTTGTCTGGATGCAAATTTCTTATGAATTTCCTTGTGTCTATAAGTAAATTTTGTTTGTTGCTGCTTCTGCAACAAAAAACTGACTTAATTTCTGTATTTCGGTATTCTCCAAAACAATCCATATATAAGAATTCCGTCTATCTATATAGAAATTGCCTTCACCAACTGGTTGAACAACTAATTTGATGAAATGATCGCTCCTTATGAAGTGGCTAAGGGTGCTTTTTGCATATCGCACGGCATTGCCTTTACAATTCATTTGATCAAATTATCGCTCCATATGGGGGAGCGTATCTTACGGCACTGGTTTGTTGCTGACTTTACTTCGGTGCGGTAGGAGAGCAGCGCCGCCCTTCTCGTCCTCACTTTTGCGGACGTTTCGACGACACGGCGTTCGTACTCCTTACCTCTAGTCTTCCTGGTAGGGTAGATGACTAACCTATCTAACCTTAAATTAAGTGTCAGTGTTATAATTAAGTTTAAGATTAAACGATACGCTGATTGGTACGAATACCGTATTGATGAAGTAGTATAGTTCTTTTCCGTGTCTCCACGCATCTGGGTAGTTTTTTGTAGCGAATGTTCTGTTACTTTCGTACGTAATTTATCGCAGTACAAGAAGGCATATAGATTACAAAACTTGACGCCGCAGGTATGATTAAATTTTTAAAGAGTCTAACTTTTTTTGCTTTTAAAATAGACTTTCAGTCAAAATTCTCATTTGGACATTTTTAAAACAACGAGTAAAGTCGTTCGATGTAGTATACTCTCACGACTGGTCTGTGGTAAGTTAGGACCTCCTCCGCGATCACTTTCACCACGTCGATCGATATATTACTATGTATATGGGTGTGTTGATCGACACGCCATCCCTGCTGTTATTCGCATTTTCGGGTACACTTTATTCACTGTCTACCCATTGGAGTTTGGTGTCCTGTATCTAGTCTCCGTGTACTCGATTCTCGAGCCTGCGGTACTCACACACATGCCGATTTATGAATAAATTCTGTACTATCTTGAGTAATGTAGACTGATTCGCGTTCATTCTCATTTGATCCGTTTTAGCGACGGTAACGGGCAACGATTTTGTTCTGTGCTTTTTCCAATGGGTATAATTCTTGTTGTCTTAAATCTCTTTCCATTTTTAATGGAGCGTTCCTTCAAATGGACCCTTCTGAAAAACAAAAGTAAAAATTCCGATGTGCTGGTCATTCCGCGCTGTAAGAGAATATTAATGGATTATTTTGAATAATCACCCACAAACATATTTTTACATGGGGCGTTCTATACAAAATCGGCCACTTCTAGACTCGACCCCTCCGATTCGGGGAAATTTTTAACATTTTTTAATACTCATAACTGCATTAAAAATGGACCAAATGCGATGGTTTTTGTTTCAAACCTTTCATTTTTCAATGCACCTTTCGGGAGTAAATACAATAAAAATCAAAATAGTCGTTTCCAATATTTTTTTCAGTTTGAAACAAAAACATTTTTTTCGAGCTGATTACCTGTTTTTATTTTTTTCGTGTAATCCTCAAAAAAATTTCGATCGATGGAAAAATTTGGATGGATGGGTAAATTTTTCAATATTTCCGTCTCGGAATTACTTTTTTTTCTGCAGTTTTCGAGTGAAATTGAGAAATCATCCGATAATCAACAGACGAAAAAAGGACAATTCACTGAAATAAATTCTTTTTGAGTTATAACAGACGAACGAATTTTTTTTTCTGGTCGACTCACATGTTTTTAATTTTTTTCTTCACTTTTTTAGTGAAGTTCTGTGAAAGACAGTTTACGCAAATATATATATATATAGCACGGAAAAAATATTTTTCGCTCCAAACTGAACAAAGATTGGAGAGGATAATTCTGATTTTCATTGTATTGATTCCGGAAAGGTGCATGTAAAAACAATAATTTAAGAGAAAAAAGGTAATTATTTACTTTAGTTACTTTTCGGAAATGTCAAGTTAAATTATTTTTTTGTCATTTTCTCATTGATTGCATTATAAATGATGATATTTAGTAGGGGGAAGGTGAATTCCACCTTCCCATAAAAAGTTATGGGGTTTTGAAGTTCGCGGAAACATGTGATAAGATGTTCGAGCGTGACGATATTGATGCCGTGAGCATTTAGTTAAGCGACGATGCTCTCGAGAACACTATTATTACTTTTATGGCGTGAAAAAAGTGATTATTATTTACATATACCTATTTTATTATTACTTTTATGGCGTGAAAAAAGCGAATTACAGCTTGCTCCGACGAAACATCATCATTTACAACCCAATTAACAAGAAAATAGCTGGAAAACATTTTCAAGTCATTTTTCAGAAAGTTCACGCCGCAATTTTATCACATATTTCCGCGAACTTCAAAACCCCATAACTTTTTATGGGAAGGTGGAATTCAGCTTCCCCCTACTGAATATCATCATTTATAACCCAATCAATGGGAAAATAGAAAAAAAAATGTTACGCTCATTTTTCGGAAAAGTGACTAAGGTAAATAATTACCGAAAAAAAAGCATCGTATGAGGTCCATTTTTGACGAAGTCATGGACAAGTCAAAGACGGATCGAAAAAAAATGAAAAAAATATCAAGGAAGCTTATTTTATAGTGTACAATTTTTTTTAATCAGCCGCATTGAAACGTGTCGAGTCTAAAAGTGGCCAATTTCGCATAGAATGTCCGTCATGTATTTTTGCATTTACAAAATGCCAGCATTGTGGATGACCCACGTGTAGCATTTTTTTCTATTTTTTTTCTAAACAATCGAAATCTTCCGAGCTTCCACCAGCGGCAGAATCTACAACGATGGTACACGGGGTGACCTCATCCGAACTTTCCATTTACTCCGCCTCAAGGCTCGATTATCT
The DNA here is from genome assembly GCA_964007375.1 of Ophion obscuratus. NCBI lineage: Eukaryota > Metazoa > Arthropoda > Insecta > Hymenoptera > Ichneumonidae > Ophion > Ophion obscuratus. Next base: position 45,143,373 of record OZ023321.1, on the reverse strand, counting down.
TATATAATTAAATCTGAAGAGGGCTCGGATTGGCCCGAAAGTATTTGACGAATAGATTCATGGAAAATTGAGCAGCAATAGACATTTTAATTTTAATATTGTGGCTTTAAAAAAAGTTTGCCGGGAGAGAGAGGTGTGATCGGAAATCAGATAAAATCGATGAGTTGTCGGGTATTGGCCATCAATGCGAAAGACTTTTGAAATATCTCTCTATATGTAGGTTCTACTGTACTCTAGCGAATAAATATTGCATACTTACCAAATTTTCGTGGAGGAAACTCCATACAAGCTCATATAATTGTCAAGGCGTTTCTCTTTTCCGGAAGGTCTGTGGTTCGACTCGTGCAAATAGCCAGGGCGACGCGTGACAATGGATCGACGAAGCATTAAAAACTTGATTATTGCTTTTAAGTTTTTCGTAAGAAATGCGCGATCCATATGCACCAAGAGCTCAGATATACGTAGTAAATCAGGTCATGTGACAATCTCATAACTCGATCGCTCTCTAGCAGAGCAAGATTGACCGTGCAACGAATAAGCTCGACAATATTCGCGTATTCGTATTCGTCAAACAAGAGCCCAATCGCCGTAAGAGTGAACACGTTATTGACGATTATTGCAGTGCTCCCGAAGAATATGAGTTCCTGGAATAATTTAACGAAGATTAGATTAGAACGAAAGAAAAACGCAGTGAGGTCACCGAGGCTACTAAAATATAAGATTCATTGGCACGTGCGAGGTTTAACTATTTTCAACAATATTTTTTTATCGGCGCTACGATTCCTTCAATACAGTTGAACACACGCGCAAAACATACTTTTCAAGGTATGTCTTTCACATCAGATTCGCTAAAAAATCAATTTAACTGTTAGTCAAAAATATATTTCGGCTGACGCAACGACAATTAGCAGTAGACACATTTTCTAATCTATTAGTCTTGGGGAAAAAACTTTTCCGCCGAAAGTTGCATATTTCGACGGGGTCGTCGAGTGGTGGCTGCGCGGTTTATCCAGGTGGAGGCGCTTCGAAGATTCCATGATCATTTCAATTTTTTCAAATGGGACTACTGTTTTTTTCGAAATCTTATCAACGAACTAAAAATAAGTTGACACGCCAAATTTCGAGATAGATCGATCATGATTTAGTATGCAAAAATCGACAAAGAAGAAATGGTGCGGTATGATTGGCATAAATTAAGGCCGTCGTCGAGTATGATGGGACGAAAAAATCCATTTTTTTTATCGCACGTATTGAACGTATTGTTCTTGCGAATATTTTAGTCTTTGAGCCATAAAAATATTCGAAAAATTACCCGAGTTATGGGTCGAGTATAGGGGGTTGAATAAGGGGTGCCCGAAAATCACAATCCACAAATATTAATGAGCTTTTTGAGCAAGACGAAGGTGTGATGTATGGCCCTGGTATCGCAGACTGAGTGTAAGTTTGAAGCTTTCATCATATTTGTGCATGTACCGATCTTCAAACTTAAGGTCATCGCTCACTTGTCAACCTAGCACCCGACACGACACCGCGCCTCGCCTCGTGCGGTTGTCATTTCTTATATCGACTTTCCTTATATGCGCTCACTTGTCAACTCCCTAGCATCACCCGATCGCCTCGCTCGCAAGAGCGGTGCTGGTCGGGTGCCATGCCGGGTTCATATAAGTGAGCGACGATCTTTATGCGTTTTTCTCAAAACTATATTTTTCAATTCTTTGCGCAAGACATTACGAAAACTAATCGACTGATTAACGTGAAATTTCAACCACACGTAGTGTATACTGTGTGCCTATTACGTATACTAGCATCAACTGGATAAAAATATATTAACGATTTTTAACATGCATTACAATTCATAATTATGGGATGAAAAATCGTTATGTTCGATCACATCGTCACCGTATATGCTGTCAAAAGATTGTCTTCTCTCTCATTTTAGTAAGCGTAATAGCGACATGCTTACGGATTATAAAATGTTTCTAATTGTTTGTTTCAGGCCACTGGAAGCTGAGATATCATGCCCAAAAAATGGCGGCATCCATTTTTTCGTATAACTCTGTTAATAATTAACATTTTTTAATCTGTACCAACATATGTGTTCTTCTTAATGTTTTGTTTAACCCTTTGCGCCATAGTGTAACACTTAGTAGGGGAGCCCACGACACTAAACTTGTCATAATAGGTCTCCCAAAGTTCATACATATAATTCGTGATGTCATTCGTGAGGGCAGACAAGATGGCCCTGCTGCCATGTCTGGGACCCGTCAACGCTAAACAAAAAAATAATAACAAATAGGAAATTTTTCTAGGTTTCTGACATGTTAAGTCTCCCATATTCTGATTGTTTCTCGAGACAGGGGAAGGGTAGGACTGTACGAAAAGGCAATGCTGCCAGCCCCCCTGATAAGCCGCCTCAGTTACTGCCGAGAGATCACCGACACATCACACCCAGGTGTTTATCAACATCGACCTCCTCAAAAAACCAAAGCTTCTTATCTGAAAGATCATCAATTTTTGTGTAAGAAAACACCAATGCTGCCAAACAGTGGAGAAAATGGCGGCAGCAGCGTTTGAAAGTCGCCCTCCGCGCAACCGAATTTGGCGTTTCAATTCGGTTTTATCAGCAATCGGCCGGTGCTTTTCCATTTGTATTGTTGAAATACGCCTACCATTATCACGAACAATGAATTTTACGTGTCGTTGATTGTTTAAGCAAGTTAAATCACATATTTTATGTGATATTTTTCGATTTTGCAGCCGTTTTCATTGTTCTTTTTTAAAAAATACTTTCTTACGTCTTTCGTTACCCGAGTCGAAATTTTCGAGCCGCGTTCAACCCACAAAATGAAGGCGAGCAGAAATCGGCGTGAGCGGATTATTGGGTATCTAAAGGAGGGTACAATGTTTGAAAGTACCATGCGTTAGAGCCTCCGATGAACCTCCGGCATGGCAGAAAGTAGACTTTTTGACTCAAAGGAGGTCAGTGAGGTTCACAATTTAACCTACGGAACCTCAGTTCGGCCTACTGCGAGCGCTCCCGCAGAACCTACTTCCCCCCCTTTCGGCCTACTGTACACTGCTAAACAAAAAAATGGATTTATATAGAATCTATTTAAATAAAATAGGTATTTTACTTGTCTCACAGCCTACTACGATCATATTTCTTCCAAAGATATTTATATATAATAATAAATATGAGATTTAAATTAATCTTTATTTGCTTACAATGCACACTGTAAAGCTAAGTGTACTATATGTATAAAATATTTCATAAATCGAAAATAAAATGAACGCCTTAATTGAGAGCTTTACCACAAGGATTTTTCATCCTAATTCGTCATTCCCTGGCCTATAGAAATGATTTTGTTCGAAGAAAATATTTGCCCTATATGCGCCTTGAACCTAGCCTACCTACTCATAACTACGCTCCGCTGCCCCTATGCTACCGAGTGCTTATAACATTTTAGTCGCTGATATGGCATAAGAGACCAAATTAATACCTCTAACTATTAGTTGTATCACATAAGCTATGTGAATTAGTTAATATGATTGTGATAATTAGAGAGTTTCATCGAATAACATGCTATAGATTTTTCAAACAAACACACATATACATATACATATATATATAATTCCTCTCTCTCCACCTTCTCTACCCCCCGCTCCTTTTATATGAGTGTTGCAATAAAGATGGACCATTAGTTCAATCAAATAGAAAAAAAGGTTAACTCTAAGAAAATTCTATTTAAGGTAAATTTAAAAAAAATAACTAGACCCATTCAGTGAACTTAACTAAATTGTTTTTTTGAACAGATGAAGATGTTGAACTGATGAAACCGAATCACAGATTTATTAGGATCAAATAAAATGTGTAGTTATTGGACGATATTAAATAGATTCATTTTCTATAAATAAACATTTTTGAAATCAATCATTTTAATGATGGAATGCAATAGGAAAAATTTGGTTCTATGAAAAATCTAGTTAACTAAAATAAAAAAGAATCAAATAGACGCGGTTAGTTAATATTATAATTATTTAGCGGAAAAAAATAAAAATATGCTTCATACATACACGTGGAAATGGTTTTTAAATTTTCGACGTGCTAAAAATGAAAACAAAGAAAAATCAAACATTTTATTTAAAATCGACGGTAATCGGCCGTCGACATTTATCAACTTATTATTGAATAAACAAAAAAAAAACAAAACGAACAAAAACAAAAAGAAAAAATAAAGAAAAAATCGAATGAGGTTGAATTCTAAACCGACAATTTCAATCCTGTAAAACATGAAATAGACTATAATTAACACCCTAACGTTCCATATAGATATCAACATTATATGTTATTTAGATCTACACTGCCAGCCAAAAGTTTTCGGACACTCCACATAATCGCAAAACTTTTGAGCTGCATAATTGAACTAGATAATTGCCAAATAATGTTAGAGTAATATAATTCATTTCATTTATTATTTCACGAACATACTATAAAGATCTATATAATTAAGTAATTATACAGAGCTTTATACTATCTTCGTAAAATAATTATTATTCTACCATAAGTTTGCAATGATCCAAAGTGATATTAAGTTTTGCAGTTATCTGAAGTGTCTGAATACTTTTGACTGGTAGTGTATATTCGAATATATTAATGCAACCACATATTTCGAGTATAATATATATATATATATATATATATATATATATATATATATATAGTATTATATAATATATACCGTCGCTTAAAAGTTTGGATACACCATAGTCGATATTTCTTGCTGCACGAAAAGTTACATAGCTTCGTAAATAAAAAGATAACCAAATTTACCGAACGGCGTTTTGACGGGAATAAATTCAGCTTTATATTACTTTTCTGAAATATTTTTTTATAATTTTCTTTTCGCCCCGGTACGCACTTTTATACGTGACTGATTTTCGGCTTCTTTTCGACCATCGAGAATTGGGCGCATGACTTATGCAAAAAAAATTGTTGCGTTTATCCATGATAAACTTGAACGGGGTAGCAAGAAGTCCATTTGCGTTTTTATAAAGTTTTGTACGATTTTTTTCGCAATGTTATTTCATTTTTTGCTAAAAAAGACTAATTCTAGATAATGCAATGTAACTCAAGAACTAGAGGGTTTAAGAAGAAACGTCAAGGACGAAAAACGTCGCATAAGCTTATAGTGGATAGACTGACATTTTTTAAGAATTTTCCTGCGAGATTTTTTCTGACAGGAAAACGCCCATTAATCCGATAGAATTGGAGTAAGACTGTATATACAAGCATTCTTTTATGAATTGCCTATAAAATAACAATAAATCGATATTGAGAAAATTTGATTGTTTTCGCATATTAATATTGCACTAATAATTTGATAAGGGGACGATGTATTTTTATTAATTTCATCATCGAACGGGTTACCGACCAGGCCACAATGGAATGATGATGGAGGAGATATAGAATTTCGGCCGAAAGCAGGTTAGGTGGGGTCGAGGCAACAGTTTGAGGTTGAAAGCAGGTTAAGGAGGCCTGTGCTCTGCACGTTTCATTGAAACTGGGGTCGAGAGAAGGTTTGGGAGGTCTAGCAGAGGCTACTGTGGGCCAAGAGGAGGTCTCTGCATGGCACTGAACTCGACAAATGAGGTTTCGTAGGTTCAACGGAGGCTGGCGGCTTATGTATTACAAAAGAAATGGGTCCTGCGAGGGTTCAGAGGAGGCTAAAAATTTCGACTCGGGTACATTTCAAAGTAAATTTTTTTTTTTTCGGCGAGTATGAGTATAAAAAATAAAGTATGAGTATAAAAAATGTGAGTATACTCATACTTGCATTCGAAGGAAACAGCGCTTCCAGTTCTTCTTGGTATTTTCTTTCAAAACAGAACATTTTCTGTAGCACCCATAGTGATGACCAAAATTTATACTGTTCTTACGAGTCAATGATGATGAGTGGCCGTATTCGAAACGTTTCCTTATTTCCGGTACGCGACAATAGTTACACATTGGTCTCATGTACTCTCGGTAAATTTCGTAACATCGCCAGATTTTTTGCAAATAAAACAACGAATTTTAGATAGATGTAAGATTTCAAAAACGGACAGCGACACGACCGTTACTGACGGCTTCTGAAACGAGACTGAGCAGGTATTACGTCTAGACCCTTTTTGTTCTGACCGTTTTTAATAGCACAGCCGGAGTCTTACAATGTAGGGTCGAAGACTCGATTTCTGCTTAAAATATATAGCCAAAAAACCTTCATGTTTCAGGTAGTCTTTACTTAAAAATATAAAGCGAAAGAGGTTCGTACGGGCCACGAGAAATGATAAATGAGCAAAAAACGGCTGAAAAGTCCCCGACTTTGGACTAATTTGGACAATCTTATTCCTTGAAACAATGACACCTAATATTTTTTTACCGAAGAAAATCCAATTTACTTTGAAATGTAACGAAAGGCATAACAAAGTATTTAAAAAAAAGAAGCACAAGGAAAACGGCTGAAAATCGAAAAATATCACATAAAATATGCGATTTCATTTGTTTAAACAATTAACGACACGTAAAATTCACTGTTCATGAGAGTGGCAGGCGTATTTCAACAACACAAATCGAAAAGAACGGGGCGATTGCTGATAAAACCGAATTGAAACGCCAAATTCGGTTGCGTGGAGGGCGACGTTCAAACACTGCTGGCGCCATTCTCTCCATTGTTTGGAAAAGGCAGCAGTGGTTTTTCTTACACAAAAATAGATGATCTTTCAGATAAGCTTTGGTTTTTTGAGGAGGTCGATGTTGATAAACACCTGGGTGTGAGGTGTCGTTTATCTCTCGGCAGTAACTAAGGCGGCTTAACACGGCAGAAATCTAGAAAAATTATTATTTTTTTGTTCATTTTTTGTTTCAGCCTTGAACGGTCCCAGACATCGCAGCAGGGCCATTTTGTGTTTCCCTATGAATGACATAACGAATTATATGTATAAACTTTGGGAGACCTCTCATGACAGGTTTAGTGTCGTGGGCTCCTAGACTAACTGGTGTTACACCTAATGTAATTCAGATTTTGACGATTCAAAAGTGTTTTTCAGTTAAATATGGCGGTTGTAAATGCGTGCCAATAACTACTAAATCATACCTATTACATTTTTATTTTTCACGTAGCGGGTGTCAATAACGAAAGTGCAAAAAACGATCTTTTTACATAATAAATCTGATTACCACTAATCTAGCAGGTAAACCATGACCAAAAATAGATAAAAACTTGGTTTTTGATCCACTGAATACGAACCCGAAGTTTCAACCGTCAAATTGAAAAATGGCGGATCCAATATGGCGGCTGTAAGTGACAAAGTATAAGATTTTTTCCAAATTTGATGATCTATTTTTTTTTTTTTTTTTGGGAGCTTATTTAATGTAAGAGCGACCCCGAGAACCCCCCGAGTACTTACTTTCGCTATCATCAAATAACGTTTTGCATTTATACCCAAACAATAACTGCGTTTCTTTATCTTCACACCACGGCCTTGAAATGATTGGTCCTTATTTCATCGATGAACGTTTGCATGGCAGATCTTACGCTAATTTCCTAGAACATCAATTGGGACCTTTTTCGGAAATGCCATTGAACTCACGACGCACGATGTGGCTCCGGCACGATGGGTGCCCGGCTCCTTCTCCTTCGGTTGCAAGAAATAAGCTCAGTGAAAAATTTCCCAGCTCTCGTTCGTTCACCAGACCTGACACCACTGGACTTTTTATGGGGGACTTTCAAAAACATGGTGTACAAAGTAGTGCCAATTACTGCGCAAGATATGCAAGCGAGAATAATTAGAGCCTGTTCGTCAATACAGACTGACGTAATCGATCAGATAATACAATCAATGCGCATCAAATTGCAAGCGTGCATTGTACGTGGTCGCCCTCACTTTGGGCACCTTCTATATGACTGAGAACGTTGTAGCGTTAGCCACAAACCAAGATTGAATTAGAAAAAAAAAATCTGTTACTGTCTAGACTGTACTGAGTATGTAGGATTAAAAAAAAAAATTACACCGCAAAATACCAGAAATAAAGAATAGTTTAATGTATGGAATTTGACGTGCGGTTATGTGGGCAAGGCATTCACGTTGCGGGTGATGTAATTTTTTTGGCTATTTAGCACCAAGATAAACCATTTTTCATAACGGAATTAAGGCGAACGAAACTTTTGTAAACATTTAGAAAAAAATATCCCATCGTGCTCATCATAAACCATATACACATTCAACATTGAACCATCAAGGCTTGATGACCTTGAAAATTACGAATCTTGGCTTGGCTGCCAACCTCAATGTCCGCTAAGTGGCCGCATTTCGCCAACACTTGAAATTAATTAACGGTAAAAATAAATAATCTCGTGACATAATTATAAATGACTCAAAATTTCATTCTGAGTTGTATAAAACATTCGCTGAGGCAGCTTTTTCATAATAATCATCGATAATGTTGTACTTTTTCAAGTTGGCAGGAATACACACTGTTTTCTTATTTACGTAATAAAAATATAAAAATGCATTAATTTGCCCTTTAATTGTATATTTTGTGAAGAATTATCACCTACAGACAAAAATCTATACTTCGTACGCATTTTTTGTAGTTCAATGAAAAAAAAAAAAATCATTAACCGTCATTTGACTCAATTGGACCGCTCCAACCTCCTTAAGTGTTGGCACATTTTTCCACCGCTTTAAGGCTGAAAACATTGCAATTCCTTTTTTATCGACCTTTCATGTTAAATCTTGATCGATTATCTTGAAATTTAGGTTGTGAACTTCCTCAATGACATTCTGAAGGGAAAATAGTAGTCCAATTTGAAAAAATGGAGGTGACCTTGAAATTTCGTAAACGCCTCTACCTGGATGAACCTCGTAGCCACGACTCGATGAGTCCCTTCGAACTATGCAACTTTTATAGGAAAAGTTCCCTCCAAAGTTTGATAGGTAAGAAAATATTTCTACTGCCAATAATTGGTGTCTTACCTAAATGTGTACTGGAGTAAAAATGAACAAACACGCTAGGAATATTCTACCCGAGTAGACTCGATCTCCTCTGAACGAGTTTGCAGACGATGCAAGAGTCTTCCCAATCTTAATTACTGAACTTACCCGTTTCTCGTCGAAGAATTGCAGATGCGTACAAAAAACAATGCAAAAGTGCAAAGCTATGTACAAGCTTTGCCAACATGGTAGATTCGTGCCATATTTAATCCTCGAGGTAACCTAAAGAGAAAGAAATAACCGTACGGATGAAATATACCATAAAATGAATAGAAGATTGGAGTATTTTTCGAATAAATCAAGCCACAATCGGCGAGTCTATTAAAAGTACTCGCTGTCAAGTGCAACGTAACTAGAAACCGGTTTGTATATCAATTTAATACTTGACTATCGGGAACACATATAAATAATACAGTCGCCGATACCAACAGTCATATCTGTCTGTCTCTGCGTACGACACTTGCGTTCCGGATTTACGAGGAGTTATGTAAAGATACAAGTATACACAAACCAAAATTTGCAATGACTCGTATACAGGTATTTCCAAGCGTGTAGCTCGGTTGAGGAGTATGCGCAGCTTTTATCTCATAATACATGCCATTATTTTGCAAGATTAACCTGCTCGGGATTACTTAATAAAAATGAATGCTAATGGGTTAAACGATTGACTCGTCTACAAGATAGTCAGTCATCAAATCGTTCCAACCTATATTTTCCTTCGATTCGTTCATTAAAAAAAAAAAAAAAACATAGAATTGAAATATTCATTTTTAAATCGTCCGTAGGACGAGTACTTTGAGATAAATGAATTTTAAAAGAATATATACATTTTTTTCTCCAATTATAAAAGTTGGCGACAGATCCGCACAAACGATTATTTCTTTATTATATTCCATGATTTAAATATAAAAAAAATACATAAATGTTTCTTTTTAATTCCATCAGGAAAGTTGATAATGCATCTGCGCAAAAGCCATTCTGTTGCAAATGAACTTCGATTCCGAACAAAACTAATTTATCCAACATGTTGTTAAGGTCACAGGGAGAGTGAAGTATTCGCGGTAAATTTACCATTTCATAAAATAATCGTACAAAAAATACTTGCTCAAATTATTGTTGATGAAATTTGAGATTTGATTCGAATGCACTTACATTCACTTTGAATTCATCAAGACCGAGACGGGGTGATCCGGGAAACCAGCTCGGACCTTTCCAAAGTACAGCCAGCTTGTTCTGCAGATTTTCTTGGCTCAAGCTCTTTTCGATCATTGCTTTCGCATAAAATATCTGGAAACATGCATTGCCAAAATAGTTGTCGTTCGGATGCTACATACAAATAAATTGATTTGACAATACATTCATTTTTGCAATTAGAATAATATGTTGGCTTATCACATTGCAACATAAAGGAAGATGAATTCATGGAGGATTCTTACTTGCAAGTAGAGAGGGTTGAATGTCCTGGGACTAACGACGAGCCCGTAAATAATGTCCTCCCGAGCTCGTTGTTTCATAAAGGTTCCAAACATTCGATCCCATATTATGAGTACGCCACCATAGTTTTTATCCAAACAGTACAAGTTGCATCCTGTTGCAATATTTTTATGTGAGTTATTTTTTTCATTCGGTCAATCCGTTTTTTCGTCGTACAATATTTATCACATTTTTCACAAAAGTGTTTCTCTTTCGTTCCAATCCATTACCCAAACAAATTGAGATAATTCTATGGTGGTAAAATAAAAAACAATTTTATTCATTTTAAGTAAAAATAAGTTAAATATACGTATACTAAAATAAGGATACATTTGATCTGGTATTCATATTGCAGAAATATGAGTAGAGATTTGAGGGCATTTCGAACAATATTTGCTAATGTAAACCTATCGCCAGGCTTCACTCTATAGGAATTTCATTTTTTTTCAGCTTCACCAAATATATTAATAATGGTAAAATTTCAGGGTGAGTTATCGACCTAATTGCAGAGAATTTTTTTTTAATTGCGTATTTTTGTGAAGGAATTCCGAGACCACATGCAAAAACCCAATTGCCGGTCGCTACAAAAGTATGTATAATAGTGGGAATCCGTCAGATTCTCAAAAATAATCAGATTTACATACTTAACACTTGTAGTTATGCAATGCTCTTAGGAAAAATTGCGCTTATTGACCCAATTTTTAAGTAATATCAAGTTCAATTTCAACTTCCGCTACTGGATTTATTACCACTTGCTACGACAAAGAGACGCGACAGCAAGGCAACAGCTGAATATAGTCCTAACTTCATCTCACTCATTCGAATTTCCACACGTATTTCATTTTTAACCGACATATTTCGCCGACCCAAATTTTCCACGCTTTTCACCAGTCGTGGCCCGAATACAATGCTGTAAATTTCCCGCACCTGACATTGTTTTGACAGATCGACGTTGAAAAGTATGGAGATTAAACTCGCCTGGTTGAGTTAAAGAGACGGAGATAGAACCAATGTTGCCAAATGTGAAACCTAGAAATACTGCTCGAATCACTGGAATAACTATTCTTTCATTTTTCTAATTAAATGTGAACATTCGTTCAACAGTTCGCACATGGAACATTTTGGTTGCTAGGTTTTTTGTTTGTTGGATTCGTTAAAAATATGAATTGTACAAGTCTCAAGTATGATCAGTGGCATAACTAGTGTGAAGCGATAGGATTACCTTAATATATCGTTTGCCTTACTTTTAAATCGTCCCTCGAACTATTTATTTTCTACCAGAAACAGGCCAATGAAATGTTTGGACCGCGAATTTTACCGCATCAATTAAAAACTTGGATGAATATAACGCATAAGGTATAAGAATACATATGACTAATTATAGGATTAGAGTGAAACACTCACCATGATGGACACGATGATGCTTGGGCGTGTTAAAGATATATTCCAGCACTCCAAGATCATCGATAACCGTCGTGTGTATCCACAATTGATAAATCAAGTTAAATTGATGATGTGCGATGTAGTGAGAAGGCGGTATAAACAATGCGAGTGGCAAATAGAATACCTGTAAAAATAAATACCGTTCCGATAAATATGTGTTGTGTATTTTTTTTATTAAGATTGGAAAAGACAATCGACGATATCGAGTTTGTCATCACGAATGATGGATGATCCTACACCATTCTTTCATTTTGTCCATTTCGTCGACATATACCGTCGACTGATTAATGGAATTATCGGTAACATATCTGGCAGATAGATAATGAGTGTTGTGGAAAAAAACATTACACTCCAAGCCTCAAGTTTATGCGACGCAAATAAAAATGGCTGTGAAATTGTTAATTCTATCAGATCCTCGGCAAATCTTTATAATACGTAGATTAAGATTTTACGGGGTCCTGAGTGTAGATACGCGATTGAAATATGTATTTTTCTGCTGTGAGTCCATCGTTCAATAAAGATCTACGATTTTACCGATTTTTATATTGATACTGTGGTACCTCAAAAATACGGTGTTTCGTTACAAAGAAATGAAATGTAAGCTGTTTTAGGCGGTTTTAAGAATTTTGGGCACATGGGCCGAACGCGGTGAGACTAGTAGAGCTGCTTTGCAGATGCAGTTTTCTCTTAAGGTAAAACGAGCGCGCGCTCTTGATTTCTATAGAGATTTTGTTCAATTTTAAACCAGACATCATTCATATCATTATGCATGTTTGAGTGGAATTTCAGAACAGTCGACTATTTAAATTGGGAGACAATGGGTTTCAAATTGGCAACTTTTAACACTGCAGGATCTGCATTGACCGAAACACAGGTCACATAATTCGGCATACCATTCTATTGTATTTATAAATATTGAAAAAAAAAAAAATATGTTCAGAGAGCAAACTAGTTAAGGAAAGAGTGAAAGAAGTTTGGATTACCTTTACAATTCAGTTTTGCTAAAAACGTTCAGCAAAGACAGAATAATTATACGTAAAAAATATTTGTTTTCCATAATACGAAGGCATATGGTAACACCGCAGAACAGTAGTGTTCAATATTTCGAGAAAAAAAGAATTATCGTGCTCCTGGAGTTGAAACTTTTATCATAAAAAGTATTTGCGTTATAAATATTATTATTTTATATTGTTTACAACAAATCTTTATTAAGAAATAAAAGTGCGGTGAATTCACAACTGATTAAAAACTTTGTTCGATTCAAAATTACTTCCTCCAAATAAAAATGCGTGTTTTTCGGAAAATTATTCTGTCTAAATTTGAATGCAGACCCTACAGTGTTAAGAGTTGCAATGTTAAAACCCATTATCTCCCAATCTAAATAAGTGAGTAATAAATAAGTAAGCAACTGATATTTCGGGAAAAAAAGGAACCGTTTTCGGTCTATAAAAGAAGGACTGTTTCTTGATGATTGGTAAAAAATGCAATAGAGAGAGAACGTTGCCACAGGATTTAATACTGGATGAACGTGCCATATTGACTTATCAGATCAATAGATGAGTTGATTCTGGGTTGACGTTTTCAAAGGGCAATCGCCATTTTTCATTACATAAGTTTATTATACTTATACGGAGTGTCTCCCTGTCCGGATATCGAACGAATAAGCGTATGTTATTCGTCCAGATAGCGGCTCGGTTCACACCGTATTTCCACGTACATATTATTATGATTCATGTCAGCTAGTATCCGGACGAATAACATATTTATAATCGTCCGGATTGAATGTGTTCAATTGTTGAACAATCTATCTGGACGAATAATTTACGCATATTCGTCCGAATAAAATCTTTATAATTTTGTTTGGGTTTGTTTGGTTTTGTATGGGTTTGTTTGGGCTTGACAAAACAAACCCAATCAACTTTAAGCAAATAATTGCTTAAAAATAACTAGCATTTTACGTTTCAATTTGTAGCAATGGCATTTCGTAACATATTATGTGGGTAAAACTTTTTTTCCGCATGAAACACGAATCCGTTCTAAAAGATTGGGGTTTCTCTTAAAAAAAATTAACTCCGGCCTAGGGTGGGCCATGGTGCGAAAATTCAAAATTCCACGGCTCATACTTAAAAAGGTGTTTTAACATGATTCCATGTATACCGCTTGCAAACGGAAACAAAAACAAATGTTCGCAATTTTCACGAAAAAAAATTAATTAAATTTAATCCAACCCGATGACATTTTATTTGATAGCAGGCCGAAAAAAGTACTTTAATAAAATAAAAGTGTAACATTAGAACCTAATACGAGGAAATACTCACGACGCTGCACCAATGTTGCAACACGGATTGCCGCAAACCGACAACGAGATTGAATTCCTCGCTGCTGTGATGTACCTGATGGTGAGCCCACAAAAAGTGTACCTCTGCAAAATGCAAATATTTGCAAAAGTCTTTTTTTTCAAAATTTACGTCATGGTTGGTTCTGTATCGCGTGGGTTGGCGGATGAGTCGGGAAAATAGGAAAGCCTCAAGGGTTTAGGCTACTGTGAAAATAATAAAAGGTTGTTCGCCGCTTGAGGCTACTCTAATTGAAGAGGTAGGTCCGACATATGATGCAGGAGTCGCAGTTTAAAGGTAAACTTTTTATTACAACGATGGAACACTGCTAGTAAAATTATAAACGCGTTTTTTCTGGAAACTGTTATGTTTTTCAAAACGGCGTACACAATTTCTCGACATCTAATAAACGAATCGACTTGGAATTTGACATACTCAATTAGCGTGATAGTAGTTCAGTCTTTACAGACGTTTTGCTTCTTAATATGATCATTCGTTATTCACAATCAGAATAACATTTTACCTCGAAATTTCAACGAAAAGTTCAAATTCTTTTTTTCTAATGTTATCTATTTTAAGGGGTTATGTACGGTTGAAATTTTCGAAAAATCGAGCTTTCTAAAATTTTATTTTCGCAATGTACATATATTTAAGTACACACAAAAAATTTCTTGTTAATCCGGCGAATATTCTCGAAGTTACACGCACATTTGTAACGACGTGTGACAGCGTTTGAAAGTCGGAGACCGGGGCGCCAGCTGTCTATTGTGAATGTACCCTTCTATTGTATTCGGACACACGGAGTGACAGTATAGTAGTGTTATATTTATACCTGCGAGGTAAATTTAACTCTTATTGTTCCCAAACTGGCAAATATTGAAGAGTATTAGTCAGTCGAAACAGACAAGGCAAGCAGTAAACTTGTGAGCTCGTGTATACTTTCTCCTGTGATCTTTTCGTGATAATGAAAGTGTAGCAGAGAAATGAGGGCATCTTCTAAAATGCAAAAGTCGAGACCAAAGAAGCGAACAAGTGTTTCTAATCCAAAAACAGCTGAAACGGATAAAAGTAGTTTTAATGGCTCCGCGAAAAAAAAATTCACGAATGGTCCGCAGACAACAGCAACTGGAGTTATTAGGAGCTGCCGAAGGGGCCAAGGGTTTATTATATGGCCCTGGAATAGACGACGCGATGACAGTTGAAATTTTCTTTTTTTACCATATGTCAAGTGCTTTTGAAACTTTAAACGTGATTTTCTCAAAACTGTGTGTTTTAAAGTCGGTGAGCAAGATTTCTCGCAAACGGCTGAACCGATCAGCCTCAAATTTTCACACAATCTTTTCAAGTATATTTTTTAGTAATTAATCGAAGGTTTTTTCTCACCGATAAATATTTTCCATTTTATAAACAATTTAAGGCCTGAATTTGTGTAAAAAATAATTTTTTTTTCAGAAGCTGCCATTTTGTCAAAATTCATTATTTTGCGTATTGATTCGATCAATTACAAGATAATCCATTATATTAATGAAATATTTTTGGTTTTTGGGTGCTCCCGGAGATCGGCTATAGCAGCTTTCAAAATAATTATCTTTACAAATAAAAAGGTTAAAATACAGTTAAAAGTTAACATAATATGCGTACAAATGTTTACGTTAATAGCTTTAACGGTCTTGTCAAGAAAAATTCTTGAAAAATCGATCTTATTTGGCCTCCTGACTGTATATAAACCCGTAAGAAAAATATAACTCGTTTTTTCGGCTCAACAAGGTGGCCAAAATCAATAGTCGAGCCCCTCACGTTCAAGTGTCCTTCACGAGATTGTTTATAACTTCGTTAATTATAAACATTTTTAAATAAAATTTGCTGCACAACTTTCTCAACGTACATACAAATAGATGTCCAAGCGATTTTTCAATCATCTTATTGCTTCGAAATTATTTTTTTTTCAATAACCGTGATTTTCGGCTCGTCACAGTAGCCTAACCTCTTAACTCTCGATGACATCATTAATTGTCAATTGAATCGTCAACAAATATTAGTAGAGCACTATAAATCAATATAACCGATTGTACATTAGGTCGAAAAGAAATGCTTTCAATTCGTTTTCTGTGAATGGTTAAAAACGGTCATGTTCATCCACATCTGTCGGTAAATCGATACATGTAAAAGCAAGATAACTCGTATTTTGCAGATAAAAATAAAAACAAAATATAAACAGAGCGTTTACAAGATTATCGGTAGGGAATGTATTGGGTTCACAAATAAGTTCGTTCGACTTTTGTCATTTATTCCACTTTTAAAAACCGAACGAACTTACTTGCCAACCCAATACATTTCTCACCAATTGATTCGTGGGTCTCAGCTTCATCTGAATATGAAGCAGTAAAGAAAAGAACGGCAATTTAACTTCCAGTTTATGGGATTTCCCACACCATTTCAGCTAGCCCGTGGCCCCGACCATTTATGGTTTTCCTGACTTTTTTGTTGTTGTAAAATTGTACCCCATTAAAGGAATATCCACGCCAATTTTTAAATGTTGACCTCTTCTCTTTTAGGAGTCATAATTTTCCAAAAAATGTCGATTTCAGAAGTTTTCCAAACGGTTCAACGCTGATAACTATTGAACTAACGGAGATATCGACAAATGATACAATATATATTCTTTCCCCTTTGAAGCATACTTTCGTTGAAAAATATGAAAAAATATCAATTATCAATGTCAACGTTGTTTTGCTTCTAAAGTGAAAACAATTTTTACAAAAAATGATTGCCTTTTTTAATTTTTTCAAAAAATTCTTTAAAATAGAGTGACCCATTCTATGATTTTTAAGACTAGTCTGATCGTGGGCCCATTTTTCCTTCTATTTTTTCGAATTAATAACATTATTTCAACGATTTTTATCATTTTAATGCCCAATAATGCTTTTAATGCTTGGGTGTTTTTCAATTCGGCTTCAAACAGGCCAGAAACCGTTTATTTTTCATTTGTACTAAATTTAACAAAAAAAGTCATTTCGAATTTAACAATAATTAAGTTAAATTCAGCACAAATAAAAAAAAAAACATTCCAGGCTTGTCGAAGCCGAATTGGAAATAACAAAATGATTAATAGCATTTATTGAACGTTAAAATGATAAATATCGTCTAAAAAAATATGATTCACTCGAAAAACAATAGAAGGAAAAAATGAGCCCGCGATGAGACTAGTCTAAAAAATCATAGAGCGGGTAACTCGGTTTTGGAGAATTTTTTGAAAAAAATCCAAGTAGGCAATCATGTTTAAAAAAAATCACTTTAGAAACAAGAAAAATATTAACATTGACATTGACGATTGACAATTTTTTCATATTTTTTGACGACACTATACTTCAAAATAAAAAAATATATATATAGCGATTTGTCGATATCTCAATTAGTTCAGGAGTTATCAGCGTTTAAACATTTCGAAAACTGCTAAAAACGACAGTTTTTAAAAATTACAAGTCCTAAAAGAGAAGAGATAAAAATCTAAAAATCGGTGTAAATATTCCTTCCATAGGGTACAGTTTTACAACAACAACAAAAATCAGGGAAACTAAAAATGGTCGGGGTATCGGGCGAGCTGAAATGGCGTGGAATATCCCTTGTGTAGAGGCTCAAAAATAAATGTTTCGCGCAAAGACGCTACTGCGGTTATTATCATGCAGCAAGTGGCTCGTTAAAAAAAAAAGGAGGGAATAGTTCAATATCCCACAAACGGTGCGACTGATAACAAAAGTGTAACGAGCTAAAGTTCTGAAGCTTAATTATGGAAAACTATGGGCGTATCGTCAATTTTACTGGTGATACCGTTAAGGTCAAATAATGATCGTCGTCGGATGTTTGAACGTGACCGTATATTCTTACGAGACACCATTGTGATCTGATTAAAGGGGCGTGCATCGGAGCTCCTGGAACGGCGGCCTATTCAGAGCCAGTATTAACGTTACCTTAGGTGTAAGACACGAAAGTTGACGAGTCGTATTAACATGCGGCATGTAAGCTTGTGCCTCTGCATGATCGAAGAAGCCCGGGCCGAATTATACACGAATCGCTTAAAACGTGGAAGAACAAGAAAAACTGCATCGCTAATGCTTCCAGAAGAAGCATTTATACTAAAACACTTTTCAGTACAGCAGGCAATTCGGAAGGGCGATTTTTTTACATCTGCAAGGTCTAAATGGCCAATTAACACTGTAAATTCCACGTGGTACGACTGGAAAAATAATCGGTAGACACGGGGAGAGTGGGCGGAAGTT
This sequence comes from Ophion obscuratus, assembly GCA_964007375.1. Classification (NCBI taxonomy): domain Eukaryota; kingdom Metazoa; phylum Arthropoda; class Insecta; order Hymenoptera; family Ichneumonidae; genus Ophion; species Ophion obscuratus. The sequence goes on along the minus strand of OZ023321.1, from coordinate 45,124,811 downwards.
ATGACAGCTCTGTAACGACGCTCTGAGATTTTCAAGCTAGAGACAAATGTTCTCTCGCTGGACGTATCTTCAAACCGATTACAATGATGTATTGTAAAAAAATATACGCTCCATTTCAAAGAATTGAACCAAATAAAATAGCTTTTGATTCCCACAAGATGAGGAATGGCAAGTACAAATAATAATAAATGTGAAGGAAGAAGACGAGATTACCATGATTCGCTCGATGCACCCAGTAGTAACAGAAATCCACCGCAATTGCTGTTGCGTACCAAGTCCATACGGAGTCCCACGGGAGACTCCATAGTCGATATTTTTCGTAAAGTAAGATATAAGCGTAGTACTCAGCACCACGGAAACACACGCTGAAATAAAATCCCAGTAATTACTAGTTACGGGCTACTCGTACATGTATTTGTTTTCCGATTGATACTATATTCAGTCAATAAGTACATCAAAGAGTGACAGAGCTGACGGGAATTTTACTTTGGATTTCTGTGAGTAACAATTATGTGATATATGCTGATGGAGGGAAACATTTCAATTTCAAAAACTCCGTACATATGACCGATAAATGAAATATACGATCTACAGTCTTTTTAATTTGCAATTTCGTTTCCTTCGTGACGTCAAGCTCTCGATCTTGGCTGGCACCGACTTCAAAAGTAAGTAATTTCGTATTGTCAATATTTGAGTAATAATAATTTTATATATTTACGTTATAAATTGATTGTATTAAATTATTATATATACTGCATTATGAAATGGGCGTTTTCAGTATTTGTTGTTTAATTACAGTATATGATACATAATATACAGAAATGCCAAATTCGTAACCAGTTTAGTTTTTCAGATAGACCCCGTAACAAAAATGATCGAAAACTGATAACTTTGACCCCATTTTGTTTTATTTTTGAACATAAAAAAGAAAAAATATATATATTTGTTCTCTACTCGAGCCATACTCAAAGTGTGCTCCGCGGACAACTTCATATCTCCCAATAAATGGAAATAATATCATCAATTTACAGTGGAATTAAAAGATTGTTATGTAAAGTACCCATTTTTTGTACGATTTGCGGCAAGAGTGCGGTATCCGGGGCGCCAAGATTTGACAGTGAATTTAGGGTTATCGGGTCAATATAAACAAAATGTGAAGAGTGGTAAAAGTTGATATTTCGATTATTTTGCGTTTAAATAAGAATTTTTCGATAGTTATCGAAAATGACGATTTTTTCGATTTTGAAATTTTGAAGCAACATCAGGCAAGGTAGCTTGGAAATGTGTAGTTTCAAGAGTGTCTCAGACGCCAAAAATGTATTTTAAATACCACTACCATGTTTTCCTCGCTTATAAGTGAGACTAGACAGAGAGTAAAGTAGTATTTTTAATCACTAGGAGTCCGAGGAGGGATTAAAAGTGTCCGGTACATGCTTCTTCGGACTTGTAAGGCTCAAAGTTTATGTAAAATATATCGTTTAGTCATTTGGTGCAGTAATTATATGGAGCAACCCTTATTGTTATAAATAAACAGAGAATATAAATAAATGAAGCATTATAATCTTGGAATTTATGTTGAAAATCATGTGAACACTACGTTTAGTGGTATTTATATGATACCACTAAACAAACCCAAACACAGAAATACTTTTTGAAGCTCGCCCGGTCAATTTCCATCATTTGCAATAAGATAAAGATATTGTACCCATGAACCACCAACAATCGTTGAACTTTGGCGTATTTCCAATTAACGCTAAAACGGCAAATGTTGTATTCTCGAAATTCTCATTATTTTGGTTCAAATATTGAGAATCAACGGTCAAAACTTGGCGCCCCGAATATCGTACTATCCCCCGAATTTCGTTAAAAAATAAACATAAAACCAGGATTTGCTTATTTTAGGGCTTCGTGAAATATTTAGTGCGTCAAAAGTGTTTCGTCGCCGAAAAACTTTGAGAACCGCTGCTCTACTCAATGAGCTTTAAAAAATGACACCCCATATGCCACGGTAAGAAAAAAAACAATTCTGCTCCTTTTTCATATATCGGACCCCTATCAAAAATAATTTAATTAGATTTTCTTATTCGATATTCAGTTTTGGGTCAACTTTGTACACAAAATATACAAATTTCAGGTCTGTAACTCATTCCATTTACAATCTACAGACTCGTCACATACGGACGGACAGACAGCAGACTGTGTCATTGATAGGGTTTCGTTTTGCCCTTTGGATACGGAACCCTAAAAATCGATTCATAGAATAACAGCTCACTTTATTCACGGTATACCATACATTATTTTGACCTTTCCAGTGGGGTAAAAACGATACGTTTCAGTAAAGACACGTGTCATTTGAGTAAAAAAAAGAAAAAAAGTTTGACGATCATGCACTGAGCAATGCCAACAATATATGAGGCATTCCACGTCACTTCAGTCAGTAAAAAAAATCCACAAATAATTTTGAAAAATTGAGTTACTTTGTTGAAAAATATTCACCGAGTGTCGAAATTTGTTTAAACATTTCTGACGTTTTTTCTCGGAGTGTGGAGCACTCCGAGGCTCCAATACATATGACATATATGTCATATGTATTTCAAAAACCTGGTAAACATACAGCGAGTGCTCCGGACTCTTCAATCGAATATTAATTTGAAAAAATTTTTAATGAAAATAGCTGTTACTTTACGCTGTTTAGGAATCCCATAATATGAAGAATACCAAAAATCCGTTTTTCGTATTCACAATTCGGGGAAATAAAAAAAAAAAAATAACGAGCGCCTGTGCTTGAGAAAAAAAATATTTTTGCATATTTTGCCTTGAAACGGACGTTTGACTTGCTCCATAAAATCTAAATTAATTTTTTTCCGACAGGCTAGAAAAAGACGCACATTTTCATTCTTTACGAATGTAAATACGTCAAATCCTGCCAAAGATACAGCCATTTGATTGGAAAAATGTTAAAAAATGGTAATCAACGAGAAAAAACGTCAGAATGTTTTTTTTTTATTTCGACACTCGGTGAATATTTTTGAATAAAGTGACTCGATTTTTCAATATTATTTAGGGATTTTTGTTTTACCGGCTGAAGTGACGTGGAATGCCTCATATACATCGTTGAGGATATCGAGAGTGTGCTCCTTTAAATACGATATCGCGACGTACAACTGTAATGTTATAAGAATTGATGTTGAGAATTCAAACGGCAATGAAGCGGTGGCGATAACGATATGCTTATGTAAATATTATAATAGTCTTCGTATACTGAATTGAACTGCAGAGCGTTACCTACGCTTACCGTCCAGATTCTTGAAATATCCAGTGGGAAAGCGACGTAACGTGATCGTTGAGACGAAAAGAGTTCTCCTTTTTGGCGTACAGTATCACGTTTTCCAGAACAATGAGGACGAAGAATGATAGCCAGACCTGCGGTACAAATTCAATAGGCTCGTTAATTGGGTTTGTCAGTTCTTCTAAATTCGAATGAATTATAGTTATACATTGTTCACGGTAAGTCATAAAATGTGAAAAAATGACAGTTTACGATGATATAAAAGCGAGCGACTAAAATTTATTTACAATCGAAGCAACTGGCTTGGATAACAAATATGATACGATTGTTTTATTGTTTTAATGTGAAAAAGTATTAAGGGGTTAGGCCACTCTAGAGGCCGAAAAAATAGGCTTTTTGGGGATTTTTTTTCTTCGGAAAAACTACAAAATAAATCGAGATTACAAAAAAGGGTGTTTATCATACATCATATAATTGTACACAGTGACTGTGTACAATTATTTTTTTGAAGCGATTCATTTCAAAATGGCGGATCTGCAGCGTTTATCTCAAAACTGCATTTTTTAAGTTGGCCGGAAACATAACTCTGACAATTTTCAACCGATACACTTGAAATGTTGAATATATCTCGATAAATACATTGTCTATGGAAGTACGTAGAATTTTTTTTATATTGCATAGTTCATTTGTTTTTAACAATTATCTGACGATTTGTCAGGCATATTTTTCACCTTCAAAAAATTTGCCTCAAAAATCGTTAATAACAAATGAACTCTGCAATATAAAAATAAATCCTACGTACTTCCATAGACAATGTATTTCTCAAGATATATTCGACATTTCAAGGGAATCGGTGGAAAATTGTCTGAGTTATGTTTCCGGCCAACTCAAAAAATGCAGTTTTCAGATAAACGCTGCACAGCCGCCATTTTGAAATTAATCGCTTAAAAAAAATGATTGTATACAGTCACTGTATGTATGTATGTATGTATGATAAACACCCCCTTTTTGTAATGTCAATTTATTTTGTAGTTCTTCTAAGAAAACAAATCCCCAGAAACCCTATTTTTTCGGCCTCTAGAGTGGCCTAAGGCCTTAAGAGGGAATGATACCTCATTGCGGTCGGTATGGTAGAACAATTATAGATTCCCAAAAATCTCGAAAACGGCTCTTCAGATCCCGTCGAAACTTTGCCAAACGACGTCAAATAGATAGACGAACAGCTGTCTTCCCCTCAAATTTTCTGAATTTGAGAAATAAAATGTAGATTGACTTATCATAAGCCAATCTAGTTTTTTTTTTCTCAAATTCGGAGAATTTGAGGGGAAGACAGCTGTTCGTCTATCTATTTGACGTCGTTTGGCAAAGTTTCGACGGGATCTGAAGAGCCGTTTTCGAGATTTTTGGGAATCTATAATTGTTTTACCATACCGACCGCGATGAGGTATCATTCCCTCTTAATCAAGCTTAGCATTTTGAGTACATAACATCAAGGAAAACTAAAAACGAAATTTAATCATCGTAGCAAATTACGCTCTCATTTGTACTAAATGAATGATTAATAATGATCGATGAAAAATGGTATTGGGGCATTTCCAGTTTCTATGGCATGGACAATGCTGTGGATTAGGCATCGTTATTTTTTTTCCAGGGGAAAACTTCTCACTAATAAAAACGCAAAAGAATAGAGTACTCTGGCGCCGTTGGGGAATGAAAACATTTTGCACCCCAAGCGGTTTTGAAGATGCCCAAAAAATTTCATAAAATATAGTGAATTATTGTAAGGTTAGATAAATTTTTCATTGCAGAAATAAGAATTTCTTCGAAGTGTATTTTTTTTCGTACAAGCCTTGGAAAATTGTCACAATTCCGTGCATTTGCCCCAAACATAAATATGATCGTAAGCCAACATTCACGGTATGTGCTCGGGTGACTCAGGACAAAGACGCGACAACTCAACTTGTCAACACAATGTACGCGAAAAAAATGATGATGCATCAGGTCTTGAAGATATGCGACAATGAAATTCAAGTCATGCAGGAATTTTCAACTCGAGTGTTCTCTGCCGCGATATTGTCTATTTAAGTTGCCGATATATGTAATAAAATTCCAACTGATTAGACGTTATAAATAAAAGTTATAAAGAATATGAAAGTTATAAAGAAAATAAAATTTCAACTGACTAGAAATTCCCATATTTCCTACTACATCGTACTCGGGAAAATGAAAACAATCTACGGAATCTAACACGGTATCTCATGAAAAATCGGGCATTGAACTGAAATTTGAACACCAACGACTGCAGTTAAAATGTTTTTAAAAGATATGAACTACGGCCGAATTCATGATTTACATAAGAAAGCTGTATTCATTTTCTGTCTTTTTGAAAACAATTGAGTGAATCTTTCGTGACATGTCTGAGTCTAAGAAAATCAATTTCTTTTGAATCCTTAAGAAGGCCAGCACAACATTGGGAAAATAAAACCACTACATTCTTAAGGGGCCATACCAGCGTGACACTTTCAAAAATCGATTTTTTTGTTTCCTCTTTCGACATTTTATATTTTCAAGAATACCATTATCATTTATATCATTTTATCTCGCAAAAATCGATAGTTAAGTCTTTAAACGCGTTTTTCTCGAAATTATATTTTTCGAATCTGCTGACATTGAAACTCAAAGAGCAATTATCCGATTGACTTGAAATTTGAACTGAGTACTCTTGATTGTATTTACTCTACAATGACGTAGGATATTTTTGATTGGATGAAAATTGACGATTTGGCATTGAACAAAAATGACCATTTTATAGGCAAGAAAACAGACATTTTTTCATAACTACGCCATTTTGTTTGATTTTAATATTTTTCGAAAATCCTACGTCATTGTACAGGAAATACCTTCCGGTTTAACATTTTTTTCTTTTTCGGTTTCAGCTACTCAATCGGCCGGAATCATGTCAGCAGTGGAGGAACTTTTTTTTGCCCCTCCGAAGGCAGCGCACAAGTCGCTTGGATCTCAATATTTTTCTTTGAAGCAATTATGTAATATAGATCAAATATAGCCAAATATATTCTTAATTGTCCGAAACATTTAATTGAGTACTTTTCCTCCAAAAATTCCCGAAAATCACCCAAATTTTCAGCGTTCACACTGGTATACCCCCTTAAACATTGTACGGTTTGGAGTACCGCGTACGAATTCTGGCCTGTGCAGCTGATGAGTTTTCCTCGTCAAGCTCCGGTTTTTGAAATCCGGTTTCATTTTTTAAAAGTACAGTTGCATTCCCTACGTCATTACTTATACCGCGTGTATACCGAGCATCGGATATTCGAATGTTGGAAAAAATGGTAAGAGCTGCACGGATAGAATTATGAAAAAGGAGAAGAAAAATAGCATCTTGCAGTATTAGCCAATGCTTGAAACACCAGAGAATAATAATCTGCTAGACGCATATTGCGCGTGAGTGCATATTTTGTATTGGATGGGATAACACATTAGAGATCGTAATGCATTACATACTGTATACTCCAGCTTCAGGTCGGAGCCTAAATTATTAATTTGTTTTTTTTTTTTATCGCGTAAATCGATAGATAAACTATCCAAGAATACATTTACACAGTTACAGAGGCTAATTGTCAATGTTTTTAAAGATACAAGGCCGAGACTAGAGAAGCGATTGATATTTGATATTGATATTTCCTCCTATTGGAAACTTTGAAGCGCGTTTTCTACAGTTTTCATTTTCACAATTTTTCCAAATTGGCGGGCGTGATAGTCAAAAAACTGAACAACCTATTGAATCAAACGACAGTATGTTTATTTTCTTCAGCTTGAAAATCTTCTTTGAGTGAATTAAAAAAGTCGTGGAAAAAGTATTTTTAAATAATTTTTTATAGCACGTTAAGGTGTTCTTGTTAAACATTTTTTTTCATACCTGAGAAAAGTTATAATTTCACGACTTTTTCAGCTTTTTCTTAATTCACCGAGAAGAAAAATGATGACAATTGAAAATTTTATTAGTTTTTTGTTTCAGTCGAGAATTATGAGCTGCATCTTTCCCGGCGATTGCGGACTGCAGTCGCAGGACGCACATAGAAATTTGTTTTTATACATTTTAAATATACATGAAAAGATACCTCAATGTTTACTGGGCTCACTTGTTTTTTTTCCTTTTAAAAAAGTTCTCGAAAAAAAAAACGCTTTTTTCGGACCTTCGGATTCAGGCTCCGGCCTTAAAAGAAATCGAAAAATTACATCTCTCCTACAAGAAGGAGGCCATTCCTTCGTGAACATAAATAACATAGCTTGTGGACCTCCTTCGGAAATCAACGGCAAAAAATGTAGCACTCCAAATATTCGTCATACCTCACTGACTCGGTCCCTTTATGGAAAATTGGGGTGATTCAACTTTTTTCTTTATCTTTACAAATGTATTCACCGACTCGATGAGATCTTGGATGCTTTTACATATACGATAATTATACTTGTAAATGATTTTGTAATGACGCGTGAGGTGAATGTTCCCTGTTATTGATGTTGTTTATTCATTTATGTGATTTCATCGGTCTTGTGTGCCAACTTGCCTGTATCTTTAGGTGGTACCCGAACGATAATCATACATACATATACACATGCGCAGATCCACTCCGGGTTTGGTTTTAAAAACTTTGAAATTTTTACATAGAATTTTAGGTATGGGATTCGAATCTAAATAATTACCTTCCTGAAGAATATCACTTTTTAAAAGAAAAGTTACGTAAGAAAAGTGGAATGATTTTTTCACGAATTTGCAATATTTTTCTCTAAAAATAATCAAAAAACTAAGGAAAAAATTGTACAAACAATTGTTCGTGTTGTATAAGTAATTTCCAAGTTGTTGCGGTTTAAAGGTACAGAAGTCTCGGAACATTGTAAAAGTACAACTAGCTGTTAAATAAATAATTGAATGAATCGACGAATAGAAAGGCACATGCCAAACATTTGTTTTCATTAAATAAGACGTTGAAAAGTCATACAGGATAAAAATGTTTAGCATTTCGGAATACACGTGAAATGCCTCGTATGTATGTATATATTTTTTTTATTATGGTGAGTGAGAGAGATAGAGAGATTGATTAATTGATTGATAGTTTAATACATGCCTTGACATGAGCTTTTAGCCAACAAGATGTCTATAAGGTTACAACAAGAATAGTAAAAGATGATCAATAGTAAACTTAAGTATAAGCAAGAAAAGAGATATCATAGTACAACGAAGGAAGCTATAAAACACAAAAAATAACAAAAGAAAAATGTAAAGTGTGCGATAAAACATACAAATAAACAATAATTAAATGAAGTGTATAAGAAAATGACATAACAGAGTATAAAGAAAAAGCTATGTAAAAGAAAAGCAGCATGACAAAAGAAGGCAGAACAGCTATAGAAGGTAAAACCAAGACCAAAATGCCAAAACGAAATAAGCCAGGGAAGCTGTATCAAACAAAAACCAAAAGCGCAAAGAAGAGAGAGAGAGAGAGAGAGAGAGAGAGAGAGAGAGAGAGAGAGAGAGAGAGAGAGAGAGATTTCATAACAATGCGATAGAATTGAAATAAAATTCAACTATAGAAAGTACTCAATCGGTCGATCTATTTTATTACGTAAACTATCAGTCCGTAAGAATTTGCTCTCTAACTTAGAATCACTTTTTGATTGAAAAAAAAAACATTTATTTAGAATTCCAAGTTGGTCGAATAATAATGTCTTTAGGTCAAACAGCTTTAAAAATGGAGTATTCCGAAAAATGATATTTACGCCAAAGTATTACAATTACCTATGGAACTTGGAATATGAACAGTTAATGGAATGATCACTTGGAATCTTCGTAAAATACGCAATTCTTTGCTCTTGTCGTTTTTCTGTCCACATATAACAGATCTAACCAGTATAAAAAAAAAGATGATTAGATTAAAACGTAAATGATCGCGAAGGATACCATGGATCTATAAATAAAGTAAAATGGAAGTTGCGAGCAAAATAGGGACGATTACCTTAATTATGAAAGACTTTATCATAGTGCATTTGTTTCTCGTGTGCGTGTGTGCGTGTGTGTGTGTGTTTGTATAATCAGCGATATAAACATAGGAAAAAATAGGGCATGTACCTGTTGTTGGTAATCCGGCACTTGATGATACGATTCGTACGTGGTATCTTGAGGATCGATGAGGTACAAAAATTTTCCGACATTATGGAAAAACGAATGCGACGTTGTTGCGATAAGATTTGTTGCTGCGTCTTGCGTTTCGTATGTTCCATTCATGACTGCGATTTTCTTGCGGTTCACGCGCGGTTCTGATACAAAAAGAATCGAACCCCCGCGTAGCGCGCGACGCTCCGCGGCGCAACGTTGCAACTACACACGCATGTGAGTGTGTGCGTGCGCGCGTATGGGTGGGTCTTAGATGTATGTGGATGCGTGATGTGGATCGAGTGTCTTAGCCTAGGCGGGAAGATTTCTCGCCCACCCACTCAATCCGTATTTCGTACGATTTCAACAATGAAAATTAAGACGGAGGCCGGTAGTGGGGACAAAAAACCGGCCGCGATCAAACCGCTTGCACCGGCATTCGGTCCTGGTTTAGCTGTTCAATAGAGAATGCACACGCGTTATATAAGTACTACAAGAGTGTGACCCCATCAACACGTGAGTGCCATAGTTCACTCGTCGCAAAGTCTGCCGTACTCGAAACTCCTGGGGCGCTGGGCAGCCAACTTTTCGATACACGTATATATATATGTCTCTTTCTATATATGCAAAGATGCGTAAAGTTAATCAAAAAGTTAACTTCGTTAATCGTTGAAGCGTTATACTTTATTGAAAATTTAACGCAAGTTAAAGTTATCCGTTAGAGTTAACAATCTATATGAAATTGTAGATAATTCTTATTATTATGTTTTACCTCACGCTTGCTTTCAAAACTATCCAGTCAAAAAAAGATTTCATAGTCAGATTAATACATAAAGACTTTTTTGCAACGGCATGGGTACCTAGTTCTACAGTAGGTATACGTAGAGTATAATAGGGTTTAGTAGGGAAGGTAAATAAGAAACTTAGTAGACCCGGTAAAGAAGAGGCGGAATCTGACCGCGACGGACGAAGTGTGTCGTTCTTTCGTTGAACGCAGTGAAGGGTTCCTGCTTATACCCACGCTGTGCATAGCTACTCATCTCCCTCTCACTTGCGTTCGCGCACTTCATTTGTTCGCCGCCTGCTACATGAGCGTCGCGCGCATCGCGAAGACGAAGTAACGGACTTAAATTAATGGAAATTAAATTCAACGGAAGTTAATAAGACCGTTAATAGTTTTTTGCAAGTAACTTGAAAGTTAAATCGTTAAGTAATATGCTAATCTTCGTTAACTAACTTTAACATTCTACCTAGTTTTGTGCGTGCGCGCGTGTGTGTGTGTGTGTGTGTTAAACCCGTATTTATAGTATGCACGAGTTCTTTTCGTTTTCACGGTGTTGAATACTTTTTCAAATCGGACTTTTCTTATACCAAGATTCCGGTCTACAACGGTAAACAAAAAATTAGAGTTTGTTTAGCAAAAATAAACTAAGATAGCAATCTGGGGTGTTTGTAACATATTATTTATGTTCGGAATAAAAAAAGGTTTTACAATTACTCCATGTACGTGTATATATGTCTGTTTCGTAGTAGTCCTTCGAACATTTTCTTTTGACAGTTTTCGAGAAAAAAAAACAAGATTTTTTTGCCAGTGTTTAACACAGCCGTAATTTTTTTTATGAATTTGAAAATGTTACACGCCTTGTAAATGCAAAATTTAACTGCAAATATTGAATAAACTCAATATATTCGGGTTTCACTGCCTGGCACAAAATATAATCTTCAATAAAAAAAAGACCATTTAAATTAGTCATAGCAAATTGGTTCATAGAGATTAAAATCCAAAGCCGTCTAAAATGTCTATCATCATTACCGCTATAATTCATGTATTTGATACCGCGTAAACTTTCAGAACGCGAACATGTGTGGCGGCTGATACATTTCAACGCATTTATATGTAATCATTTTTGGAATGAAAAAAAAAAATCCCATTGAGTACACAATGTTCAAACGTCAAAGAAGTGATTGATGCAAGGAAAATCGATCGTTCGACCCCCCCCCCCCCTCCCTCCCGCCTCCTAATCTTAGAATGTATTGGTTGAAAAAATCGGAAAAATGCGACATAGGATTTCGATAAGAATTTTAACAGCAGATATAAAATCGACAAAATACTTGGAAAATTTGGTGTTAAATCACAAAAAAATGGTCCTTAAATATAGGAAAACCTGATAACGTACACATGCTGCGGCCGACTCGGAACATCTACTCTTTCAATATAACATCAGGGCTTGTGTTTTAATTCACTCATTATTGGACTAGCGTGAAATCATGTGTCATCACAAATGGTAACTGAGCGTATCATTATTGATAAAAACGCCCTTATGACTTTATAAGAATTTATCGCAGAAGCTTACGCGACACATTGAACTCTTTCAATTTTTTATATGAAAGATTTTTCGTATTTTCACCAATGAAATTTTCGTTACTCTAATGAAAGATCATTCAGTTATTAATGAAGACCTGATGTTTTTAATATTTTGTAAAAGTATTTTTTCTATCCATACAGTTGTGCTCTGATATTGCTTCATTGAAATTATGTACCGGAAATTATGCAATTACATCATTGAAATAGTGTGCTTGATTGTCACGTTGATTGATGAATCAGCAAAAAATGATAATCACTGTTGAAATTAATACTACGAACAAGCGTACTGGCTATCAAGTCATTACAATTTTTGATGTCCTTAAAATCGTGAACTCTGATTTCTGGTTCAAGATAAAATTTGAAAAAAACTCATATACACTTTGGATTCCTGCATTACTTTTGCACACGTCTCGCAAACTCTATGATGATATCGTTCCGCACTTTACACACACACACACACACACACATGCCCAGATGCCCCCCACACGCACCCACCCACCCACCACACACACACACACACACACACACACACACACACACACACACACACACACACACACACACACACACACACACACACACACACACACACACACACACACACACACACACACACACGGCATGTATTTTGAATAAACGTAGATGAAACTAGCACACGTATCGCGAAGAGATATCCTGCAGAACTAAAATGATTGAAGCGGCTATGACAGTTTAATTGCGCGAGATATTCACCCGGTACAAAATAACGTATTCGTTATGTGCAATGACACAAATAGCCGCCATTTAGGAAATTGCCCATATACTTGCAAAATAAAATAAGCTGTTGGTGGAACTTCATGTATTCGTGGAAAAGCTTCCAAAAAAATTAATACTGCATTAAGAAACAGCTAACAATGCTATATTTGCAATCTTTTTTTAAGCTTTCTCTTGTATAATTGATTTTTTTTAGAAATTATTTTGCAAACGACGGACACACAAAATATTCTGGGCACAACAAATTCTGCTTCATTGAATCATATCTTTTTTATTTTCCCTGCTGTCTTAAACATTATTCCTTGAATTTGCGTAAAGCAAGACTAAACTTTCCAAACAATTGAATATAAAAATATTATGCTGTATAAACAAAGAAAACAACGGGGTGAAAAAGTCTGTATGAAAATTATCACAAACACACACTTTTAACACTTTAAGTAATTATTCGTAAATATTTAGCAATTATCGTTAAGATAAAAACAAACAAAAATCGTTGATTTAATCGTATGCAAGTATGTTTTGTGTCCAGAGATACGCTAACACTTGAGCCTCGCGACAACGGCACTAAAATATTATCACTTCAATTTTGTCCTACTTGTTATACTTCTCACTTCGATAAAACGTCGATTATCAATATTCAGTCTTAAGAATGAGGTGATCTATTTTTTATTAGCTCCCTGCGTGTCATTTGAGAGTCGTAATATGTGGATTTCGTGTGAGAGCCACTATTAGAAGTTCAATTATGCCGTAAATTATTATTGTATATATATATATATATGTGTGTGTGTGTGTGTGTGTGTGTGTGTGTGTGTGTGTGTGTGTGTGTGTGTGTGTGTGTGTGTGCCGGGTGTCCCATTTCAATTTTGCACCTGTGGAATGGCCATGTTTTTCAAAATTGGAACCGTGACTTTTTTGCAAAAACAATTTGTCGGTACAAACCCAACAACTTTTGTAGGCATTTTTTTAAAAATAAAGTTCATAATTTTCGGTCAGAACACCATTTTTTTACTATTTTACCTTTATTCAGGATGCACCACGAAGAGGTAAAGTCTTTAATATCTCTTCTGTCACTTTCGTTATCAAACAAACTCATACGCACACTTACACTACGTTTTTTTTGGGTTTGTTTGATAATGGAAATGACAAACCACAGAGACCTAATCCTTGTGTGGTTTTGTTTGGGTTATCGAACAAACCTAACCAAACTCACACCCACACACACTTGCACACTTACACTAGGGATGTTAAGGACTTTACCTCTTCGTGATACATTCTGGATAGTGCGAAAATATTTAAAAAATGGTGTTCTGACTTAAAAATTATAAACTGTATAAAAAAATGCCTCAAAAATGTCCTCACAAGTTTATTGGTGAAAAAAGTCATGTTCCTATTTTTTTTAACATGTCGGCCATCTTACCTTTGCCATTTTGAATTTTGGACCAATTTTTGTTTATTTGAACGATCGGAGCAGCATTTTTCGAGATAAATCAGGTGTAAGATTAAAATGGGACATCCGTAATATATATATATATATATATATATATATATATATATATATATATAGAAAACATTATATATATATATATATAATGTTTTCTCTTGGGTCTCCGAATGACCAGAATCGTTATCTCTCCGCCAAGGATTCGGTCTCATTATATTACAAGCGGGAATACATTTTTTTAAATTTTTTTTCCACTATTTATTCTCTTCGCTAAATCTCGGTTCCAACATGTGGCGTCGTGTTTACCATTCCACAATGATTCAAGAGACGCACGCGTGCTGATGATACCTAATATTATCATTGTTAATATATATATTATCATTATGCATTCAGGTCTCGCCATAAACATCTATAAACAAATATTTGTATTTTTGCGCAGTTCGTGTCTCTTGTGAAAATAATGTATTGCGCTTTTTTTTAAATGGTTAAAATGAGGGTGTGAACATTTGCTTGACGAAAACGACCAACGTTTATTCTTCCGATTTCCGATCGGAAATTTAACGCATCGGAGGTTGCATTCAGATTTGTAGGCGCCATACTAAACCTCTCGATTCATTTGACACTTATGTTCGAAACAATAATTTGCAATAACTAAAAAATGCACTGTTACGAGATTGGTGGACTCTGTTAAATAAATAAATTTGATAATGCCTTGACGTTGTTATTTTTATTACGATTATTATTCTTATTACTATTGTTGCTGTTATTGTTATTATTATTTGGTTATTTGTAGAACTCTTTGTTTAGAAAAAAATGAAGTGCAAATAATAAATACTTAAAAGAATCCTCATAAGTAGTAACGAGAGAGTCGTCTGCATTCGTATTTAGGTATAATTTTATCATTAATTATATATATATTTATTATATATAATATATGTGTGTGTGTGTGTGTGTGTGTGTGTGTGTGTGTGTGTGTGTGTGTGTGTGTGTGTGTGTGTGTGTGTGTGTGTGTGTGTGTGTGTGTGTGTGTGTGTGTGTGTGTGTGTGTGTGTGTGTGTGTGTGTGTGTGTGTGTGTGTGTGTGTGTGTGTGTGTGTGTGTGTGTGTGTGTGTGTGTGTGTGTGTGTGTGTGTGTGTGTGTGTGTGTGTGTGTGTGTGTGTGTGTGTGTGTGTGTGTGTGTGTGTGTGTGTGTGTGTGTGTTAATAATAATATCTAATTAATAGCAAGAATTCTGTGTAATATTGGGGATCGTTTCATCACCCCGATAATGATAAATGTTGCATACTGATTTATGTTCCTTTTGGACAATTGTACTCTCGGAATGGATACAAACGTTGACATGGTTTCCACGATACGAGTATAAAGTATTGTGATAAATGTAGAGGCAAACAGAGCTTGTAAAAATGTTCGTTCTTTTTGATAAACCGAATACATGTGTTTATCGTTTGAATTTAGCGTAAACGATGCTTATCTCTCGGATCCAGACGCTTAGAATAATAAAACGATGTACAGTAGAACCTCGATTATCCGAACCTCGATTATCCGAACCTCGATCATCCGAACCCTCAATTATCCGAACGGTGACTTAGTTTATCCGAACGCTCAATTATCCGAACGTTGGCGCGCAAGATGCATTGTTGCTCGCTGCCACCGCCGTGAGCAACAATAAGCAACCCAACGCAACTTCTCCTTTTCAAACGGCTGCGAGACTTAGCCGCTCAAAAACGCGTTACAGCCGTTCGCCAATTAAAAATAAACGATTTTATTTAAAAAAATATTTAAAAAAGCATTCGACTGTTTTCAGGTGTTTAAAATACACACACATATATATATATATATATATATATATATATTTCAACGTTAATATGTATGTCTAATTTTGATATATATATATATATATATATATGTACTGTTTTTATGTAAAAAGGTTTACGATCTCGTTCCAAAAAACCGACGTTTCGATTATCCGAACTTTTGATTATCCGAACTAGTCTCGGTCCCAATTGGTTCGGATAATCGAGGTTCTACTGTATGCTCAAGAAGCCTGTCTCGATCGATACTGTTCTGCTGCAGCAGTGGGGCTGCCTTACCAATCGCTACTGTTTCTTATCGACGCGAGCGATGGACGAATAAATCGGTGAAGCTTTCGTAGATTCGTAGGTACCGAAAACGCCCGGGCCTGAAAGTCGGCAATAAAAAACCGTAAGACGCAACGCAATCTTTTGACCAATCGGGTTGCTCGATTCTACACTTCAAGCAAATATGGCAACTCGATTGGTTAAAGTCTTACGCTCGCTTACGAATTTTTACGTGTGATGGCCTAAGGAAAGAGCAATCCACGTGCGCGCATTCAGAGGCAGTTCGAACGCTAATATTTACGAGGTCAATTTTGTAAATTCGTGTATATTTTATACAACGTTTAGTAGTCAAACTGAGGTACGTAGAGGACATGAAAAATGCAAGCTTCGATAAATAAATGTCTTAGCGTGTCGGTCTTTACGCCCAATTTTTAGGTTAAGTACGCTTGCTACGTGCTTAACCTCCAAATACGTTGTTTTACGCGAATTGTTCCAATACGTTTGTGTCGAAACTCAATATCCGTTATTATTAGCTCAATATTCGTTACCGAAAGGATTATTTTTGCTTTTCGCAATGCGTTGTGATCAAAACGTTCACCGGAGAAAAATTAACTATACTGATGCGATTTCTATGAAGCATATTATTTGCCACAAATTACAATTTGTAAAGAAATTGTTGTTCCAAGTTTCAATCAAATGTGCAAAAAAGTTGTAACAAATGTGAGCTAAACGTTTGTAGAGCAGTTTTATTTCAAGGTTATGCGGCAAAGATGAAGACGAAAGGTTTAAAAAAGGTTTCCAAAAAGGGTAAAAAAGGATTACCAAAATTCAAGAAGAATCTCTGCAAAGTAAGCACCGATGAATTCTTCGAACATGGCTTTGAAAATGAAAGCGATGACAACAATGCCGAGACTCAGGGCAAAATTGCAAGTAAGTAGGGTTGAAAAAAAATCTGCCTACGATGATAGATATATATGTAGGAAAACATTTGTGGAGTTTGAAGGATCATGTTAATCGTATAATACTCGTATCGATACTCAAACTAGTGATGCTCAATCATGTATTTAGCTATGTCGCAAACAAGTAAATGTGTAAGTTCATGAGATATACGTGTAACATGCTTTTCGTAACGCTTAAGGTATTCCTTTCACGGATCTGAATACTTAACAATTAACTGATTTTTGTCTATTATGAAGTAAAAAATATATTCCGGTATACTGGTAATATTTCGAGGCAAGTTAATCTAAAAATGGTCTCATTTATACAGCGCTTTATGGAGACGACCCGCTGGCCACATTTCGATTTCATAATTTATACACTATATAACTCTATATGCCTGATATAAACTGCTTGCGCGTGTTAAGAAATCCACAGTTTCGTCATGACAAAAAAACAGGGGGTCACCGAATGTTTCAAGAAAATATTAATGCTAAAACTTAGAAAAATGTGAGCCGCGGCTTCAGAGAAAATGTCAAAATATCAAAATCTACCAAACTTGCGCAAAATTTTTCACTCCACTTTATCATTGGGTATAATAATTGATTGTGACTTATTTGTAGTACGCCACTCTAATTTACCAATGATTCAGACGGGCCCTCCTTATGTCCCCGCAAAATACAGGCCTCCGTGAATACCTTAACAAAAATATCGCTGCAAGTTTTGTGACGCATAAATTGGTACAGAGTATTCTGGATCATAGGTTTCAATAAATGAATGATTGCCGCTTGGATGTCTTTGAAATGTTTCTTCCCGCTCCCACATTGTATGAGGACTGTTTATAATTGCTCTCATAGATAATGTCGAACGAACCATGGATGGAGATGTTTCGGACAGCGGGGAAAGCGATATGGATCCCAGGGAGCATAAGAAGTCACTCGTTAATTTGAAAGAGACAGATCCTGAGTTTTACAGTTTCTTAAAACAAAATGACAAGAAATTGCTAGATTTTAATTTGTCAGACGAGGATGACAAATTGTCAGTGGATTCGGAAAACCTCAAGCATACTCCGGATGACAATTTGGAGGTAAAATTCTCAACATTCTTATATGGATTACAATTCATTATTGATCCATTAAATTTTTTCAATATATAACCTCATTATATATTATTAATAGTTATAATAATTATTAAAATAGACTTATAATTTCATAATATTTAAGTTAATTCACAATTCATTTATTTTGATTTGCATAAAAATTGTAGTGCAAACTTGGTACATCAATAATTACGTGCCAAGTAATAACAATTTATAGTTCTTATTGGTGGTAATAATCATGTATTTTTTAATAAAAATTCCTTCAACAACAGGTAGCTAGTGACGAGAGCGATTACGAAACAGAAGGAATTGAAAAAGTCGACAATATCGGTGGTCCTACAAAAGTGACTTTGCAATTATTGAAAAAGTGGCAAGAAGACATACAAAAAGAAAAGTAATAGATTTATTTTGAAGGAGGAAGTTTTATAGTTTTCCGCAGAATAGAGGTAATGGATCGAGGCTTTTTTTTTAGCTCTTCAAAAACGATAAAATGTGTGGTTGAGGCTTTTCATGCGGCTCTGTCAACGGTGGCAGATCCAGATGGCCCTAGAAACCTCCGTTACAGGGTCGAAGGAAGTTCAGGTATGAGATTACTTGCCAGAATTTCATTTCAGTAATAATATATTTCAGGATAACGGATGATAACATCCAAATTGCTTGCTGAATAAGCCCCAATGATGTATGTCGCGGCAACATAAATTACTTGATATCATATTTTTATGCAATGTAATTCATTGTAGCGATGCAGAAGTCGATAACTCAATACATGCTCGACTCATGGCATTCAAGTTAGCATCATTGGAATGGAACGAAAATTATTTCTTTTATTTTCTAAATTTTCTTTAGCACATTTGAGCAACGAAAATCACGCAAACATTATTAAGTATAGTTTTTTAGCGATCGACAATAGATTTGCAAAGTAAGATTTTAGATAATAACTAAAATAAGGGATTAAAAATAATTTGTGTTGCAGTCCAACGATGCAAAGTTCAACCCCATGTTCGACTCTTTTTTGAGTTTTATTCCAAGTACTTCTATACAATCATATTGAACAGCATCTCAATTGTATTAATTGTCAACAAACAATAAGAAATAATTATTTTTTCAACGAGAGTTTGAATGATTCGACATTGATCCTAAAAGTATCAAACACATCTCCCGTATTTTACAAAATATGAGTGTGTGATGAGGAACCAATTAATTTACCTAAAAAACTGGCTTTTGCGTCAGTTTCGGAGACACGTGTCTGTATGTGAAGGGTTAAATGTATGAAAAACATTTTGGTTTGACCTATATTTTCAATATTTATGTACGGCTAATTGAATTTAAAGAAAACATATACTAATTTTTTGTTAATAACGGAATATTTCGAATTTAACGGAACATTGATCAAATGTTATGCCTGTGCACTTTGATTTTATTAATGGCGCAGATATCATTTGATGCCCAGAATTTGTACGATTTTGTGATATTTTAGTATCTCATGGTTAAAGAATTAAGCCATTTTCAGAAATACAACTTCACGAAAAAAAGAACATATTTATTCTGAATGTAAGTTTATATCTTTAAGACAATTTGAAAAGTCAACCGAGGCGATTTGTAGTCACGGCGACGTGACTACAAGACAGATATCTGAAAATCCGTCGGCGTCATCTCCGAAATTAGCGATGTTTTGGGGAAAGCCAAAAAACTATGTTGTACTCTATTGATATTCGACCAGAATTATTCTTTTCTATTTTCCGAATCAATTGTTCTACAGGAGGAAATTTGCAACAAGGATTTTTTTAGACAACTTGTTTTACATTGGTTTAAATGAGGTGTTGTCTTGTTTCGTGTAATGTTATTACAATTCATGGGAAAAAAAACGATGAAAATGACAAGATGTTACTTTCGCATGCTTATCCTTTTACGTTTTTCTCGTAATGAATAATAACTTAAGATATTGGATTTCAGTATTCAACGGAGTTGTACAATTGTGCATAATGCAACTACCAGCAGCATTTAAACGATTTTTGAATCTGGGTCATGAAACACGTTTCGAAGCGCACAAAGCGAAGAGATTCGTGAAAGTAAAGGGTGTCTTAAAAGCATATTTGACCGATTTGATAAAGGCAAGCGAATCACTTAAAAATAAAAAGTCACCCGCGCGTGCTATTATTTTCGACAAATATCCAATGCAATTTTCAACACATTTTTCAGATATTGCAAAACGTGACGGCTTCGGACATTCTTACGGTTTTATTGAAACATTTGTATCAAATGTTGCCATTTACACAATCGTTCTCCTCCTTGAACAAACCGTTGCTACGAATATTATTGAAATTTTGGTCAACCGGCGAGGAAGATGTGCGGGTCGTCGCTTTTTTGAGTATTCTGCAAATGGCGACGAGCCATCGCGAATCGATTCTCGAAACATTGATGAAGGTCAGTTCAACCGTTTCTTTTTATCACTAATTTGCTCATATAACCTAGCCGGAAATTTGTTTGAAAATTTATATTTTTTTGTCCACAGACGATGTACATAAAGTACGTGGAGAACGCGAAATTCGTATCGCCCAATACATTACCAGGAATTAACTTCATGCGACATTCGCTCGCTGAAATTTATCTGCTGGATGATAATCTCGCTTACAGCAATTCTTTCTTGTACATTCGCCAGCTGGCCATACACTTGAGAAACGCTATGACCCTGAAGAAAAAGGTATGATATATATATATATATATATATATATATATATATATATATATATATATATATTTATACACACACACATATATATATAAATGTATAAACACAGTACTGGACGAAATACGTATGCACCGGTGTAATTCCGATACTTATGATAATATGTACATGAAAACGATAAATAGAATAGGCATTAAGCAATGTAAAGGAAAGTTAACTAGTCTGCTCGTACGTTTTGACAGAAATAATATCGAAGATATTCGAAAACCGTGTAACATTGAGTGAAACGTGTACAGTACCCATTTTACTAAATATACTATCGTATCCTTACCTAATACTTCGTGTTACCACGTTTTGCTTGAATGGCAGCTTGTAAACGCGGAGGCATACTTCTCACAAGGTTGTGGATGTGCTGCTCATCTATATCATTTCACGCCTTGTAATAAGCCTCGAAAAGTTTTTTTATTCGTCACTTCGCTCTTGTCAAGTTTCGGTCGAAAATCGAACACAGATTTTTCCATGGAATTCAAATCTGGAGATTGCGCTGGCCAGTGGAAAACATCAATCTGCGACGGACGAAAAAAAGCCACTGTTTCGTGAGCCGTTTGCTTCGGGTCTTGTTGGAAAATTAACTTATCCTGTATACCACCGACTTTCAGCAGAGATTCCCTCAAATTTTCAGTCACAATACTAATATAAATTTCTGTTGTCATCAGTCCATTGATTTCAACTAAACTTCGCATTCCTGGCTACGCAAAACAGCCACAACCTAATACGCCGCCTTCTCCAAACTTAACAGTTTTCTGTACCTTCTTTTCATGAAGCTATTCTCCGGGCTTCAACCATACGCCTGATTGCTGCTTATGACCAAAGGGATTACATTTGCTCTCATCACTCCAGATGATTTTTTTTTTCAAACCCCCAACCCCAACCCCCAACCCCCAACCTCCGATCGAACTGAAATTTTGCACAAACCTTCCTTTTAATATTTTATGACAACCCCTAAAGGGTTTTATGGTGACTAGCTACAGTTTTCGAGATATTGAATTGTAAAGTTTTTTTTCTAATTCCTCTAGACTGCTCAATGCCTATTCTATTTATCATTTTCAAATACATATTAACACAAATGTCGGAATTACACCGGTGTGTACTTTCTTTTGGTCCAGAACGTGTACACACACACACACACACACACACACACACACATATATATATTGGGAACGGTATAGTAAGACAATTAACACGCGTTGAAAAAAAAAGTCTTCTGTTTTCAGTCTGGCTCTGTCGTCAATGCGTCCTTGAACCATCAATTTTTAAAAGTAACAAAGTCCTTTCTTGCAGGAAAATTTCCAAGCCGTCTACAATTGGCAGTACATCAATTCGTTGAGATTTTGGTCGGAGCTCATAACGCTCTCGAAACAACAATCGATGCTGCGTTCATTGCTGTATCCCTTGGTTCAAGTGAGTGACAAATGAAAATGAAAATCAAAGCATTCTTTACTGCTCCGATATACTTAAAAGTTTTCCTTCATGCAGATAACCACAGGAACGATCAAACTTATTCCTACCGCACAATTTTATCCATTGAGATTTCACTGTGTCCAAATGTTAATCAATATCTCACGCGAGACAAATACGTTCATACCTGTTCTACCGTATTTATTGGAGGTAAGTACGAAAAAGGCCGCTCTACAACGAGAGCATTTTTTTATAGTACAAGTTTCTCTATCTTTTCTAGATATTGGGCTCATACGACTTCAACAAGAAGCACAAAACAGTCACGATGAAGCCCATATCGTTTATTTGCCTGCTAAGAATGTCGAAGGGACAGTTGCAGGAAAATGGCTTCAAAGATTCCGTTATCGAGAATATTTATCAGCTCATATTAGAAAACGCTACCAACGATAGCAGTACCATTTATTTTCCTGATCTTTACGTTTCTTGCGCAATGCAGGTAATTTTGTTGTTGATATTTCTTTACAGCCTAATGCCCTTGTACAAGACGATTCAAACGCAATTTTCTTTCGTTATGTGTATTTTCAGTTGAAATCATTTTTGAAGAAATGTCGAGTGGCCAATTTCTGTCGAAAAATCAAGCAGCTTCTCGAGAAAATCAACGAGAATCGCGAATTTATCGAACGCGAACGTAATAAGATAGTTGTCGATCTCAAGGACCTTTCGGCAATTCGAAATTGGGAAAATGGCATCAAAAGTGAGCAAACCCCTCTGGCCAAATTCTACGAGTCCTGGTACAAACTTCACGCGTCGCGAAAAATGAAACTTCTGACGCAAAACGATCAAGTAGCCGACTATCGGTTACCCATGCTTCGCAAATCTAAGAAAAACAAGCGAAACGCGGACTCGAGCGATGACAGCGACCTCGATATACCCGTGGAAGAGATGGAGGAAAGATTGAAACGAGCCGAGAGGAAAAAAAAGACAAAGAAGCAGAAAAAAATGGTCCAATCGTCCAAGGACAGTGCCGAAGAACTTCCGCGAGATAATACGGACATCGTTCGAGACACGAAACTCGATGATTGGGATTAAATTTCTTTCGTTCGTCGTTTTTCTGTGTCAGTTTACGTTGTGTGAAGAAAACGAGATCGCTTGTTAAATGTCATTACAACAAATTGTAAGAGTGCCGAAGACAAATCTTTTCCTGATCACTGATAAATACTTGATAATAAATACTTCCATAAATTTTTGCTTCGTAATCTATTGGGAGTATAAATAAGTCTCCGCCGTTTGACAACAGATGGCCCCACCAGGAGGTGGTTATAGGCGAAATTGTCAGATATAAAACCTTATATCGTAAGGTTTGACATCCGGCAAGACCATAACCTTGAAATATTAGAGATTTTGTATCAGGCTCTCATAATTTTTTCCGTGCGAAAATGTCGAGTTTTGAGCCGAATAAGCGCCATCTGCGGAAACTTTATAACTCTTCTTTACTTTTTTAATTTGAAAAGATGTGCAGCTGAGGCGCATCGATTGTTTGTAGAATCATACGGTGAGGCTACTTTAAGTGAAAGAAGTTGTCGTGAGTGGTTTCAAAAGTTTAAGAACAGCGAGTTTGACGTCGAAGTCGCAAAGTACGTAGCGGAAGGCCGAAACAAAGACGCGGAATTGGAAGCATTATTGGAGGGAAATTCGTACCAAACGCGAGAATTGCCGCAAATTACGCGTATTCGGCTCAAAACTCGACATTTTCGCAGGAAAAACAATTATTTTCATGCCGATAGAAAATCGCTAATATTTCCAGGTTATGGTCTTGCCAGACCTTACGATATGACGATTTACATCTGACAATTTCAACCATAACCTCCTGGCGGAGCCATCCTTTGTCAAACGGCGGAGACTTATTTGTACTCCCAATATTAACTCTTCTTTCCATCGAATAGTTTTTAAAACTGATTTAAATCCGAAAGGACCTCCTCGTCGCTCTCGATACCTTCATTCACGTGTATTTTCATCGTATCGACTCAATTGTTTCCAATATAAGGGAAATTCGTTGCGAAAATGTTGCTCTCGAAAGTCTGGACTTTGTAACGTGAAAAAATCACATTCCAGAGTTGAAGAACCACAGCCGCGAATGTTCCAGTAATTATTTCTTTAAAAACGGTAAGAATGTATAGGGGAAGACAATCTGACGTCAAAGGATACTTTGTATCTACCCCAGGGGGGGGGGGGCAACTTTTAAAAAATTGGATTTATTAGACCGGATGAGAAATACACGGGTCCGTGAACGATTGAAACGTCGATTCTTCGATCGTGTGGCTATTGAATCTAAGTTGAGAAGGAGAGAGAGACAGGGAGCGGGAAAAACAGAGCTACAACAAATTTTAAGGTGTCGCTGCTTCTGGTGGTCTATTTTTACCAGCGCGCGCGACCCAAGTAGTTGGGAAGTTTATAGAGGCGACTGGGCCGCTATTATAAAGCACACATCCTCGTGGTGTAGAGTTAGCTGTATGTAAGTCGGAAAAAGAGCGATTCACGAGATTTTTAAGTTACGAAAAAGAAATGTCCTTTGTGTCAATGACTCGAACGGTCGCGGATCATTGAAGTGAAATTATTTACGCAAATGGTCGTTCTCGCGTTGAATATTTACACAAACGACGGGAAATTAAATTAAAAAACTTCTTTCACATGCATGCACTCACGTACGTATATTATGTACTTTGTGATGATTGGCTAGGTCGTTTATCGTTTGCGATCGCGGTAACCGATCGCAACGAACATAGACCCCGAAAACAAACAATATTGAGCAATAAAAAAAACAAGAAAGACGTGGTATACACGCGACGCAAGTTGGAAATAACAGTGACGTGCAGGTCGTCGATTAGCTATCTAGAAGAGCCTCACGGGCCGAGAAACGCCGCAAATACGTGCTCGAGATATTTACGCAAAGTGGTCTGCCATTTGTTTTTCGTCTTTTTTCGATGACGCTGTGCATCGTTGTTGTTTTATTATAACACTCGTTGTTTATTTTTGTCCACACGTGGTATTTGTTTTGTAAAAGTGACGAATAATATATCCGAAGTTTTTCCGGACGCAACTCCACCATGCGTCTGGTGTCTCGTGCTCGTTTGTTTATCGTAAATATTACGAACGAACAATCAACACGAAAGTAACTACCGATCGTTTTCCATTCAAACCACGAGAAAGTCAGTCGTTCGTTGCATTGTCGATTGCAGAGTCAACACGAGCAGTTACGAATTTTTCGGTAAATTTGTCCATAAATTTTCCGAACGATGTACGGAAAAAAGAAACACATTATGGGTGGTCTTTACGAGCAACGAGACATGCCCATCTCTGATGCGCATTCGTATTTTTTTTAGTGCGGCGATATTTCGGGTCCGCGATGATAAAACATATCTGTCAGCATTTCTTGGCCTTCGAGGAGAAAAGGGGGAGATAAATATTTGCCGAGTTTTCGCATCGTTTCTACCGTTTTCTGTTGAATCGTCACTGATCTCTTTTAACCCAGCAGGCTAGGATTTTGAAATCCGCTCGGTTCCGAGGTCCGTCGATCACGGGAACAAGGCAGCCGTAGCTCTTACTATTATTATTACATATGCATGTAGAAGCGGCAATATTTTGCAAGATGCAAATCTTCGTGAATATTCTCTCGGCGGCTTTGTGCCTTTCGCTCCCGTCGATGCGGACAGTGCGCGCTCGAGCTACCGAATTCGCCTAATCGTTAATTCGACACTGTGTTAGAAGACAACAAAAAACTACCGAAAAAATCAACATACGCTAGACCGCTTGGAGATGAGGAGGGCATCCTTCGATAAGTAATTTACATTCGAGCAAATAGCTTATTTTATTGTCGAGATCAATGACGCCACTTTTGTGTCATTCATTTTTCTTTCATCGTCAATTCTCCTACGATCAAAGTTCGTAGGGAATAATTTCTTGCTCTAATTAATTGCGCCTTTATTCTTGACGTATTAATACGAAACCGAAATCTTATTTAATCGTAAATTCCTTTTGATTGTACGATTCGAAAAAGATGACAACTGACTGAACTTCGGCTACGAACTGGGGGGGGGGGGGGGGGGGGGATATTGATTCAAAAAGGACTTGCACAATTATAGAAACGTTTTTTTCACTTTTCGAACTCGTTTGAATGGAATTTAACCTTTTCTTCGTTAATTATTAGAAAATACTTTTTTCTTTGAAGAGAAATATTTTTAATCGTATGTGAATATGCGAATTTAAATCTGACAATCCACAAGTCTGCGAAGAAAGCTTTCCAGCGAAATTGCTGGTTTAAAATAACTGTGGAAAACCCCGACGATAAATAAAAACCTTCTCGGCGTTTGCTGGAATTATCTCTTGGACCATATTACGTCCGTATTATATTCGACACTTGAGGAGACGTAGAACGTTTTGTTTTGTCGCGAAATGTCGAGCGTTTCTTGACATTTCAATGTTTTATCGTAAAATAAACAAATTAATTTGTATAAAATAAATAATCTGATGGGAAATCTTTTGTTTTTTACTAACATTCATTTCGGGACGTTCTATTCGATAATACAAGGACGGAGAACTCATTGATAAAATAGTTCGTAGATAATATTTCTTGTTAAGTTATCAGAAAAAAATGTATGTTCTTTCTTCAGTGTCAATCAAACTACTAAATCATCCGAAGATTTTTTGCCATTTTTTTGTGCTTCTGAAAAATTATGAAAATTGGCTGATGATTTTTTACTTCTCTCTTGCCTGCCAACAGTTATTTGATTGAAAGGAATTCGCGACAATTGACACATCTTTCGTAGAGTAATGGGTGGTAGGACTAAATTATGGGATGCGGGCAATATTGACATTTTTTAAGATCATTTATAAAATCGACGATTGGGAATAAATCTTAAATCCAATTAACGTAATCTCATGAAAGAAAACCGTATAAATTACTTTTACCCGAAAAATACAGAACTATTGTTCTTTTTCGTCACATTTGAAATTCTATCTTTAAAAAATACCCAAAAATAGACCCACAATATAAATTGAAGATTCAGAATATCACCGTAAACATTTTAATAAGTCCATATAAATACCATATAAATCCATAATCCAAAGTCCATATAAATACCATATAAATACCATAAATCCGTATAATAAGTCCATATAAAGTCCATACTGCAGTATTAACGAATTTCCATAAAAATGGCTAAAGACGAGGTATATTCCACGTAGAATAATTCTCTAGCAAAAAAAAAGGAAAATAATATTTGAGGTACACTAAAAAAAAAGACGACCAAAAGATCAGTAATATAGTACAAATGTAATCTCATACCAGGCGATCGATTCCGTGCGTTTTTTTAAATTCGGTTCGATAGATATTTATAATACTAGAATTGGGGTTGAGATGTAGCAGAGTTTTCCCCAAAATCCCACAGCAGTTATAATTGGGCTAATAAATAATGCGCTTTTCCAGGCATTATTGAAGTTCAATTTTGCCAATCGATAACTCCTAATCATAAAGGTCCACCAACAACGAAACTTTGGCGAAAATAAATTAAAAGCGTGCTCTGAATGAAAAAAAAGACCTGCTATTTCGAGAGACGTTGTAAAAGGTTCGACTATCGGTGAATCTATTTTCGTATGTAGCAACTGTCGATCGCGGCGCGTACAACTTCGATAGGAAGGTTCGAGCGAGCGTTTCACTGACGCTGAAACGCGGTGGTATAGAAGTTGGGTTTGTTTGGGTCTATTTGGTAGATATATCTTCGTTAAGAGCTTTCCCGTTCGGTATATAGCGCTTAGAGGACTATGTGATCTCGATTCTCAGCAAAGGTAGACACGATTTCGCTGACTTTCCGCCGAGGCTGCCCCAGAGGCGCGGCCGCAGAGGAGAGACGAGCTTCTACCGTATTACGTTACAACAGATAAATTTAGCATTTCTTTCGCACAGAACCTCTTGTTGTACTCGTGCCAATGCCGCAACGCGGAATTAATTGGCATGTTGGAAGGTAACCAATTTTCAACCCAGCCGACGAAGCTACCGACGATAACTGGTTTACTTGTGTCCTGATCGGTACCACGTTCGCCACTTCGTACCAATTTTCTTCGAGCATCAATCGTCAGCCAATTTACATTTATCGCATTGACCATTTTTCTTGTACTTCTTAAGGGGTCTTTCCATTTTCACTAATTTTTTCGTTACGTTTATATCATACATATTGATATAAAAGTTGTTACACTTAATAAATTCACTTTCGAAATATATTTGAAAAAAAAATTTCATTTATCAAAATCACTATTTATAGACGAAAATGGTAGTTAAAAAAATGTAAAAAAAAATTGTAGGACTGCGCTATTGATGAAATCTCGGAGATGGGTCATCCGAAAGAAAAAAATCAGACGGTTTTAGATTCAGTATGTTAATGGCTATAGCGCTTATCATACGATTTTTGATATTATATGCAAAATAACAAAATGGCGGACATTTTTCGACAAAACAAAACGTGTTTTTTTTTCACCGTTTTTGGCGAAAAGAAATTAGTAAATGGCAAAATTAAAAAAAATGCTTGATATGCGCTATAGTTGTAAAGAATATGTGGTTCAAATTTCATAAGGGTCGGTTCGGTAATTTCGAAGATTTTATCAACATCGAAAAACGTTGTTTCGAGAAAAACGCGCTAAAAGTTTGTTTGGGTTACATAAATACATACATTTAAAAAAAATGTATTTCCAAAGTGTATTTATTAGGTGTAACAACCTTTTTTAAATCAATATCTATAATATCAACCTATCAAACAAATTCATGAAATTAAGGTTTTTAGCGTCTAAAGTGACAAGACCCCTCAAAGTGACAATTTATACGACGTTCTCTCCATCGATGCTCTTTTATTCTTCCCAATCGTATTCTGTGAAATGGAAGGGAAATGGACCCAATGATCATCAAGATCGACTGTAAACGATCCTTTTGGATGGTGTGTGCTCGGAAAAGAGACATAGGGGGAGACAAACTTTAGGGAACCTGTTTTTTTCTCGAAGATTGTCGACCAAGTCCGTCCAATTATGGAAGTTTTATTGTAGGGGTTTCTTTTTAATTCGCTCAAACTATGAAATATCGAAGGGAGTGTAGGGTAAAAGTATAACCGGTGTCCCATTTTAATTTCATTTCTGATTTATTCCGAAAAATATTGCTCCGATCAAATGTTGAGTTTGGTGAAAAGTATTTTTTGTTCCAAAAGTTAAAACGGCAATGTTAAGTGGAAAAGTGGAAATGGAAACATGACTACTTTCACCAAAAAAATTGTCAAGCCAAAACTAACGAATTTTTATAGGATTTTTTAAATGAAGTTCATAATTTTTAAATCAGAACACCATTTTTTATTATTTTAGCGCTAAGCAGGTTGTACCATGATGAGGTAAAGTCTTTAGCATCCCTATAGGCTAAGTGTGCGTGTGTGTGTGTAGATGTGGATTTGTTTTGGTTTGTTCGATAACCCAAGCAAAGATTAGGTTTCTGCGGCTCGTTACTTCCGTTATCAAACGAACCGAAAGAAACCCAAGTGTGTAAGTGCCCGTGTGAGTTTGCTTGAAACGGAAGTGACGAGCCGCTGAGACCTCCTAATCCTTGTTTGCGTTATCGAACAAACTCACACAAACTCAAGACACTCACACACACACACACGCATACATACACTGGGAATGTTAAAGACTTTACCTCCTCGCAATACATTTTGGATAGCGCAAAAATGGTGTTCTAACCCAAAAGTTATGAACTTATCAAAAAAACATTCCTACAAAAGTTGTTAATTATGGGCTGACACATTTTTTGGTGAAAAAAAAGTCATGTTTCCATTTTGAAAACCATGTCGGCCACCTTAACGTCGGGATTGTGAATTTTGGAGCAACATTTTTTTTTAACGTCCCCCTTTGAACTCTAAAAGTTTTACTTGACCGGAGCAGTATTTTTCGAGATAAAGCAGGTATGAGATAAAAATAGGACACCCGGTATATTATTACGACGTGTCTTAAATGTATCACTTGTGAAGTGATCATTTCTTTTCGACAGAACGGCGTGTAAAGAACATTATTTTGAGAATTTTAATAGAGAATCTGAAATCGTAGGAACAGGAAGTTAAAAACAATGCAGCAATATCGAAGTATAGAACTATTTGCTTACCAAAAAGCCGTTAACAATGTAACAAATATAGTGTTGTGAACCTTGTAGTGAACAAGGATTTTTCTTCAATAATAAGATAACCGAAGTTTGTTTCACAATCCAACAGAACTATTGGTAGCACAAGGCACAACATTGTGAGCAATCAAGAGTGGTATCGGACCAAATCGTCCGTCGCAAAAAATGCCGATGGTAAATGCTTGAGCTACAATTATCAAGCCTTCAATAACTTGCAACGTAGCGTATCTGCCGATAATGTGGTAATTCGTTCGCGCGGATTCAAACCATCCGATAGGCACGATCCGGCCAAACGAAATTTTCTCGAAAACTTGACTTCGAAGATATTACACTTCGATATGGTGAGTTTCTCGGCGAGGAATTTGAAGAAGAAAAAAAAAACAAAAAAACTACGCGAGTTTCGTGATTCGCAGAAAAAGCTTGTAATTTATGACCGACAGCTGCTGCTATCTGCATGCTGATGCGAAAATACACCGTGAAGAAAACACTTCTTGAAAATGCAAAGCTCATCTATAGAAATCTAAGGGCTGGCACTAACAAAATAGCAAAAGAAAACAAATACAAGAGGATGGATTGTAACTGCTTCGCTTCGTACGCTGCTTAATTGCGGATGTCTTGACTGTACAGTTATATCGAAAAGTTCATTAATTGCGAAGCAATACTTCTGAATTATTTCCTTAGGTAAGCGCTATTATTTTCTCGTTTCAATTTATTCAAACACATTCTATTCGTGATGGAAAATGGGAGAATCAATTTACCATCTTTCGTATAACATTGATATTTGTTTATTTTCTTCTATGCGAGACTTTCGGCGAATAAGAGAGCGTAACTCAAAGCTTCATTTGTTTCACTTTTATTTATAATTGATTAGACGCTTCGAATGGAATTGTAATTTAATTAATTCGATAAACATTCTGTGGCTTGTTTGAGGCCGATTGTAGGAACAATTTTTCATTTTTTTTTTTTTTTTTTTTTTTTCCATATATTACTGTACCCGGCGAGGCTTTGTATGGATCCGTAAAGAAACTCGTTTTCGTACATATAACTTCGTTTGATCGATCTTGAAACTGTACTTTAGGACAGTGGCGAGGCAACACCGATCAATTTGCAAAAATTGCTCACACCAGCTATGGACACGACGGAAATGCTGCAAACCCGAAACAGTATGTACTTGATCTTTCTCGAATATTTATATTCAAGCACAAAACAGAACTGTGATGGGGGGGGCGGCACTTCTCAATCTCAATATTTTGTCATTTCAAGAGAAAATGTATGCGTCATCCTGCTTTTACGCGCCCACGCATCCAACGGTTGAAGATCAAGTTGAACTCGCTCGCCGAATCTCGTATTCTTTGAGCGATGTTAAGAACATGAAGAGCAAGGGTCAATCAATGTACGTTAATCGGAAGAAACGCTCTGTTAAGTGGATTCACGACGGGAACGGTACATTTTTCATTTCTTTACTTTTTCTCAAATGTCAAATTACATCTGAATTTTCGAAAAAGTATACAGCATCTGTGCTATGAGACTTAAAAAAAATATGACAAATCACTTGTCATATTTGATCAAAGTTATAATCGTGTCTTGTGAATATACGACCGTTGATATATGATTTTAAGGAGAAGAAGGAGACGAAGAACCCGTGTCACCGGAGTACAAGGTATGGAACACTTTAATTTTTGTTTTTAAAAAATCGGTGTTTAAATTCGCGGCAAGTTCTGTTATCAAGGCAGAAGGAAATACTCGAAAGCAACGGTAGCGGTACTGTAAAGATGACGATCGATTGAAAATCTCATTTTATAAGTTTTCATTCAGACTCGAACTTTCTTCGACATTTCCTGTAACTGTGCAACAAAAAATGATTTTTTTTTTCACAAGGATAAGGTCCCCTTGAAATGCATGATGAATCCGAATGGCAGAGTTTTGGACATTCATGGCATTCAAGCTCTTGGGGAGGAGGTTAACGTAGGTACAAGTCCGTTGAATGCTGAAAAGCTCTTTGACATCGTGCGTGATCTCAACAATAAAAAAGGACGGGGTAATGGAAAAATGATGATTTATGTGTGTATGAGTCCCACGATAGATTAATATGAAATATGTAATCAATTTGGAAGATACCAAAACCACTTAGGCTCTTCAATAATTATGTCATATAGTGTAACCATAATGATTTTTATCACTTCTACTTGAAATTCAAATCTAACAAAGTCCAAATGTACCCTGAAATAGAAGAATTATGTTTAACAAATGCAACCAGAAATTGATATTGATAAAGCTTAACAACACTACTCCTCACGCACAATTTTACTTTTTTTTCTATTGTTCCTTTGCAGGCGCTGAAATCTTCGCGAAACGTAGAAAACGGTCGGAAAAGTGGGTAGTCGACAAGGAACAAACGCCTGCGACTCCTGGTAATTTTACAAAGTCGTCGAATTTCTCGTCCAAACTCGATGTTGGTTCGAATGAGAATTCAAAATACATGGGCGTGCCATCTTTGACAGCACTACCAACGCCAGCTCCGAATTTCGAAACCAAACCCTTTTACAATCCCTTGACGCTGGATCTCTCAGTGGGTACCCGGACACCCCAGAAAATAGGTGAGCCGTTGATAAGAGGTCGAAATAATGTTTAATAAAGGTCGAAGTTGCGCCGTTTACCCTTATATAGAGAAAAGTAGGCCATATATGAAGCATATACGTATGTATACGGAGGATCAAATATTTCGGAGTGACTATCGTCTTTTTTGCCATTGAACAAAAATAATATATTGAAAAAACACTGCTCATTCTTGTATAAATATATGAATGCAGACAATACATATGTGCATAATATGAATATATTTGATAAATCGTGCGCTAGAAAATATCGAATGTGTATCGAGAATTCTATATAATCTAATATGCTGGCTCAGTTACTCCA
The DNA here is from genome assembly GCA_964007375.1 of Ophion obscuratus. Taxonomy (NCBI): domain Eukaryota; kingdom Metazoa; phylum Arthropoda; class Insecta; order Hymenoptera; family Ichneumonidae; genus Ophion; species Ophion obscuratus. The sequence continues at coordinate 45,091,421 of OZ023321.1, read as the reverse complement.
TTATAAAAGGAAGAAACTGACAAAGTCCTCTCAGACCTCTCCATATTTTTGGGCAACAATCTTCCTGATGATTTATAATGCAGATGGTCACTGAATTGTTCGATTTCTTAAAAATGAATCTTCAAGATCTTTTCTGTTTTATCAGCTCACATTATACAACGCGTTAACATGACGAGAAATATTACACGTATATGTTATGAATTTAATTATATACACAAACACATATATCTTTTTATAAACCTATCGAATCATCTCAGACTCTATTTTGTTGTATCATGTTACTGTCGACTTTCAATCTAATCCAAAATCGCCGAAACAAGCAATGTTTATTCGCTTGTGTTGGATGACTCGTTATTGCAAACGCGATAACCGTCGATCGCGTAAATTGTCGTATCTTATCCCTAAAGTAAACACAAATCAGAATCTGTTTTTCCAAGATTTAAGATTGAGGCCTCGAAATACAAAAAATGCTAATCGATTGCTTACATTTATAGAACAAATTCTACACCCGAGTTTATGGAAAAAAATTATACAACTTAGTTCCGTAATATTTTGGTAAATTTGTATACACAACTTTCCGCATTTCTTTTGCTACTGCTTCATATTAAAACACTGCACTTTGCGTTATCATTATTTGCTTTCGCCAAAAAAGTAACAAGTATCCAGGCACTGCAAAATTAACACCGGTACAAGGAGCATGATCATTCGTAATAAAAAAGAAAGGGACTCTAATGTGAATCGAGGCCAAAAAAAAACCAGAGTGGTGACGAACGAGGAAAAAAAAGGAAAACGGATTCGTTCTAGGGGATGATCAGAAACGCGGCTACCACGTATCGGAAAACGGTAATGACAACAAGTATGTTGAAGTGAAGAAAATTTATTTGAGGGAAGTAGCAGTGGGTACCGAGCCCGATTATCCGATCGGCGATGACGAGGAGAGGGCCGTTTCTGTCGAGAAGTCCAAGCGCATCATGTCATTCAATCCCGCGTCAACCAATAACGATCATCATAAATCAAATCGCCGAATAATGTCATTGACGAGCAATGGTAGTGTGAACGTTTGCTCCAACAATTATCCAAATCAACAAGTATCAAATAGCCGGGGGAATAATAACATTGCGCGCGAAATGTCGGATCGACATTCTCATGCCCATTGTCATAATCACCAGCAGTGTCAGTATCGCATGCAATCGCAGCAAATGGCCGAAGTAATGCCGGAAAACAGCGAGTATACACCAGTTCCGGTGAAACAATTGATCCAAGAGTTTGAAAAAACTTGCCGACCGACCCTGCAGTACAAGCAGATCAGTCCCAAAATCATACCGATTGTACAGCAATGTCCACCTCTTGATAACGATATATCCAGATTCTTCGAGTCCTCGCAACCTCAGCAAGTACAGCACAGACCATCCTCCAATGGGCATGACCTCCCATCCAAGAAGAATACCAACACTGTCATCAGAATGGCCAACGGCAACAACAAGGGCTTGAGTTATGACGGAAACGGATACGGGGTGAAAAGTGGCTACGGTGGCCAACCGATGCAGACTTTAATGGGGCATACCATCCGTTACGAGGAGTACGATTCAACTGAAGACGAGATCGACGATTCCTTCGATGACTCCGGATCCGAGGTCAATTATCGTCGAGCCTATCATGCCGACATGTACGACGACGAGTCTCAGAGTTGCGTGAACGGAAATGGAACGAGAGCCACCTCAAACGCAACGATGGACGAATACGAGATGTACGTGAGACAATTTGACGAATCCAACGAACGGTTCGAAGCCCCACCTGGATTTCGCAATGGCGATATCGACAATTGCAGCGACAACGATGAAAACCATAATAACGACCCTAAGTCGATGGTACTCGCTATGGTTGCCTCGCAGGAAGAGATACTCGATACTATGAAACATTTGCGGAATACTCCGGTTCTGGAAAATCTCGTTGGTGCTCCTTCGCCCAATTTCTTTGCTGACGTAGGCAAGTTAACCAGCATGCGCTTTTAGCACACGTTTTTAGAGCCCAATGATGCGATTCTCTTGCGTAATGACTCTAGATCAGCGGAACCAGTCTTGCGATAAATGTATGCGGTTCTCTTTGTGGAGAACTTTCCGTTCACGGAATTATTACTCAGTCGAATCATCCCTCAGTTGTACCGAAAATAGCTACACCCATGCAGAAATTTTTTGGGGACTCCCCAGATCCTACCAGATCCCTATGGGGATTTGATAGGGACGCCTCAAGTAAGGAGTCCACACTGGAATCCAAATAGATTTGTTGGGGATTCCCCAGGTTCTACCAGATCCTTATGGGGATTTGATATGGACACCCCAGGTAGGGAGACCACATTGGAATCCAAATGGATCCTGGGCTGTTTCCAGATTAACGTGGTTTGAGAATTTTTTACTAGAAATTATATAAAACAGGATTTCGCGACGCTCTGTAAAAAATTATTCTTTGATGGTCCCGTGCACAGATATGCTTAGGAGTTTCAAGATGCACCAACGTGTTTCTAGGAATTTGTTAGGATATCGAATAATACAATATATAATTATATTCTTTAGTAACTTCTTTACTTTAGTGCTTACCCATATTGTATATTTATAGTTTGTTATGGGCTAGTATTTTTTATACGAATAAAAAAGCTTGTTATAAATTTTAATATGCACACTTTTTGAATTTTTAATACTTGTGCGCATAAAAATTTGTTTTGGACGTGACGGCAATCGGGTTACGATTGCGTCTGCGGTTTATCGCTGTGGGTGTAGAGTTTTGTTAGAGCGGCTTAAATGAGGTTTTAAAAGAAAATTAAATGTAAGTATGAAATCATATTTTTATAAACATGATATCTATTACACATTCGCTCAAGTTTGTAGCCCGTAACATCAATTTCCACCCGAGCCGGTGGATTTTTCATCGGGATCCAATAGGGATTCCCCATCGGGATCTAACAGGGATTCCGTGTCGGGAGCCAATAGGAATTCCCTATCGGGATCCAATAAGGATTCAGAAAATCGCTTCCGACAAAAGAAAGACGTCGGGCGATAGAACATAAGCGGCGCAGGGTACATATATATTCGTGTCGTCGTTGAAAAGCGCGCGACGATCGAGTTACTACGCAATCGCGATCGTAAAATTTATTTACTCCAAAGACGCATTAATGTTTGTTACATTCCAATGATGCAAGCATCAACCTTATTAAAGTGTTTAAATTTTATATAATATGAAAAGTATTCAAAGAATATCCCGCCCATAACTGCACAAGTATTTTTGCTTAATAATAGTATAAAAAGTGTATAAAAACTACGTTACAGCATAAGGAGTATTTAAAGTATTTTTAAAAAGTTCATAAAGTATAAAAAGTACTCGAAGATATAGATATAAGATATAAGTATTCGAAGAATACTATACAAAGCACTATAAATATTCAGTATGGGTAAACAATTAAAAAAAAAACAAAATAAGTATATTGTGGTATTCGATATGTACTCCTTTGTAAACAATAAATTGATCTCTTTAGTGTATCGATGCTTTTATTTTTTGTAGCATTTTGGGCTTACAGAATGTGATATGATCGATCAAGCATCGTATCGGATTCCGTTCAATACTGTGGGGAAGCTTTAAGATTCTTACATTGGATTCCGATGGGAAATCCCTATTGGATCCTAATAGAGAATCCCTATGGAATCCCTATGGAATCCCGATAGGAATCCCTACTGGATCCCGATGGGAATCCCTTTTGGATCCCGATGGGAATCCCTTTTGGATCCCGATGGTGAGTCCCTCTTGGAATCCAATGTACGAGCGTGACGTTTCCTGATAGGGATCCAATGGGGTGTCCCGTTGGATCCCTATCAGGGAGTAGGGAGAAGTAGGGGAATCCTATAGGATTCCAAACACAATTTCTACCTGGGCACTGAGAGAAAAGTCCATCGGATTTACAACAAACGCCCATGGTCAAAAAGGGAATAGTACAATTCACGATAGTTTATTGACATCGCAGTCATAATATGGTTAACGCGACTATAAACGAAAAGTATGCCTAAACATGCGATTTCGGTGGCGTGTTTGACTATCTATTATCCCCGAAATGATTGTTCACTATTGTCAAAGGCTTGGCTATATAGACATGGTTAATTCAGTGCTATAACAAAATCGGCGTACAATTACTAATATTTGTCTTCTTTGGTTCCGTCAAAATTTTACTATTCCTTTCAAGTTTGTACAATTCATATGGTTAACGTTAACGTTTTCCGAGTACAATTTGTTAGAAGACCGCATGAAAAATGGCTATACGAAAAAAATTATAATAAAGTTTACTTATATAGCGAAGACTTAAATCATTTGCAGTTCGAGCAACCGCAGCTTGCTAGTTTTTAAAACTACGCATGCCTCTCAAACTGTTACATAGTATGTATGTTACATTGTCAAAATAGGATATCAGGTCAACACTTCTTCTTGTAGTTCACCTTCTGTTTTTGTAGAAAACACACTATGCATTTAGCAGGTCGTATGATATAATATGGTATAAATCACTATTATATGGTACAAAACTATGGCGAAGCGCCAAAAATCAATTTAAACAGTGGCTTATATTGTAAAAAGAAACAGCTGGGCAAAAAATTACCTAAATCGCGGGTAACAGCTATTCGGAAGTGCAGCCGGAATTACTTTTGTCTCTTGTGCCATATCTGTGCTAAAGATGCAAAAAATACTCGGTAGCGTAGTGGCAGCGTGCGTAGGATAGGCAGAAGGTAGGCAGTTAGGTTCTAGGTGTTCGATTCCAATTGGACGGAATATTTTCTTCGAAATTATTCATTACAGGAAGTCAGGGAATGGCGACTTATAATTTAAAAAAAATCATCGAGGCAGATCTTTCAGTTACGTATTTTATTTTATTTTGGATTTATGAAATATTCGATGCATTTAGTAGACGGGCATTGATGCCTTGTACCAACACTTGAGTAACACACCAAATACGCATATGGCAAACCCAAACAAGCCCAAACAAATACGCATATAGCAGGTCGTATCTTATAATATGGTACAAGTCACTATAAACATCGTCGCAAATCATAGGCAACATTTTTAATCAGTGTGTACATATATTTCTGTTCACTATTAGAATCTTGGGGAAGTACATTTTTTATAGTATCAGGGAATATCCATTTTATAAAAGCCTTCTATATTATATAGCATTGAAGAATAAACGTATTTTTGTAAGATTAATGATGGCGGTTAACATATGTGCATAATTCATGCAACTGCTAAAATATCAATAAGCAGTACTATACGTTTGGGAGTAACTATATCTATAAAGTATTATCGTTCTCTCAGGGAAATATAAAATATAGTTAAAATATGCTTGAGAACTTCATACATTTCTCTCAGTGTGGCTCATCGGGCGCACCTGATTGGTCCGACTTTAAAAATGAATAATAATTCAGGGGTTCATCTGAGACCCAAACATACTTGCATCAATCGACTCAGCATTTCACCCGCAACCCACCATTTCAGAGACTACCTTCAGTTCGGGGACATCCTGTATAGTTCCACTGGGCGGTAGTTATTTGTTTTTGGGCTTGTCTTTCGGAAGAGTTGTTCCCAAAAAGCAGCTTCCGGTACAGTGATGCTGCGGGGAATTACGTATAGAGTTATCGCAAATTTGTCGGTTTTTTTGCATGTCTGCTTGCTTCTTGGAATTATTATGGCTGCTACTTTCCTCTCTCTTTCTCTTTACTGATCTGTCTTTCTATTTACAAACAATCGTGATTCCGAGGCTCCCATATTTATCTGATACATTACAATGTTTACAGCATACCCAAGTATGCGGTAAACCTGAAAGCAAAGCAAAATGTTTTCTGAATTTCGGAATTATTGAAACGTTTTGCTGACTTTCTGACCTTTTGTACTCCCCGTCAAATGGATTGTCACGATATTTTGAGTTTCAATTAAAAAAAGTCGATTAAACGCGAAGCAGACTTTCGGAAATCTTCGGGATTCATGTATCTGGCCTCGGTCTGTGTAAATGTCTTGCTCATGTTACAAGAAAATCTTTATTGATTCGTTGATGAGTGAGTCGAATCAAAGGATCTTCAATATTTACGAAATCGACGATGAGGGAAATATCGGAATAATATCTGGTATTACAGGTAACAACAAGCTGTGCGAGAGCACGTATCAAGGTCCAAAAATTGCGAGTTATCAAACTCTGACGAATTACAACACCGCTCCGCGGGGTTGGGATCAGACGCAAACTTTTTATCGACCTGTTACGTTCGGAAAACAACAGGAGCCAATCGCTTATTCGGACTTTTAGTGAGGCACGATTCTCATGCGGTAGGTTTATAACGTATTATAGCAAAACCGAACATGTTCTATTTGTGACGAAATATTTGATTCATTTTATGTTTGCAGGAAAGATGATGAGATCGTTGTGTATATTTTTTGAATTCTGTACAACGATTCGCATTGGTACGAAAAAAAAATGGATTGTCTTTGTTCAGCCTACAATTTTAGTTGGATTGAATTCGAAAATGAAAAAAAAATTGCAGTGATCCTCAAGAGCGGCCTGAAACCAGGTGTTATTTTTCCCTTCCGTGTCCGGTTACTTATCTTCGATACGAAAAATTAAAAACCTCGATTCAGATAAATGGTGTGCATTTGATGATATTCGGTGAAGTTGCATTACATACATGGCTTTCAAATTCTTAGCGCTTCGTACCACAATATCTATATATAAATATGTATACTATGTATCACATCCATTTAAGTTGTGATTATTCGTTTCGCTGTGCTATGTTATAGCACTTTTGTTTATTCTATACCAATAAAAATTCATTTTCTTAATGTTCCGGTGGCATTTTTTTTAAATATTCGGTTCCTAGACCTCTCCCAATTCCTTTCTTGCGTTTCGCTTCACGAAGACTGGATAACTATGGACACTCCGGTGTTATTGAATTTCCGGAAAATCATTTTAGCCCTTTAATGTGTGAAGAATAAAAATTGATTAATATAAAGTAATTGATTATTTTTACGCAGAGTTACAATTTCATAAAAATGAAGTCTAAAGATTAACGCTCCTGAAATATTTTGCATCATTATTTATATATCCTTTTTGATTCCTAAAAATTAGTTTTCGTATTGGTGAGGATTTTTCCTTAAACGATGATTAAAAAGCTGAAGCAAAATGAATATGATATTTCATACGAACTGCAATAAGACGAATATAAGTATAATCAAAGAAATGAATTTTCAATTGTGAAATCATTTGCTGATAATAGATATTTTTTGTAGTTTCAGTATCCCGTTTGAGAGTGCAATTAAAATAAAAAGTGCGACATAAAAATAAAAATAAGAGTAAGACATAACAAATAAATGCGGAATTTAATCTTATATCATATTTTATCACGTTCGTGTCGTGGAGGCTCGGCCGCTGTTTAATTTTTTCAACAATGAAAGATCGAGTATCAGAGTTGCGTCTGCAAGGCACGATCACTCAGCGTATCTAATCATCACCGATGGACTGTTCAGTTGGACGTTGCCGAACGTACCTGATTTTCATTTCAGGCAAGCCCATAAGTATTCCTTCGTTCTTCGGTAATTTTACAATGAGGAATAGTGTACGAAATAATTTCAGTACCTTATTCGAACTAGACCAATACGAGAAAAAATTAGTATAAATAATATATATTTGATGATTCAGCAGAAATTGGTTAATTAAGGGGTCTCCTCACTTCAGACGCTCAAAAAGGCTACTTTCAGGATTTTTTAAAAATAGGTTTATATTATAGATAGTGATAAAAAAGTTGTTACACTTTGTATTTATGTAACCCAAACAAACGTTAAACGCGTTTTTCTCGAAACAACGTTTTTCGACGGTTTGTTGATAAAATTTTCGAAACTACTGAACCGATTATTATGAAATGTTAACCACATATTCTTTACAACCATAGCTATAGCGCATATCAAGGATTTTTTTAAATTTCGATATTTACGATTTTTTTTGCAAAAAACGGTGAAATAAACACGTAGTTTGTGTTTTTTTTTTTCGAAAAATGTCCGTCATTTTGTTATTTTTGCATATATAAAAAATCGTATGATATGCACTATAGCCATTAACATACTGAATTTAAAACCGTTTGATTTTTTTGTTTCGGATGATCCAGCTCCGAGATTTTATCAACAGCGCATACCTACAATAGTGTTTAAAATAAATCAAAATTAAAAAAAAATGTATTTCGAAAGTGCATCTGTTAAGTGTAAGAACTTTTATGTCAATATCTATAAAATAAACCTATCGAAAAAATTCATGAAAATAGCGTTTTTTAGCATCTAAAGTGCGGAGACTTCTTAATTATTTTCTAATATGACCGACGCTGATTATTAAATTTCCGTATAGACCTGGCTGAAGAACGGCCGGGTATTTTTTTCAAGTACAAATACGCCTTGATGTTCCGATCCTGATCCGGATCTTCGTCAGAATTCACTGCAGGAAGGAATTCTTTCTCGAGGCAGAGAACGGAATCGTCCCTAAAGTCTCCTCCACACGCTACTTTACCGAAGGCTACTTTACTCCATGTACCTCAAGGAAGAATTTATTCCTAGAACAAACTCTAAAACGGGTCTGGATGGATATCGAAACATATAAGTGTATTTTTAGTTATTACCGCAGTTACACAAAGCTTTCAGCTAATTGATAATTTTTTTACTAAATAAACATTTTTTTTACATAAAAAATTGTAATATATTTCATGGCCGCTACAGTCTATTCAAACATCGATAAGGAATTTTGGTAACCAATTCCCAGTATTCTGGCGTTTTGATTTGCAACTGTATCGTCTCCTTCCTATCCCAGCCTCCCTCCCTCGCTCTCGTATTTCCCTCGCTGTCTGTTTTTGTATACAATCATATTATCTGTGTGCGTACGTATCTTTTGAAATTATCGCCTTGGTTGTGTATACAATGAAGGGGCAGTGAGAGGTCGCTACCACTGCACGTTCGTTGGTTAGCAACAAATCGCCATAAATAGAGAAGATTGCTACCATTATCGCATTAGGCTCTAGGGCCGTGAACGGTGAACTTCACGATGTCCCGGCGTTTTATATCTTCGGTCTTGATTTTGCTTGTTCATGTCTTCTCGTACGGCCAAACTGCACACATTCGGACACAAGGTGTAAAAGCACCTAGCTGCGGTTACGAGGTACGTTACGCTAAAGAAAGATACTCGGAAATGTATAAATTATTTGTATTTGTATACTTGTTCAAATCCGTAGATAATATTTGATACAATCGATTCGACCAAAATTGGCTATTTCGGATACATCTTTTTTTGTCGATATAAAAAGGTTGAAATTTATCGTGATTTAAACGTGAAAAGTCATCTTGACACAGGAATAAAATATAGAATATACTGACGCCACGTGGCTTATGGCAATGAATTGTTAAAATACTTCATTTTTATCCTATTCGAGCAGTTTTTTTTTTTCAAATCTCAGAAAGTGGCTCACCGAGGAATGAGACTTTTTTGAGAATACTAAAAACGCAATCGAAATTAGGTTTGAAGAGTTTATTATACATGTGTTGACGTGTAAAAAAAAATCCATGAAATAAAATACAAAATAAAGGTTTAGGTGTAGCAGAATGAAGAATTTTGATGGATTAGCACCTAGAACAAAAAAAAATTAGTCGATTACATTAGTTTTGCTAGAAAAGTGCACTCGGTTATAAAGAAAGATGGGTTTTTTTTCGCAAAATGGCATCAATCCGAATAATAAAAAAATGGCTAATAAATCGTGCTTAATTTACTTATAAACACGATAATTGTTTATGAATCGTAAAAATCGTGTACACATCTTCAGAGAATCTATCTAAGAAGCTACAGTTAACATTTAAAGCTGACCGGATGAAAACTCCCCGAATTATGCGTCGTCCCAATTTCAAACACATGGTTTCGAGAAAATGCCTTTAAGGGGGGAGATACGTTTCGGTGAGGAAAAAATTGTCGATTGTCATGATTTTTTTTTCGAAGGAAAGACTTCTCTACCATTCTTGACACTCAGAGTATGTGTGATTGTTACTTTTGGCCGTTACATGGTATATTTTATTTTTTATTAATCTTTAAAAATAATGGAGCTATGGCACGGTCTTCTAAACGGGTTGCGGCGGATGTTGCCAGACGTTCATTACCACTCATACGCAGAATATGAATGAAGAAAAAGTGAGAAATGTTGAAAACCGAATAAATGGTACGCTATGAAACAAAGAGATTGAATATTCCGAAAAAATGGTTAGGTTTTCCAATTTAAAAAAATACAATTTTATTTTCATTTTCAAAAAGATTTTGGGTATTTTTTTAGACACTGAGGTTAGACAGATTTACTCCAAATTTGATCAGAATCGGTTGATTTGCTTTTTAGCTATACGTCATGCCAGATTCGAAAATGCAGTTTAGGAGACCAAAGCTCCGCCATTTTTTCAAGATTAATAAAAAAAATACCATGTAACAGCCAAAAGTGTAATCAAATATACTCGAAGTCTCAAAAATAGCGAAGAAATCTTTCCTTTAAAAAACAATCTCACTTTAGACGCTAAAAAAGCTATTTTCATGAATTTTTTGATAGGTTTATAATATAGATATAGATGTTAAAAGTTATTACACTTAATAAATACACTTTCGAAATACATTTTTGTTAAAATTTAATTTATTTAAGTCACTATTTATAGACGAAAATAGTAGTTAAAAAAATGTCCTAAAAAATTGTACGTCTGCGCTGTTGATGAAATCTCGGAGATGGATCATCTGAAACAAAAAAATCAATCGTTTTTAGATTCAGTATGTTAATGGCTATAGCGGATATCATACGATGTTTGATATATGCAAAAATAACAAAACAGCGGACATTGTTCGGAAAAAACTTTTGGGCAAAAAAAAAGAAGATATCTAAATTTAAAAAAAAACCTTGATATGCGCTATAGCTATATTTGTCAAGAATATATGGTGAAAATTTCATAAGGATCGGTTTAGTAGTTTCGAAGATTTTATCAACAAGCCGTCGAAAAACGTTATTTCGAGAAAAACGCGTTTAAAGTTTTTAACGAGCAGATGAACGTGCTCAGATATTAAAGTAAAGGTTACACAAAAATACTTTTAATTATTTTAATTATTTAATTTTAAATAATACTAAATAATTTTTTGAAAATTCGTAAAGTGAGACGCCTTAAAGTTTTAAGACTGACTAGAAGCTATCCTCCAAACGATGGGGGAATTTTGATAGTAGGCTTTCAGTTGTTAGGTCGTTGTACATTTTTTCTACAACGACAAATTGCTATTTTCACCGTCTAGGCTGATTTGTGTGTTTCGGAGCGCTCGGAGGAGCTTTAAAAAATGTCCACTAACATTTTTTAAAACTTTTTCGGGTATTCTTTTTGTCTATTACAGTTGTGATATTTATACATAATTTAAGTTAAAAAAAGAAAACGGTCAAAATTCTGTCCCGACTTAGATGTAACGCTTTAAGTTTGCAACATAGTTTCTCTGGTCTTCGAATAATTTATCCACACACTTTTTAAATATAATTCTCTCCGATCTAGTCATGCCCCACAGTGGATCCGACAAAACTCAATATTCATATAGTGCCGCATACACACGATGACGTCGGATGGTTGAAAACTGTTGATCAGTATTACTACGGTAGTAAATCAAGGTACCAAAAAGCGGGTGTGCAGTATATCATTGATACAGTGATCGAAGCGCTTCGAGATCATCCCGAAAGAAGGTAATTTTTTTTTTCAAATATTTTTGTATGTCTTGTGAAAAGAAAAAGAAAATACTGTTTATTCAAAGTGAATTTGCAAACTCATCCATCTAGAAATTAATGAAAAGAGGTCGATCGATATTAATCGATCGACCTCTCGATTATCGACCTCGATCGATAAAGAAGTGTTCATTGTACTTGAGGCGTTGTATATCTTTGGATAGTCGGAAAACAAGGCTTTTTCGGGATATGAAAAAATGATTAATAAAGCAATTATAATGAGGTTTGGCGGGTTCAATTTACATATCTCCAAGAACTCAAATAATTTTTTTATTTCCCATTAAAATTCAAAATAGCCGCCCGTAGCCGGTAAAAAGGGAGCGCCTCTCCAAGGCCCTCCACGGGCCGACTCGTTGGAGCCCCATATTTGCACCTAGACCAAAAATTTTCTTTTTTTCGCAATCTACGTGAATTATGCTAGCGAAGGACACACAATTATTACGAAATATTAATTTTTGCAAAATTGACACCATTTTGCAAAAAAAGTCGCATTATCGACTGAAAAAACGGCTCTAATGTGTTTATAAAACCGCAATTTTTAGTCGATCGTGAAAAGCATGTGTACTTCGCTAGAAAACCTGTCTGAGAAGCTACGGTTAAAATTTGAAGTCGATCGGTTGAAAATTGTAGGAACTGTGAGTTCGCCCGATTGTAAAGACATGGTTTTAAGAAAATCGCGTTTGACGTTTTAAAACCATTTTTCTTTGGACCATATCATGTTACGATCCTCATACACAATTTTGGACAATAAAAAAAAAACGTTTCTCGTTTTCAAAGTTATATAAGGACGTCAACTTTTTTTAAATTTTATTTAGATAGTGCTGCTACTAGAATAATGCATTAAATATATAATTGGAATATTATGTTTATGTTTTATGGAAATGTTAGGTATACGGTGCATGGCGAATATTTACGTGCATTTCTTCACCTAGTATATACCGGCAGGAACAATTTCTGCCTCCTAGTAATGGAGGAACTTAAAAAAAAACTATTTTTTTGGCAGATTTATTTACGTGGAGACCGCGTTTCTTTGGAAATGGTGGCAGAGGCAGAGCGACAAAACCAAAGATGAAGTGAGATCATTCATCAATGATGGGAGGCTAGAAATAATCGGTGGAGGATGGAGTATGAACGACGAGGCTGTAACTCACTACCATTCAATGATAGATCAGTATACTTGGGGCTTCAGGTGAACATCATGCATTTAAATAAAGCAGCTTTGAGTATTACGTCCTATTACACGGTTAACTGCCAAACAAGTATCGATAAAACCACCAAAAATAGTTTTCCACTAAGCTTTTAGGCAAACACATTTTTCTCTATGAGTTGTATCATAAGAAGTATAATTCTACTCAATTTGACAAACTCTTGGTCCTTTTAGAGATAAGTGTTAAAATATCTCAATCCATATGGTCCACGAATTTGTACTCTCTGATCGTGAAGGCTGTGACTATAGATATAATGTACACTAACGATTATACGATTAAGCATTCATCAGCGAACTGTGACTTTTTTCTGGTTCGCAATCAAAGGCGGTTGAACGATACCCTAGGGGAATGTGCGCGACCGAAAATAGGCTGGCAGATTGACCCATTCGGCCATTCGAGAGAACAAGCTTCGATGTTTGCTCAAATGGGCTTTGATGGAATGTTATTCGGACGCTTGGACTATCAGGACAAATCGAATCGCCTCACCAATAAGGCTGCCGAATTCATATGGAAAGCAAGTTCAAGCTTGGGTAAATCTAGCTCAAAATAGAGATACAAATATTTTAACACATGCCAGTTCATTTGTTTTAAAAAACTGTACTTTTTGTTATTATTTGTTTTTCGTGGAAACGTCGTCCTTGGGGACTCGGGTTTTTTTCCAGTTTAATGAACCTTCAACGGCATATATATATATATATGCGTGTATGTGTATTTTGCAGAAAATGCGAATTTGTTTTCGGTCGCACTTTATAATACGTATTCGCCACCTCCGGGATTCTGTTTTGATATACTGTGCAATGATGAGCCAATGATCGATGATGTCAATAGTCCTGAAAATAATATTGATGCTCGGGTAAGTTAACCACCATAACAACGACAATGATTGGAAAAATATTCTTTTGTCATAATTCTGTCGCATTGATAACATTTGTATGCATCATGGATGACAATATATAAAAACAACTTCTACCAACTATAATAATATACTGTTTAATGATTTATATTGATATAGTATAAATATTAATGAAAATAATAAATTGCAAAGTATCATTGCGTAATTTAAGCCCGTAATACGTTACATGGGTGGCATGGAGTATGATCGATAAAATGTACAAGCTATTGGATTCTATCTGCCAACATCATACAAATTGAAGGTAATTGTTCATTTTTATGTAACAGGTGAAATCTTTTATCGAATTCACGGACAAGCAAGCCCAATTCTATCGAACTAGAAATATGATAATAACAATGGGGGGAGACTTTACGTATCAGCAAGCGCAAATGTCATTCAAAAATCTCGACAAGTTGATAAGGTACTCAAGTCATAATAATCGATGTATAGTTGTGACGTTGCTGGTGTATGTTTTTACTTTTCTCCTCGGTCATTATATTCCCGTAATCATGCCATAACGAGCCGCCCACTAGCGATTTACCAAGGTTAAAAATACCGATGATCAAATTATTTTATAAACTGATGCAAAACTAAAGATAAAAATTATTCTAAATATCTCTACAATTTAATTTGTGTGAATTAACTCAGGTGGAGCTGTTTCGCTCATTCTGTGAAGTGCAGGCACGGCATTATCTCACTAATAACATTATTCTGACAATGGGCGATGATTTCAATTATCAAGACGCGTTTACCTGGTTTCATAATCTGGATAAGCTTATTAGGTAAGAGGTATAAATGCTGATGTGAATACTTTGACAGTACCCTTGGTTGGTCATTATACGTAAAACAAGCAAGTGGGATGCTCGGATTATTGTAATGATGGATTGGGAAAACTTAAGCTCACTTTACTTCTTAACTTCTTCTCACTTGAGACGCTATTATCGTGCATTCTTTTGATAGACTTATATTGTAAGATATTGATATAAAAGTTGTTACACTGAATAAACCCACTTTCGAAATATAGTTTTAAAAAAGGTTATGTATTCATGTAACCCAAACACCGTTTTTCTCGAAACAACGTTTTTCGACGGCTTGTTGATAAAATCTTCGAAACTCCTGAACCGATCCTCATGAAATTTTAACCACATATTCTTTATAACTATAGCTATAGCGTATATCATGGATTTTTCAAAAACTTGACATTTCCTTTTTTTTTGCAAAAAACGGTGAAAAAACAGGTTTTTTTTCGAAACATGTCCGCCATTTTGGTATTTCTGCATATATAAAAAATCGTTATGATATGCGCTATAGCCATTAACATACTGAATCTAAAACCGTTTGATTTTTTTGTTTCGGCTGATCCATCTCCGAGATTTCATCAACAGCGTGGACCTACAATTTTTCAGGACATTTTTAAATGTATTTTTGTACTTTTCTATCAATATCTATAATATAAACCTATGAAAAAATGCATGAAAATAGCCTCTTTTTAGCGTCTAAAGTGAGAAGACCCCTTAAGTGACGAGCAGGCGAACAGAGCTGAACTTGTCCACACTACGCCGATTTTTTTTACTTTTTCTTCAAGCACACCTTTGTTAGCTCCCGAAATATTTTGAATCAAATTCGCCTCCAAACACCTCAAAATTGGTTAAAAAGGAAACAAAATTGACGTGGTGCGGACAAGTTTCGGTTTCGTTCACCTGCTCCTCATAGAATATTGTTATAATCCTTATGGGAGGACATATACAATATAGTTTTGTCTTTTTTGGAATTGTACATATCATCTATTTCAATGCAATTGGAAATATTCGTATTTGCACAAATAGATGGGACGGTTTTTCCAAATTGTGTATGTAAAGGTTTCGATTGCTTTTTCATACAACGCTATATAAAGATACGTATGTGTTTATTCAGTTTTTGTGTACATATTCTCCAGAAAGATGTTGCTACTATGTTCAATCTGTATCTCGCGGATATACAACAGAAAATTTGAAATAATATTACAGATACACGAACGAGAAGCACGGCTCTGAAGTGAACGTATTTTATTCGACTCCATCCTGTTATCTGAAATCATTGAACGATTTGAATATGTCGTGGCCGACGAAATCCGACGATTTCTTCCCCTACGCGAGTGATCCGCACGCTTACTGGACCGGTTACTTCTCCTCAAGACCTACCTTGAAGTTCTACGAAAGAATGGGCAATAACTTTTTGCAAGTGAGTATTTTCTGTCCCTTTTAATATATGACCCTACGGAGATTATTTTCTAAAGTTTCGGCAACTTAAAAATTCTTTAACTTATTGAAGATTCAGGCAGGATATACACTTAGACGGGAAGAAATTGAGCAATTTTGATGGCGTTGAAGTTTGCATCGTTGGGACGCAATGAAGGTTCTTTTTAGATTATATTTTGCATAGTTTTATTGTTGTAGAAGATCCTTTTTATAGATTTAGATAGTAGATACCTCACAAAGTGGTTATACGATATTTGTGGGAAAAAATTGCCAAAAGAAATTACAGGCATTATCCTTGCATTCCAACCATGCAAACGTCAACCTCGTGCAATTTTAAGCGACGTTTGGAACTAAGAAATAATCAGTCTACATTTGTCAAACTTCTACTTCAATAGTATATTTGAGTATACAGGACACTTTGTTTTAATTCATTTATCATTAAAGTGGCGGAGCTATGGCAGAGTATTACAGCAAGGTCGCCGTGGGAGTTGCGAATCGGCGTGCAGTCTAGCTCCCTGTAGACTGTAGACTTTGATGTGCAAAAAATTCAAAATTCTTTTTAGTTAAAACATCTATAGTTTCTATTTGACAGTCATTAAAATGAAGAATATGTAAAGTTGAGAAAATGGCACGCATTTACAAAAAAAATCAATATTTCACGCAAAATTTCTGAAAAATTTGGATTAAAAAAGTAGTTTTTTGTTCTAATGTGCTAACAACAATTCTCGTCCGAAGGTAGCAATATTATCAATATTTCTACCCAGTTTCAACTCAATCGGCTGAGTGGTTGTTGCGTGATTCTGCACACCAATTTCGAAAATGCAGTTTTGAGAAAAACGCGTTTGAAGTTTGCATAGAATTTGAATGAAATTGCACTAGGTTCTCGTAGTAACTACTTACTTGAGCTGTTACGAAATAATTAAATTATCAATTGCAGTAGTAATTGTAATTCTTAGTTGTTAATATCATCACTTTTTGCCCGTCTCTGTCTGCCCCTCTGCGTTTCTATCTGCAGCGCACGCCCCGAATCCGAGCAGTGAGGCCTAGCGTTGACGGGCTGTAACGTTCCGAGTGTTTCGAATTTCGTTTTGAAACGTTCGGAAAATATTCTACATATATAGTTCTATCGTTTAAAGGGAAAAAAAAGAAACCGATTTCTGTATCGTTGTAAATGGATATCCCGCCTTAAACAGAGTATACATAATTGTTGGTGTTTCAAAAATCTACCGACCATGTTTTGCCAAAAAATTGCCGCCCAATAGTCAAATTGTTCATATATCATAGCTCATAGAAAAACTGGCTAATAATTCCGTACAATGAAAGTAAAGCTTGGCTCAGTTATATCTTCATATTCATTTTTATCATTATCCAATTATTTTAGATAGTGAAGCAATTGTCAGTACTGACAAATCTGAATTCGAACAATGAATATCTCGACCAATTCCGCGAAGCTATGGGCATGATGCAACATCACGATGCAGTCACCGGCACCGAAAAGCAACACGTTGCTTCCGATTATGCGAGAATTTTGCACGAGAGTATGAGTCGTGGGGCCGATATGGTATCTGAAGCCATTGGGTAATTTATTCATATAAAATGGGGAATAGTAAGGATGTCGATTTATTTAGCTCACTCATTTTTCTCTGGTTTTGTGCAACAGCAAATGGGCCGTTCAGTACACAAGCGACGAGACGAGTGTTTTGCCTAAGTTTCAATCGTGTCCGTTACTGAACATCAGTACTTGCCAACCCTCGGAAGAGAACAACAATTTCGTAGTGACCATTTACAACCCCTTGAGCCAGACGGTCATGCCGTACATCAGAATACCAGTTCAGGGAAAGGCTTACAGTGTCAAAAACCATGCAGGTAACAAAACTATATCTCTACTAAATGATAGTTACACTTACAAATTGTAATTACTCTTTTAAATAACTATTTATTCTTCGAAGTAATCAACAATTAAGTAAGTATTAAAAATTGAACAAAAGTAAGTAATTGATAATAATCGTTTCCATATTCTTGCCACTGATAAGTTTTTTACAGGCAGTGAACATTGATTATGTAAAACTTTAATATTTAGGTGAAGTAATTCGTTGTTTTTTTAAGTTTACGTTCATATATATATAAACGTAAATTTATATTAACCAAAATAAGACAAACAATCGTATTTCGAAAAAAAAATGTTTGTCTTCCTGTTCGGTGAAATTACATGTATATATATATTAGGGTGGTTCTTAATGGGGGTGTTGACGAATTTTGACGAGTGCGCCCCCCAGATAGGATCGAAATAAATAAATAAAAATGTGTGTGAAACTCCAGCGCTTTAGGTCAATGAGAATACGTGCCTGTAAGCTCGTTTTATTTCCCACTTGAATAACATAACATTTTCAGACTAATTCAGTCATTATTTTTTGCAAGTGCTCCTAAGCAGTGAAAATAAAATATTATCCATATAAATCTATTCTTAATTGGTGTACATTTTTTTATAAGATGTTATTACAACCCTTACAACCTCCACCCCCCTCATATTATACACGACGGCAAATCGATCAACTTGACTATCTGATTTTAGCCGCTTGGTGCTTTACAGTATTTCAATCATTAAAAGGCAGTCTTATTTGCGTCATAAATTTGTAAAAACAATAATTGTGTATGTGGAATAAAATATTTATTTCAATTAGCGTACTTCAAAACACATCTATTACACTTTATACTTTTTTTAAAACAATAATTAAAATTAAAATGTTTTCTTCACCGGCTGTTTTTTGGATGGGGAAAGGTTTTACGATATTCCGAGACTACCTGAAGAATATACTGCATCTGATCTTCGTTCCGTGTAAGAATATTGTTGTATTCTTCCATTAAATGAACTGCTGTCTCAGCCGCATCATTTACGACCTTTACATTTCTGACCACATTTAAACCTCCGTTGGAATGTTCATCTTCAGGCCAAAAAGACGGATCGAGTTAAAAAAAAATTCGTACTAATTCCGAATCTCGTGAAAAATTTTAGCCATTGTGGAGATACGAAGTAATCCATCTCTTTGTCGAGTATAGTATTAATATCTTTGGGATTTATCTCTATGTGATTGGAGTAACCCTCTTCGGTTTCGTTACTCGTGTTTAACTCGAGAAACATTTTTTGTTTCACGCACAGTGATATTTCGTGATGAAAAAACAAAATCTCCGCAGTTTGCGGATTGAGGTACCATAAGTGCTTTATGAGTTTTTGGATTGTAATTCAAAAAACGTCAGGGTCAATTGACTTGTAATTGTCAAGTTTTTTCAAAAGCTGCAAGTCGTGGTTCGGTGCTTATGCAAATGGAGCTGCAAGCCATGCTCTCAGTGAGAGCATGGTTTACAGCTCCATCTCATCTCAGTGAGAGTGACGAGAGTGACAACACTAGTGACGAAACCGAACAGGATTACTCCAATCGCATAGACATAAATCCCAAAGATATTACTACTATACATAGAAAACATTTTAATTTTAATTATTATTTTTTTAAAAGTATGAAGTGTAATAGATCTGTTTTGAAATACGCTAATAGGAATACATTGTTTATTCCACATGCACAATTATTATTTTTACAAATTTATGACGCAAATAAGACTGCCTTTTAATGATTGAAATACGGTAAAGCACCAAGCGGCTATAAACAGACAGTCAAGTTGATCGATTTGCCGTCGTGTATAATATGAGGGGGGTGGAGGGTGTAAGGGTTGTAATAATCCCTTGTAAAAAAATTTACACGTATATATACCAATTAAGAATAGAATTATATGAATAATATTTTTTTTCAATGCTTAGGAGCACTTCCGAAAAATAATGACTGAAATAGTCTGAAAATTCCATGTTATCCAAATGGGAAACAAAACGAGCTTACAGGTATGGCTTCTCTATGGACTACAGCGCTGGGGTTTCGCACACGTTTTCATTTATTTATTGCGAACCTATCTGGGGGGCGTACTCATTGAAATTCGTCAATACCCCCATTAAGGACCACCCTTATATATATATATATATATATCTTCAACGAACAGGAAGAAAAACAATTCTTTCCGAAGTACAAATTTTTGTTTGATTTTGGTTAATACAAACGATGTATAAAAACATTTCATGAAAAAAAAATTAAAGATGAAGCACCCCTTGCAGTCTTATTATACGTACATATATAAAGTATCCTTTCAAGGGATAACACCACTCTAGCGGCAGAAAATAAGGCCTAACTTTGCCAATTTATTTTGGAAATATGAAGAAAGGAATAGGATTTCTTTCGACAGGGCTTACTTAACACATATAAAAGTATTAAAAGAAATGTATTATAATGTTCATACAAAATGGCGATGACAGAGCCCATCTCGAAAAACGTGTTTTTTTTACAAATAGCCTCACGGGAGGAGGGTTTTTTTGGACAAAAACCAAAAAAAAAATTCAAATCTATATATTATTAGCTATGGGACTACGTAGAAATTTTTTCAAATCAAATTTTGAGAAGATGGCGCACTTTGAAAGAAATAAATCGATTTCTTGCCCAAAAAATAAGCAGTAAATTGTTTATGAAAAAAAAAACGTTTACATTTAATCAAAAAACGGCTACGTACTCCCATAGAGAATGTAATTGTGAAGATACTATCAAAATTTCAAATCGATTCATGCGGAGTTGTTCGAGTAATCCGTGCTCGCAGTTTGAAAAAAGTGGTTTCGTGAAAAACTCGTTTAAAGTTGTACGAGCACTTAGACCCCTGAAATTTTTGTTTACCTTAAATCTGTGATGCCTGCACCATAAGGGATAACACCATCCTAGAGTGGTGTTATCCCCTAAGAAATTTCATTAGAAAGTCGACAGAATATACATGAGTGATACCATAAGAACCCGCAGTCTAGATTATAGCATCCCATTCCTATTACGTAGTGGCCATTCCCTAGTTCATTAAAATAATAATAAAAAAATATATGTGAAACACATACAAGGTTACCAATTTTTCGCTAGGCGTTGATCTGCCGACTCAGCTGGTGCCTATACCTTCTTCGGTACGCAGCATGCCCGGAAGATTGAGTAAAGCTATCAGCGAATTGGTCTTCCGAGCTGATGAGATTGGGGCGTTGGGTTACCGATCCTTTTATGTGAGCGAAATTCCCAACGAGATCGATACGACACGTACCGATCCATTGGCAAACATTTCATCGATCGGTGGAGAGGTTAGTTTCGAAAAAAAATAAAAATGATTCAAATAACTAAAAATACGTCAGGTCAAAGTGGAATTTAACGATATTCTATGATATCTCGAATCTGAACAATTCGTAATTTTGTCACACGTTCACAGTTATACGATATAACTGTCAATGCAGTGGGAAATGTCGAGATTCAGTGGAAGAATGGGAAAGATATGAAGTTGGAGCAATCCTTCCACTATTACGAAGGGGCGGAGGGTAATAACGAGGTTGCCGAAAATCGATCCTCCGGTGCTTATATCTTCAGGCCCAGAGGTCCAATCGCAAGAGACGTCAAATACGCAATATCGAAGAAATTCTACACAGGTATGACTTTTCTCCGGGAATTCAGATAGCAAAAATAAAGAGGAATGAAAATTACTGTTAAATATAGTACGGGATATGGTGAAAAATTTTAAAGAATATTTTACTTAAAAAAATGTTCATATTAAAAGTAAAAAGTAGATGATATAAAAGAAAATAATATATTTTTAGAAATGTCTGATGTATGATTTGTTTTCTGTACGCGACCCGCTTTCAAACTAATAATTGCATGTGACCTCTTAATGAATCGGTATTATTGTTTTTTTTTCTGGTATTTCATTCGTTAAAATGTGTTTCCTCAGAGTAACAGACGGAAATCTTTGATTTTCCAGGTCCTTTAGTGGAAGAACTTCACTTATCCGTTAACGATTGGATAAGCGAGGTTGTAAGAATTTACAACGGCGAGGAGAGAATAGAATTTAATTGGGTCGTTGGACCAATACCCACGGACGAGTGAGCCAATTTTTCTAGTCCATTGGCATTTTACACTTCTCTCATGATGTTCTTTCTGATAAAACAAAAATGATGCAATTTTTTTGTTCAGAGATAAAATTGGCAAAGAAATAATCACGAGGTATTCGAGTAATTTGGTATCCGGCGGAGTATTTTACACAGACAGCAACGCGCGCGAGATGCTCGAGCGCAAGAAGGATTACCGTCCATCCTGGAACCTCCAGCTGGCCGAACCGATCGCCGGAAATTATTATCCGATCACTTCCAAGATTTATCTAAAAGACGAGGATAAAAAGCTTAGACTGAGCGTGTTGGTCGACCGATCTCAGGGAGGCTCGAGCTTGCGGGATGGTGAACTTGAACTCATGGTTGTTACTCTTCACTTTCATACGATAGTTTTGAAGATACGATCTTTTTCTGTTGCTGTTGTCCAATCTGACAAATTTCAATATCTTGCACGTAACGCAAGAATTAAATAAAAATCAGTACACAACAAACTACAAACATTGGGTTCATTCTCAATTCACGGAGGTCATACTGAAAAACAAAATGAGACACATTTTTTCATTTAGATTCACAGACGGCTGCTCAAAGACGACGCGTTTGGCGTCGGCGAGGCGTTAAATGAAACAGTTTTTGGCGAAGGACTAGTAGCCCGAGGTCAACATTATGTTTTTGCTAGTGATATGAATGATGTTGACGCTTCGGCCCTCAAGGAAAAGTCTGCTGTTCTCGAATTTGCTCTTCGACCGTGGACTCTCGTAACACCTGCGAATGGCATGACTTTTGAGGAATGGAAGGGAAAGTACAATATGAAGGCGAGTATTTTTTTTGTCATAAATTCATGGATTTCTTTCATTCATACAAAGGCGTATGACCATTTGTTGGTACTTCCATTGAATTGCGTTTGCTATATTAAATACCAGCTTTTCATATCCATGCAAGCACACTCACAGCCAGACTATATATCATATATTGCATGCGTATATGTTTCAATATAATCCATTCCTATTTTTCAACTTAACAATAACGAACAAAAATGGTAAATTTATTATTTTTGTGATCAGATCAAATTAAAAATATTTGTTTCATATTCTCAAATATTTGGCAATATTTTCGTTAAATTAGACATTTCTGGTATGATTTCTGTTTGTTTTTAATATGTATTGATACAAATTTCATGATCGAGCAGAAAGATGGTTTGTGGAAAAAGTTACCGCCAAACGTACGGATTCTCACCCTCGAGCCATGGAAGGACGACAGTATTTTGTTGAGATTGGAGCACGTTTTCGAAATCAACGAAGCGGCGACACTGTCAGAACCCGTTGTTATCAACATTCAGGTGTGTACAAGAATATTCATTTGGGCAGTATATCGTATTACCTCTAAATATAAATATCTCTAAGGATTATTATTATCGAAGGCAAATTTATTCATACGTTGCCAAAAAAATGTCTAACATTTCTGAGAAAACTTCTTATTTTTTGACATTTATTCGATCATTATATTGGGAAAAATATTGAAGACTAACGTTTTAGTCATATAGAGTGATGAAAACTATTAATGACTTATAGCTACAGTTATAAGAGAATTATATGTTGATTTTTAAAAATATAATCTTTTGATTCCAGGACTTGTTTGATCCGTTCACAATTATTACGGTTCGCGAAACGACCCTTGGCGGTAATCAATGGATCGAGGACATGAAGAGATTCCAGTGGTATCCCGAATCGAACGAGCTCGATAGGCCCGATATATACGAAAACTTGACTGCGCCGATATCAGGCAAGGATTTCGTCATAAACGTGCTGATGAAGCCAATGGAAATTCGCACCTTTGTCATTAAGGTGGCTCGAAAATAAAAATAAAGACTTTTCTTAATCAAACGTTTCTAAAAATAAGTATTTTTCATACATAGTTGATGTCAGTCCAAGATATGATGTGTAATAAAAAACAATATAGTAACATCTCCAGGCAAGCGAAAAAGCGTTGTCCAATCGTTCAAATGGATTTTCAACTGTCCATCAATTAACATGGGACATTAAATGTCGAAATGATAAATATGAATGGTGTCACCTAACAAAGAATAACAGCATACGGATTTGTAAAAAAATATACATGCCAATTCAATAAACAAAGAATTTTTTATAAACTTTTATCTGATTATATTTATTATTTTTATTATTTTATTATAACAAGAAATAAACCTTCATTGTTATTATTGTTGAATAGATACAACACGAGGTATTTTTTATTCGATTTTTTGTTGCCTGCATCTCATTAGGGCAATCTGAGAATTTCAATAAAACTATTTTCGTAACGTTACTGGACCTCCTCTAATCTCTTGTCTACGAGAAATAACAAAGAAAAAACATTATTTTTTCTTTGACATTGGAATTTTCGAAAACAGACATGCGAAGCCTCCGCCATTTTTTGATTCTAGTGTGGTCTTGTACATGAAGCGCATATACGGCCAAAATAAGTCATCCGTAGAGGTGCTTAAGGAGTAAATCTGCGTAAAAATAGGAAAAGAATCGACTTTTCGTTTTTGCATCTTCTTCAAGTTTCAAGCGTTAAAAATAAACCATATAAATTTCACATAGATATCTACAAAATTGGCGAAGTTATTGAATTCTAAGTAAAGCACGCTCGAGCGTTCGGGTTTCGCTACCTGGCGCGGAGCACACGGAAGTGTGTGTGTTCGGTTCATCGCAACAATAGAATCCCATGAAGCTGCAATTGCTGCTGAGGGTACGTTATATGACCCTGGTATTGTCGACTAGAGGTAAAGTTAAAAATTTGTCATTTATAGGGGGAGATAACTTTAGGCGCGGAAAAAATTGCCGCGAGTTTCATGATTTTTTTTTAGAAGTCAGATTTCTTCTCCACTTTTGAGACTTAGGGTATTTTTTTATTACTACATACTTTTATATGGTATTTTTTATATTTGATTAATCTTCAAAAATGCCTACATTTTGCTTCATTTTGCAATTAATAAAAAAACTATTTTTTCGTTTTTCAAAAAGATTAAGCATCATGTTATAGACAATATAATTACGAAGATTTATATCAAATTTCATCCGAATTGGTCGACGAGTTTTTTAGCTATACGTCAAGCCAGTTTTGAAAATGAGTTTAGAAGATGGTGCCATACCTCCCATGTATGACTGTGCCATTTTTTCCGATTAATAAAAAAAAATACTATGTAACGGCCAAAAGTAGTAATAAAACATACCTTAAGTCTCAAAAATGGCGAAGAAATGTTTTATTCAAAAAAATCATCATGAAAATCAGCAAAAAATGTCCTCGCCTAAAGGTATCTTCCCCCTTAAAAATAGCAGAACTATACCGCAAACTTTGAAAGAGTTTTTCTCAAAATACTGTTCTCGAAGCCGGTAGACATGATACTATATCTCGAGAACCACTTGACGGATAGTTTTCAAATTTAAAAGAAATAGGCTCGGAAACATTTAGATGTCGTTGACGATCTCACTTTTTTTTAAATCGAACTTCATTTTTTAGCTGTTACGAAAAAATGACGACTTGTTCATAAACTCGATTCTCAAAATCGGCTATCGTCAACGATTTGTATTCTTTAAGTAAGTCGTACTAGAAACGCAGCGTCGCATTGCGGGCCGAGGCCTATTGTACGCTTGAGGAGAAGACCTTATATCGAATCTACGTGCTGGGGTAAAACCCTTACAGCCTACCTGCTAAGAGAACTATGCGACATGAAAAAGACCTGGGTGTGCGATACCCAGCGCGAGGGTTAAGGGGCTTCTCACTTTGGATGCTAAAAAAGGCTATTTTCATGTTTTTTTTTATAGGTTTATAATATAGATATTGATATAAAAGTTGTTACACTTAATGAATATACTGTCCAAATACATTTTTTTTTAAATATTTATTTCAGTCACTATTTCTAGACGAAAATGGTATGGGACGAATGTGGCTGATTTTTTTTGTGTGGTTTCTTAGAGTTGAAATACATCATATTTAATATTATTATGGCAGGGCAACAAAAAAACAATGTCTATGAATATTTTTTTAAAGGTTTGAATTGGTCGATCTTTCGAACTTTTTTTCAAAATTCAACATTTTCAAGACCCAAATAAACCCAAACATTATGCGTCATTAAAATATAACTTAATATAAGGTTTTATAATCATAAAGAATTGATAAAAAAAATTACAGCCTCTTTCTAGAGGGGGTGACACTTCCGAATATTTACCAAAAATTGTAAGTTTGCGCTGTTGATGAAATCTCGGCGATGCATCAGCCGAAATAAAAAAAATCAAACGGTTTTAGATTTCAGTATAGCGCATATCATACGATTTTTGCCATGTGCAAAAATAACAAAATGGCGGACATGTTTCGAAAAAAAACAAAAAAAACGTGTTTTTTTCGCCGGTTTTAAGTACATACACAGTTACAAAACAACCAACGATGCAAAGTAGATTTCCGGGATTTAATTTTGGTAGTACAGCGCGTGCGATAAATACAAAAAAGTTAGTACAGCACCACATGCACTGCCTTCGTTTATGGTTTCGCGAGCTCAAAACACATTGGTTTGTCGGAACGACATACCTGTTTTTTGGGTTTTGTTTGGGTTACATTTGGACGGGTATTTCTTTCTCAAATCGGTGCCTAACTGAGCACGAGGTTATTTGTTAAGATAATTTAACAACATTGGAAAAATACACAGATACATATACAGTACAACCTCGATTATTAGAACCAATTAGAACTAAACCTAGTTCGGATAATTGAAACGCCATTTTTTTTCCAATGGAATAATATACACCCATAAATGTAAAGAGATACACGGTCTATATCTATCTAATCTCTTTCAAACATCGAACGCTCATTCTTCTCCTTTGGTTTTATATATGTCGTCGTCTATCTTCGCTTGGCGAACGGCTGTTACACTTTTTCGGAAGGCTAAATCTCGTAGGGGGATTGAGAAGCAGTTTCTCGCACATGGACACGAGCTTCACCACCACAAGGGAAATTTATATTTTTCATGTGTTTGCTACGGAATTCACCGTAGCTGATTTGAAATAAATTTTTTGTTGAGTATAGACAGACGTACAAAAGGTTAAGATAGGCGTCCAAAAATGAAGCCGCCACCACCGCGATCAGCTATCTTACAGATTTGAAGTTTTCTCTTAGACAAATATTTTTTCTCGAAAAAATACCGCTTTTCACTCGTACAAGGCGAACCGATTATATCTCTTCATTTGCTCGAAATGAGATTAGCTTAGGAGACAAAGTTTGCGTAAGATTTTCCCAGCCGAACGTTTGATAGAACACCGTTATCAACTGAGGTCAGGCTAAAAATAGTTCCTTCAAGTTTGTAGATTTGTAGATCTTCATTGCATGGCCTATGCATTTAATACTATTGGGAAACCGCCAGGAAGAACATTTCTTCTATTGGTGCCATGAAACTGTTTATTTAGCACTATCGTTGCCGTTGTTTTTAATAACCGTTTACTCGGCATTATCATTACCGTTCTTCATAATAATAAAATACTTTGATATATTAATGTTTATCATATTGATAAAATACTTTAACATATTATTTATTATCGACTGGTTTTTTTTGTAAAAGTTCGTTCTATTTTTTCAACACCATCTGGCGCTAAAAACGGGACCAACTTTTGCATCAACCGAAGTTTTGTATAAATGTTAATTTGATATAAATAGTATAGATAGGTATAATTGGTTTAAATAGGTATTCACTTAGTATAGATAGGTATAATTTAGTATAGATGGTCATTCTTAATGTTGCGTATATCAATCACGAATATAATAAATTCATCATAATTAATATTACTTCAATATCAATATTAAATTATTACATTCAACTATTCTAAGGGTATTATTTACAAAGAGAAGGACAACACTTTCATTTTATTAAGTGCGGTTTTACGAGATATTATTACCTCCATCTACAGTATTTCAACTTATTTCAAATACACCACAAATTTTTTGAACCTATTATTAATGCAGCTGAAGATCGATACAGTGAGACAGATTAGAAAATATTAATGTTTTAGAGTTAGCAGTACGTTCAATATACTTTTGAGTGTAACTTAAAAATGATGATGTTAAAGTCTGCATCGTTGGAGTGCAACGAAAGTTAATTAGGGTTCCGTACCCAAAGGGCAAAACGGAGCCCGATTGCCGTCACTCTGACACCTGTCCGCTCGCACGTCACAGGTCTCTGGCTCGTAAGAGTCACAGAACTGAAATTTGGATATTTTGTGTAGAATGTTGACCCAAAACCGAATATTGAATTAGAAATTCAATTAAATTATTTTTCATGGGGATCCTATACATTAAAGAAGGAGCAGAAAAAAATGCCTTACCATGGTATGTGGAGTGACATTGTCTAACGCTCATTGAATAGAGTGCAAATATATATTTTTTTATCTTTAAAAATGAAGAAATGCGGGGCTGTCAAAGTTGTCAGTTTAAGACTATTTTTAAATATTAAAATATATAAAATTATTGTTATTTACATATTTACTATACCAAATGACTTATTTTTTGAGTCGCTGCCAGCCATGAATGAGAGATTGGCGTCACGTATGAAACGGGATTGCAAATAAAAAAAGACTGTAGATTGTATATTTCATTTATTTTTCTTCGCCTTCTCTTTTTCTGCGAAAAATGTGACAATATTGGCAATTAACTAGTACTGACCTCAATAATAAGGCATTAAGTATCGTAAATATTTAAATAACAATAATTGTACATTTTCATTATTAGCTTACAGCAGGATATACAAAGCTATCTTTAGCTATCATCACCCCATATTATTTCAGTTTAGTATTACCTAAGAACTAATTGTAAGACTGAAATTATCTTACGAGTCTCGTTCTCGAGATTACAAGGTAGTGCCGCCTATTTCGGTGCGCTGGGCGACGATTTTTTAGAGTTAATGAAAAAACAAAAGATCTTCCAAACAGCCTTCCTCTGCTATCACGCTCCACGGTAACGTCATAACGTTTTTCGTGCGCGAAGGGTCTCGATCGGCGAGCATTAATTGTGTATGTGTGCTTTTAATAGGTAAATCATATTAAAAAAAGTGAACGTGAAAAGAAAGAATAGTTTAGGAAAAAGTTAAAGAAATTAATGGTAAAAAATGTGCCGGAGTTTTCTTCTGATTCGGAACTGGAAAACTTAAAGCGAAGTCATAATGGCGAAGATCAATCGACATCGAGATAAAAATTATTTAAATTAAAACAAATTTAAACCACGTTTTTAAAACGAACTAAACAGTATAAAATAATTTCTCCTAGCCCCATAAAGATTTATAGCCCAATACAGGTTCCTAACCCTAGCATACAGATTGTCCTGAAAATTCATGATTGTGAATTTTCTAATAGATATGAAATTACTCGTAAGATTTAGAACGAAAAACGTGCAGCGCATGCAAGAAGTAATTGATGCATGAATAGTTCACCTAAGTCGCAAACAATTTGATTGCACTACAGATGTTATGAACCGTTGTGTGAGTTTTCTCAACGGTAGCTAGTCCCTACCCTCCATATATAGCATGCGCCCACGTCATGCGAGAGAAATGTTCGTCAGCTGACGATGTATTAAAACAACAAAAACATCGATTGAAAAATGTGTACCGAACAGATAAACAAACAAACGGAAAGGCAAGAAAGAGAGTTAATATTGCATTGTCATCCAGTTCTGAGCTATGTTCAAAGTTTCAAGCATGGAGCCTAGATACCAGGAGGTTCAGCGGCAATGCAAAGGCGCTGAAAAAAGCGTCCCCGAAAATGTCCCGAAGTGATGGCGCTGGGGTGCAGCGCGACCGACATATATAGTAATATATTGGTCAACGAAGTGAAAGTGATCGGATGAGTTTCTAACCTCACGACAGACCGATCGTGACATCAAACGTCAAAATTTCCGCCGATTCATAATTTCCTCATTACGGTGTGAAAAAAAAATCAAAAGCGAGAAAACGTGAGTTTTTTGTTTAAGTATATTTAATATTCCGTATATTTTATCTTTACCTTCGATTCCACAATGTCGTCAACAACAGATTTGTTTTTGGGCTGATTGCTTCTACTATGTGATCTCGTGTTCTTGTTCTTGACGGTGTCCTGTCCTCTTGGCTTCCTTGAGTTGTGATCGACTGGGACCAGGGCAGACTGTATGTTTGGTCATATACATATTTGCATATTTCCGTTTTCAACTTTAAAAAATTACGCACGGGAACAAAGAACTGTATTGTTCAATTTAAAAAACTGTTCTTCATGCGTATTAATCACCGTAGCACTTCGACGTAAATTTTATTATACTGTGAATGAGGGTTAAGTACATCAGAGGGTTAAGTACATCAGCTGATCTGTCACAGATCGCACTCATGTTTACGTATATCTATATACATATAGGTTGCGGAGCACCCCAGCGCCATCCTTTCTCGTTCTCGTTTTGGGGACGAGTTGAAAGGCCTCGCTGAACCTCCTGGTATCTAGGCTCCATGGTTTCAAGTCTCTAGCTCATCCGGAAGTTAGTTTAAAATCGATTACCACATTTGTACCGAACAGACAAACAGACAACCAAGAAAGCGAGTTAATAAAAACGTGGTAAAGAAGCCAAAATTATCAGACGAATCCAGAATATACGAAGGTAGATTAACAAAAAAAACTCGGATCAAATCTTAACTAGGCGGGTATACCCGTACGGAGGCGATCTCTAAGAGTATCGCCTCAAAATCAAAAGCGGTATCTGAGCTCGATGCTTGGTGTATTATTGCCATGTTGTCATAGACTCGGCTGCATTGCCGTACGAACGCGCAGGCACATCTGAGTCCTGTCTCGAGGAATACATCCCCTCTGGAAATGAGACTTGGCGGTTTAAACCGCACGAAGACAGGCTCCTG
The DNA here is from genome assembly GCA_964007375.1 of Ophion obscuratus. Lineage (NCBI taxonomy): Eukaryota > Metazoa > Arthropoda > Insecta > Hymenoptera > Ichneumonidae > Ophion > Ophion obscuratus. The sequence continues at coordinate 45,060,359 of OZ023321.1, read as the reverse complement.
TGAGTCCTGTCTCGAGTCATACAGCCTCTGTGGAAAACAAAAGTTGGCGGTTTATACCGTACGAGGATAGTTGCAAAAAATATGTCCTGAAGGTTGCTTCGTGTCTCCACGACACTGCTATTAGACGAGACACATATTTTATGCACACGCAAATGACCTTGGTACAGCTATGGCTTCTTTGGGTACAGCAATTTCACTACTGTTGAATCACAAAGAAGAAGTTCATGATTACCAGCTTCTAGAATAACTCGATGATGCAGGTCGATTACTGGCTTGCACATACCGTCTCGAGACTATCACTCGCAAGTCCTTGATAATACCGACATTCAACAAAAAAGTTAAGAGTATTAGCTGGAACGGAGTTAGACACTTTTCTATTCGGCGAAAATTTAAGAGAAAAAAATTAAAGCCGCAAAATCGATCGGGAAGGTGGCGTTAGAACTGAAACCACAAACAAGTGTCAAAACATCCCTTCCACATTTTAATTCGGGAACTGGAAACGCCCGTTGCCGATTCAAACCGAACTGGAGTTCAGACGAGCATCAATCAAAAACGCAAAATTGAACAATTTCGACCGAGCCAAACCCGACAAGATCGTCCCTGGGGAGACCATTACCGGTCACAGAACTAGAACGTCAAATCGAGTGTCTTCAAGAAACCTCCTCAAGAATTTTAGAGGTAAAGAATTTCCCCCACAATGGCGGAATATTACAAAGGATCAATTCGTAAGCGATTGTGTGAGCGGTTATATAATTAAGGTTCACAAGTCCGTTGTTTAGGATATAACATCTTCAATACCGACGACCGAGAGAGGTGGAATCAGAACCTGCCGTCCATGTAAAAACCAATTCATTTAATCATATTTCTTAATTCCTAAGGCAGATCGATCAATGAGATTCATATTGAATTGAAAAAAAAAACTTAACTGCTTCTCGACACAACAGTTTTAATCAAAGGATATATGAACGGCCACGAAACTGATCCCTCCTTATCACTTCATGTGCAATATTCATCTCCAAGATGCCTGTTTTTTTAGTTCCCGTACACAGTGAGAGCCGAAAATATTGAAGATTCATTTTCGAGAAAACCGTATATGTATTTATATGCCTCCCATTTGGACTCTGGACAGCGCCCTTTATTTTTACAAAAATCCTTAAATCTCACTGCTAAAACTATGCGTGTTTGACGTGTGTTTAAAGTATGTAGGAGTAACACAACATCAAGGCTAGACACGCGTTAACATGTTGATCATACACACTTTTATGCATCTGGAAGCCCGTAATGCGTTTAAATTAAACACGTGAGGGTGCATTTTTTACGCATCAGATTATTACACACCTTCGTAGTTGTCCCCATCAACAACACGCTTATTGTCACACGCACAAAGCGTGTAGAATCAACATACAAGATGCACATTTACACACATTGGACTAAGCAGCATGTTGATAGTTACACACAAGCAAAAATAACACGGGAAAAAAGAACACAGTTGAAGCGTGTTAATTGCGAGTGATTGGTCATATGTTACAAAAATCACTTTGGTTACGGCACCACGTGAAACTCGATAGTTGATTTGACATCGATTGATTAGCCGGTTAATTGAAGACCACATTTGGTCTTAACTTTTCGTTTCATTTATTGTTGGGGTTTATTTGGGGTGGTTCACGTGGAAGAACCTGATAGCTGCATTGAATCTCACTGTATGTAGAAAGTATGTAGAAGTAATGCACACGCGTTGCCATGTTTATTCTACGCACTTATGCATTTGGTATCACATAATGAGTTAGAAATCACACACGTAATACGTCAAAATTACACACGTGAGTATGCAATTTTGACGCGTTAAATTACTACTAGGTGCGCAACTAAGTTCCCGGGTTTCACACATGGATGGCGCTAGCGATAAATGTACTCGGCATACAGGTCTAAAATTGGGTGCCTTTATAGGCCTGGACATCTGTTAAAAATACCCAGTCGTAATATAAACAAATATTGCAACACAACGATTTTTTTTCTAACCTCGAAAATGTCAAAGTTTGTGCCAAATGAATAGCATTTTCGGGAAGCATTGCTTTTCTGCTTCAACCTAAAAAAAACAGCAGCTGAAGCACGTCGGTTACTTGAGGAGGCCTACGGCGAACATATGCCATCAAAACCAGCGTGCCAAGATAGGGTCAAGCGGTTCAGAAGTGACGATTTTGAGACTGGGGACAAGGAGCGCTCGGGAAGACCGCAAACATTTGCGGACGCCGATCTGCAAGCGTTATTGGATGAAGATGACACTCAAACAGAAGATCAACTGGCCGAGGCATTAAATGTGACTCGGCAATGTATTTCGAAACGTTTGCACGCGATGGGAAAAATTCATAAGGAAGGAAAGTGGGTGCCGCATGAGTTGACTGAGAGACAAATGGAAATTCGAGGAGCCACTTCCGAAATTTTGCCGAAAAACGGCCAGAATGGGACACGAACGTGTGATATTGCAGCACGACAACGCTGCGTGCCATCGCAGTTCCATCGTCGAGGACACCATAAAAACACTGAAATGGGATCTGCCACCGCACCCGCCGTATTCGCCAGACCTGGCCCCTTCAGACTATCACTTGTTCCGGTCGATGGCCCATGGCTTGGGTTGGCTAACTTGGCCAATTACGATGCAGTACAAAATTGGTTGGACGAATGGTTTTAGTCCAAAGACGCGTCTTTTTATCGTCGCGGTATTTATGTATTGCCAGAGAGATGGCAAAAATGTGTAAATAGCGAGAGACAATACTTCGAATGAACCATTTTTTGTATTTATCTTGAAATTTTCGATTTTTCATTGGTAAAAAAAACCCGGAAACTTAGTTGCGCACCTAGTATTACACACCTTCGTAGCTGTCTCCATACAACGTTATGCGCTGTCCAACACGCTTATGCGAACACACGTAAAGCGTGTAGGATCAACATACAAGAGGCATATTTACACACATTAGACTAAACAACACACGTTGATAGGAACACCCGAGCAAAAGTAGCACGGGAAAAAGCAACACAGCTTACATGGGCGAATTGCGAGTTATGGATCTCGTTTTAAAAATCACCTTGGTTACGGCATCACGTGAAACTCATTAGTTGGTTTGACGTCTTCAATTTAACCGGTCTTCAATTAACCGTTTAACCCATTTAATTAACCTGATGAGGGTTAAGATAGGATTAGATGAAGAGGAAATTACGGTCCTCTTTATTACGCCACCCTCGCTAGAGGAACAAGCGTGTACTACGAAGGAAACGGCCGACGAAAATTGCTGCGAAGACGAAACCCTAACTATCGATCTTTCCGTAATTTTTGAAGATTTCTCGGTGATGGATGAAGACATAGAGATGAACACTGACGACGCAAATGTTAAGGTAAGTTTTCTAATCTATTAGAATACCCAAAAAATCGATTGTTTTTTAGTTATTCAATAAACCATTTTTTTAAATATTTCAACAATTTGTTTGTGGGTGAAGATATTATCGGAGAGGGCTGATCAAATACTCGATCGACGTGTCTTTTCAAGGGCTACAACGTTCCTTTCAACAAAATTGTATGAATTTTAACGAATTAAAACTGATTTTTCAGAATTTCACCCAACTTTTTTATCCCCAAAATGAACTTCTACGACTTTGGCGCTGTGGACAAAAATAAAGCCCCGATTTGTCTGATCATTTTGTCACCCGGCGCCGACCTCATGGGGGTTGAAGTATGGCATTAATCCACTCCCTTCATCCCGTAAAAAATAATTCTATACCCCGGTTTTAAGGCAAACTTGGATTTAACACCCACGGCATCTACAAAATCACCTGAAAAAAAACTAGCCTTCTTATAATTTTATCCGATTCCAATGTACAGCACGACTGTACCGTAAGCAGAATGAAGCGTGGAAAGACTCTGTGCGAGCTCGAAACTTAAAAAAGATAATCTGTGTGAAAGCCGGGTAGTGCTTTATACCGGCAGTGCTATTTATTAATATTTTTTCATTGTACACATAAAACAGTCGTTCTTTCTTATTTTTTTTGTAGGCAAATTCTGCGCCGCGGGTCACAATACAAAACGCGTGCCCTATCCAGCGTCTCTACCAAAACTGACACCACATCTGCAACAAATATCAAATGCTGTCGGTGTTTTTACCGGCATAAAAGACTTCATTTATTCCTGGACGTCGCTACTACTTGATATTACGGACTATGCGTCCAGCAAGCGAGATTATCACAATTTTACTATGACAATCGTGGATACATATCCAGTTTTACGGGGAGGAAACAATGCATGTGTAAGTTTTTAATATAATTAATCCGCATTTTTTGAAAATATTACAAAAAAATTGATACCATGCCATATGTAAAGTGTTAATATAAACGACAAAACTGGTTTTAAATGTTTGGGGTAATTATAAAAATATTTCACACCATCAGCATTGTCGGAAAGTAAAGTAGTTTTATTTATTTCTCGAAATTAAACAAAAAATTCCTGACTTTTTCGAGATCAACATGTGTAATATGCTAAAGTGCAAACACTAACATATTGCAATTTCACCGAAAAATCAGCCACATTCAAAATTTCCGTATAAATATACGGAGATTTTGAAGGTGGCCGATGATCTAAAAATCATGAAAAAACTGAAAATGTCAGTTCTTGAACTCTTAGCATATTACACATGTGAATATTAAAAAAGAAGATAAAAAATTCTGAAAAAAAACTAAAACGCCTTTATTTTCCGAGAACGCTTATACCGTAAAATATTTTTAGAATTACCCCAAACATTTTTAACCAGTTTTGTTTCTGTTATATTTACACTTTACATATGGCGTGTTATCTTTTTTTGTTATGATTTTGAGTTCTTTAACTTCTTCGATCAGTAACATTTATTTTGGAGTAAAAACCGATAATTGTTAAACATAATTTAAAGGGAATTGACAAGACTCAGATCAGCACCAATGCTCGAAAGTGGCGGGCTAATTTGAAACGAAAATTCGCAAAGAATGATTTATGCGTACGCAAAGCATATTATTAATTTTGTAAATGTGATTTCTATTATAATAACTCTAGAGCACTTGCCTTAGTAAATCATCTACTGAGTCTTTGTTATGAGCCTAAGCAATCACTTAATGAGCCTTTGGTATTTTTAATCCAATTATGTCCGCAGATAATCTGTACCACCGAGAATCTCGTCGGAGCATCAGGAGATTCACCACGTGTCGTTATATACGTCGCTGAGGAAGGCGTAGCTTCGGCTTTCGTGGTAGCAGATAAAAATATGGGGGTTAAAATACCGGAACCCACGGTCAACAAATCCATCGTGTGCCTCCTCGCATCGTACTACGTATGGCATAATGCGTATCCGTTGGCATACGCCAATTTCTTGGAATTTATCGACCATCAAGTACTCAGAACTGTGACAAAGAACCACACCGTTCACAGATTTCTACAAAAAATGAAACATCATCTTGGAGTCTAATTTATACTAAACCCATATAGAAGCGCTTATAGATTTAAATATATTGATGTTATCATACTGTAATAAGAAAAGGAACTCTTAAAACTGTAAATATTCATGGTTAATACAGAGTAATTTATAAGTACTGTATAATAAATCCATATATTTTGACGATAAAAAGCTTTGTCATTGAATTTATTATTCTGACGCATCCCATGTATATACAGTACTGCAAAAGTAAGTGTGCCTTAGCGACGTATTTTTGTGTCGAGGCCATCACCGACAAGCAAAAAGCGGCCGTCATCATGAAGCTGTATGAGAACCGAGCCTATGCGAAGACAAACAAAACAGTCACATTGTTAATGAGTGTAATGGAATTTGTTGCCATTTTAACACGTTTTCATATAGAATACGGATACATCATTCGCAAAGTATGTTATTAATTTTCAAAATCTGACAACAACTATCAAAACTGTGTGTGTGTGTGTGTGTGTGTGTGTGTGTGTGTGTGTGTGTGTGTGTATGTATGTGTGTGTGTGTGTGTGTGTGTGTGTGTGTGTGTGTAAATAATACAGAGTGATATATAAGTACTGTTGAGTGCAGTTCAATAAATCCATATATTTTGACGCTCCCCACGTATATACAGTACTGCAAAAAAATACGTGTGTTGTTCGTACACATTTTGAGTGTGTAAATGGCTCTAGACACTTTTTATTTACACACCTAACGTGTGTAAAAAGAACACACTTGTTTTTGCAGTGCAGTGGTAAACTATTTGAGTGGAAGAGACTTTCTTTCCACAATTTATCTGGATGACAGAGGATTTACTACATTCTCTCGATTTTTTAATAAACCATAAGAAAGCTAATCTCACGACGAGAAAAACCTGTAAGTTCCTGAGATTTGTAATAAATTCTCGAAAAATGACATTAGAGCTTCCAAACGAAAAATGGTCCCAGATTTCCATTCTAATTAATGAATTTCGGAATAAAAAATTATGCACTATTCGAAAATTTGCACATTTCGTCGGAAAATTAGTCGGCTGTTCCCGAGCAGTAGAATATGGGTGGCTGTACACAAAATAATTTGAACGCGAAAAATGCCTTCACCTTTTGATAAGCGGTGAACATTACGATGCACCCCTCTCATTGTCTTATGGATTAAGACGCAACTGTCATTGGTGGTTCAAAAATATCAAAACCTCAGTCGGTAAATGACGTGAATTTAAATTCACGGAAGAAATATTTACCGACGCCTCAAAAACGGGCTGGGGCGTGTATACAAGTACCGAGACGACTCACGGTTTTTGGAATAAAGGTGAAAAGAAACTACACATAAATCATTTAGAACTGACAGCAGTATTACTACCGTTGAAGTTGCTTGCTACAGATTTGTCATACTGTGAGATACTATTCCGAATCGACAATACTACATCAATAGCATATGTTAACCGTATGGGAGGCGTGCAACACTCAGGTCTCCATAAAATAGCGAAAGAAATCGGGAAATGGTGCGAAAGTATAAACAACTGGATCTTTGCTTCTTATACAGCGTCTAAAGAAAGCATAGAAGCGGATAAGGTATCCCGAATAAAATATATTGACACAGAGTGGGAGCTCGCGGATTCAGTATATAACAAAATCACAAAACAAATCGGTCAGTCGGATATAGATTTATTAGCATTTCGGATTAATAAAAAAATGTGAAATATATTGTTCCTGGCATATTGACCCGGATGCATCTGTGGTTGACGCATTTACGTTACCATAGGGATCAAATTATTTTGTTATCAAATTATTTTTTACCACCCCATTGATTGCCGGGAGATTGTCAGCGAAACATATTGCAGGAAAAAACTTTCGGAATCAGTAATGGGAGGTTCTATTAGCATATTTAGCGAATAGTACGTGGAAACAATATTCAAGACCGCTAAAATAATGGCTTCCCTTCTGGCAGCATTTACTCTTATTGCCGTATTATAAAGAGAAACCTGAAATTCGTATTGCAAGGACACTCGAAAAATATCTATAAACCAGAAAAACTCTCAGAGGTAATTGCGAAAACGCCCTTATCACGCCAAAAAAGCCATGCGAAAAAGTAACAACACAAAAGATAAGTCGATGGATAAGAACGATACTGGCCAAAAGTGGTATTGACCCGATGTTTACAGCCCACTCAACAAGACATGCATTATCAATGTTTAGCTTTAGGTTTAGGCATATATATAAATGTAATTTAAAAAAACCCGGCAGGATGCTCTGGCGATTCGCAGGTTTTTGCAAAATTTTATGATCGCCCCATTACGTCAGGAAGAAAGCCTTTTGCATCGACCATTTTTAATTACTTATAATAGTTTGTGTTCAATGTTGTCCTTTAACATTCAAAACTAATAAAAAAAATAATCTCAATAAAAAGTTTTCCATGTATCTGTAAACGTCTACCTCGCAATCTCAATAACGAGACTCATAAGATAAATGGACGATCGAACGAGCTCACCCGAGTGAAATTCGATCGCAATTATCTGTAGATTCTCGTTCAAAATTATTACACCCCACCACAACAAAGATCCAGTTCCTTTATCACTCCTACCCTGAAATCATACTTTGTTCTCTCCTATCACTTTTGAATTCATCTGGGAGCATCTCTCAAACAATATGACATTATCATGGTGGGTAATAGGAGAGGAAGGCTGCTTGGAAGATCGTTTGTTTTTTTATGATGAGCTCTAAAAAGTGGCTCAGCGTACTGAAGTAGGCGACAAGGTACTACCTTGTAGTCATCTTGAACGAGACTATACAGATAATTGCGATCGAACTCCACTCAGGTGAGCTTGTTTGATCGTTCAAAAAAGCATTACCTAATTGAATGTATAGATAAAAAAAAGTTAATTGGTCATATATACGGAACTCTAATAGCGCGAGGCCCGACTCGCACTTGGCCGAGTTTTTTCTTCTTCTGTTGTTCACATTTATATCACCTATTTAGCATACGAAAATCACCCAAACAGTTTTTCTCATCCTCATTAGAGATCTACGATCTCGATCTATAAACAAAATTATAGATCAGTATAAAAATAAAGAAAAAAAAATAGAAAACAACTTTCGTTGCATTTCAGGGATGCAAACTTTAACGCGATTAAAAATAATGTTCGAAGAGCTAAATGCTACCTCTTTTTTATTCTTACTATACTTGCGGTATTTCTATCCTGCTATTATTGTATTGTGCACGAACAAGGTTTCAAATTATTGGTTCGTAGATTTAAGGACGTTATTTTAAAAAATCACGTGCATGTGCTGAATACTGCGCATCCTCTATATTTTATTATCTTTTTGGAAACTAATACTTTGATCGCTAAATTGTAAATATTCTCCGTTTTAGATCGGGGGCGATTGAGGTAAACCAATGAAAAGATGTAAGTGAAGGCAAGAAAATCGTACTTTTTCTTTCTTCTATACTGTTTTGGTTTGTCTCGTATCGCTATCGTTCGTTTTACGTTTAGGGCAATTTCGCTTCAAGCAAAAAGTATTTTTCAATACTTTCAAAGCTTCCATGTCAGAAGCTGACAGATGTCGTGCTTTGACGGATACTTCTTGATCGACTGGGGATTTCCGGCAAAATACATTTTCTTGATACGATTTGTAAGTGTTATTTAAGGTGTTATCAATGTTACTTGGATGTTGGCCTGGAACGCAAGACGAATATGCTGACTTTAAATACGGCTCCTGAGCAGCTTCGGCACTATTCCTTACGACGTAGGAGGGATTATTGGCCAACAAAATATCCTTCGTTTGTCGAAAACTGGAGGACACCAATAGTTTTTCAGGCTTATTGTAAGCTTGAGAAAAAAGGACTTCATCCCGATGTGTTTTAGTGATTCCTTCTAGACACTCTTCAATTTGTCCCGCAACAAATTCGTCCTGATCCACGGATTTTTCGAAGCCAACGTTTAAAACATTTCCTTTCATATGCGAATGTGGTCCCCTGTCCAAACATTCCTTGACGCTTTTTTTACAAAAATCATCCGTCTTCGCGTACTCAGAGGTTATCATCGAGTTCGAGTATTTCGGATCGCAACTTAAACTCGTCTGCGCTACGTGGTCGGCTGCCAATTTCTTTGTCACACGATTGGGCTTAAGGAGAGTCTTCGGTGTTGCATCATTGGTTTTGATCCTTCGCGGTGATATTGGTTCCGCCATCCCGAGGTTTCCGTCTACAAGGAAATTTAACGCATCGAAAGACGCAACGTCAGTGACTGGGAGCGTTGAATCCGATCTCTGAAAGCGTCACTCTCAAATGCTATTGTAGTTTGAACATTTTTTTCCGTCTGGACAGGATCTTTTTGTTCATGGAAACAAAAATTTTAGTGCACGGCATGTGAGAATCATATTGTGCCATACGTTTACATAAGAAATTTCATTATCATATTGAAAATGTAGTTTCTGAATATGTTTCTGAATATATTCGCCTAAATATTACAGAAGTGAATTTTCAATGCCCAGCATCAAATTAAAGTAAGCGAAAGATTGAAAAAAATTGTATTAGTGAGTTTGTTCGGATTGGTTTGGGTGTAGGTACCACTTAATAGATACTACTATTGGTAAGTATCCAACATATCTCAGTTGAATAAGTGTCCGCCATCGAGTTTGGCAAAACTCATAATTGTTATAAAGCATTGAAAACTATTAGACACGTATTTTTTCGATCGGCGAAAAAACGGTTTCAAGGAGCGAAACCGCCCCTGAAAGTAAGACGTGTCACCCCATAATTTTATTTTCTTTCAATACTTCTATAGTGCATTTTTCATCGCTCTACATTAGAAGAATTTTCCTTTTTCTTTCATTCCGATCGGTGTACTGCTTGTGAGTGAAACTGGAAAATCACTAGTGGTTAGCGTGCTCGCCACTAAACCAGCGGACCGGGAGGTCCCGGGTTCGAATCCCAGTCGCGTACATTTCGTCGTGAAATGTTTTTCTTCGGAATTTCGCGGCGAAATAAGACTAGGTCCACGACTGGGGGGCAAACTCGATGACCGGCTGTATTGGTATAGGTTTTCCGCAGTTTCCCTATACCCATGACAGAAAATGTCATGATGAATATAATACGGAGGGGGGAGTCGGCTGCGGCCGCAGCCGAGAAAGATGGAGAAAAAGGAGTAAACAGTAGAGGAAAGAACGGTCATAATGAGGGGAAGAATAGGTAACAAATACAAAAAGCGTGTACCTAAGGAAAAAACCAATAAAAAAATAAAAATAGTTTTCAATGCTTTATCACATACACTACCGGCGAAAAGTTTGGGGATAAAAGTTTAAAAGAGTGCCGGAACGGTTTTCTGGGCCATTTCGTCGGTAGTTAACCTAGGCCAATTTAATAAAAGGCATTTTAAATAGGAGGGATTACCCTGTATTTTGGCTTTTGCAAAAAAATTTACGATTTTTTTTACAATTAGCACCCGGTTTTGAAAACGACCATTTTTCGGCGTCTTTTTGTTTCTCTTTGAGTGGATCCCGTTTGCAGAAGAAAAACATTTTTACGCATTTCTTCGAACAAAATCATGAAGGAGAAAGCCTCAGCTTCAATTTCGTTTTTAAAAAAAAATTGTACGATTCTTTTGTCTTACAATATTTCGTTTTTTGTGAAAAGATAGATAATTTGAAAATTGCTCCGGAGTACGAACACGATGAGATTTACAACAAAACCTCGAGACAGCAAAAAAGTTACATTGCTTCTTGTGAGTTCACGAAAATTTTTTCGGATTATTTAAAAGATTTTTTTTTCATCTATTTCAGGTCAAAGCTCAATTGATGTGAATACCATAACAATAAAATAATGTAATTGTAAAAAAAAATAGTAAACATCTTTTATAAAAGCCAAAATAAAGGTAAATCCCTGCTTTTTAACATGCCGTTTATTAAATTTGCCTAGGTCAACTACCAGCGAAATGGCACAGAAAACCGTTCCGGCAGTCTTTTAAATTTTTGTTTCGCTGGTAGTGTATATGAGTTTCCACAAAATCGAAGGCGGAGACTTATGTGATGTTCCTTGCAAGTAGCTATGATATTAGTATCTAAGATATCTAAGTATCTAAGTTATTAAGTAGCAAGATACTAAGATATAGATAAAACATCGGATTTGGGAACAGTCTTGATCAAGCGTTGGTAAGTGTTGGTGTGTTCGTAAGTGCGTTTTAAAATGTTGCCTACATAATTTAAACTCACTGATTATACCGTTGTATGCTCTTTCGCATGTCCCAAGATCATTTCTTCCGATATAAAGTGTTTGCGTAGCCTCGTCCCTAGAAGCGAGAGGTAATTCGACTTCGGGGACGGCTTGCAAATAAGTTTTGCACTTCGTAGCGATGCCTTCAGCTGGTTTCTCTAGTTCTCCCGAATCAATTGAACCTTTGGAGCTATCGATGAGAGATCGTCGAAGTACGATATTCCGCGTAATTACATTTAACGGGGCATTAGCGTTTCCCGATACAACCGAAGAATCTTCGATCTCGCGCAGGAATCCATCCTCCTGTGGCGTCACGGTTATGAATGTTTGAGTCCATGCAGAATCTTTTTCCACAATCGGAGATTTCGCCATTATCATTACTTATTCAATAGAACCGAACGGTTTTTCGACGCATTTCGAAAAGAAACGAGTTTCCACTGATGTGTACGCGGACGAAACATCACAATTTTTTGTTGGTTACGACGTCAAATAAACAGAGACAAGAGAAATCATCGTATTTCAACTGTTTTACGTAATAATACATTTGATTTAAGAGGCTACATCTACCTAGACCCGAAAAAATGTCGAAATTTGGATTTTTTTCCGAGTAATGGTTGGTAGAATTTAAGCGCATTTTTTTAAAACAAATGTACATGCGTAGAAAGCCTTTGGATAGGGTTCCGAAAAGGTCCTACTTACGATCGGGCTGAAATTCTGCACAGGCCTTCCTTTTAATATCTTAAAAGATCCCCTAAAAGGATTTTTGGTGACGCGCCATCGTCTTCGAGATAACGATTCTTCGACTGTTTTTTACTTCGCTGCTTCTGTATATCTATAGCTGATGGCGTCACCTCTGGCTATATCTATATATGTTAGCACGCTCTCCGTTTTGTTCTGATCTTCGCCTAGTCTATGCGTTTTCGCCCCGCCCCGGCCCTTCCTTCCACATAACCAAAGTTTTCGGTGTAACGCCAACTTCTTATTTCGATGTTTGATGGAAAATTAGTGATGTACTTGTGGTATGCATGGCGAGTGTGTCTATGTAATATTGGTATACTGATGTGGGCGCAGGGCACCTCGAATATGCGAGTAGAATAGTGAGGTGTGTGAAACACTGGTGTGGGTGCAGGGCATTAATCATACTTAATATTCCGACTGAAAACTTTATCGCCTCTGAGGAACTATGCTTTATGTGTAGTGTATGCGTATCAATCAATCGCCGTATTAGTTCGTAAATTTTATTATAACTCTGACACTAAAATCGATTTCTTTCATGCTTTTCTCTTTAAACGGTTTATCTATACATGTAGAATATTTTCCTGAAGTTTCAAATCCAAATTCGAAAATCTTCAAACGTTACGGCCCGTCAACGCTGTGCTTCACGGCTCAGATTTGGAGCGGGCGAAAACTTCCAACCCCTTTTTCTCAAAACTGCACTTTCGAAATTGAAGTGCAGGGTTACTCAAAAACTATGAAGCCGATTGAGTTGAAACTTTGTAAAAATATTGATAATATTGCTACCTTTTACTTGACGAGAATTGGTTTTGAAAAATTAGAAAAAAAAAACTACTTCCTTAATCCAAATTTTACACAAATTTTGCGTGAAATGGTGTTTTTTGTGCCATTCTCTTCAAATTGATTTTTTTTTCATTTTAAATGATCATCAGTTTAACATTTCGATTTTTTGCATTATCCGATAGTAAGACTGTTGTAAACATACTGTTAAATTTTTGGGGCGAAATTCGAATAATTTTAGTCGTTACATCCTTTCTTAGAGAAAGGAGTTCGAGCAGCGGAGTGAGACATCGAAACGTTAAACGCGTTTTTCTCGAAATGTTGTTTTTCAAAACGCTGTATACTTTCAAAGGAAGTTTTCAAGCTATTTGTCTCAAATTTTGTCATAACATTTGTGACGCTATTCTAAATCTTGCTATGGAAGCTTTTTAATCTTCTCTTTTTTAACGAAAGTGTCGAAAATTTAGGTTAAATTTGATACTTTTTTTCAAACCGCCACCATTTTGTCAATTATGATTTTAAAAAAACCCTCCATCACAAGACGCACCGCTACCATGAGTCATCATCTTACATTTTATTTTTATTAAAATAATATTAAGATTCAAAGATGCTGATAACAACCCAAAGTCTACAATCGAACTACTATTATCGTAATATGTGTTTGTTAAGATTTATTTTACGCACAATATCCAACAACTGTATAGCACCGCGCGAGGTGCTAGTTTCGATTCTCGTCTCGTAAAGTTGAATTTTAACTGAAATGATTTTTTTACATTGAAATTATTTGTTATGCCTTTTAGCGGTAAATACTTTCTCAGCCGATACTCTTTCAAAGTCGCCGTCGCAAACAAACAATTTCAGTGCACGCTAGGTGTTTTTTTTGACAAGCGTCAACAATCACGGTCTTACAAAGGCCGTGTCAACAATTATCCTCCATCACCATGGAGGCCAAGGAGACTATAGGGAAGGAGTCCAATCTTCATATGGTCAGAAGGTATAAGAAACGTCCGTAAATTTGACCCAAGAGCGTGGTGTTAAATATGGCCTGTAGGAGTCGTCCGTGTCCGTAGTGTATCAAAAATATAGTAATACAGCCAGTTTACAGGGTGAAACTGACTGTCATGGCGGCTAATTTTTGACGCTTGCCAAAACACCTATCGTGCACTAAGATTATTCGTTTACGATCTAGTTTGTCTAATTAGTTTAATGCAATAATTGGTATGACAATTTTTACAAAGTTCTTAAATTTTTGTTTAATTACGAAAAATGTATTATGACTGTAAATAATTTTTATAATGCATTTTTTAATAGCTACAAAAGACCATCAACCATCGAAAAACACATTAACGTTGATAGCTTCTCGGAATCATTACTATTTGTATTTGCGTTATTATGATTCTTATAACAAATGTAATCAATAATCAAACTGATTTACCGATAAAAGGTGTAGCAAATAATTCGAATTAAAAAAAATGTCAGTTATAAACAATGTTACGAGGAGAGAATCGAAAGCAGTACCACGTGCGGTGCCATACAGGTTTTTTTATATTGTGCGTAAAGTTAAACTTAACAAACAAACGCATCTCAGTAGTAGTTAGATTGTAGACTTTGGACTGTTGTTATCAGCATCTTTAAATCTTCATATTATTTTAATAAATGTAAAATGTAAAATGATAGCTCATGGTAGCGATGAGTCTCGTGATGCTGCGGATGATGCTCGCTACTGCGTAGCAAACCTCTGTGTTGCTACTGTCGCTGCGGGTGGTGCCATATCTTATGCAAAGGATATTTCCAATGTGACTTTCGGGTGTATCGCTTCAATTCTTTCGATGAGTTGTCGTTGTCCAATGTCTGTCACTTTATGAGCTGTATTGTATATGAACTTGTAGTATAGGCATTACTTATATTTCACTGGGTGATCTAGGTTATTGCAATTTGTACAGCGAGAACACGCTCAAGTCTTGTGATGCTGTGGATGATGCTTGCTACTGCGTAGCGAATGTCTGTGTTGCTACTGTCGCTGGGGGTAGTGCCATAGCTTATACAAAGGATATTTCCGATGTGACTTTCGGGTGTATCACTTCAATTCTTTTAACGAGTTGTCGTTGTCCAATGTCTGTCACTTTATGAGCTGTATTGTATATGAACTTGTAGTATAGGCATCACTCATATGATCACTGGGTGATCTAGGTTAATGCCATTTCCACGGCAGTAGAGGTTTTTATCTGATGAGTTATTTAAAGTGCGTTTTCCGTTTTCGTGTGAAAACACTACACTTGACGCAGTGGTATGTGAGGTTTCAATTTACACTCGCATGTCCCAGTCGCTGACATTTTCTACATATTTTACACACTATAATCTCGGCCACCTGACCACATTTCAATGGAATGTATATTTACGTCGAATATAAATTGATATGGCATTTTTTAGGGTTTTTTCTTCATAATTAGGTGGGTTATTGCGCTACGACTTAAGTGTAGAAACATCTCCAGGCACTACTACAGCTACACAACATTTATTTATCAAATGAATTACGGTTAAAAAAATTACAATGTTCCGCTCATGTGACAGCTAATAACAATGCAGACAGCTGATAACAACGCATGCGCAAAACATACATGTATATATAGCACACAATGACTAACTTCCCCAGCGCCGCTTATGCGGAACCCAATTTTGTCCTACTTTTGCTGACGCGCCAGAATACGGAGATTGGACTCCTTCCCTATAGTCTCCTTGACGCCGGTGTTTCCAAACCTGTATAAATACAGTACCATCATGGGACCACGGTTTTACATACAGTTCTTGCTACGGTGGTGGGGGTACGTTCGCTTAATGACCACGCTCTGCGTTGCGATCTACGGCCGCGAGGTACGTGACGATAGACAGGTACACTGTGCAACGAAAACCGAGCACGAAACAGTCTGTTTCAGCATTCTGTTTTTTTTTTTTTTTTCAATAAGTATTGATCAAAATGAGACATAAAATCACTAACACCTTTTCTCCGCATAAGAAATCATATGCATGAAAAAATACTCATTATTAAAAGTGCCGGATAAAACTACGGGCAAACATGTAAATATGTTTTCGCTGTAGTACTGAGGTCACGTCACGCACCGGGCCTCTCCGTACCGATCTATAGCAGCGACGCGCAGTGGCGCCGAGGTAAACGAAAAGCTTGCTCAATAAGGGTAGTGCCCTCACCACTGAAATTCGCCTTCGTTTCAAGACCTGTATATAAGACCGTGGGTGGGACAGACAACCATAGTCGCGCATGTGCATTACAGTCTAACCCAAGAATCTAAATTTTCTACAGTTTATTTGAAAACTAATGATCTTCCTATGCAAAGAGAAATACATAAACCAATCAACTAACGAGTATAAATCCAAAAAATATAATTGTCCATAATTGAAATCTAAGCGCGGCTAATAAGACAAATAAATCAATTTTGTTGTCTTACGTGTAAAATTCAACGTATGATTTCGTCATCACATTGAATATAACGCCACGGAAATCCTTTGCTTGATTTTTTTTTATATAGCACTCGACTGATTACTATTACTGATTACACTATGTGGTAATCACGTACATACATGGAATCACAGAATACGCAGGCTATGTTTTCACTATCAAACCAACATCCCTCTATGCTAGCGACACCAAAAAGCCATCAATCCTGGAGTTAACTTCACCGTTGAAATTCTATTGAGTCGCAAGCCTGCATGGTTTTGATCAATCACGTTTCTCAAACTCCCTTGTTTCGGCAATGTTATTGGTCAAAACCTTACGATGCCTATTGTAGATACGTGTATGTGCGCGGCTCTATCGAGCTGGAGCAGCCGTCGATGTCAACTCGACAGAATATTTTTGCGGCCCTCGCCTAATTCGCGGGTACCAAACTTGACGATTATCACGTGGAATGTTCGCAAAATTATCGATGATCATCTACAATGTGTAGATCTACCCAACTTCTATACAACCTACCCAGTGATCACGCGAATTACTTAGTGGAATAAGACACTCGAGGCTCGAGGTGTCAAAATGTCTATTTCTACTCAGGTAACAACGGCTTTCGCTTCGTTCTCCGGTCACGTCCGCTAAATTTCATTTCTCTTGTTTACTGGCCTTGCGTGGTAGGCACACCTATAATTTTTCTGCAGAATCAAGTGTAAAAATGCTAACAAAGACGTTTGTCTATTAATTAGCCATCCGATGTGTACATTTTATGACATTCCGTAGAGCTGTAGTTGAAAACACTAGATACTTGTAATGGTAATCTGTTGTACCGGCGGAATCGAATGACACATGGCCATAATCATGTATAATCTATTTATTGTCACGAGCATTTATAAACCGATGTAAACACGTTCAATCTTACGTATATGTGCCAACATCACTATGAACCTGGTCTATTGTGCGTTCAACCCCGAGGCATCTCGAACAAAAATCGGTTTTCGCTCATCAGATTGTGTGACTCCGATGAGTCAACTAAATGCAACAGTAACAAGAATGTGCAGCGCTCTTGTTCAAGTTGGTACATCATTTCACGTAAAGTCATAGATTACTAAATATCTCGAAGCAAACGAACATGTGTCGAGTTACGAAGAGTCACAGATTGTCAAATATCTCAAATCAAATAAACGAGTATCGAAGTCTTATGGTTAAGTTTTAAAAATTCGAAAACTGTCCTCCCCTAAATATATGCAGTTTTTATTGTTTTCTTTTTTCGGCACTGACATACTGAGTAAAAAAGAAATGTATCATTTGTTTCAGATACGAGTCATTTCTGAGACGTTACTTAATAAATATTTTGTTAACGATAAATTATAGTTAATGACGAGGAAACCCTCAGTTAATGGAGTTGATTCTACTCGGTCCAGATGGCTTGGCAGATCGTCACTTGCAAAATACCCCGATCCGTACATTTATAGCCGTTCCGAATCCGTTAAGAAATTCAAACTACGACATAATTTATGACTATCGAATTTAATTAATGATATTCATTGAATGCGATTTTGCTGTTGCAATTTGATTAGTTTAGCTGTCTGATTTCTTTTTTCAGGATATTTTGATATTTAGCAAAGTAATGCGCTCGAGAAAAATTAAGTAGGATTTTTAAATAGCCAACAATGTTTTATCAGACATAATAACGTCTGACAAATGTACAGTGAAGGTAGAAAAAAGTTATTGATGTGATTTTTCTTGGATAAGAACATGGCCAAGTTTTACACATACGTGTATGGCGCTTAACGGCCATTCGAATTTTGAAATTTATTTGTACATTTAAATCCAAATTGTTGTCGATCGTACGACTAGTACATCGTCAAGAGTATCATCTAATTCGAAAGTTTCCAAGCAAATGACATCCGCTGCATGATGCAACAATGTTTTTTTTTTTTGTAATGACAATGCATCCGAGTGGAAATATAAATATGAATGATTATTGGCGATGGCTATGTGTTTGGGTACAAAATGACCACAGAATGGTGTTATGAAAGACACTTCACGTCTCTAATATCATAATGCTGCCACGTTTTGTTCTGCCAAAAAGACATTGAATACAATAATAAAGTATTCTTTGTACTCGATTATGTTATGTCTGTATGTTCCTGGCTTCAATGTGAGCTTCTATTTCGACAAAGAAAAAGATCTCGGCAAGCCCAACGAACAATTTGTTGAATTAACCTAAAGTCATGCAAGTTTCACAGGGTTTCCACGAGGAAAAGTAATTGACGAGGTATGTCTGCGATTCTTGACAAGTCTTATGAAGTGTTTTCCTTCCTATCGCGAAAAAAAATTAGAGACGCTCGTTCTCTTCCTCGTCTTCGGTATGAGACTCTTTCGTTGGTACGACGTTAATCTGTTTCTCCTCTTCCGAAATATTAGCAACCTTTCCAGTCTGGCTATAGTCGTTCCAGGGTTGAATTTCAGCGGACCCGAAGAGCCAGAATAATAAGGTTGCCGAGAAGAAGACTGCTGCCGAGATCCAAAACATTATGCGCCATTCTTCGACGCCGTTCTATTTTAAAAAAAAAGTCGTCTTATATCTCGTGAAGCTCCAAACGCATAAGAAAAATCTAAGGGGGGAGATGCCTTTAGATGAGGAAAAAAAATTAGCCCGCCTAAAGGTATCTCCCCCCTTAAGGGTCGTATGAAATCAGTGAACTTTTATGAGAAGGAAATAGTCTTCTTGCATAATTCTTAAATAATTACGAAAAATGAAGGCGAATTAATTCAGTTACGCGAAAGATGTTTCATGGTGATTATTCATTTGAACTGTCCTCATGTACGCTGATTAAGTATTCATCATAGAAATAAGAACAGAGTCAAAATAGTACAGCAGACAGACTGAAAGCGATCGAAAGGGCGCGTACGGGTAAGGGAAAAACATACTTACTCTTTCATTAGTTAGGGCACCTATTATCGGTGGTATGATGAAGCCGGAAAAACTGCCAAAAGTATTCATTATTCCGTATAGTGATCCAGCATAATTCGGCGCCAGATCTTGATGATTTTGTAAACTTGTTTGGCACGCAGCGCCATTCGACGCTAAGGCTATGATAAGCATTATTATCGCCAGTGTCGCGTCGCATCCAGCATACGTCATTACGATCAGCGCAATTCCCGGTCCAACGTGGGCTATAAGCAAATTCATTGTATTAGAGAAAATTTGTAATTATATCGGAACTAATGTATTAGAAATTTGATTGGACAATGGGCATTATGTGAAAAAAGTAACAATCCAAATTGCTTGAAAAAAATTATTCTTGAAAAAACAACTTGCTGATACTCGAATATCGCGTACGATCAAGCGGGAACAATAACGAGCACAAAGTGGCTAGTGATAACAACGGTATTATACAATTAAAGGAACCTACGAAGTAACATAGTTTGCCCGTCGGTAATCGATAGTCAGTGGTATTAAGTAAAGTTTGATACTTACAGAAAATCATAAATGTTTTTCTGATCATGGAACCTGTAAGTATTTCACGCCTTCTCAAATAATCCCCGGCAGCTGCGAATAAAACACCTGTACCGAGACGCGCGATGTAAGGCAAACCTGTTAGGAAGCCACCCTAAAAATAGTTCAAGGGATATATATCAGGAGCTTCGCGTACTTTGGCGACCTCGCCACAAGAATCCGCATTGACGAATAAACATACCGATGTCATGTTGAGTCTTAAAACTTCAAGAGTGTATTTTGGTCCATTGGTCGCAGTGAAGTAAATTCCCCACATATTGGCAAAATGAGCCCAAAGGAGGACGAGGAATGGCACTGAAGTAGCTATAGCTAAGAACGGCAGCTTAGCCTATGTGGAATATACAGATTATTATTAAAATGTTATTAAGATGATATCGAAATGTACAAGTGTAGCTTGGAACGTGTGCGAAGAAAATATATAGAAAGTGCTTTTTACAGCCCACTTTTGGAAATAAATGTTTTGCCGTCTACATTCCGGCCACTTGTCAATATATTCCATAGAGAAATGGTATTGATGAATTGCAAAAGTCTTGCATTCTTTTTTGAATAGATATTTTTTTAGACTCAAAACCATAGACTATAAAAAGGGTGATTTTCTTTTATCCAAGATCACCAACACAATAATTGTTCAACGCGGAATATCATGAAAATGCTTTTTCTGAAACCATCGCAGTGCTTTTTTTAACCTGTTTTTTCGATACGGACGTTCCTATCTTTTCCTTGATGTACGCCTTTTCCTGTTCCGTTATTGTGGGATGTACGTCGGGAGTGTCGTAGGCGAGAAGCATCCATAGAGCGTAGAAAAGCAGCATCAAACCGCTGGTGACGTAGTAGGCGGCTTTCCAACCATACGAGCTGATTACCCAACCGCAAAGTGTTAGGGTGACAAACGTTCCGAATGGACCACCCTGCATCGTCCAGACGAACATGCCCTTTTCACTCGGTGGTACCCATCTGGCTATCATGGCGTGTAAGGCGGGATAAACTGCACCCTGAACAAAAAATTACCAATCCATTCAGCTCTCAACTGGTCAACGTTCGATCTCGATGAGTTTTTGTTATCTGTATTTCCAATTATCAGGGTTAATACGAAGTTTAGTGTACGATAATCGCAAAACTTACCCCAAAGAAACCCATGATGAAACGAAGCGCAAAAACGAAGGTATAGTGAACTCCGGAAGCCCATGGCATCAGAAGATTTAACAGTGCGGGAATTAATGTCGCAAATCTATACGATACAGGGTGAGATTCGGTTATTTCTATAGATACGTCTAAAAGGCAGGGGGTGACGCGTCACACGTGAATGATGGTGACGAAGTTCACCATGTTGGAATGCAACGAAAAATGTTATATATTTTTCATTTCTTTGTTTTTATTACGATCTGAACTCTCTTTTTCCAAGTTTCGATTTAGGAACCCTAATAAGGATCTTTCAATATATTTTACTGAATTTTGTAGCCTAAATGGGTCGATGAAACTGGGCGGTAGGGAAAAAAATATTTTCGTTGCATCCCAACGATGCAAACTTCAATACCATTGTGAGTGGCAATCCTTACGGGGCAAAATGCCTCATTCATTGTTTTATTATTAAGCGCAAAACATAAATTAAAGATGTACGATGTTACTGAGCTAATAAGTGCATTAAATGTAAGTGGACATCGATATTAATGTGTTAATGTTTGTTTTTAATTCTTGCTTGAGTGTTTCCAACATCTTTTGCCCCGAGAACATAAGTGCGGAAAAAAATATTTTCGTTCCATGCGAACGATGCAAACTTTGATACCATTGTGAGTGGCAATTCTTACGGGGAAAAATGCCCCATTAATTGTTTTATTATTAAGCGCAAAACATAAATTAAAGATGTACGATGTTAATAAGCTAATAACAGTTAGTGCTTTAACCCATTAACGGCCAAGAATCGCGATTTTTTCCTTCATTTTCAAGCCAGATTTTTATTATATAAAAAAAATCAAAAAAAAATGAAGATATACGTTCTCTAGTATTTTCGAGGGTGCTCTTTCAGAATCTGGGGTCAAAATTGGGTTTTGTCCATTAGCAAAAAAAATATGGTGGCTTTTGAACAAAAAAAAAAGGCAAAATCGATGACACTTTTTTTTCAAATTTTTTTTTCACCTCAAAGCCTTTGAAAAGTCCGGTTTTTTTTCAACCATGGGTGCATAGAATAGTGACGATTGAACAATCAATTTTTTAAATTCATTGTTGTCAACATTTTCACCCCCAAAATGGCGCTTTTCACCCCCTGAGTGAGACAAAAAATTTCACGCTCGGTGTCCCAAATGAAAAGTAGTTGGATTTGGACGAAAATTGGTACTCAGAGGTTTTTAAGGTTGCTGATTACGATTCTCTTCTCAAAATTCCGAAATTCAAAATGGCCGATCCAATATGGCGGACACAAATGCAAAAGTTCATTTGAATTGGATAAAACGTGGCACTCGGAGGTTTTCGAGGTCGCTGATTATGATTTTGCTCTCAAAATTCCGAAATTCAAAATGGCGGATCCAATATGGCGGACACAAATGCAAAAGTTCATTTGGATTGGATAAAACGTGGCACTCGGGGGTTTTCGAGGTCGCTGATTATGATTCTGCTCCCAAACTTCCGAAATTAAAAATGGCGAATCCAATATGGCGGACACAAATGCAAAAGTTCATTTGAATTGGATAAAACGTGGCACTCGGAGGTTTTCGAGGTCGCTGATTATGATTTTGCTCTCAAAATTCCGAAATTCAAAATGGCGGATCCAATATGGCGGACACAAATGCAAAAGTTCATTTGAATTGGATAAAACGTGGCACTCGAGGGTTTTCTAGGTCGCTTATTATACTTTTGCTCTCAAAATTCGAAAGCCTTTGGCTATTTAAATACCTGGTATTTTCAAGTATTTGAATACCCAAAGGCTTTCAAATTTTGAGAGCAGAATCATAATCAGCGACCTCGAAAACCCCCGAGTGCCACGTATTATCCAATTCAAACGAACTTTTGCATTTGTGTCCGCCATATTGGATCCGCCATTTTTAATTTCGGAATTTTGAGAGCAGAATCATAATCAGCGACCTCGAAAACCCCCGAGTGCTACGTTTTATCCAATTCAAATGAACTTTTGCATTTGTGTCCGCCATATTGGATCCGCCATTTTTAATTTCGAAATTTTGAGAGCAGAATCATAATCAGCGACCTCGCAAATCCCCGAGTGCCACATTCCATCCGATACAAATGAACTTTTGCATTTTTGTCCGCCATATTGGATCCGCCATTTTTAATTTCGGAAGTTTGGGAGCAGAATCATAATCAGCGACCTCGAAAACCCCCGAGTGCCACGTTTTATCCAATTCAAATGAACTTTTGCATTTGTGTCCGCCACATTGCTTCTGCCATTTTGAATTTCGGAATTTTGAGAGCAGAATCATAATCAGCGACCTCGAAAACCCCCGAGTGCCACGTTTTATCCAATTCAAATGAACTTTTGCATTTGTGTCCGCCATATTGGATCCGCCATTTTTAATTTCGGAATTTTGAGAGCAGAATCATAATCAGCGACCTCGAAAACCCCCGAGTGCCACGTTTTATCCAATTCAAATGAACTTTTGCATTTGTGTCCGCCATATTGGATCCGCCATTTTTAATTTCAGAATTTTGAGAGCAGAATCATAATCAGCGACCTCGAAAACCCCCGAGTGCCACGTTTTATCCAATTCAAATTAACTTTTGCATTTGTGTCCGCCATATTGGATCCGCCATTTTTAATTTCGGAATTTTGAGAGCAGAATCATAATCAGCGACCTCGAAAACCCCCGAGTGCCACGTTTTATCCAATTCAAATGAACTTTTGCATTTGTGTCTGCCATATTGGATCCGCCATTTTTAATTTCGGAATTTTGAGAGCAGAATCATAATCAGCGACCTCGAAAACCCCCGAGTGCCACGTTTTATCCAATTCAAATGAACTTTTGCATTTGTGTCCGCCATATTGGATCGGCCATTTTGAATTTCGGAATTTTGAGAACAGAATCGTAATCAGCGACCTCAAAAACCTCCGAGTACCAATTTTCGTCCAAATCCAACTACTTTTCATTTTGGACACCGAGCGTGAAATTTTTCGTATCACTCAGGGGGTGAAAAGCGCCATTTTGGGGGTGAAAATGTTGACAACGACGAATTAAAAAAAATGATTGTTCAATCGTCACTATTCTATGCACCCATGGTTGAAAAAAAAACCGGACTTTTCAACGGCTTCGAGGTGAAAAAAAATTTTGAAAAAAAAGTGTCACCGATTTTTCCTGTTTTTTGTTTGTTTAAAAGCCGCCATATTTTTTTTCCTAATGGACAAAACTCGATTTTGACCCCAGATTCTGAAAGAGCACCCCCGAAAATACTAGGGAACGTATCTCTTCATTTTTTATGATTTTTTTATATAATAAAAATCTGGCTTGAAATTGAAGGAAAAAATCGCGATTCTTGGGCGTTAATGGGTTAAGGGGTAAGGCTACGGTAGACATTTCAAAAAATCGATTTTTTTTTTTCTTAAAAGATGCCTTAGTATCTTAAAAATTACAAATTCAAAGGATTAGGGTGGCAAAAATGTCTAAATACTTCTATTTTGAATATTGGCACAGCCCTTCTCTCAGTCCGATGCAATCGCCTTTTATGATCACTACGGTGCACTACGGCAAAAAGGTAAATGGCACCAGGCGAGGAATGTATTTTATACCTGAAGGGACTTTCAAATAGGTTGTCCTGAATTACCTACAGATGTCGTTATTTTTCAGACACACATACGAAAAGCGTCTGTGTAGCGTCAGTTACGCACTGTTCGGCATTGAAAAATGCGACAAATATTTCCATTTGTGTATATAACGACGGCTTTTCATGAATTATGCGAATAATGGATACTATGGGCATGAAAATCGGGCCTAACAGCTATAATGAGCGTCTGGAGGTGGACGAGAACACATCAAGCATGCATGTGTTCTCTGAGCAATTGTTATCTGACGCTGCAAAAAAAGGCACGGATCGCTTTGAAAGCGTACGGAAAAGAAGAGCTCGAGCAGGACGTTAATTTGGAAGGCCAATTTGTAAGTAAGTAGGCATCGCTGACTGAAGGTATATAAAATTTATCTATGATTTGTCCATACCGAAAGCTTTCAACGCGTTTTTCTCGAAACTACATTTTTTAAGTCGGCCGGACTCGTAACTCGAACAAATCTTGACCGATTAACTTGAAATTTTTACTGTTTATTCTCAATTACATTCTGCATAGAAGTGCAAAGAAGGATTTTCTCGATATATTACACAGTTTTTTTTGTAAACAATTTTCGGTCGATGTTTTTTTGAGAATTTTTAACTTTTTAAAAAACGATTTAAAAAACGCACTGTTTTGCAAACAATCGATATATCGAAAAAATCCTACGTACTTCTGTAGCTATTCAAATGTATAATCGAAAAAATGTTTTCATTCACTGTAAATTAAAAATTGCTGGTGCCGTTGGTCCGGCCGCGCGCCTATGAAAAAAAGGCTTCGTCGAAGAAAAGCTGTGCAGCCGCCATTTTTTTTTATATTACTTTGAAAAAAATAGTTTATACAGTTTGTGACATATACAATAAAGGACCTTTTTCAGAATTTTGAGTTATTCCATTGTCCCGCTAAAAAATTCCCAAAATATACTTATTTTTTTCCCCGCTACAGTGGCCTTACCCCTTAAATGTAAGTGGACATAGATATTAATGAGTTAATGTTTTTTTTTCAATTCTTGTTTGTTCATTTCCAACATCTGTTGTCAGAAGAACATAATATTTCTCAAATTAAAAAAGTGTCATCTTTCCCTCTAGCTCTTTATAACAATTTCAGCAAAAAATACATTTTCTAGTAGAAAATATACGAAATGAAGGAGTAAAACGAGTATCAAAAATTAAATGAGTAATCAATTATTCTTCCCATCACTGTTTCCACAGATCCTTTGGTTTTCATAATTTGCTTTTGTATGTTTTTCATAAATTATTATTGCTCTCGTTTTTTAGAACCGAATGGGATAATTTTTTGTACCAAAAATGTATTGCCAGAGCCAATAAACGATAATTCATAAAAATAGTTCGATACATATATCTCAATTCGCTGCAGATCTGCGTTAAAGTGCATTGATGTAATGTAAGGCAGTTACATCGGTGTTATCAGATTTCAGAACTTTTTCGAGGCATGCAGTAATTCAATATAAAATAAATGCGTAATACAATTTCAATGTACTGTATAGCGTATTTAGATAAATAAATAATAAATATTTATGATGCAATGAAAGGAGGGCGTTTGGTAACCAAACATTTTAGTATAGTGAAAAATTTAGTAATTTAGGCACGTGACAAAAACAGGGAGCCAAAATCCCGACCCAATATTCTCTCTCGATTTGTACTTAAAAACGGATGATTTGTAACATAACTCATTTTTGTTGCACAATCGACAACGTACTGTGATTCATTCGTAATTCTGCATGTACTTACGCGACAACTTTTGCACCACCGTATTTTTCAGCCAGCATACCACCGGGGATGCTCGCCGGCAATACTCCATAAAAATATGCCGCTAAAATGGCGCCTACGATATGTTGATTCCACTCGAAGCGCTCTCCATACTGAAATGTAAAAACATTTTGTCGGAAAAAATATTCTTTAACGGTCCGTATTCACGTGGTCCTCGTAATAGAGAGTAAGACGTAATATTCGCTAATTCCATGCATGGACATTTCTCGTCTACATTATATGAATATTTATTTTCAAAATTCGCAGGTCGTTGTTCCATATTTCATACTGTAACTAGGATAATATTTGTACCTTAGAATATACAAAAAGGTATACCAAACGAAAACTAATGTAATTGAGTTATTCATTCAATTCCTATGATTAAGCTTAAGTTTGCGGGAATTTTTTGAAATTTTCAAATATCTTTAAAGATAAAGAAGATTATTATAAATGATGCTGATAGAACATCGATTCCGTTTCATACGTATATAATATAATAGTGTTTCACTGGACTGTTTTTTGAAAAATAATAATAAAAAAAAACTTACATCAGGTAATGTTCGGGTAACGTTAATCGTTGAAGCGTTAAAGTATTCATCATGGATGCACGCATCGGATTCTTTGTTTTTGTTTCGCGCGCTGACCATAGCAACAATCGTTATCGATAAATTTGTTCGTATCACGTATGAGAACATACACGCCAGAAACATCAAGGCTCCTAGGATACCTCGGCGAGGTATCTTCTCTGAAAATGAAAAAGTCACGAAAAATTTGAACAAAAATAAGCATTGACCAAATTGTACGGGGTGGTTTCCAACGCTTCGCCAGAGCATGTTGCAGCTGCACGCAGTGTTTTTTAAGGAATTATTCCAACCGTCGACGGCACTAAGTCAATTTGAAAGAACAGTCAATTACGGAAAAAATATACCACGATGCCCATGTGCTATCAATGATTTATCTGGTGACGGTATTTATTTCAATATGACACAGTAGAAACTCACTAATCTAAATTCAGACAATACAAACTTTGACTAGTAAAAGTTTCGTGTTATTGATGCTCTCAAACGAAATTTGACTCGAAATAAGGCGTCTCCTTATGGAAGTTGTCGAGTAAGAGAATTTAAGGGGCAATCTCATTTTAAACGCTAAAAACGGCTATTTGCATAAATTTCTTGATAGGTTTATATTATAGATATTGATATAAAAGGTGTTACACTTAAAAAATACACTTTCGAAAAACATTTTTTTTATATGTATGTATTTCGTAACAAAAACGAACTTTAAACGCGTTTTTCTCGAAACAACGTTTTTCGACGGCTGGTTGATAAAATTTTCGAAACTATTGAACCGATCCTTATGAAATTTTAACCACATATTCTTTACAACTATAGCTATAGGGCATATCAAGGATTTTTTAAATTTGGATATTTACAATTTTTTGCCAAAAACTGTGAAAAAAAAACATTTTTATTGTTTTTTTTTTCGAAAAATGTCTGCCATTTTGTTATTTTTGCATATATAAAAAATCGTACGATATGCACTATAGCCATTAACATACTCAATCTAGAACCGTTTGATTTTTTTGTTTCGGATGATCCATTTCCGAGATTTCATCAACAGCGCAGACCTACAATTTTTAGGACATTTTGTTAACTACCATTTTCGTCTATAAAGAGTGATCTAAATAAATAAATGCAAGTTTCAATGTATTTCGAAAGTGTATTTATTAAGTGTAACAACTTTTACATCAATATCAATAATATAAACCTATCAAAAAAATTCATGAAAATAGCCTTTTTTAGCGTCTAACGTGAGAAGACGCCTTAAACGAATAAAAGACTCCTTAAAATGGTGCTGTACATGTTATGCTTTACGTTTTTTGACTTACAAGAAAACCGTTTTTGGCGTGCCCCTCCGAGTTCGGTAAATTTGTGATATGTTCATCGAATTCTAAAAGTTACGTATTTTTTTTCGGCAGCAAAACGGTTATTAAGGGTTCAATGCACCCTTCAAGTTGAGAACCCTTAGAGTGATTTTTGGAGTTCCGTATATTTCTCATTAAGTTATTTCATTGAAACGAATTATATAGAGAATAATGCGATTAGTAAATAATGGAAGATGCACTTTTTTCCATTTCGAGGGGGTAAATTATTAGAAGAGGCATAGGGGTTGAAAAACTATTTTTTTTCCAACATAAGCACGTTTCCTTCAATTTCAACGAAGTAATTTGCATAGAGTGCTTAACCCTCCGTCTGTACACTGGGTCTTTTAAGGCACAAGTCAAATTTTCAAATCGAATATCTCTGAATTTTGGAAAGGGACGAGTCAAGGTCCGTCCGTAAAAAAAACTAGGTAGTGAGGGTAAGTCGTACCCACAGGGGCGCCACGATTGATCATTTTGTGTCTGAGCAGCAGAAAGTGAGTCTCGAGCGTGCCGTAGAAGACCCAGTGTACAGACGGCGTCGGTATTTCGTGTAATTAAATAAAATTAAATTTATGCTCTCTTTCGACTTTTATAATAATGTTAACTTTCCAGAAATTATTTTTATCGCATGTATATGTATTAGACTAATTCAAAAGCGACAATTTTTTTTTCTCGAAATTCCCTATTTAAAATTAAGTAATTAACAAACTGCGCAAAAGGTGCGCAATATGTCTTTACACAGACGATAAGAAAACAATGTTTGGTAATTATGCATAATCGGGGCACCACCCTAATTTTAATGGCAACATTTTTTTTGGCCTAACCTGCTGTAATTGGTCACCGTTAAAGATATTTTGGCCGGGGAGGCTGACATTTTTCATTAATTACATAAGTTATGGGGATTTTTAAGTTTCCGGAAACACGTGGTGTCCGGATTTCCATTACGTGTCGGAGGGTATGACCACGAATAGAGCACACACACACACACACACAAACTGCAGTTTTTGGGTTTGTTTGGATTCTGTGTGCTATGTGCATGTGTGTGCGCGCGCGCGCGCGTGTGTGTGTGTGTGTTCGTGTGTGTTTGGGGTTGGGTTTGGGGACTGAGTTTGTGTTTCGGTTTTGGGAATTCATAGAAAAAGCCTTCCCGAATACCCAAACACACACACACACACAGCACACATAACCCAAACCAATCCGAACACACACACACACACACACATGCGCGCGCGCACGCATGCACGCACGCGCGCACGCACGCACACCTACACACAGCAGTTTTTGGGTTCGTTGTGTGTGTGTGTGTGTGTGTGTGTGTGTGCGCGCGCGCGCGCGTGCGAGCGTGCGTGCGTGCGTACGTGCGTGCGTGCGTGCGTGCGTGCGTGCGTGCGTGTGTGTGCATGCGTATTTGGGTTGGTTTGGGTTACGTGTGCTGTGTGTGTTTGGGTAATCGGGAAGGCTTTTTCTATAAATCCTCAACCCCCACCCCACATAGGCGTTGAAATGTTGGAAAATGCCCTATTATGTCATCATGTTTTTCCGGGAACTTCAAAACTCCATAATTTATGGAATTCATAGAAAATGTCAGCCTCCCCCAACGTCATATCACTTACTATAATGGAATCAACAACTTCATGGCGAAAAAAAATGTTGCCATCAAAATTAGGGTGGTGCCCCGATTATGCATAATTACTCAATGTTTTGCTGTGCGCTGTGTCGTGTGCCCGTGTGGGAAGAACATCGCACGTGTTTGTGTATCGGTCGGGGGGGCGGGCACAGTTTGCGTTACGTCACGATTTTAAAACTGCCAGAAATAGCAAAATTTCTGCATATTCAAGTTTTTAATTTAAACCTCAAGTGCAATTTCACCGTGGACAGCTCACAGCCTTCTATACGCAATGACAGTTAAGGGAGAAAATCACTGTGCAAGAACTTGCACAGTAGCTTTCCCACATTCCCCAAGGCAAATTTGAAGGACATTTTTTAAAAATAATTCTTGAAAGTACATGTATTGAAAAATATGTTGGCAACATTTTTATTCACAAGTCCGAAAATTGACGGAGTTATAATCACTTTAGTAAGAACAAGTACCGCGACCGGTTAGTACCCTCAGTCCCTACAGTACCGTCAGGCTCTTATTATTTTGTGAAGTATCATGAAGGTGAAGAACCGTCATATCGCACGCGACTAGATATTTCAATGTAAGTATCAATATTCTAGAAAAAATCGTAACCTTATATCAAGAAACACGGAACGAAAACTTTGGACGCGTATTTCTCGAAACTAGTTTTTTTCGACCTTGTCCGAGCGAATATTTAAAAACTTATCAACCGATTTTCATTTTTTTAAAAGACATTTTTGTAATAGCAGTGACTAAGATTGTACGTATCCGCGTTTTTAACATTTGATAATTACTATTTTACAGAAAAAGGTAAGAATAATTACTATTTTACAGAAAAAGGGCCTTGAAAATAGAAAAAAAATGTTCAAAATGTCGCCATTTTGTAAAAAAAAATCGAAATAAAAAAACGGCTACGCATAACGATAGCTACATTTGTATAGATATCGATAAAATGTTGACTTTTAATTTACAAAAAACCTATGAAATTGTTATTCATTTATTTTTGAAATTTAATTTTTCTAAAGAAAAAATGACTACATCCAATGTAGCCAAGATGGGCGAATAAAAAAAAATCCAAGATCAAATTTCATAGAATGTGTACAAGATCAAGTATCGGGAGCCTCCTATAATGTTTTATGGGCACAGTAACATCTAAACGGTCAATCAACCAGTAACTACATTCTTCGAAATATTTATATTGTAGTATCGGCTATTTACAAGTATTGGGCTAAATATGCTATCGTTACATTTTTGAATCAGCTTTGAAATTTTGTTACTTACTTGCAGGGGAACGTCACTTCTCTGAATAGAAAAAATGTCACATATATCCCCACTAATTGAAAATGTAGTTTAGTGTAGTAAAAGTCAATTTATTTGTAGTTCGCATATCAGAAGAATCCCAATCGAATTTATTTTTCAAACTGTAATTTTTTTACTATCGAGCATTTAGTTCTAAACATCTTTTGAATAAGGAAATTTCTTATCATACGTTTCTGCACATATTTATGAGAAAATGAGTAAAACTCGAAACTCAATTTTTTTCAAGCAATCTCTTGCTACATAGGATTCTTGTACGCTTAATATTTGTATCAAATAGTGCACTCCTTTCATCGCGGACTGAGAAAAAAATGTTACGCCAACCGTGTATTTTCTTGCCTTTGAATCTTCACTTTTTTTATAATTCTGTCATGTAGGATCTACATGAATGTAAACATTAAATACGCCCTCAGTATAGTATTTTACAATTATTTTCCAGGTTCACAAATAAACGTGAAAATTTGTGCATTCAAACCGTATATTCTGTTATTCTAATATTGTCCATCCTGTGAGTATTTTGTAGTACATTTTCCACATGGACTTGTATACTCAACATGTACAACTACAAATCATGAATTACTATAAGCCGCGAACGAACCGAACAACCTAACCGAGAATCGAACCCCAAGCGCCGCTCCGACTTAAATACCAAAAGAGTAGCTTCTAGCCAAATAATCTGATGGCCACATGGGCAGCGCACTGCTATCGTATCCCGGAAGACCGGAGTTCAAATCCTCGTCTTGTGTTTTTTTTCGAAGCATTGTTTTGTTTTTCTAAGCATCGAGCTAGCTATTATAACCCAACTAAAACTGCTCTCCTAATTTTCATGGATACAGCTGCGCTTGCGTTTTGATTGGAGGCACTACGCTCGATCAAGTATCGCCTATGTCCAAAGAACCGATTGAAATATAAAGGTCACTACAATTAACTACATCGAATGTAGTTACAGATGGAACAATGCTTCAAGTGGTTTAAGGTTATTCAATGCGGATTCATTCTCGTGGGAATGGAATTACGGCTGAAACTCACCTTAATCAAGAACTACAAACATAAAGAGTTTCACTACACTAAACTGCATTCCCAACAATATAAGAAACATGTGTTTGTCGTTCATTCCGAAGAAGGGAAGAAGAGGGAAGTCTCTTGAGACCAACATGAATGAGTTACATACATTTAAACATTGAATGCGGACTCAGCAGTATTTTACAGCTAGTTTCAAGGTTTATACATTAACATGGAAAGTTGAAACCCAAATAAAATTTTTCTATTAAAAGCGTGTTCACTGTTACTTTCATATCGTCAACCTTGGGAGTACTTTGTTGTATTTAGTAATATTATTGTAATATTTCAATAATATTTGAAATGTAGTATGAACATATTTCAAGTATATGTTAAACGAAGTATGAACATATATCGTGTATATTTTAGATGTAGTTTAAATACATTTAAAGTATATTTCAAATATACGTCGAATACAGTTAAAATACATTTGTAGTATATTTTGAGGGTAATTTGAGTACATTGTAAGTAAATTTTCAATATAGTTCGAATATACGTAACCACCTATCCAACATATATATTTTTATATACATTCTGAAGATCTATTTTGGCCGAAAACTTTGATATCGCGAATATATTTTTAATGCATTTCCCGTAAATATTGCATATATCTAATCTATATCTAAGATGGATAATATATATCTGAAATATATTTTACATCCATTTTTAATATATCGAAAAATATATTTTTACATATATTTTATTTCCGTGTGGGTTAATATTAACCCTGCGTGTGTCCACTAGGCCTTTGAAGGAACAGTCGAAATTTGAAACTCAAATTTCCCTTTCATGAATAGAGGGCGGGCGTCCACTACCCCTTAAAAAAAATAGGTCGTAGGCCTAAAGGCCCAAGAGACGCCCGGGTCTGGCAGTTTACTTGCAAACGCCAGCCAGTGCGTCATGTCCGTTCCCTAAAAGGGTCAGTGTACACTCGGCGTCGGTATTTTCGAAGGTAAGTGAATGCAGTTTTTTTTGCTTTCCTCGTAGGTTTTCAGTTTTTCATGGCTAAAATAAATGTTTTATGTAATTTGATGCTGTTTCGGCTATTTTTTACGGACTTTTATCTCAAAAACAAAACTCATTTTGTATTTTTGGCTTATAAGTCCGTGATTTTTCCATATTTGTATAGAAAATAAAGTTTTGTTATATTATTTCTTGCTTTCTTTACGTTCTTGCTTTTTCGTTTTTTTAAAATATTATTCCATGCTTTTTACTGAAATAAGTTTTTTGTTCTAACAGTTTTTGAAGATGGGTGAAAGAAGTGCATCTCAGGTCATGTACAATTTCCGCAACCGTGGCGCTGACATGTTTTACGATGACGAAAGTTCAAAGGAAGCCGACGGAGAAGAAGTTCATGAAGAAAATAAAAATACAATGTATTCTTATGCATCATGCGAACCCGACTATTCTCTAAAACAGCGGTTCTCAAAAGGTGTTCCACGGAAGTCTTGGGGTTCCGTGGAAGGGTCACAGGGAACAATTATAAATACCCAAAAATCTCTGAAATGGCTCTTCAGATCCCGTCGAAACTTTGCCAAACGACGTGAAATAGATAGACGAACAACTGTCGGCCCCTTACATTTTCTCAAATTCAGAAAATTTAAGGAGCAACCAACTTTCGCGCCAACGTTCGGATCGTTGAGCGTTCGGATAAACTAAGTCATCCTTTGGATAATTGCGGGTTCGGGTGATCCAGGTTCGGATAATCGAGGTTCTACTGTACCAAAGTTCTACCGTAATGATCACTTTAGCATTAATGAAGTACGAAGGTATGTAACGGTGTTAATATATTATATTTTTTACACCGTATAGAAAAATAACATTATCACTCATAAGAATAATATTTTATTTGTAATATTTGAAAAAATACACATCTTCTTGCGAAAACTTGGACTTGTTTGCGCAGAAATGTCGTACCCCTATATCATCGCCATGGAGCTGTCAGCACACTATCGAGACTATATATCGGAACAAGAATTTCCAAACGATTGTGGATCATTCAAACGCGAATAAGTACATAGCGAAGAGTCGTATATCGTTGAATATGATTGTATACACCTTTGTCCGCCTGGCGATGTCACGAGTCGCATTCCATTTATGAGAATGTTGTTGTCGACAATTTTAACAGACGTGTCTTCAATTGGTCCAAATTGAACTCCGTTTGAAGCTCAATTTAAATTAATTATATGCATATTACCGATTAGGGTCACTACATCACGTTGCGAACTAACGTTTCAAGGGAACAAATTCGACCATAGAATATCACTATCAGAATTAAGCGGGAATAAAATTGCTACGAAAGCACAGATTGAAAAAAAGGATATAGAAAAACAAATTCGCAGACTCTGTAACACAGTGATTTTTGTTTTTCAACGAACGGACTTTCTCGTGAGATTGGGGGCGTACAGTCATTTCTAAATATAAGCAACCATTGGAAAAGTGAACTTTTGCCAATTTCGAGATAATGATTCGATTTATCTCTTGCATAGCTCTTTTCAGAAAAAAAAGACCTTCACCAGCTTATTGCAAATAATATTTAATATGTATATAATTTCATACATATTTATAAAGTACAGTGTGCTGTTCACTTTACTATGGCAGGTGGAATTATTATGATCGCGATTTGTAACCAAAATATTTTTCAAACCCGTACCTCAAAAACAACCAATTACTAAAGATTTTTTCAGAAAAAAAAACGCCTGGGAAAAAATGTTCAATAAATATTCTTCGCAAACAAATCATTCATTATGGAGGTGTAAATAAATGACGAAGATACGAGCAATAAAGTTTCAATCAATATGCGTTACAATATCGTTTGCAATTTCACTAAAATAAATAAATGAAGAAATTGCGTCAAAGAAGAATTAATTTCGAAGATATAGGGAATGTAGGAGCATATTAAGGAGAGGGTAGGGGTTTGCACTTTTGAAAAATCGATTTTTTTGTATTTTCTTATAGTTAAACATTTCAAGAATATAATCCCAAAATTGCAAGTCAATCAGAGCAAAACTTTCGAAATTATTGACTATTTAGTCCCGCTCCTGTAACACTGTAGCTCCAACTTTTCTAAACTTCTATCGCATTTTTTTCGAAACCACTTTTTCAAAGACCGTATACACTGCCATTTGAAAACTACATGACCGATTTATTTCAAACTTGGTACACACTTTCTACATATAAAGTACCTCCCCGTAACGGTTAGTTTGAGATTTTTTTACATTGAGGGGGTTTTCCACCCCCAAAATGGCGGAATTTTTCGTGATAAATAGCACTTTTCACTTTATATGAACACCAAAAATTTAGAAAGGAAAACAAATTATCAAAGACCGTTGGGGGGAGGATTTGATGATACTTTGACTAAATTTTAATGGTACTTGATTTCAAATAATTTCTAGCTGAGATACAGTGAACATCGCAAATCGTGTTTTTCCAAAGGCGTTCTTGGAAAAGCTTTGTCACCGGCTTGTTTGTGGATATTTTCGCGTACAAATTTCACGGAATGTTCTTCAAATGACACTTAACAATGTACAAAAGGTTTCAATAAATGTACTCTATCCATATAGATGGAAAACATTCGCAAACAAGTGTTTTTTTTTCACGCCGAAACCCCTACCCTCCCCTTAACGTCATAATGTTTACTCATACGCGCAGGTTTCGTTTGATATGTATAAAACGTTTCACTTAGAGTGCATCGGATATCATTACTTAATTATTTCATTTTCTAGAGGGTACTTGAGATAGCACGAGTATCCGATATTCCACCTGACGAGATTGCACACAACTTCTATTACAGCACATCGCCAGTTACTACAGAATTTGCGTGCCAGATTGACGAAGATAGCTGCAACGCGTGATTTATGTGCTTCCCAAAGAACTCAATATTTTCTAAAAGCTGTTTCTTTCTATCAAGTATTTAGCGACTTTCCCTAAATATTCGATATAGGGTAAACAAATTTGCATCTGGTTCGATGGTGTTGTTTGAAAGAAGATTAAACTTATATTTTTTAAACACTCGGATCATGCAAATAAGGTTTAAATGTCCTAGTTAAAAATGCAACTTGCCTGTTAATCCACTGCCAAAAAAAATTAAATTTCAATAGGATCTATTGAAATCGAATAGTTTTTCCCTTGTCTCGCGGCCTACTACGATCTTATTTGTTTCAAAGATACGTTTTTGTTTGTTTTAGCTATTCTTGTAAATATTAAATATATTCAAATTAAATAAAGATTCGATTCAAATAAATCTTTATTTGCTTACAATGTACACGGGAAATCTAAGTGTACTATATGCATAAAATATTGCATAATATCCAAAATGAAATGAAAAACTTAATTGAGAGTTTTACCACAACGCTTTTGTATCGTAATTCGTCATTCCCTGGCTTATATTTCACCTATGTGGAATCGAACCTAGAACCTACCTACTCATAGCTACGCACGCTGCCCCTATGCTACCGAGTGCTTGTAACATCTTGGTCGCATATATGGCATAAGAGACCAAATGAATTCTTATAATTATTTGTTGTATCACATAAACTATATCAATTAGTTAATATCATTCTGATAATTAGAGAGTTTTATCGAATATCATGCTATAGATTTTTCAAACATAAACTATTCTCTCTCCTCCACCCTCTCTACCCTCACTTCCCTTTGATGTGTGTTGCAATAAAGACTAAAGAGAATGGTTGACAATACGAAAATTCTTTTCAATTTAAATCTAAAAAAATCAGATACATTTAGTGGATTCAACTAATTTGTTTTTTGAACAGATGAAACTGAATCACAGATTTATTAGGAACAAATGAAATATTTAGTTATTGGGCGGTATTAAATAGATTTTGATTTGAATAATTAAATATATTTGAAATAAAGAACTCCAATAATGGAATGCAATAGGAAAAGCATGATTTCATGAAGAATTTAGTCAATTCAAATTTTGAAAAATCAAATAGACGCGGTTAGTTATTATCAATAGAATGTTTCTGTCAGTGTAACAGTGGAACAATTCCCTGAGAGATGGTGAATATAATAACGTTACGACTGGCATCTATCATCGGATATGTGGATAAAAGATAAAGCGATCTATTTTTTCCTTTCTTTTTCTCTGCGAACCTTGATCGATTCATTTACGTAAGTATCTCATTCGTTTACGTCATTCGAACGAATGATGAAAGGCAACACG
The DNA here is from genome assembly GCA_964007375.1 of Ophion obscuratus. Lineage (NCBI taxonomy): Eukaryota > Metazoa > Arthropoda > Insecta > Hymenoptera > Ichneumonidae > Ophion > Ophion obscuratus. The sequence continues at coordinate 45,022,552 of OZ023321.1, read as the reverse complement.
CGCGGCGATATCGACGCAATGATGCTTTCGTCTCTCGAGCATTTTTTCTTGATTTTTTGTATTTGCTTAGCGGGAGCTTCGTAAATGTATTTTGAGGAGGATCAAATATACGCAAACACGCGGTCACCAAATATGCTTGCCAAAATCTTCTACTAAACGCGAATATTAGTTGTATTTCAGCGCTGGGACAAAATAATGTAGACATCACATGTCGACCATATTTCAGAATTTACTCGAGCATTCTTTGAGTGTGAGATAAGTATTACGTTTTTTAGGTTATCTTGGGACATTGATGGCAAAGATAACCCAAAAAAACAAAATCATATACATTTCTTTGAATGGTCCTATTTTACTGGTGTTTCAAAAACACCTGCACTTTTTTCGTCTCCTACTTATTTTACGAACGAAAGATGTTATTTTTCTTCCTACCATAAAACAAAGCTACCATCACGATGCTAGCTTCGGTTTATTTATACAACTTATCGAAACCGCATAATTTCCATAGACTTAACATTTTTGAATAATAATGTTTACATACAAATAGTACCACTGCAGAGCATCGGATTGAATTTTGGGAGTCAGCAAGAAAGTCCAGAATATCAAAAAAATTAGAGAACTTATTGAATTTGAAAAAATCAGTAAACATAAGAGTGTACTGAATTTTCGAGATATCAAGATACAATTTGTTACGAATTTGGGCGAATAAATAAGCGGGTTTAAATTAAGTCAAATTTTGAATTTTTATTTTTTAATTTTGAATAAAGTGGTCTGAACTTCTTGAAAAATTATTCTTGTAGAAAATATTCTTATCGACATTCAAGATATAGGGCAAGTATTTTAGATAAATGTAATCTTATTGAAAGTTGATCTACAAAAATGTTTTTCTAATTAAAAATTAGCAGATTGTTTCTTCATCGTTTTATTTGGCTCACTGAGCTTCCTCCACGAAATAGCCACGCTTAAAAGCCAAGTTGCTTGTAGAAGAAATCTCGTGAGCGAAATAAAACGAGAGGAAGCAATGTGTTCAGCAGTTATACACCTACAAAAAGATTCTTATCGATTTCGTTCAAAGTGAATTCTTGCCGGTCATATGTGGCGATTTATTATTCCCGTGATTGTATTCATAGCTGTAATAAAGAGTGCGATTGAACACTAAAATATCAGCCTTGTCTTTCGAAAATACAATCTTGTTAGAATATATATTTATCGTGTTCGCAGCTGGGTTATTTTCCGGATCGAAGGGGGTGGTCTTATCTTCCCACATTCATTCCAAGGTGTTCAAGTAGTTTTCTGTTATCTCCTGCCTTCCGTGAATGCAATAAACAACTGGGTCGTGCTAATTAATCTAAGTAATTTTCATTTCAGCATGTTCAACATATATCATGTCGTTTCTGAGGTCGAGAATTTAATCAAATGAAAAAAGAAGGGATGTTTTGTTTGAATTAAAAAAATACCCACGATTGACAAACGACATATCTGATATATACGTTCGATATGTACTGAATATTTTTCCGAGACGAAACAAAACTATTTCGAGTATAATGTGTATATTGTCTTTTGCGTTCATTCGAGTATCGTTGTTTACAAATTTTCAAAAATTACTGAAAAAAAAATTATTTTATAATTCCGCAGATCTTGCTGAATACGTCTGTGAAGCCGCTTAAGGTAGTACGAGCGCGCAGTCTTGATTTCTATGGGTTTTGTTCAAATTTTAACCAGACATTGTTTATATCATTATGCATGTTTGAGTGAAATTTCACACAGCACTGTAAAAACAAACGCGTTGTTTCAAGACGTTTCACGTGTGTAATCGTGTCGCCGTTTTCAACACGGCAACTCATGTGTTGATGTCGTAACGACACATTTTACGCGTGTTCTGTCAATACGCTTCAAGCGTGTTTTAGCAAGTTCAAAGCGTGTTGTTTCGATACACTTTAGGCGTGTAAACGCTTGTCGCCAATTTCAACATGTTTAAAATGTGTTGATGGCCAAATCAACACACTTTTTGATGTGTACTTGTGGACGCTTGGGAATAACGTACAAGACGTCACGTAGGAATACGTTTAAAAATAAATAAAAAAGGTTTCTCCGTTACTGGTGGTTTATTCCGATGGTTTACTACCATACTTGATCAGTTCCAGTCGTCCGGAAATCAATTCCTGCGAATAAATGTTATTGTCCATACCCGGTTTCGAACCTACCTAACCTAGTTACTTCTATACCTAATATACGTACGCTAACCATTGTGCTATCGGCTATACTTGCGGTTTTTCATCAAGAAACGGAATACATGGTTACATTGAACGAGAAGAGTAATGAAAACATTTCACATTTTATGTATGTATGTGTGTGTGTGTCTACACCCAACACACATAAAATGTGAAATGTGAACAGAAATTTCCTTTACTTCGAACAGGCAATTTTCTTTGCAGTGGACAAAAAAATTCGTCCCCAAAGAATAAAGAATTTTCTTTGCCCCAAACAAGAAATTTCTCTCACTTTGAACATACAATTTTCTTTGCCCTCGAGAAAAAAATTTGTCCGCACAGAAAAAATATTCCTTTGCCCCGTATAAGCACTATTCTTCACTCCGAACAGAAAACTTTCTTAGCACTGGACAGAAAACTTGGTCTGCACAGAATAAAAAATTTGCTTTGCCCCGTACAAGCAATTTCCTTCACTCCGAACAGACAATTTTCTTCACACTGGACAGAAAAATTGATCTGCACAGAATAAAGAATTTTCTGTGCCTCGAACAAGAAATTTCTCTCACTCCGAACTGACAATTTTCTGTGCCTCGAACAAGAAATTTCTCTCACTGAGAACTGACAATTTTCTTTGCCCCGAACAAGAAATTTCTTTGCCCTCAACAGAAAAATTTGTCTGCACAGAAAAAAAAATTCCTATGCCCCGTGCAAGCAATTTCATCCATTCCGGACACAAAACTTTCCTCGCACTGGATAGAAAAATTGGTCCACACAGAATAAAAAATTTGGTTTGCCCCGTACAAGCAATTTCCTCCACTCCAGACAGAAAACTTTCTTTGCACTAGATAGAAAAAGTGGTCCGCGCAGAATAAAAAATTTTGTTTACCCCGAACAAGGAATATCTTTCACTCCGGACAGAAAATTTTCGTTGCCCTGGACAGAAAAATTGGTCTGCACAAAATAAAGAATTTCCTTTGCCCCGAACAACAAATTTAGTCCACTCCGAACAGAAAAGTTGGCCCGCACAGAATACAAAATTTCCTTTGCTTGGAACAACGAATTTCCTCCACTCCGCACAGAAAATGTCTTCCCACTGAACAGAAAACTTGGTACGCATAGAATTAAATTTGCCCCTAAGAAGCATCTTTCTTCACTCTGGACAGAAACTTCTCTTAACAACGAACAAAATATTGATCCGCATAAAATAAAAAAATTTCTTCGCAGTGACACTTCACCAAAAAATTATTTTATATATACGTCAATAAACTGAGTGTTGCAATTACCATGGTTTCACAGAGCACATTATTTTCTTCATTCATGTACGTGTTCACGACGAGCAAAAACTTACGTGTTTCGCTTTTAAAATAACACAATTCACAATTCAAAAGTCTTTCGCAAGTTCGTGCATAACGTAGCGAGGTTATAAAGCCGCCATATTGTCATATCAACTCACTGGACGCGTGCTGTTTGTGGTACACGCGTGCAAGTGAGTTGTTTCACGACGCTTTGTGTCGTTCGACTCGCGTGTACCTACACTAAGTGTGTTGTTTGAAAGAAAATGGCTTGATTCGAAACGCTTCAGGTGTGCTACATTAGGCGTGTTCTACAGCAACATATTTAAAACGTGTTGCTACCAAGAATGGTATAGAGCGTATTGTTTCAACACGGTAAAATAAGTTAAATACGTTGTTTCAACGCGTTAATCAGGTCTTACACACATTGTAGGCGTATTGTGTGTTGCTTCAACACACCGACAACACGCTTATTTTTTACAGTGAGTCGACTATTTAGATTGGGAGATAATGGGTTTTAAAATTGCAACTTTGATCACTGCAGGGTCTGCATTGAAATTTAGACAGAATAATTTTCCGTAAAAAATATTTGTCCCCTATAGTAAGAAGACATATGGCAACATCGCATCATTCCACATATCGGATGACGTGAGTTTGCGCGGCATATTTTAAATAATACTGCTACACAATTTTTTTTTGAAAGTAATTTTTAATCGATCATAGTTTTTAATAAGTTATGAATGAACCAACACTTTTGTTTGTTAAGGGACAATACCACTGTGACGGCTTCAAAAAATCGATTTTTGGAAAACCATCAAGAAAAATCTAAAATACATTTAAGATTAAGATGCCGTTGGACCCAGGTCGAAAAAATAATTATTTTCGGAGATATTGAATATTTTGTGGAGCGGTGCAGCGCACCGTGACGCTCTGGGTCCCGCGCAGCTGCGCGCCTGAGGGTTGGCAGGTATACCGGGCCTTTCCCAGGTCCTGCGGGTCTTTCCCAGGTATTCTTTTGTCTCCCTTCACAAAAACCGGCTATTGTTATAAATATAGTTTCGAAAAAAAGCCATAGATGGCGATAATTGAAAAATGTTCAAGGCAGGTATAGGGATAGCGTCATAGCGTCAGTTTGCGAATAGAAGCGACGCTACTCGTGTCTAAACGCTCCGAATCGTTTCGTTTATAAATATCGAACGCTCAGAATTATTCTTTGCACATCGAAATGGATAATCCGAAAGTGTACGCGGGGAAAAAGGGAACAAAACGGAGCTATGTGAGGAGGAGTCGAACGAAAATTTCGATTCGAAAACCTCCGAACCGTTATAGCTCCGAAAATAGTTCTGCAGAGTATGTGAGCACGTCGGCGAAAAAGTTAAAATCGTCGGACGATGTGGAGGTCGGTGTTACTAACGATTTCGGTTATCGTATAGTACACCTCGTCAATGCATTGAACATTATATCGACGTTAGTGAAGTGCAAAGTGTGTGATCGCGATATAAAGTTTACTGAAAAAAGTTTGCGCGGACTCGGATTCAAAATCGAGGTCGATTGCGGCCATTGTGAAAAAGTGCAAATCAATTCGTGTCCTATGATTGACAATGCATACGAAATAAATCGTCGGATCGTATTCAGTATGCGTCTTCTTGGCGTCGGTTTGAATGGCCTGATGAAGTTTTGTGCATTTATGGACCTACCGCGCCCCATATTTCAGTCTTTCTACGATCGAATCTTAAATTCGATTTCCACTTTTCCACGAAACCACTTTTTTGAGTGCGGCACGCAGCAGAACTCGAGCAATTTTTATCCGACCGACTTCAAATTTGAACTGCATCAATAAAACTAGATTATCTAAAGAAATACATAGGATTTTTTCGATATCTCAATAATAAAAAAAAGTTATAGCCTATTTTCGACGAGAAATTTTGCTCGAAAATCGTCCTTTAATTTCAAAAGCGTGCCTATTTTTTAAAAATCAATATTTTTTCAAATCCCTATGTATTTCTCTTCAAAATATCATATTATTAACGAAAACACTCGGTATTTTTTTCAGATCGACTTTGAAGAGAGTTCTGCTGCGTGCTGCGAACCACTGCAGAGGCAACAGTACCTGACGCGGGAGCTTCCCCAGCGTCACCATCGGGCGTGAAAAATTTGAATTTTTTTTTATGTATCTTCAATAAACAACGAACAAAACAAATTTTTTTTTTCATATAACTCTTTTTTTCCCACAAAAAAAAATTCTTGAAAAATGGCAAAAAAAACAGGGGGTCACAGTGGTGTTCTGCCTTAATGAAGATAATATAATATAAAGTATAAATATGTATAATGCAAATATTATTTTATGACAACATTTTTAACTTTAGGGACGCGATCACTATATTTTTTCGAAATATTGAACAATACTATTCTGCGGTGTTGTCATATGTCTTCTTATCATAGGGGATAAATATTTTTTACGGAAAATTATTCTGTCTAACTTTCAATGCAGATTCTGCAGTGCTAAAAATTGCAGTTTGAAAACCCATTATCGCCCAATCTAAATAGTCGACTGTTCTGAAATTTCACTCAAACATGTATAATGATATGAACCATATCTGGATAAAATTTGAACACAATCTGTAGAAATTAAGATTGCGCTCTCATACTACCTTAAGGCTGAACAACTTTTTTGAGGTGATTTTTTGGGAGTTAAATTTATATAAACGGTTAAATCTACAGTGTGAGTATTTCACAGTTATATTTATATATGTTTGAAGCAACATTTTAAATTGTTGCAAAGTATTTTATTCGAATTTGTACATGGTATTTGGGGTTGCGCAGGTCATGTCGCAACTTTTTTTTATCGTCTGGCGTTGTGCTTGCGGACCACCCTTGTCATCTGAAACTAACGTTAAAAAAATGCTATCCTTTACGAACGCGGTTTTCGTTCGATCCTCTAATTAAAAAAATTACGAAATGGCGTCGTTTGGAAAAAAGAATATTCTGATTTTCACATTAAAATTTTGTTAACATTCTAACATTCTTGCGGCCCGAAAAAATAGTAATCATAAAGCGATAAAAAAGATGGAAGGCAGAACGATAACCACATTCATAAATTTTTTTAATCGTTTGTTTTAGTTCACAAGGTCGGTCGCAATCACTACGCGCGATGATAAAAAAAATTCGCGGCATGACCTACGCAACGTCAAATATCATGTACAATTTCTAATAAAATGGTTTGAAAAAAATGCATCATGTTACTTCAAACATGGCTGAATATAACTGTGAAATACTAACACCGTAGATATAACCGTTTCTCTAAATTTAATTCCCAAAGAATTATCTTAGAAAAGGGTGTTCATACTAGAATACGGCCTTAATGATGCTCATAAAATGAGCAGAGTTAGAGAAATGATAAAGAGCACGCTCTGAGAGCGCGGTTGAGATGCAGCAAATTTCAAACGCGTTTTTCCACGTTGGTAGCAGAATTCAGTGGAAATATTTTCTTAATATATATATATATATATATATATATATATATATATATATCGTATAATGGTCGGAAAAACTGATAATCGAAGTTTAGAATGCCGCTATGTTGTAATTTTCTTGTTAAATCCCAACCAAACATCACAACACTCATACGGATTGAGAATATGTTTTTTTTTTTTTTTCATATTCATACAACGGCCACAAGACTAGTCACCAATTTGGAGTATTTTCCGCGCACCATTGCAAGCAAACGTACAAAAGTGCATGATAATCCATTAAACATGTTTTAAAGTTTTATATATTTTTTGAGGATCAATAAACATGTGTAAAAAATTGCGAAAAGGAAACGGTTTTCATTGCCTAAATTTATAGCTTGAAACCTGCAGTATACGATGCAGTTAGGGATTTTGGTAAATTCTCAAAAATGACATTTCGAGCCCTGTGTGCGGGTTTGTTTGGGTTTGGGCACCATCTGGAGAGGTGAGTCGTCTATTCAATAATAGCTGTTAGAAAGGCTTCTATACCCATAGAAATATAGTATCACAAGAAAGCTGAAGGACTATTATATGGTGGTGGAATAGCTGACTAGTCAGTAAGTCACAGAATCATACGTTTTTCCCTTGCCGAAACTTTAAGGAGTTACGTGGTTTTGAAAATAAAAAAGATCGATTTTCTTTGTTATTTAATAGTACAATATGTCTAGAATATTTTCCCAAAGTTTTAAGTCAATCGGAATAAAAGTCTAGCAGAGAGAGCCTTTGAGAATTCCCTCCGTTAGAAAAAAACCGGCTGGGAGCGACGCAGGTAATCACATTTTTCTCAAAACACTTTCTTTTTAAGTTGGTGGGCACGAATTCTCAAAAACTAATGCACCGATCTTATTGCAATTTTGCACGCTTCTTCAAAATAGCATTGTCTAGTGATTGAACGAAGTTTTTTTCCCGATTACAACTAATTTTTCAAGGCTATACGTAGGGTAAATTGTACCAAATATTGAACTATTTTGCATACAACTCAGCCAATTTTTTTTAATCCTCCCTTCAATCACGAGTAATACTTATCTCCTAAAAGAAAAAAATTGCTTTTTCAATTTCAGATAAAGCTATCATGAGTTATCCTGACCACCACGAGGACACTTTTTTGAGGGGTCTCCGGAAACCATGTCCACCGGCTGAATTTCTTAAATATTTGGATGAATTTTTTTTTTCAAATATTTTTGAAATGTTGCTCTTTTATGTGCTTAACATTTTAAATAAAATAATTTATATATTATATATTTTTTTAATACTGAAAATGTGTTTTCTTTTGGCTTCGAAACCCACGTAAGACCTTAAATACTATTATCGCGAACCTTTTTTTTTTCAGTGAGTTAAAAATCGGTGTACACGATTACTCAAAAATTATTTTATCGATAAAGTTCATATTGGCACACGTTTTTATGATACTTATGTCCAATTGATAAACCTAAAACCGACAAAAAATTACCAAAATAAACATGTTTTTGGCTGGGTCAAAGTTTAATTTTTTTTAATCACCTTTTTTGTTCTAAGGCCTTCTCCTTAGCCAATTATCATTACTCTTTCAATATTAATAGTCCATCAAGTGACCAAATGTATATACTAATCAATTTTCAGACTGTGCAGACTGTTTCAGATAATTCTACGAGGTGCACCGTATTCGGCCTCCGTTTCGGACAGCTTCGCGGCGATCGCGGTGATTGATCTCCGCCATTTTTTTATTTTTTTCAAGCAACAAAAATTGTTTTGAAAACTAGAATTATGTAATAAAAAGTGCATATGACCCTAAAAAGATATATACATTTCTTACCCTCCAAAAAAAAAGCATAAAAATCGGCCAACATTTGGCATTCTATATAGAGTGCCCCCCTTAAATCGATCAGCCAACTCGACACATCGGATTTCGCCAATAATCTCTATAAAAGCTTCACCTAGTGCGAAAATCGAGCAATCGATGATAAATGTCTAAGCTGGTATTGTCATAACCCACTGGCACATAATTGATACATGTGTTTCTGGTTTTGCCGCGAAAAGTAAATGACGTGGAAGAAATATACTCGTGACTTGAATCTTATTTGCACGGCTAGTCACGGCTGACCTTGAAATCTCTCAATGCTGGATTTTTTCGCGCTCACTCGAACACATAATAGTGTACGTTGCATCGAACTGTTTTTACGCAAATGTGAGTACGTGTGTACTCACTTGTACTTCTGTGCGAATGAAACTTTTGGTAAGACATGTACGAGCCCCGATATCGGTAATGAGAAATCAAATATTGCGATCGTCTCTGGATATCGCAATTTATTGTGTCCTAACTGATTGTTTCTCGAGCCGGAATATTAAATCACAGTCGACCAAGTCCAATGTCAGCACTTGTAAAATTCGGAGGACAATGTATGATGATGAAGTTTGCATCGTCGGAGTTCAACACAAGTTAATTTTTATTCTGTTGCTCATCATTACTTTACTGATTTAGCATACGAAAGTCACCCAAAAGATTTTTCTTGTCCTCAGAGATCTACGATGTACTAAAAAATCTAGATTAGGCTCAAAATGAAGAAACAAAAAAAAATAGAACAAACGTTTGTTGCATTCCAACGATGCAAACTTTACCGGCATGACAATGTTACATGAAACAAATCTTGCCGATTTTGCATTTACTGCATGATACTGTTTTCTCTCTTGAAGCATCAGGCTAATTTACACTCGCGTTTTTCACCCAATGTCGTCATTTATAAAAAGAGAAAATGCAGGGGACGCCCGCGCACCTCGACAATTCTTTTCCTTCAAATTTTTGTCAACCCGAGAATTCTTTCGCGAATAGAATATATTTTCGTGAAGCGTCGAGAGATATTTTTGCTTGCAATCTGACGCAATTTCTTTGCCGGTTTTGAACGTAGGCAAACCAACATGAACACAGCTCGGGATCACACATGCGAACAGCCGGATAGGAGAGAGAGAGAGAGAGAGAGAGAGAGAGAGAGAGAGAGAGAGAGAGAGAGAACCGAGCGAGGCCAACTGTTTGTTGCTCGCCTGCAGACAAAGGTAATATCGTGTGTAGCGAGAAAAAAATATATATACAAGCGAATATATACACATACTTTTCTCTTTAATTGCTACACACAGTATGAGTATTGCGAATAATTTATGACCTTGTGGCACATCTAAACCCGACACGAAAAAACGTTAAAGTTGCATGACGCCATAATCGAATTTGCCTAAAAGCGACAATTAGAAAAAAATGACTATGTCATTAATATTCCAACCCCATTTCTCATGAAAACTAGCCCAAAATAGAACGGTTAATAGCTTCAATATTTTTTTTAACATAACACATCTATCCATCAAAAGGAACGAAGTACGCAATGTTTTATTTCAAATCGTCCGCAGAATTTCCTACCTAAGACAACGCGAAACACCCGATATACGAGTGCGGGAGAGAGATAGCGGAAAATCTGGTTCTCACTTTCCGTAAGACGATCGAAATTCTGGAAAAAAAATTTTTTTTTGCATGTTGAAAATTGCATCGTTCGAATGCAACGAATTGTTTTTTCATTTCCTTTTTGTTCTCAATTTTTATTGTCGTCGAAAATTATTTTCGATAAATTTAGGTTATAGGTTTCTAATGACACTTGAAAAAAAAAAAAAACGTTTCCCGTAGCTTTATGCTGTCAAAGAAAATTGGCAATTAGAAAAAAAAATGATTTTCTTTGCGGTTCAATGATGAAAACTTCAATATCATCTTTTCGCGCGCTATATCAAAAGAAAATGAAATTGAGGCTCGCTGTACATAAATATGCCCGGGTAATGTGTTGAATACTGTCTACATTCTTTGCACTGAAATGTTACTGTCGGAAGAAAGCAAGCGAAGGGATCTTTATCGACGGATCGGCTTGTTTTTGGATCTTTATCGACAGAAACGAAGTACTTGTTCACCATTTTTTACACTTACGGTATGCTTCATTACTACTTTTGGCTGTTGTATGGTAAACATTTTTCTTTTATCTATCTTAGAAAATGGCAGTGGTATAGCACGGACTGCTAAACTGCATTTTCAAAATTGGCAAAAATATTACAGAACTAAGTAGTATCTTTTTTCAGTTAACTTACGTACGATTTTTTTTATAAATGTAAGCAACTGATTAGCATTTCTGGATTGCCAGGTCTTAAGGGGAGGCAAGAACATTTAGGCAAGAAACGTGTTTGCTGATTTTCACAATTTTTTTAAGGACAGATTTCTTCACCATTTTTTAGACTTCGTGTATGTTTCATTACTACTTTTGGCTGTTACATGGTATTTTTTTTATTAATCTTAAAAAATGGGGAAGGTATGGTACGGTATTCCAATCTAATACTGTAAACGCGTATTTCTCGACACCATGTATTCATAATCAGGCGGACTCTTAGCTTTTACAAATTTCAACCGATTGACTTCAAATTTGAACTGGAGCTTCTAAGATAGATTTTCTAGCGAAGTACACACGATTTTTACAATCGATCAACAATTACGGTTTTTATGAATAAATTAAAGCCGTTTTTCAGTAGACAATGGGGATTATTATTGCACAATGGTGCCAAATTTGCAAAAATCAGAATTTTGTAGTAATCGTGTGTACTTCGCTACAAAAACTCATGTAAATTACGAGAAAAAAATATTTTATGTTCTAGACGCCGAAGTGCGTCTCGAAGGAGTCCTAACGTCGACGGCCTTAAAGAAGACGTTCTCTTTCTACCGGCCACTGAGCCGCCGTTTGTATATTTTTTCAAAATGTAAAATTGATTTGAGTACCTACATATATGTCAGATAAACCCGCTAAACCTCATTTCGATTTCTTTATTAGTATTCTTCAATTCCTAAATGCCTTGTTTTCCAACCATCCGAAAGTATATAAAGCCTTAAGGTCTCATCCCGCACGTTCGATCGGGAAAAGTCCTGACACAATTTTCTCCTAAACGTATCATCCGAACGCAGTTTTTCTCTTTTTGCAGCAGTTGTTCGACATGACATTTGGCATAAGCAAAATAGCTCTTCCATTCAACTGTTTTCAAAAAAGAATTCATTGTTCACAAAATACAGTATCGTATTGTGCGTCGAATTGATAGGCGCCCAAAGAATCTTAGCCATTCGAGTGCAAAAGTGAAAAGTCTGTGAAAATAGTCGAATGCAGTTTTTCCTACCGAAAATGCGGGCTTTGAAATCTCATCTTGGAGTAGGAAAATATAGAGATTTAGCTGCACGAATACCGCTCACAATCAGTGTGCATAGTTTGAGTTTTATGCGGACATGCGCGCGTGCCTTGTATACCTTTCGCGCTCATATATCCGCTAGCTTACACTTTGCTCGCACTAATGAGTCGAGTCTTGCGTGCCTTCTTTATCTCACAAGTTTTCTGCAAGACAGATTACGAGCGAACTAGATACTCTTCGTTCCTCGTTTCACAGAGGTAAATATTTAATTTTTTTTCTTTTTCTTACGACACTCAAGCCTGCCGCGACTGAATTTTTTTCTACTTTGGCAAGTTTCAACGGTTCAATTATGGCGCAGCCAAAGAGTGTAGAGAACGATCTTCCACCGCGTTCGATTATCGCGATGCAATTTTTTTTTTCTAAAAAGACGATTTACATGTGGCCAAGTCAATTTTATCAGAACAAAATTTAGTTGTTCGGTACTTGGCTCAATGAAAAAATACACGACCTTTTTATCTTAAATTTCTAGGTGCAAATTGTTTAAAAATCTTTTAGACCTTGCCTATTGGCTATTTAGATGACTTCAAAGTTTGCATTGTTGGAAAGCAACGATCTTTTTTTTCATCTCTTACTTCTTTATTTTTATCATTCTCTGAAGCTTTTTTTCGCGAATTGAGGACGCAAATTTCTAATAAAAATACGCATTTTTCACAGCCCTAATCCACAAGAAAAAATAGAGGAATTAAGGAGTATTCATTTTCGTTGCCAACGATGCTAACTTCAAATTTATCTGTTTGGAACAAATAGTCTGTTTATATATTTACATACTTGCATATTGATCAAAATAATAGTAGTGATCATGGTAAGCATTCATAACATTAATGATATGGATATATTGACGCTCTAGGCTCATCGAAGAATCCACTCTTAACTCGAATGACTGGTCTGCTCATCAGAGACATTCGTTCGATTAATTTGTGTAAAGTGTATCAGAGGTACACTTAATACAAAGATACAATTTATTCAAATAAGAATCCTCAAAAATATTTGCATGATTTTCGTGGCCTGAATCTGTGAAAGGGAATTTGGGAAACAGAAAAATCATTTTTGTTGCATTCTACCGATGCAAATTTCAACGTCATCAAAATATTTGTTTGGGTAAACAGACTGACCAGAAGGATCAAACGGATTTGCCACGTAATTCAAAACTTAAAAATTAGTTTGCAAATTAGGTTCTAGTATTAGGACATAGGGCCATCGTTTCAACGGGGTGATTTGAGAACTGGCTTCGTGCGAGTTCATGATGTTGTTATAAAAATAGTACGCGGGGCCTCAAGAGGTTAAAATACTTACTTCGGTACATTTACAGAATTTTTGTAGACAAGCCTACAGTTGGGAGGATTTATATTTCAATGCCGATTGCCGTAGTCTGCCATCAAGCTCCTCCCACTATATTACAGTGATCAATATAGGAGTAGCTCTATTTTAAGTAAGTTTGTTATACTGATGTCTCGAATTTGTAGAGCAAGGCAATGATGGATTCTTCGATAAGTGCAGAAGATGAAAATACAACTATTATCAAGTACTGTTTTTATTCATATTGTTCCGATTATTGTCGAGACAATATTTTTGCCTATAAAATGTTACGATCAATGCTTGTCGCCTTTTAAAATTCTATCTCCAGAAATCCGTTGAACAGTACAATTGATCAGACAAATTGTCGACCTTTTACCGGAAATGGCTACGAAAAATTCAGGGAAAATTTCTTAAAAAATGCCAGCGTTTCTTAAAATTCCAAAGAGCAAATTCGGTTCACACTTGTGACTTTTTTTTAACACTATGCCCTCGAATTACGACGTTTTCTCTAAGCACAACAGTGCAGCAGAGAAAGTTAAATAACTCTCCGAAAGTTACAACGAAAGTTTAAAAAAGCAAAATCTCAGGGCTGCCCTTTCGAGTTACTCTGAAAGGAAATTGATATTGCGATTTCTCGGAAAAGTCCACGCGACTTTAAGAGCGTGAAAATTGAACATGACAATAGGGTATTTTATTATATTAAAAATATGGTTCATTGTCTTGTCATCCTAAAAAAATACTGCGTAAAAAGTATTTTCTATGATTTTACCGAAAAGGTATGCATGATTTTAGTTTATTTCAATTTAAAAAAAAAGATAAAGTTGAACTTTGGTCACGTGAACGAAAACGCTCCACGATCGGTTGGATCTCTAGTGACGTCATATGCCAGTAAACAGATTGTCATTAGGAGTCCTGTGACGAGTAATGGGAGGTTTTCTAATTTCAGTGAATTTCCGTGCTTTTTCTGTTCATTCGTAGTTATTTGTAGTGGTAGTTACCATATTACCAACTCTTAAATAAGAACGGAGAGGAAGGTTTGCTGTGCAAGAACTCAGCGGCGATATCCTTTACTTTGTTCACTGGCATGTGACGTGACAGGCTTCACGTGACTACATATCTGACAATGGGCGTGTTCCGGCGGTCTTCTTGAATATTTGAATTTTATTGCCGATTCATATTGTAAATATTTACATTTAGTACGATAAACAAATATTGCGAGAATAATATAAATTCGGCATCACCTAAAGAATGTAAAAAGTCGCAGAACGTTTTTTAAAAACGTAGATTAAATCTGATCATTCCCTATTTCAAATGCCGTTTAGCCCGTTTGGCAACGTATTGTTTCGACCTACATATGTAACTTTATGTCCCGATCGTAAATTCCAAAGATTATCCCGAATTTTCTGACGGTACGTATAACAATGTGATTTATCTAATATGCTAAGTATGCAATGACGTGAGTATGTAAATGTGTAAATACGTAAATGAATTCTTCCGTTCTTTACGTTCGTGCAGTGGAAATTTTTTGTATATGCCAAACACAGCCAATGTCAGGGGCTTATAAAAATCTCCACTTAGAGTCTGAAGAGACGAAATAAAAGGTAATTTCCTTTTCGTTTCCTTCGAGTCTTCATAGAGGACCGCACGGCAAACGATTTATTTTGATGAAATGACTACAAAAAGTGATTGACTGACAAAATAATTTTTGGAAAATCCTGCATGGAGAGAACTTAAACGATGGAAAAAAATGTTCTTTGCATTTTCTTTTACCATGCCCGGGTTAAGCTTTGCATTTATGTTACCACGCTCGAGTGTTACAGGTTAGGGGCCGTCCATAAATTACGTCATTTTAAAATAGGGGGGGGGGTCTGGTCGTTAGATGACGGTAACGTTAATTTGATCACAACGATATGACGGATAGGATGATTTCAGGGGGGGGGGGTCAAAAATCAGCAAAAGTCGATGACGTAATTTATGGACGGCCCCTTACTGAAATTCAAAAGTGCCGACGCACCCGTCCTGGGTAATTCTTTAGGTAAGTGACTTTTCCGAAAAATGAGCCTAAATTTGTTTTTGCTATTTTCTCATTTATCGGGTTATAAATGATAATATTCAGTCAGAGGAAGCAAACATTTTTCATTAACAAGTTTTAACGAGCAAAAATCTTTAAAAATAATTTTCAATTTTTTAAAAACTCCTGTATTAAAACCCTCACGCTGGAAACGGTTGGGTTTGTTTAGGTTTGTTTGAATTCAGAAAGACTTCTTTTATAAATCCCCCAGCATCCCTCCGTCCCCAATATAGGCGTCAAAATGTTCAAAAATGCCCTATCATGTGTTCCCGCGAACTTTAAAGTCCCATAACCTTTTATGAGGGGGGGGGGGGGGGGGGGAGGTTCAGCTTCCCCCGACGGGGTGTCATCATTTATAACCCAATAAAAATATGTTATGCGTGATTTGGGTAGCTCAAAATTGCCAAAGAGAATGTGAGAAATAAAAAAAATTATTCTCGTCGCATTTGAACGATGCAAACTTCAACGGCATTGTTGAAGGGGTAAAACAACTCAGCGAATAAAAAAAATTCAGAAAAAAAATAAAAAGAGGACAATTTCAATTTGGAAGGACAAATGTATGGTGCTGGTATTTCAGATTAAAGGTACATCCATAAATTTTCCATATAACTACGTATGGAAATTGCGATTTATTTTTGCGTGATTTTTTGCTCAAAATCAAAAGTTTTAGTTTAAATCTGCACTACCATTGTCAAAAAAGGTCTTTTCACATTTCCGTGCGCCATTTTATAGCTTTTTCTATATATTTTAGAGAGTTTTTAGTTTTTTGTTCTAGGTTGAAAAGTACGGGAGAAATCTTACCGGCCGCGGAATACTTTGCCCGAGAGGTACTCTACGATCTTTGACTCCGACGCCACCATTGTCAATTGAAAAACGACAACAAAAAATCTTTGTACACTTAAAACTGTATAATAAATTTTTCTACCTACATCTCTTAAAAAAGGATCATGTTAAGCATTTTTTAACGAGTACAATGACAGCAGTAAAATATCATTGTACTCGTTGAAAAAATGCTTTTTTAAGGGCTGGAATGGCGTCACCACTTCGGCGAATCTTGGAGTCTGCGAAGCAACTATCTCTCTCGCACTCATAGGCAGACTATACTCTAAACTGAGCTACCACATATATACCACTGACGATCTGACGTCAACTGCTCCCTAAAACACGGCGAGCCACAGGTAGGCAATTTAATCTCACAAAAATAGGCGATCAAATAAAAAAAAAAGAACAACATCGGATCGAATACACTCTCAGAAATAATTGCAGTCTAATCATAAAGCAAAGCTTTATTTCGACACTGAAAAAAGGTTTTGCTTTTGAGGCAAGCTAGCAGATGTCGTCGCGTGACGCGTGACGCGTGAGTGCGAGAGAGATAGCTGATATTTTCGAACAGAGATTTTTCAGAGATTGAGAATATTCAGACGAAAAACAAATCGACAAGCTCTGCTTCGGTTAATCCTATTGAGCCTGATGGTCTGTTGTCCCTAAAAAAACTTAACGATCTATGAGAAAACTCTGCTCGAATATTTGAGAGGTTTCGTTGAACATGTGGTCAAATGAATCTCGCGCTGATTTTCCGAGATCGACTTCGAAATTCGTTATTGGTCCTTTGGTACAATACAGCAACATTTTTTGCCGTAATTCGGGATATAAAGCTTAGTAAAAATTTACGAAATCTATCTTCGTGCAAGAATGTAGAAAATCTTATTGTAACTCACCATTCCACTCCCTTAGCGACGCCATTATTATGTCACTTCAATTGTTATTTTTCTTCACTTGGCTTCAATTGTGTCTTTATTACTTCAATCCACTGCTGGAACGAGCATTTTTATTAGTGCTATTATTACTTTACACCAATCGTGGATCAACGAAGCGTTTGTATGGCATTGGTTGTGTCAAAACACAAATGTTTGTCTTCGAACGGGGATGAGAAAAACTTAGTCAACCGCTCGAACGCGTAGCCGAATGAGAACTGAAGAACTGACGCTCCGAGGTCAGTTAACGCTACCTACAAGGGGGAAACTTCGAGGATGATGCCGAGCGTTCGGACACGCGCGGCTGCGAACGAACAGACCAAGCGTTATAGATAGACAGGGGGGGGGGAACGCAACGTTAGAAAAAAGAGGGAGCAAAAAAGGGCGGGAAGTCGTTTGGGACGTTCGACTATTTCGACCCGGGACGTTGCGTCATCTTAGCGTTTGGTCGAAATTCTCGTGGTTTTGATTTGCGGGCGTATATTCGTTCCTCAAACACATCTCCTCACGTGGCTGCGTGGATGCGTTTCTTCTTGTTTTTTATATCAAGTACGACGTACTCGCGGGCGTTATTGTCTCTGCTCATGACGCACTTGATAGCACGACGTGTCGCTAATCATGGGAGCTTACTGTCGATTTGAGACCGGAGAGACGTTGAAATCCTGAAAATACACGAATACATTGTTTCAAGGTATTCCTTTCACGAACCCGAATATTTAACAATTGACTGATTTTTGTCTATAATCGAGTATAAAAATTCGAGTATACTTCCGAAAAGCGAAAACCGAATTTCGATCAGAAATTTGGCATGCACCTTCATTTTAATATTTTAAGAGGTCCCCTCCAAGGATTTTTGCCGACGCGCCATAGATAACGAGATATCAATTTCTGTAATGTATTTTTTTACCGCGCTCCTGTTATATCTATAGCTGACGGGCTCAGCTCTGACTATACTTATATATGTTATCGCGCTCTCCGCTTTGTGTGGATCTTCGTTGAGTTTGGGCGGTAGAAATCCTCCAACCATCGCTGCAGCGGCCGTGGTTACCAAGTGAATGAAGTACCATCTAAAATCCAAAAATAATTTAATACTATATAAAATTCAAAAAAATTAAAAATAAAAACCATACAAATTTCAAAAAATTAAAAGCTGCCAAAAAACCAATAAAAAGTCAGAAACTAGAGAAGTAAAATAAATATAAAAAATCCGAAACAGATTCAAAGGTAATAAATGAACCGTAGAAATCCATTACACCTGAAGTACCAGCGGCCGTGGTTACCAATGAATGAAGTACCATCTAAAATCCAAAAATAATTGAATACTATATAAAATTCAAAAAAATTAAAAATAAAAACCATACAAATTTCAAAAAATTAAAAGCTGCCAAAAAACCAATAAAAAGTCAGAAACTAGAGAAGTAAAATAAATATAAAAAATCCGAAACAGATTCAAAGGTAATAAATGAACCGTAGAAATCCATTACACCTGCAAAAAAATGAAATGTGGAAAAACAGAAATGAATCTACGATGCTCTGTATCTATCGTAATATTCCATGCACATCCGAGGCACCTTGCGCCCATACCAGTGTTCCACTGACCCCACCATTCGCACAAAACGGAGAACGCGATAACATATATGGGTATAGCCTGAGCTGAACCCGTCAGCTATCGATATAGTAGAAGCGCGGTAAAAAAATAACTTTCAAAAATCGAAATCTCGAAAACTATATGGCGCGTCGCCAAAAATCCTTTTAGGGGATCTCTTAAAATTTTAAAAGGAAGGTGTATGCCAAATTTCAGATCGAAATTCGGTTTTCGTTTTCCGAAGTTCATCCAAAAATTTATCCCAATACACTGGTAAAATTTAAAACCAAATCATGGAACTTTTAAGGGGGGAGATACCTTTAGGCGAGGATAAAAGGTACTGATTTTCATAATTTTTTTTAGAGGATACATTTCTTGATAATTTTTGTCACTTGAGGTATATTTTATTACTATTTTTGCTGTTACATGGTGTTTTTTATATTATTAATCTTTAAAAATGGCGGTGTTATGACACGGTCTTCTAAACTGCATTTTTTAAACTGGCGAGACGTATAACTAAAAAACTAATTTACCGATTCTAATGAAATTTGGTATAAATCTTTCTGACCTCATTGTCTCAAACGTGAACCTAAATGTTTTTGAAAATTTTTTAAAAAGTATTTTCTATTGCAAAATGTAGCCATTTTTTCGGAAAATGCAATCTATTTGTTTTAAAGCGTACCATTTTATCTATTTTAAACATTTGTCACTTCTTTTTGGTTTATATTCTCTGTATGAGTGTAAATGAAACAAAAATCTTCGCTGGTTATTTTTTCAGCGTAATCCTGCTGACGCTACGTGTCACCCCGTCTGACAACATTCGTCGCAACCCATTTAGAATACTGTGCCACACCTCTGGCATGTTACAGCCAAGAGTAGTAATAAAACATACCCTAAGTCTCAAAGAGATATTTCTTTTTAAAAAAATCATGAGAATGAGAAATTTCTTCCTCGCCTAAACACTCACCCCTTAACGAAAAATGATGGCTTTCAAAATCATCTCCTTCATATCGCACTTTATGAAGATGACACGCTGGCCACAATGCTATCCAATAATTTGTAAACTAAATAACTGTAGGTGCCTGACAAAAACTGCTCAACGCGTGTAAACCATTCTAAAGATTTCGTAACGATAGTAAAAGCAGAGGGTCACCGGATGCTTGAGCGAAATATTAATGGTAAAACTTAGTAAAATGTGACTAGCAGAAGAATTTTCGTGGCCGCGAATTTTCAAAGAAAATATAAAAATGTCTACATTACTAAATTTGTGCGATTTTTTTTTTATTCCCGATTATCGTTGGGTATATTGATTGTGAGTTATTTTTATTAAACGCCACTGTTATTTACTAATGATTCAGATGGCCCCACAAAATACGGCCGTCAGCCAAAGGAATACCTTAAGGTGCTACGTTCTCTGTATTTTAACAAAAAAAAATATGGACCTAGCCAAAGTGCGTATGAATGTTGCTGTCGGATGCAACATTTAAATTAATTTTGTTGTGGTTGCAAGGAAGGAAAGCTTCACTTTCTGGTGAAGTATTTTATTTTCAATCTCGTTGGAAATCTAATTCAAAACTGAATATCGTATTATTGTTACATTAACCTTTCGTGTTCACGCTATATTTTTTTAGACACGCTGTGTAAAGTGAGTCTTTTAGAGGATAGTCGGGATTTTATTTGATTATGCATTTAAAAAGTCGGAAAAACATTCCGGGTTACTTCTCGAAGTGTCTATGGCCCAGAAGGTGCCAAAGTAAAAAGTTTGAAACCGTTGATAATAAAAATTTTAGTATAGTAAAAAATGCGGAAAAACGGTCGAGCTTGACATTTTGACTGTTTCTTTGAGGGGTCTTCTCTGTTTAGACACCAAAAAAAGGCTATTTACATGAATTTTTTTGATAGGTTTACATGAGAGATATTGATTTAAAAGTTGTTGCACTTAATAAATACATTTTCGAAATAGGACTTCCGGTTGGCGTACACCGCGAAACAGACGTGATAGATTGTGAGCGAGTGTAGATAGAAAAGGTGCTAGCATAAAGACAACGAAACAGCTGAAAAATAGTTGAGCGGCCACCGGAGGGGGAGAGGAAACAGTGGTATTGTTAGCGTGCAAGGGGACGGTGAAATAAAACAGCTAGAGAGATAAATAGTTGAACAACAAGAATGAGGTTAGGAAAAGTGGCTGGAGAGAGTGCGAGTGAGAGGGCAAAAACGCGGCAACGACGCTGGCAACGGCAGCGACGGCAACGAGAGACGACGCGAACCCGAAGCAGGGGAAGAGGTCTACCTTACCGACCAAGAGGACGAAATCGGCGCCGGTAAAGACGTGATCGACCAAGCCGACGTAATCGTCGAGACACCGACGGAGCTCACACATGTCGCTATGACAGACGGAGAAACACCGAGGGCGGAGTCAGGTGAGGAGAGGGATACAACGGACGAAATATTGGAGAGAGGCAAGAGGAGGAGAGGACGACCAAGAGGGGCTGTAGGGCTGAAAAAAAGGAAGACGCACTGTGTAAGGTCCCTCATGGACTGCTGGGGAACAGGAAAAAGGAAGATAGGGAGTAAAGGAGGATTGAGCGAGAAAAACACCCATGAGCGAAGAAGAGAGGGAGGGCCTACCCAACTGGCAGAAAGAATTGTTGGGAAAAATAGAAAAAAATGGAGAGAAAATGGGTGGGGAAGTGGGAGGGAATATGTGAACAACAAGAAGCAATAATAAAGAGACTGCAACAAGGACATGAGCAAATGGCACCACTGCCATGTAGATGCGAAAACAT